>JAVJGI010000050.1:40762259-40812694 GCA_035590275.1 Ibycter americanus | reverse complement strand
GGCCGCGGGGGCCGCCGGCAGCGCCCCGGGGCCGCCCGCCAGCCTGGGCTCCGAGGGTGCCCGGACCCAAAACTCCTCAGACACCCTGGGGGCCTCGCAGGCCTCCGAGAACACGGCAGCTGCTGCTGCTGCGCTTCTTTTACCCCATAAAATAATACCTATTTCCATCTGGGTGTATTTTTATTTATTTATTTATTAAGAGGAAGAATCATATCTTTGTTTTGCAGTAGTACCTCCAGTGGCCAGATGGCAGCTGGTCCTTCACCATGTCTGTGAGCAGGAGAGGAGCTTTCTCCGGTGCTCTCTGTGGAACAGAGACACTGTTGCCTTGTAGGAAAGGACTTAACAGTTGCCAGAGGTTCATAAAACATAAGCCTGAGAAAAGCCTGAGAAAAGGAATTGAAATGGTGTTTATACTTCTTCCTCAGTGTTGCTCTGACAAACCACAGCAGCACTGGGCATTTTTTTGACCACTAGCAATCTCACTACCTTAAAGTTTGGTAAAAATTGTCCCTGAAAATTAAGTCCATGTAGCAAAATCTGTCCATGGAAATACTTTTCAGAACACACTGTAGATGCAGACTGAATATATGGATTTATGAATACACAGCTAACCTTTAGGGGGGTTTCACTGTGTATTCGCTCATTTAAGTCCAGCACTTTTTACCAGCAATCATTTAAATTTACAGGGGAAAGAGGCACAAAACCCTGAAATTATTTTGGTTTTCCATGTGAAGCTATATTTTCACAGCTCTTTTAAAACAAAGAAAAACACAAAAATGGCATGACTAAGTTCCTCTTAGACTGTCAAAAGTAGACTACTTTCTAAATTTAGAACAAAAACATTTTCATTTCTAGTGCAACCTGGTTCCTGCATCTTGAATTCCTCCCAAATGTTGCACACAGCTACCTTTACCAAACAACAGTAATCCTCATTAAGAAACAAAACCCAGCCTCTGTCCTCTGGACCTCTAAAGATCCACCTGGCAACACAAGTCATGCATGTGAAAAGATCGATGCTTAGTAAAGGGTGATGTGCAGCTGAGTAACAGCCCAGTTCTACTTTGGCCTATAACAAAGTTTGAGACCAAAATTTCTTTCAGCACAGCGATTCATATTTCACACCAAAAAAACCCCCAAACTCGTACCAAAACCAACCAGCAACCAAGTCTTTGTTCATGTGCATATAATTGCCTCAGGTAAAATCATGTAAAATTATGTTAACTCGAACAACAAAGGAAAATTCTACCACACAGGGTACATATGTTGCCATGTGCATAAATTCTCTATGACTTGCCAAAGTAATTTATCCACCCAGAACACACATCCAAGCCAGCCAATATCTAGTACTGAGCAGAAAGGAAATTTAAAGAAAGGCACATCATTTATCATTACAGACAGCTCAGCAATATTGTGAACAGGGAGCACAATTTCAGTGGAGGGGGAAGAGTGAGTGGGAGAATGAAGATTGGAAATGGTTGCTGAGCTCAGAGCCTGCTGTAACAGCAGCCTGACACCAGGATCTCAAGGGCTACTTCCTCTGAGAAAAGAGGAGCACAGAAAGCCGTGTCTTAACCATTCAACCCTGTCCCAACACATACTGTAATTCAATGAATTGCTATTTTGTGATGTAAAAACTTGCTATCGGAAAATTTTTGACCACCCTTGCATAACTTGCGGTAGAATTTAATGTGAAGAATAAACAAACTCACCACTCTATGGCAGTCTTACATTAAGGCTGAAACCTTCCAGAATTAACTGTTACAAAAAGCCCATTTTCATATGCTGCATGTAAAATTCTACCCCTTTCTCTCCACACTTAGAGGAGTTCTTGGCAAAGGTTTCAGTGCAGCTATTCGGTACAAAAGCCTGTCTGCTGAATCTTTCAACACACTGTTCAGCTTTCTAGGCTACAAGATGCTAGGGCAAGGCAAGGAAAAGGTACATTATTACTGGTAATTTTGCAATTTCGCTATTTGACACACCCACCCCCACCCCCCCACCCATCTTTATCAACGAATCAAGTTTAGATAAGATAACATACTGGCATATGGGCATCAGCTTCATTCTACATGGTTCTCATCTCATGGCTCATTAAAATTAAGGAAGACTTTAACTCCTAGCATCACAAAAGAAACCTCAAATCCATGAGCCGGCTGTAAACAGTATCTTTGTGAGGTTTCAGGCTCCCCAGAGCTTATACGCCAGAGAGTGTTGTGTTGTTCTTGATGATGCGTCAATGTGGATGCCCAGTGAGATACTTGGAGGCAAGGAGGATGTAACGCAGCTCCAGGTAGGAGAGGTGATAGGAGCTGCAGGGAGTAAATTTTACTGGAGGCAGATTTTAAACAAGTAGTTTGGGAGATGTCTATATTTTCAGGAGCTATTTCAACTGAACTGCCTCCAGCACAGTCTTGGCTGAAAGCACAGTTGCAAGCTGCTGAATGCGAGCTCCAGTTACTCTGTTCCTACTGCACATGAGAAGTCTTACTCAACTTTGTAAGTGAGCATAGGCCTTTCGGCTTCAACACTGCTTTTGGAGATGCTGTGGCGATAGCGTGCCTTCTTTCTAAAACGAGACACTTTCACTTTTCCGGGCTGTGGACTAGAGAAGGAAGAATTAGCAATCATTTTAGCTGTGTGCGCAGTCAGAGATACAGCAGAGTTTCCATTCTCCTCTTGCACATGTGCCAAAGGAGTGTGTTTTCAGTTCTCAGCTTCCGGGAGGCCCTTGATTTTTCTGCTCCAGTTTCCGAGACACAGAAATGACACTGTCATTTCTCTGCCACAGAGCTAAATTAAGAAAAATCAGCTGGCTGCAAACAAAAAACTAGATTATTAAAATACATGTCTCCTTTTTAGTCATGCTGGAGAACTTAACTGTACAGTAGGTATTTTAGCTATCATGAGATCCTGAAAGCCTGCAGTACCACTTTCAAAGAGAGCAAATTAAGGAACAGAGGGGGAAAAACAGAAAGAAAAGAAATAATCAGAACCTATAGATATTCCAACAGAATAAGAATGGAGGACATACTCCTAACCAAATGTTTCAATAAAAGGTAAACAGACAAAGACTGAGGCCAGTCCTTATTGTTTATGAACCAAGACTTAGTCCGTTATTGCAGAAGGATGAAAGACATTCATTCTCCATCTAGATTATCCCTGACGCATCAATAGTACCAGATGAGCCAAGAATACATGCCTTTCCTAGATGCCATCAACCTGCATGGAGCAAAATGGAATGCTACTAGATAAGGCTAATAAAGCAGCCAGATTAATCCTAACCTGCTTCCTGCCTGCAGTTTGGGGAATTCCACTGAAAATATTTCACCCTTATTGAAGAATAAAGGCATTTTATGAGAACCCATTTGACCAGTATTGAGTCAGATAATCTGATTTTTAAAAAAAAAAAAAGCCAAAATCCCAAACCACGCAAATCCCAAAGCCATAGAAAAGCAATTAAACAAACAAAAAAAACCCAACCAAAAAAAAAAAATCAACTCCCAAACATCCCAAACAAACAAAAAAAGCCCATAGTTCTTTTCATCACACCTTTATTCCTTTTCCAATGCAATGTTCACAAAGTTTGTTAACCTAGATTGCGCATAATTTAATACAATGTCAAGGGGAAAAAAAAAAAAAAAAAGGCTCAGAACACTAGTACTGGCAAACAGAAATTGTCCCTGATCTGAAGGGCCTTGAGTTTGATGTGGTGGAGGCAGAAATGACATACACACCCCAAAAAATAAATATATATATATTCACACACAGAAAGTATATTTCAGTTTTCTGTGGCTTTCATAGGGAGTCAGAGATCAGCCTGGTTTTGCCTGAAATAGGATGTAAGTTTTCACACCACTGTCAGTTTGTTAAAGAACACATGGAAAGGTTCAAACTGAAATAACGCCTGAAACTAGGTAACTTGGCACCATGTCTGGACTGTTTTAAATAGTTTGCATAGTTCTAGTTGGGAATCTTTCAGCCATGTTTCCTGTCTGATGGGTGATTAAGTGACATGTTTTTAAAACACAAAGCATTGGCCATTTTGTGTTTCTGGTGGCATCCTTTTAAATTTCATGGAAATGCAGTGAAACCAACCCAGACTGATTTAGAAATTCCTATCGCTAACTGTACTTTGGTTACCCACATACAATGCTTATTCGTGTAATACTTAAATGTGACAATTTTCATAAGGGAAGTTGAAAAACTGTCAATAATTTGGTGGTGGTGGTGAGATAGGGTGGTGGTGCTCTCTGTTATTCTGGCTCACCTCAGCAGGTTCTTGTAAAATGATTTGGACTCCTCAGATCAGTGTCGTAACACAGCACAAAATAGTAAATTTCTTAATTATTTTCTTTTTGGCAGGAGAAACTTAATTTGTGAAAAGCAGACATGCAGAGCACGTGTTAATTTTTAAAGGTGTTGTAGCAAGTATAAGGCAGAAAGTTCCAGTTGGCTGAGTAGAACATTATCCAAATTAAAAAAAAAAAAAAAAGAAAAAAAAAAATTTAGAGTTCCTTTATGGTAAATCAAGTGCAAGGAATCCTTATCTTCATCATTTGCCTCTTCTCCTTAAGACTACAACTTATTTTCCAAATCAGTTGTGCTGATTCGGTTGTTTCTATGGATATGTTTCAAAACAGATCTGTAAAATGAGCCAGCTGTGGTATTTAAATAATATTACCCCCTCTCCAACTCACACACTGCTCAAAGAGGAGGATCATTTTGCAGAGTGGGTCTAGTGCTTGGCTACATTAAACAACCATTCAAATGGTTGAATCTGCGCCATATGGTCACACCCACTGTCGTGGCAAGTTTGAAATCGTTCAGACAAAAAAGGCTCCTGTCCTAAGCCAGATTTATTGTTAAAGAAACCACACCGTTCATTTGCAGGCTAAATCCTAGTTAGGGCTCGTTATGGTCAGGTCTCTCCCAGAAACATCTGCAGAATGCCATCCCCATCACCCCCTATTAAAGTTAAATCGTTTATTATGTGTATATCACAGCAGGACTTGGCCTTTTGTTCCCTGTATATAGCGTAACTTGCACTGTACTGTCCAAAAGCCACACATAGCAGGCATCCTTTCGGTGTTATTAGAGAGAACTGGTGCCAGTCAACCTAGGACAGTGCAGAGGCTGAGCCCTATCAGAAAATTCTCAGACACTGACATGCTTATAATAAAATTAATTACTACTTTATATAGCCCAATTGACAGAAACTGTAGGCCCTTTGACAGTGACATGTCAAAATACAACTCAATATGGAAGTAGTAAGGCAGACTGAAATTGGCCTTGTACTGTAAGTATCGTCAAACATCAAGTGCCAAAAAAAAAAAGCCTCTTCTTTTTTGGGGTGGAGTTACATTTTTATTTTCATAAAAGAACAGGCCATTGAATTTCACCTAAAAAAATAAATTGGCAAAAACAGTCACTAATCTACTAATGATTCTAATGTAAAACACACAGCTCTAAACTAATGAATATTTGAAATGAAGAGGGTGAAGTTAAATTAGTCCTACATAACCTACAGATGTTGTAGGCAGTCTAAAGCATATGTTTTCGGTTTAGTAATTTTATGAAATGCAGAGCCATATATCGGCTTATCTGGAAAGTTAATTTTTATTTCTAACTTTTTAGCCCTAACATATTTGAGCACAGCCTCATTCTTTTCATTGGATAATCATAACTGGAGATGCAGATATTTCTTTGTTCTTTATAAGCTTCCTAGAAATAAATACAAGAAGCTATTCTGCAGGGAAGACTCAGACTCTTAACAAGAACAGCTTTTGCAAAATAATGTTGTCGAAAAGCTAGGAAATGAAAGAGGGACAGTAGTTTTAACATATTTTCAGAACAGATTCCTTCTATAAATTTGAATTGCTGCAGTTATCTGATACAAACTTTGGCAGATTTTTAGCAGACCAGATGTCCACAATAAAATGTTATCTAATGTATCTGTGAGCAGTTTCCAATATGCAAATAACTCAGTTTCTGCAAACGTCTGATGGACAACTGCCAAAATGATGGGTGTTCATTTCAATAGAGTAGAAGTGGCTATAGAGATTCTTAGTCTTATGATAAAAGCGCCGTTTAAAAATATTTACTTACTTATTTTATAATAGCGCATAAGGAACATGTTTGTTTCTAGCAAATAGTCCAAAAACATAATAAACTTGGGAGTAAAATCAACAATGCCTTCAGGGGCGGAAAGCTGGAGGAAGAAAAAGCAAATTATCCAGAGGTTGCGTAGCCATTTTTTTCCACAAAAATGGTATGAGGTGCTTTCACATGGTTGCTGGATTTCAAAGTACTCTAGTAATTTGCATTACTCTGTTTTAATTTTGCTTTTTATGATCCTCTGACACCAAGCAGCGCAGTAATACAGGCCAGCAGACCAATACAGACAACTGGCTTGATGACAAACTTGTCTTAAGGTATGAGAAAGTGTCTTTGTGTATTACATCCCCCAGACAGATCACTCCTCAACATTAGGAAAGCTAACTAGGTTGCAAATAATTTCCTCTATAGCCTCCAAAACATCAACAGCCGCCTCATCCTCCCTAAAGTACAGGGCCTAGGGCAAAAGGCAATGAGGATCTTTGGCAGTCAAGTAGAGAATAAGGGTTTACAGCTCCATCACTTTAGGCTTTGTCATGTTAGCCTTTTTCTCGTTTTCCTGAACAATTGAAAAATTTCACCCAGCTGATGGGTCTTCTCAGTTTATTGCAATTTGATTTTTACATAGCCATCTTGCTGACATACCAAATTGTGCCCAGATTATTTTATTAATCTTATAAGAACATTAACAAAATCAGTTATGTATGGTATTTACTACTGCAAATCAGTAGTGTGTTCTAATTTATGAGAAAGCCTCTTTCCCTCTGACTCTAAAGGAAACATGATTGACCCTGACACTGTTACGTGCTCCAGAGGGGAGACAGTCTGTCACGTTCAATCATTTCTTGATCAAATCCAAAATGGCAAGTTAATTGTTTAATTAAAGGAACAAGACCTTTAGAAACTTCCATGTTCTACATAATTTTATAATGGGTCTACATAAATAAAGTAAATAAGATCTGATTGAACGGAGAGCAATTTCATAAGCAAAACCAGCACTAAATATATGCGATACTAACAAAAAGCTATCAACGGCTAATCTCCAGCAGATGAATAAAATAAATTGAGTTTGATATAAATATTTTGGAATTCATGTGAAAAACAATTGGCACATTTGAATGCAGTTATAGCTCATTTAGGTTGTATCACGTTTAAGACGAAGAATGGACCACAAAAACAAAATTCTGTCTTACTTTTTGAGGTGATCCTGGAAAACAGGATTAATGAAAAGCAAAGCGATTTGCAAGGAATTGCGCTACCAATGCTGCAACATTCAGTATGCCTTTCGCATTTTAGAGGATTTTTGCCAACAAAATTGCTGCTGCCTATATCTAGGGGTCACTTTTCACAACCAATAAAAGTTCATTTTTGTAATACAAAACTATCTATTTGGAATTTCAAACTAGATACTTACCATGCACCAATTTGTCTGTGAATGGGCCCACACACACGATAAATCCCATCATGTGTAAAGCAATGTGCAGTGCACTGATTCTTTTTGATATGTTATTCATTGAGTACAGCATAACTGCACTTCTCATTAAGGAAATTTCTCCCAGCATTGTATGTTCTGAATAGTTTTCAGGAGTCTCTTTCACTCTCTTAAAACTCTGCCACAAAAACTTTTTCTTTCTTTAAACTGCCATGATTTGGTTAAAACTCAAAACAAAGTTCATCATTAATTATTGAACTATCACAGTTTTAAATTCTGACCTCAACATAGCTAAACAGATACTTCAATTTTTTTTCCTTATGCCACTCTGCTTAAAAATACAGAAATGGGATTTGCCTGATGCGCAGTGGGCCATGCTAGGTGAGAAACTGGCAAGAACACAGAGTGTGTTCTTCTACCAGTACTGGCTCACACAGTTGCTGGGGGAAACCAAATAATCCTGCCTGGATTCATCAGTGTTTAATCAAAACCTTACTTTTCCCTCCCATCAATTAAAAGATTTGCAGAAGGCAGAAAGAGGAAAAGGTAATAATTCCAAAAGTCACGAGGGAACCGGAGGGTCACATCAATAAAGACGCATTTTGTAACAATTGTCTTTGCTCCAGAATGAACAAAGAAGCACAAAGAATCTACTTTCTCCAACCACGTTGAGGAGCTGTGCTAAATCTCTGATGAGACAAAGATTTTCTTTAAACTTTTATAGGAATGAGAAGGTCTCCACTAATGAGAGTTTAAGGGAATTTCTTAAATCTAAAGTGAAGGATACCAGGAGTTGAACATAACCTGAGGGTTTTCCTGTACGTGTTCACTAATATTACAAAGAGCTTTCAGAAAACCCTCTGAAGATCCTGTTTCCTGCAGGAAGAAAAAGAAGCAGGGCAGATAAGACTTTTGGGAGCTGAAAAGGAAAGAATATTGCTATAAAGTTACATACACAGTATGTTGTTAGAGAAGTGAGAGTCTTCCAAATACCATAGTACAATTCCTGTATCTGGGACATAATTTGAAATAAATAAATAATAATACAACAAAAAAGCCCCACCACAGAATAAAAAAGTTCTCACCCCTTTGTAAGACAAACTGTTCTAGCATACAAAACTAGTGCAACCTGAACAGGAATACAATACTGTAACTAATCTCATTGATAGTGCTTGTGAGAATGTAGTGCCGAACCTTTCACAAACAGTAACTGAACTCAGGTCTTACCAGGATTACACCCAAGGAAGAGCAGAGCAAGTACAAAAGGATTTTTCACCCTTCCAGGGATGGCTGTCAAAGTCCTCTGTCCTACCTGCAATGAGGAACAAGACTGTCCCCATTCACACCTAGATGGCAAATGAGCCGTTTGATGTTGCTGTCTGCAAAGTGTCTTAGGGGCTTATAGTGAACTTAAAAAACAAAACAGCAATGGGATCATTTAAGGGGTGTAACTTTTTTTTCCCTTTTTTGTGGGCGTTAACTCTAAACACAACACACTTGCACTGTACTGTCTGTCTGTATTGAGCAGGGACAAATGGCTGATCCTCCTGTAATTCCTCTGTTACAGTGATAATTGTAGCATGTCAGAACATGAAGAAGTTTAAGGTGCACTTACTCAATGACCTGTTGTTGGGGGAATGGGGGCAGAAAACCAAAAAGCCCCAACAGTTACACCGAACTCACCTGCCTTTATTGTGTTCAATGGAAGCACTGTTTTCTAAATAGTATATTGCTGTACAGCACAGACAGAGGGGAAGATTTAACCTTTGTATAAATGGAGAGCAGTCAAGGGCAATAAAAGCTCACGTCAGGTAGGAGAGGCTTATCAATGCTGACAGGGGTAGGAATGGCGAAGTCAGAACACTTGCTCCTGAGCACCAGGTGTCAGACTCATGGAGACCTTTATAAAGCTCTTCTCTGGCTCTGTTTCCTTACAGAAAGCTACTTTTAGGTTGGGAGGTCTGTTGGGAAGGGAGCCACCTTTCCAAATCCTCAGGAAGGAGTAGCCTGCCCTTCCAAAACAAGGTGACTGAAGTAGGAAGTACTGCTATGGCAGCCGCCAGAGCAGTAAAGTGACCAAAGAAGGCAGCACTTTGAAATTTTTCTTGGAAGACAGGGCACTTCACAAAGCAGTCCAGCTTGTGGGACCTGCAGAGAGCTTCTGGGACCAGCCTGTGGCCAGCCCCAGCACAGCCTGCATGAGGTCTGCAAGGGAGCACCAACTGATGGGAGCAGCCCTGGGGCAGTGCACAGGAGGATGGGACATGGACACAGGAAAGATATGCCAGAAATCATCATAGAGTTGGTAAACTGGCATGAAGAGAATGAAATGACAGCCAGGTGAAAGAAGAGCTATCAAAACTAAGGCATATGAAGGACTTTAAAAGTTGCTGTGACCAGTTAGCCCTGAAAGCATCATAAATTGTCCGCAAAGAAGCACATTTAAGTTTAGTGCAGGAAGCTTAAACTCAGAGGAAAGGTGATCAGAAGTTTGTAACTGGAATAAAGTAGAAAGAACAGATGGGGAGTTTTGTGGTGTGTGGAAAGGAGATGGACAAAGTTTGGATGCTGGAGAAACTTTAAAAAAAAAAAAAGCCACCCCAAAAACCCCAATAATACATTTCTAAATGTTGAGAAAAATCCTGGGGCAGCATCGAAGAGGATGTGCCTTCAGAACTTACAGTGAAGAGGGCACAAAGAGAAACTACTGGAGCATCCTGGCCCCCTCACAGGAGCACTGTATGCAGCAGCTACAAGGGAACATACAGCACATCGTAGCGGAGGAGCAACTGGTGGATGTGCAACTGATGTTACCTTAAGAGTACTCTCTGAATCTAGGGCTTTCCCTGGCCCTTTTCCTTCCTTTGGCCACAGCTGAAACAGCTTGATGCTGTTATCTAAGATTAAATCACACCACACTTGTCTGAAAGATCTCTCTACATATAAGTGGCATAGAACCACCTTTTATCCTCTTTTCCTCACATTCCTTTCTTCGACAACCAGAGTTTGTTTTATTAAAGATTTCAGGTAAAATATTCAAAAGAGATGTTATCATTTCATATGGATTTAAAAAAAAAAAAAAAAAAAAAAAAGAAACCAAGCTCTAAGTCTAATGCTTTCACCTGAAATATAGAAGTATTTGCTGATAATAGTCCACACTGTGTTTCTTCCAGTCTGCTGCACAATGGGAGCTTACATGTTTGTTACTCAGAACTTCCATGACATAAGCCCAGAGGCAGCTTGCTAAGTGTGACCCTGCCTGGAGGTATTTGCATGTGGTATCCCCATATGCTACAGAACCAGTCTCCTTGCTGTTATTCCCATGCACACAAAAGACTGTACAACACTTCCAATTTGAATCACCAACTCTCATATATTCAGCATCTAGAGGAATGCTAGGTCTCATATTTTGCACCAAAAAAAAAAAAGAACCACCAAAAAAACAGAAACCCAAGCCCTCCGAAAGTGCTGGAAATGAGGATTATTAAATTTGAATTTGATATTGAATAACCTGTGTGACATGATTATGAGATTCTGTAGGTTGAGGAAGCTTTCATAAGACAATATGTCAGTGGTTGACACAAGGTTAACTTTTGAAAATAATCCTGTCTCCAGTGTTCCACTTTTGTGCATATTTCACACTACTAATATTTCATTTGTTAGAGTCTTAAACTCAGTTCTGAAGTGAAGCTTAGAGAAACATGTTTTTTTAGAACCAGAAACTCAGTACTGTCTCCTTAGCATGTACTATACAGTTGTGACGGTTCTGAATAGTATTTAATGCTTTCTGTTTTTTCCTAACAAGAATTCTGTTTTCTTGCCAGAAAACACAGACAATTTTATTCGGTATTCTAATAGCAGCACAAGTGTCCTAGATAAAAACCATAAAATAGTTGGAATAATAGTAGTAGCTAGGGGGATTGTGTTTATGGACTATTTGTTATTATGTTATGTGAATTGTAGGAAGCGACTCAAGTGAATATTTGTACTTGTGCAATCTTATTTGCTTTGTATATAGTGGCTCTCGTAATGCGGGCATTAGTGCAGTCTTTGTATTTTACATGGCTTCCCAAGAGGAGAAGCAGTACTGAAACCAATAAAGCCTGCAATAAACCTGTATTAATAATGTATGCAGAGCTATAGATGTCTATTTATATGATATGATATTAAAGTGTAAATGCATTGCTGAGGGTTTTTTTTAGATGAACATGAATGACCAAAACAACGTTCTTAGCTTTTTTTACCAACAACAATGACATCTTCATAGTGCGCCATGTTAAGGAACTGTTTCAATACACCAAAAAATGCCCCCAAATTGTTACCAGTCTGTATGTAATTATAATATTGGTAAGAAAAAAAATGGCAAAATTTGAAGTACAGAAAATATATCTTAATATTCATGTGCTTATTGCTTTAGAAGATAAACAGAATATATTAATTCAGTAAAAAACCCCAAGATTTATCCAAATATGCTGATACTTGTAAAATTCAATTAAATCCAACAACATCTGTAAAAACTTGAGTGTTTATCACTTCTTCATTATTTCTCATGTAAGTGATGATGCTGACACTGAACAGCAAACAATACAGACTGCCACATCTTCATTGGAAACTGTGGCGGAGACACAGTCTTGCCTGGACTTTAGCCAAAGATCATTTTAGGTTTTTTTGGTGACAAATGTTAGTAAACCCTGGTTTTTAGGTTCTTGTTCATATCATCTGGTCACCTGGTAGAGTGCTTTCAGGTCATTACAGTGGCTTAGTGCAACACTTTATATTCACACTTTACTAAGTGTGTGACTCACAACTAAATGAGAAGGAAGTAGTGTGGCCGTTGTCAGGAGAGACATCGAATTTCACTTCAGGACTTAATTTCATCATGCTGAGAGCATCTTCAGCATACATATTTGGTTACTGGTAGATCTGAAATATCATTAGTAATGGACATAAGAAGTAGTTTAATTGTAAGGCAGTAGTTAACATTGTTACCATTTATTATTTTAACCAAGCAGATCATGAATCTGTTAGCAAGGCTCTGATGCCCCACTTTTTTGGACTCAAAGACAGACAAAAGTAGAACAAGCAAAGCTTTCTTTTCTTCTGTAGTGACAAGACTACAAAGTAGTACCTCCTCTGCTGGGATTTTGATGTATGTGAAGAAAGACCAGAAGCATTTGTTTGATCAAGTGCTTAATATTATAGTAGGATTTGAATTTCACTTTTTACCATTTTTATGCAGGTGACAACTGTGGACCCAGATCAGCAGTGTAAAAATCAAATTAAACTAATTTTACGACCATAGTTACCCACATGCTTGCAAGCTCCGGTGAATTGCCAAAGTTGTTCTGACACTACTCTGTATTCAGTCAGCTCAGAATAGATAGGTACCAAAACCAACACATCTATGCCATCAGATGGCAGTCCTAAGAATTTTTATTATGTCTATGATGAAGTAATACTTTCACAGCTATTTCAAACTATATTCTAAAATTGCATTGAGGACAGCATGAAAAAATCTTTTCTACCATTTTGATTCATGCTGTAGCATACATCCAGTTTTTTATTCCACACAGGAAGAACCAGCTGTGTCCACATTCCCAGTCACAGACACGTAGACACGTGATGCCTCTCACCTGAAAGGTGGACATGTGCATCTTTGGTGTACTGAGTGCAGCTGTTCAGTGCTTGGGATAGCTTTGACTTCCACCAGAGCTCCATACTGGGGGGGGGGGGGCGGGGCGGGGCAGAAGACTTCTATAATGGAGCTTCTTTATGTCTTTACAGTCTCCCAAGCAAAGCACAACCATCTTGTCCTCTCATCTCTCCCGTCTCCTATCACTGTCTCAGTTCTTGTCTTCACTTCTTCCTTCACTAACTTCACAGGTTAGAGGGGAGAAGCTTTACCTGCAGCTGTCAAACAGGAGAATTGGGGAGTATGCAGATACAAAGGAAATACAGGAATTCAAA
This sequence comes from Ibycter americanus, assembly GCA_035590275.1. Classification (NCBI taxonomy): domain Eukaryota; kingdom Metazoa; phylum Chordata; class Aves; order Falconiformes; family Falconidae; genus Ibycter; species Ibycter americanus. Next base: position 40,799,178 of record JAVJGI010000050.1, on the reverse strand, counting down.
GTGACTGTGATTTAAAACATATTCTTCAAAAAAAGAAAGATCTGACTTGGTCTATGGGAATGACAAAGTGCGATTTTCTTATTTTTGCAGAAAGTACACACATCAAGGGAGAGCAATACCTACCCGAGAATTTTTGTATAGATATATCTTTGAAGAAGGAGCTTCCGGCATAAATTCTACAATTACCAGGGGATGGGCAGGTAGTCTTTCACAGGAGGAGTAAAAAAAGTTATAAACAGAAAAAGCCAAGTAGCTGGAGAATAGAAACAAATCAAGACAAGAACAAAAAAAGACTGACAAAAGAACCTGTCCAATGTTTTAGAAAGTTTCAATCTATTCGATACTTGTTTGCAGGACTGCTGAAAATGTTTCTACCTGTCTGCAGTGAAAGATGGACCCCTGAAGAATTAGATGTTCATGTTGGATGAAGAGACATGTTTTCAGCGTCTCTAGGGCTCAGCACTCTGACATACACAGTGAGACTGTGTAACTGCTCAGTCCTACAGACACCACAATACTTCAGTTTAACAAGAAACTTCTGTCTAGAAAAAGGACTGAAAACATACTGGGTTTGAGCAATATTAGGATTAAAGCACATGCTAATAGTTAGAACTGAATCAGGATCAAACTTAAAAAGAAATACATTTAACTGTCTCACCCATCCTGACTGAGATGATATAATTTGAACCTTATGATTTTCATTAATACAGAAGAAAATAAATGTGAAAAGGTGATTGCTAAATGAGAACGTGCATTAAATTTTTGAAATATAGCTCTCAATAAATATAAAAGAAGCTGCAACAAAGAAGTAAAACCTAAACTGTTTGACCTACAGGACAAACAATCAAGCAAGACCCTGAGGCTTCTCCCAGCTCCTGCTGTGTCTCTTTGAACAAATCACATCATTTCTCTTGGCTCTCACCTCCCTCCTAACCTTTGTCAGTCTTGTCTAGTTGGCCTGTAAAGATCTACAGGCCAGGGCTTGTTTCTTATTATGCTAGACCAAGCACAATCTCCGTCAGGTCTTCTGGGCAGCCCAGTACAAAATTATTGATACCTGTAGTACCATTGAAAACTGATGAACAACTGTATTAGATGTATCTTTATTGCTAGGAGCATAATAATGTCCATACAGAGTCAGACCAAAGCCCACTGCAGAGTTCAGCTGACCTCCCTGTTGCCAAAGGTAATTGTCCAGGAGAAGGCATAAGCACAGGGCAAGCATTCAGGGATATTTCCTTAAATGCTCTCTTCCCAGCCCATCTTTCTAGCTCATCGACTTTTCAAGCCAGCAGCAGTGATACTGGTATCTTTGTTTAGATGTTGCAGTGCCAGCTAAACATTGCAGCTGAGGAGGACATCCTGCAGGAATTCAGGTCACTAGTGCAGGTGGTGAGTTAACTAATGAAAACTATTTTACAATGATGTAAGCAACTGCAGAGTTTATTTCCTGAGGAAGTCACACAATGACTGATAAATGCAGACAGTGAAAGCTCTTACTTATGGGGAGAAGTTTCTTCCGTGATCTGGGAGTGACATGGAGTTGCTACCAAAACTCCTAAAACCCCAGAAAGTGTATTATATACTGCTTTGCTATTAGGAATCATATCAGTGCTGATGACTTCCTGGTAACCCGGACTTGTATGTAAACTGCTTTTCTGTTACTTTATGTCCTCCTTATAATCCTTTCATTCTGAATAAATAGGATTTTGCTTTATGGAAGCTGGTTAACCTTATGCTGAACTAAAAATCAGACTCGCAGTTAATTACCAGGATCTGCAATCTAAAGCCCTGCAATCTAAACATTTTATATAGAGAAAATTAAAGCACAAAGAAATGACTTAGGCCAAAAGAGAAAATCTAATCAGACTTTGGCAGAGTTCAAAACAACATTAAATCTCTTATTGTAATTGCAAAACATATTCCAGCAAAAACTGATCATCAAATAGCAAAAGGAAATAGCAAAGGTATTAAGAACTACATATACAGTAGAGCATCTGGGATGCTTTATTTCAAAAGTCTCTCAAGCCATTAACATACCTAGTAATACACTACCAATTAATTTTATTTCATTTTTTTTAATAAGTCAAATACATGGTAGATATAGAGAACACAACTCTTACTCAGTTAGGAAAGGGGGACATAAAAATGTCTGAGAAATATGCACAAAACATGACTAACAAAAACGCTGCTATCAGAGTACATTGCTAAACACTTCAAAAAGGAACTGCTGTTTTCCTAAATGGCAGAAAGACAGACTCCATTCTCCTCTGCACTTTCATCATTTCGGTTCTGTATTGACTACCTTGTCAAGAGCGATAAGGTAATAGCCAAACACTAAGCCAGCTGCTTTTATATGAACATATTTTGACCTCAAGCTGATTGTACCCCAAAAGTTTGGGCAGATGCCTGGTCAATCATTTTCTCAATTTTCAAGAGCAAGCATTTATGTGCATATCCAACATAGGCACTCACTTTGGTAAGCCTATGCCAGCATACACAGGTGATATGGCTATAGATTATCCAAATGTAATCCACCATTTCTTCACTTGGAGACATTGCAGAATTACCAGGAGAACACTGAAATCCTCTGAGATGTTGCAAACATAGTGTGAACCTCTTACTGCTGTGTCAGGTCAGCCTGCAGGTAAGCTGAAAAAGCATGGACAAATGGTGCTCTAAAGTCCCATACAAAATTTCAAAATTTAATGGAGAAAGACATCAAACACTTAAACCATCTATAACTTGTATCAGCTTTACCTACTTTTCCTGGACTTTGGTTCTGCAAAGTGTTCAGGGTGAAATACGCACTCACTTAAGAAACTCCTAAGTGCTTTAGCCTTGTTTCACTCTCAACAAGTGTCTCCCAAAAATATGTCCAGACTTACATTGCCAGACGTGGTGGTTCTTCACTTACATTGCCGCTGCCTGGACTTTTCCCCTGCTTGAAGTATCGTGCAATGTCTCTTTTTCCACTCACCGTATCAGCACGCCAGCTATGGCACCTCAGTCTCGCACCTCTCAGGGAAAAGAGGTATGAGGTAAATAGCCAAAACTTGCAAGGGTGGAGGAATACAGTCTCCAGAGTCCATATCTCTATATAAACTGCTCACTGAAGCCAATTTGAAATTCTCTTTAATTGATCTAGCATTGTGCCCTTTACAAAGCACTGAACTAGGAATTGTCAGTTCAACCCACTCCCCCATTCACCTGCACAGTGGATCTGAAAATGTACCCACCTACAACTAACAGCCCCATTCAAACAAGAAGGAAAAAGAAAGAAAACAACAACAACAACAACAACAACAAAAAAGACACTCCTGAAGCTATGAAAGTGTATGAGAAAAAAATCTCTTTCTGAAAAATGTCCTTGTCAGATAGTATTCAGTAGATCTGCCAACAGAAAGTTTTGTACCAGGCTATTGGGACAACTGAGGAAAAAGAGCTAAGGTTGTGGACTGTTTGGAACTCCTAGGGCAACTAATAAATAGCACTTTGTGACTCTGAAAGCAGCTTTTTGCTTAGAATCTTGTCTTAGTCTGTGGAACTTTACAGATAAATAGATGTAGACAACAGAGCGAAGCCTTTACACTATTAATTTGCAGACAGGGTAAAATAAGTAGGACTGCCATTGCAGTCAAAACTGTCAAGAACTAGTACATGAAACAGCTAAGATACCTTAAAAAAAAAAAGCACCAAAAAAATCACCACACCACCACCACCACCTCCTCATCCTGTAGTGGAACAAAAGCCTTTCTTCTTAGTAATTTATTCCTTTTTTATGAAGTTTATCTTTTTAACACATTTTGGAGACATGAAGTTTAATCTCTGGAAAAACAAATATATGAAAAAAAGCACACGTGTTCAGACCGACCGAAAGGGTTGAAAGCAAATCTACCCCACAGCCTTTGCTGTGGCTGCCCTTTTTTTCCAGTCCTGCCATGCAAACACTTTAGATGTTGTGAAATATTCTTCCTTCTCCTCCATCTCATCCTCTCAGAAATTTCCCCAAGACTGAATATGACACAGAACTTACAGGTATTGTATCATAGAATCACAGATGGTTTGGGTTTGAAAAGACCTTAAAGATCACCCAGTTCCAACCCTACTGCCATGGGCAGGGACACCTCCCACCAGCCCAGGTTGCTCCAAGCCCCGTCCAGCCTGGCCTTGGACACTGCCAGGGATGGGGCACCCACAGCTGCTCTGGGCAGCCTGTGCCAGTGCCTCACCACCCTCACAGGGAAGAATTTCTTCCTTGTATCTCATCTAATTCTACCCTCTTTCAGTTTAAAGCCATTCCCCCTTGTCCTATCTCTACACGCCCTTGTAAAACATCCCTCGTTATGCTTTTCTGGAGTGGCAACTGGTACCAGGCAGCATCTGAAATGGTATTGGATACCTGTATTTGGGGAACCCTGTGGCTGGGTGCTCTTTGTGCCTCACAGAGAAGGAGTGATTCCCCTCCCACCACCCTGAGTCAGATGCCAGCAGCCCCAGACCAAGGCAACCCTGCTGTCTCCTCATTCCACCTGCCTACACTCCTTTAGGAAAATATACCTTACTACAGGATTAATTTTTTTTATATAAAAAAAAAAGATCAAAACTGCACAATAATCCTATTGCCCTAGTCACTTAGGCTTGGTAATTTACATCTATGGGACCTACTAAATCAATGCAGACCATAAAAAACAAAACAGAGAACATTAAATACTAAGCGCAGACATTCCTCTGAGACGTGTATCAAGGTGGGAGAAAAACTACAATAGTTATTATTGTTGAGAGCCTGATGCAGTTCTGAGCTTTCCTGGTGAAATTCAAACCTGCAATAAACATACCTCTTTCTTTACAGTGTGTCAGGTTTTCTTGGTGTACTATTTTTGAGACATCTGTAGTAACAACAATGGGATAACATTATTTAAATAGATATATTCTACATGCAGCATACTAGAAATCCTGAACTACTTAATGACACTATTGGCAGATATAAGCCTTGAAACACTGCTTAGCTATTCCTTTCCCAACAATTTTAAAATAATTCAGCTCAATGTTCTTACAGTTTAGTCCTGCTGTAGATTAAAAAAAAAAAAAAAAAAATTAAGCTTGAATCAAGTTGGTGATGATTCAAGAAAGAAAAAAAATAGGAATTAATACACTAAAAGGGAAGAAATTGGCATATTTTTATTAGAAATGATCCATCTAGGTTTCACTGGTGATGGATTGGGCATTTGATTTTGCAAAAGGCTAGATACAAACAGAGGCAGTATCAGTCTCCGTTGTTGACCACATGCTATCAACAGTGTGAGAGCAGCAGAACTGAAGCAATGTCCTCCTTCTGGGACCAACTTACCAAAAGGGCCAATTATCTTAATAATAAGATTGCTAATAGCATGCTGAGCGTGCAGCCAAATTTTTTGCAGACATGGCTGAAGGCTGATCAACAGGGAGCATGCAAGCTCCCATAGCACCTTCGTCCTTGTGAATGGCCTTGGCGGCCATCACAAAACTTGCATCTACAGCCTGATCCTGGAACATGTCCAAGGTCATCTCTTGAAAAGCAATGATGCAAGATTTCCTGATAAACAAACTCTGTCCATCCTTCTGAGAAGGGTGGCTCCAAAATACTCACTTTATGTCACAGCACTGATGACCTCCCAGTGATATGAATACTTAGCATTTACAAAGTGCAGAGAAGTGGAGAGGACTGACATCAAGCTGACAGGGTTTTTTTCTAATACCATTTGCTATTTTCCTGTCTATCATAAATTCAGGATTCAGCATGTCATAAAATCAAAATTCTGTGGCTCTGTGACTCTGCACTAGAGGAGGAGGGCATGTTTGGACAGGTAAGCATTACCAAAATCAGCGCATAAAAGCTGTAACAACAGCAGACAAGAAGAAGGAGCAGTAGGTGTATAACTACTGGAGAAGGCTATAGAACTGAGGGAGAACTTCAGGAACAGATGATGTTGCTTTTACCCAGTGTAAAAGGAAGGTGACTACTGAAGCTTCCCTCCAGTGACCCCTTCTATACCTTACTTTGCCACCTTCTCTCTCTCACTAGTATCTCATTCAGCTACATGGTTAGCATCCCAAAATATTTATTTAGAGACCAATAACTGGTTAAGCTGGCAACAACCTACGATTGTCACCATCTGACAGCTGTTTGTTGGCTTGCAGAAAGTAAAGTGGTCTGCTTTCAGTGTGGAGCAGGCCAGGTGTCTGCACCGTTAAAAATGTCAATGGCACAACTGTTACTAAGTGATGCCACCAATGTCTGCAGGGAGGCCAGGGCTGGGGACTGAAGAGCATGCTACCAGACGGAGGACAGTCAGTGGAATTACTCCAGCTGTGTTTGATGGGAGCTAGACAAATCCATTTGCAGAGCTCCTCCCCCTGGCCCCTGCATTAGTGCACAAGTCATTTAATAAAGCGGCAAAGACAAGATTCTTCTTTAAAATGCTATAACACAAGAGCTGAATCTTGCCATGGTTTGCAAAGGGCTGTGAAATCTTCACCTTCATGAGTCTTGTGCTGTCTAAAGCAATTTAGCATATTCTTCTCTCCACTGAGCTATCAATGACATCTTATGCAACGATCATGTAAAATAGGATGGCAGAATCCACAATTCTGAACGTAAAGCAAATAGATAGTTTTCTTTGGAACAGCTTAATCATTTCTCTCCCTCTCGTTCCAGGGGTTTTCTGGTTTTGCTCCACTCAGCAGCTTTGCAGTGGAGGGGGGCACTGAAATGCGTGACCTTATAGAATTAGCTACCTGCACAATTCCAAATATAAACTGTTCTCTCTGCGGAGCAATCGAAGACACTTTCTTTTTCATCAGACTCAAACATGTTAAGTAAGCCACCATGACAAACTCTGTACTATTGCAGTCAAATCTAAATGGCTGTTCAGTGATGCACAACAACCTCTTCTTTTAAATTCTAGCCTGCTTTGTCTCTCTAACACAACCAAGTACAATTATATTTTTCATTCTTTCCACATCCCTTCCAACCACCTGCAGCCAGAGCATGTGTTTCCCATCCAATCAGTTCATACTCTGTACCTGCCAATGTGGAGATGACCTGAAGTAAATGGGTAACACAACCCACCTGCTACCTGATTCCTGTACTGAATAAGCTTTAGGAAGGGTTTCAACAGCTCAAGCGTGTTGGCAACTGGGAGCTGCCTTTGGAAGTATATAGAAATAAAACATAAGTAAGGATCATTTTGTGGTCTGATTTTAGTCATTACTGGCCTAGATTTTGTGATTTGGCACTTCAGTTACCTTTACCTCAGTCAGAATTTCTCAGCACTTCACAATCAGGATCAAATTTACTAATTGTGCTGGGATAGAGTTAGTTTTCTTCATAGCAGCTGGTATGGGGCTAGGTTTTGGATTTGCGCTGGAAACAGCACTGATAACACAGGGATGTTACCCTTACTGCCGAGCAGTGCTTACACAGAGTCCTTTTCTGCTCCTCAACTCACCCCACCAGCAAGCAGGTTGAGAGTGCACAAGAGGCTGGGAGGGGGCACAGCCAGGACAGCTGACCCCAGCTAACCAGAGGGATATTCCATACCATATGGCATCATGCTTAGCATGTACAAGCTGGGGGAAGAAGAAGGAAGGGGCAGGGGGCAGTGTATGGAGTGATGGCGGTTGTCTTCCCAAGTCACCATTACTCAATGATGGAGCCCTGCTTTCCTGGGGATGGCTGAATTCCTTGCTTTTCTTTGCTTACGTGCGCGGCTTTTGCTTTACCTATTAAACTGTCTTTATCTCAACCCATGAGTCTTCTTGCTTTAATTCTAATTCTCTCCCACATCCCACCAGGAGGGAGCGAGCAAGCAGCTGCGTGGGGTTTAGTTGCTGGCTAGGGTTAAACCACAACACTAATATTGCAGAAACTAGCCCATAATTTAGCCCAGAAGTGCTCCTTAACAGAAGCCCAACATTGGATTAACCAGATTCATGTGAAGTAGAGAAAAGCAGAAAAATGGCAGATGCAATTCTAGCGTAGCATCTGTCCACACTGTGGCTTAAGCAAGACACTCTGGGTAAAATAGGAACTACCTTTGATTATCGTATATCCAAACAAAAAGCCATTTTTGGAAGCCCATCTGTTATAACACAGTGGTGGTTTCCAGAGCTATTCAGATCCCTCCAAGATTTTCAAGTACCCAAGAAAATAATGCTTGGTATATATTTTACTAAATTTGCAGTCTCTTCCTTTCCTTTCCTTATGTCTATGCGTGTATTATCAATATCTACACATACTGTTTCTCTGGGGATTTACATCTGTAATTTAGCATTTCTCAGTTTATAGCGAAAATTAAATAAAAAGGGACTATCTGACAATATTAGGTGGTGCTGGATAGTATTACTCAGCTTTGTAATTATCTTATCTCTACCTGCACAGCCATAGTTTCAATCAGAAAAAACTCAGTCACTTCCACTCCTGCTGCAGATAACGTGGGCCAACAGATCACTTAATCTATACCTATTCCTCCACAGAGATGATAACAGAAGTACTAACTTCCCTAGGATAATCTTGCATCAGATTAATCTCTGAGTAGGAGAATCACTGCTGCATGAAGTAGTGACACACAGAGATGCAATTCTACCACAAGTTGTGTTTCCTTGAGATCAGAAGTTACAACTCAGAGTAGATGTAGTTCCTATCCCATTAGTTTATTCACTTCTCCACATACACTCACATCAAACACTGAGAGTTTGATTATGGATGTACAAGGAATAAAAATCACTTTGCAAGCCCTTTCCTTTTTCATGCAGTCCTGTAACACTATTGTTATAAGAGGTTTTGTTCTCCATAGTACTGTGGGAGGAAAACAAGGGCAAAAGGACACACAGGTGAGCTCTGATCTCTCATTGTCCACTGCGTCTCAGGGCAAAACCACATTCAACCTTCAACACTCATTTGGGTTTCCAATACTTCACTATTTGATTGCCATTAAAAATTTTCCCCCTGAAGTACAAGCAAAGTAAGAAAACCTTAAAAAAGAAAGAAAGAAAAAAAAAAGATACAACAGCAGCAACCCCCTCTCCAACCCCATGAAAATAAATACAGCTTCAAGAAAACAAATACAGCTTCAAGGAGCTATCTTTTGGATACAGTTCTATTCAGTAGCGAGATAAAATTAAGCAGAAGTATTTTGCCAAGGCTGTGACATATGTCAACTGCAAGCATTAGTACTGTAGCATATACCTAATTTATAGCTTTTACAGGGCATATTCAGCTCTAATTGTGCTTCTCTCACACTATTTAAATATATTTTAAAAAAACAAAGAGCCCTGTAACACATATTCCCTAATGCACATTTGCAAGCAAAGCATCTATGGTCTCAAATCCAGCATGACTCACGTTACAGAGCAAAAAGAGTAAGATGATTAAATAGGCTGGCTCACCCAGCTTGTTTTTACACATCAATAAATAACCTCAACACAGCAGAAATAGAGATGTGGTTTTCTGTTTGGAGTTAATTCAAACACTGGCTCTTCTTCAGACCTTCCACACCATGTAAAATAGAGCTGGGTGAATAATTCATTATGAATTATTCATTCAATTAATTTAATTTCTTCTGCTCACTAATTAACTATCTTGACTTTTTTTGAATGTTTTCATTATCTGAAAATTATTTACTCAACAGTTTCTATGAATAACCCCTTGCCTCTAGATTGTTCACAAGCAAATTACTGCAAGAAATCAAAATTGTAAATTCAAGCTGTGCTGAATAGTTTTAATTAGACATGCAAGTCACGTGGAATTTTTCTGGTTCCTTATTGGATGTATGAAAAAAAAACCAAAAAATCCCAACACAACAACACAGATAGATATCTTCTGCAAACAAACCCATTCCAAGACAAATTTATTTGCCACAAAAATTCTTGAACATACTAATTTTGTAGCATAGGATGATTTTGTCTTAATCTTTGGAAAAACAGCAAACTAAGCATGTTAAATTAGAGAAGTAAAACACAGCTTGTATGCATCTATTCTTTAACTGCTTCAGCTTCCCCTCCAAGTATAGGTCCTCTTCTAAGTTCAAACCTCCACCACAGCTCCCTGCTCTCAGTCAGCATAAGGGAAGAGTGACAGTGCCACCAGTAGGAATAAAGCCAACAGGGTGTCTGAGTCTCCTCTTTAGTCTCCATCCAAGGAGAAGGTTATTTCATGGCAAGGTTTAGCAGGCTGTAGGGAAGCTCTTAGGGAGGTTATGTGGGGTTTTATCGGCTTTCCAGGGGAAATCAAAATATGGGATTAAACAAAAAGGCCGTATGGAGTAAGTTTTGTCTTTTGATTCAAATTATACCTCAGCACTGGGTTCACTGTTTCCTTACAGTGGCACCCAGGCAGGTCATTCAGCGATCCATGCCTCTGTTCCCTAGCTACAGACACAGGGACAGAAACATGTCCTTATCTCGCTTGGTTGATGTGATGGTAAGAAGCATAAAAAGGAACGATGGAATGGGAAACAGCCACAACCAGCAACGAGAACACGGTCAACAGCAGTGAATGTCACTGGGGAATCATCTATATACACAGAGGCAAGGTATATAAAAAAGCCTTTCAGCTTTCCAAAAGCCAAGCAAAGGAAATTTTCCCCTGCATCATCTAATAACAACAACAAAAAAATCCACCCCAAACCTACCTTGGACGTATCTTTCTTCTTCCTACAGCTGTTGTTGCTTGTAAATGGGAGATGTTCCACTTCCTCTGGGGTGAGGGAAAGGGAGAAGTTAAGATGACAAATAATAGTCTATCAGAGCATAGAGTATTTCAAAGAGAAACATAGAACTACTGACAACTACCCACTGATTCTCAGAGGAGACAGCAGCAGACCGTCTCATGTGGGATGGAAGAATGAGAAGCAGCTATGATTGCTGTAATCATTACTTGCTATGACCTGAGGGAACTCAGCTGCTGCCATCACTTAAAGTTAGTTGGCAATTCTCTTGCCGATTTACAGCCAAGAATTATATCTGCTTCCCACCCACCTGAGGTGGAGGAATTGTGCTGTGGACATCTCATCAGGTGTGCACAATCAATCTTAACTGAGCTCATGAGACATGTGTGATGAGAGTCATCTGCTAGAAGTTACAGACTTTGAACTGAGGTGATAGTTAACAAAGTATATGTTTTCATAAGAAACATGCCAGATTTGGATGTGTTCACCCACAAGAACAAATCTTTAACTTACCTCTGTGCAGATGATAAATTATTTTTATTTAAGTCCTAAAGTGTCACTTTGACCTTTCCTTCCACGCATTAAGACCCCATACTCTACAACTGAAGACTTTATGAAATAAGTGCGGTTTGCCAAGCAGAACTCTTAACATATGTTACAAATGAAATTGTCTTTAAAAGTCATTTTCAGATGGTACATGTTACAAATAGATAAAATATGATTTCTGTGAAAATAATTTTTACCTCTGCCTTTGATCTAATATAATGTATTTCCAGCCAATTAATTTCAGTTAAAATTAGTGTCCTACAGTATTTTCATGGATACAAAATTTTTCTGTAATACCACATGCACCAATATTAAAATCCTTGGAGACTTTCTTAAATATTTAGAGCTGAACTTTAATTCTGCTCACAAAACCAATCTTAATTCATTTCTTGACTACTGGAATTCCTCTTATTAAGTCTGTAGCATACGTGTTACAGCAAACAGATGAAACTCTTGGTGACAATATGCGTAATGAAGAGACCCCATTCCTTACAGAGAAGGCTAATTAATCATTAGGTGAGTGCTAGTAAATTTTCTGTATCACCAAGTTTCTGACAGACATGCTGTTAAGCCAGCAAAATGCCCACAGATGTTACTTGCCCATCAGAGGGGAACATATTCTCTTGAGGACTCTGAGCATCTTGTCGCAGTTTATTTATTTATTTTTGAATGAAACAAAAAATTAGCAAACCCATGTAATGATTAATGTATATGTGCAAGCAAATAATAATAGCATGAAGCCTATTAATAATTAAAACTAGTGCTGGATTCTAAGACACTAAAGTAGAGATGTGAATTGCTTCCCGGCAGCTCTGAAATGGTACAGTTAATAGATCTACTGCACTGTCTCCCCTAATGGCTTAAGCATAACTTAATTCAGAGAAAACAATCCTGAATTTTCACAGCAGGATTCTCAGTTTTACTTTACTTTCTCCCTATGCCTTTTAGTACTTCACTAGAGCCGTCTCCACACAAAATCTCCATCACTAGGTTCAACAACCTGCGTCATTCTCTCCCACCAGATAGAAAAGCCAGGCAGAGCCTTGGTACAGCTCATGTCTGCCAAGAACCACCCAACCCGCTCTTCAGATGCTGGGCATCACCACTGTCCACAGGGAGCCTGGTTTTGCTGGCCAGGATATGGCCAAGTACACCACAAGCCCAAAGGCAAAATCAGACCCAAACCAAACAGCCTTCATAATGCAGCAGATACTGGGAAAAGGCTTTTGCAGGATACGTTACAACGACACCTTAGATCTGCAGCTTCATTTAAATTCCCATTCTTCTTCACAGATTTTATAAGGATGGTCTCAGAAAAAACATTAATGAGTACTTTTAAAGTATTTCTGCAATGACAGGAATATTTTTCAGGTGCAGAATTCCAGGAAGGGCCTCAGCAGGACTCAAGCTTGAAACCTCCCTTCCTCACTAAACGTTTTCCTTTCAACCGTCTTTCTTTTTTCACCCCCCTGCCATTATAAAATATATCAGGGGTTGGCATGTATAAAAACTACTGTTTCTTTTATTCCTCCTCCTCCCTCCCCAGGTATTAATTACCTTATAGTTCATTAGCTGAGCTCATTAAGACTGCAGTACAGGTAGGAAATAGGTAATTGGCTAGGTACAATTATTACATTAATTTAATTAGCTGGTTTGTGCTTTTATCCAAAAGGTGACCTCTGCAGATACCAGAATAGGTTTCGCTTCCATGCTGCTTGCTGGGTTGCAGGCAGCCGTGGTCTGTGATTACCTAAGGGAATGGAAAGCCACATGAAAATTGCTTTTTGTGTGGTTCAGACTGAGGGGAAGAGGCAGCTATACCCAGATAGCTGTCGTACAAGATTATTGGACTCTAATATGACTCTGTCCCTCCTCAATTACTTGAACGCCACTGACACTTTACTGTGGGCCAGGCAAAACACAGGCCTGGATACGGGGAACGTGGGCGCGTACTCCAGCACCACGAAGGCCCCGTGCTTGAGACAGGCTGTAGATCTTAAGGCACCATGACAACAAAGCCAGCACAAAAGAGTTAAAAAGGATGGAAAAATACACAAAATATACACACATCTCCATATAAATGCAACTGAGCTAGCTGGTGCCAACATTGGAGGCCCAGGGATGTCCCTCCCGTCCCGCTTCGGGGACGGTGCCTCTGGCAGAGCAGGCAGCAGTGACCCACAGCGGCTGGCTTGGCAGCAGTGCTACAAGGAGGACAGCAAGCCTTTCACCCCATGTCACTGCTGGACACATGCACAGGGCTCATCTCAGCCTGCCCCCAAACACTCCTGGAGGGTTCTTTTTTATTTTAATATTGCTTTAATTAAATAACAAGGATTATTTCTTCCTGAGAATACCACACAAATGAACACCATTGATGGGAAGCAGCTCTAGGGATGCTTTCAATTAAAACAGCAGTTGGTGAGGGTGGCAAGGCATGGTCCAGTTACTAATCAAGTAAATGTGACATCTCCCAATGACTAAGCTGGGAGTTGGACAAAGCTCAAAACAGAGAATGAGGGGGACAAGTGGTGGGTGAGTTCAAAACAGCTCTAAGAGATATACTTGCCACCTTTATAGGAAAAGATCTTCGTGTAGTCTACAAAGTATACTTATTTTCCAAAGATTCTTCTATCTAAACAAAACGCAGAGGTGCACTGTGTTAGGTAAAAAGAAAGCAAGATTTAAAGTGAAAAAAAAAGAGTTTTTTTTCAATTTCATCTTTTCTCTTCAAAAATAAAATATCTGTGACTATTCTGAAGCTTAACATTTTTGTTGGTTTTACAGATACTTGCTCCTAAATTTCACATTGCTAAAATCCACGTTTATATACTTGCTGCTTCAATGTTATGTAACTTCCCAGTGTTGGCAAACAGCACAAATAATACCTCTGTTTCTGCAGTCACACAGGGGATGTAGCTGGGATTATAAATTACCTCCAGACAAATAAGAGGCACAAAACATAAGCTTGTCAAGTCAACTGGAGCAAATTGGTATTGTGCTGGAACAAACTGGAGAACTAACAAGCAATACAGATGAAATCATGGACAGCTGAAGCAGATCCATAGTTTATCTTCCAGAGTCAGTTAATGTCAACGTCAGTGGAATTTGCACAAGCAACAAACCCTCAACCTCAGCTCTACACTAGCTGACATTTTCCTCCTTTTAAAATTGGCAGTGTAAGCCGTGGAACCTAAATTTAACCTCTAGAGAATATGCCATATGACATCTGTGTTCTTTACACGTTCAGCTTAAGACTTTGAAAGCTAATTTATCTGTGCACCACCTCAATAAGTGACTTGCCTAGCTGCTACAGAACCTCTGTCACTTGTTGGCTTCTGTTAGCAGAGCCTTTTTCTCTTGGGAACTTATTCTTTAATAATGACCATCCTAGACCCCTGAGGATGACACTAATGAGCATTTGAAAATGCCAAAAATATCTAACGGCATTCACTGATTTTTGAAGAAACAACACCTGTTAAAAGTGGCCGTTGCACCAATAGATTTTTGCAACAAATTATGCCAGGCTGTGTTATTAGATTCATGTTGACTCTCACGTCCAAAATACAAACATCTAAATAGGCACTTCAAGTACTGAAAGCCAAATTAAAGATTTCTTGTAAAGTGCTGCTTCTGTTACATGCTGAAGAGAACAGCATGTGAGAATTGCTAAACAAATATCACCAAACCAAACCAAAATAGCTTCAAAAAAGCTATTGGAAGAGCTGTAAAGTCCAGTCGTATCTCCTCCCCCTCCCTAAGATCTCCTGAATCCAGCTGTAAGTGAAGAAGGATACGGAGAAGTGGCTTTTCCTCCAGAAATTACCCTGCACCTGTCCTTGCACTGACGGAAAGCAGCAATGCTCTCAGCCACAAAAGAGGCACTGCACTTTTTGCCTGGCATCAGCTTACATATCCATAGAGTTTCTGCAGCTATGAAGAGAAGTCACAAATTGTACAACCATGTGTTTACTGAATTTTCCTCATCAGTGGAAAGTAGGTTTTTTCTTTCCACCTATGCGGTCTTTGTTCCACGTACATCCTCAAGACAAGAATACAGAATATCTCCCTACCTGCAAAATAAATATTGTCGAGAAAACAAATGCATAGTGCACGCATACATTGGCCAAAGAGCCTGGCTTCATGGCGACTCTGCTGTGCATTCCCTTTGGTCTGCACACCCTCTGCTCTTCTCTCCATCTTCCCCATTTTTTTCTCTGAGGTTTCAGTGCTCTATGGGTATGACAGCGAGAGAAGCCTGCAAGGTATTTACATGAGTTTGAAATGGAGACTATAAGTACCAAACAAAAATAGATACTTATTCCCCTAAAGGAATAAGCAGAGTCGTACCCAACTGTATTAGCAACAAATCAAATGTTCTGCAAACATCACAAGGCCAGGAGAAAATGAGTTTGAGAGATTATCCTAATTCTTTACTTACACGCCCCCATTTGTGGAAACACTCGGCTATATCCTCCCTTTATATTAGAGCAAAATAAATTAAACAGGTTATAATTCAGAACAAAAGAGGATAAATAACCGGTAATGCAAAACCACAATTAACGAGGAAATGTTACTTGACAACAGATGGATAGATGCACACACACACACACACAAAAAGAGAGTAATTTAACAGGTTTAAAACTCTGTGCTTTTCATGTATCCATAGTCATTTCAATAAAATGATGTGCTTGTTTTGGGGGAATCCAACTCTTCTGAAAGCTAGGTAACAGTTTAAATTATTGATTTACAGTTATTGAATAGCAAAGTGCTAAAGGAAACTGTGTCAGAGAATAGCTAGATAAATGTTGATAGCATCTTGTCACCAACCTGAGATGGGTTCTTGCACTTACTTAAACATGCAAGTAACTTAACTCAGGGAAAAGGAACTATTCATATGTATTACCAAACCATTGTATAAATGCCATCTGGATCAGAATCATAGACTGTACTCTCTGTAAAATACGAGCAATTTCTTTACTATCTGTTGCCTTTAAAATGCATCCTGATTCCTGTCTGTAGACTGTAGGCATCAGATAAAGCACTAAAAAAGATGAAAAACCTATACCCAAATTCGTTTGATCTGCCTGAATGCACGCACCCACATGCTGACGTGTACATGACAAGTCTATGTGCTTTGTCCACTATTCCAGTGAGTAAGTGAATGAGGCTGGGGTCCTGGAGACTAGCAGAAAAGTAGTTCGGATCAAATGAAACTATGGCTACAGAGAATGGCCTTCATTCCAAACTATTAGTCCCAGAGAACTTGCCATCTAACCCACTGGAAGAGCTGTGAGAAAAGAAGCATTGTTTACAGTGTCATGAGTTTGGTGTGCAATTGCTGGCAGATATTAAAGACAAAGCATGCTAAATGGCCCAAGGTTTCAAGGCAACCCTTTCCTCATTCTGTCTTTGGTTACTGAAAGTAGTTTTTCTCCTTATTTATTTCCTCTTTCATTTAATTCAACAAAAATAAACACAAAGCAGAATCTGAATTACACATGATTAAAATGAATCTCTTCAAATTCTACAGACCCAAAATCCTCTTGGTACCATTTTATTTTTAAGGGATGCCCAACAATGATTTACTGTGAGATGAATAATGCATTTATATCACACACCAGTTGTAGCAAAAATAATCTATAAATGTTTAATAAATATTCTGTAATGCTTTTAGTGAGCATGTTATAAATAAGTAACAATAGATCTGTGATGAAATATTTATATGCATTTTGGTTATTGTTATGCTTTAAGTGTTCAAGGAGCCATTACTAACAAAGTGAATGGAGTTATCAAGGTTATAGATATGTTCTGTAAGCCATTTATAATGAAATGTTCTACACTTAAAGTAAATGCATTTGTAGAGGTTGTTGACAAAGTGTAAGTGTCTAACAAACCACTCATACTAAACTCCACACAGATATAAATGATACGTAGTCATTTGATAAGTCATTTATAGTGAGACATGAAACTCTTCTCTGCTGGGAATATATTGTAAAACCTTTGCATGTTCCTGTGTACTAACTGTAGCATACTTACGTATTTGTAAGATGGGTAGATCCTGACAAATCTCTCACAAGTCATATTATTAAGACTGTATCTTAGCTGTCACCTCCAGATAACCTGAATGTTCAAGAGCATGGATAACTTCCAGAGAGCCACTGGGGTCAAAAAGCAGCTTGAAGTTTCTTCCCATAGAGCGAGATGCTAAATATCCACTGCTTCAGGGCATGGCTTTGGAAGGTACGCATCAAAGCCCTAGCTGACTAACAGGCTTTAGGAGTGCTGCAGAGATGGTGCCAGCCTAACATTTTTGGCTGATGCCATCTCATTTATAGTGACAGCAGCTTAAGAATAAAACACCTATTACTGTCACAGAAACACCCAGAAAATAATAAATAATATAGCAAGTATTTTAAGGAAAAGATTCTTAATGTTAAACTATACACACATCCATCCCAGTATCAAGAACAGCTATTATACCAGGTTCTGACCTGGGCAAGATCAACTGCATCCCCTCAAGCTTGAAAAACTCAGAGCAGTCCTGCTACCGTTTGAAAAGATACAGATGAGTGATTCATTAGGGGTAGTAATGATGTATTTGTATCACACACTATTGTCATACACTTACACTGCAGGTTTCACAGCACCCTTGTTTGCGGTGGGGAGCATGCATGGTGGCTGCTGGCTCCCACAGCTGCCGTATGTGTTGCTGCTTTATACTCCAACCATCCTCAGCACTTTCACAGCTCCTATAAAGCAGGCTGGGCTCTCCAGCAACCGTGTGTTCGCAGCTCTTTGTGACCCTCAAAAGCTGAAGTGCTCTGGACAGCGGCATTGTTTTCATGACAGAAAATCATAGTGATTTCCTCGCTTAGTGAAAAGAGCACTACAAATAGTTGGGAAGGTTTAAAACCTGTTTTAAATAACACTATTAAAGGTGGAAGGATTTAACTTCCTCTTACACAACCACTCACCCAGGGCTTAACAGTAGGGGATTTGGCTTGAAAAACTACAACAATATCAGAACAACAAGTTGAATACAGGAAAAAAGTAATACTCGTTTCTGAATTCAGTTAATCTTCCAAAACATAGGACTATTATAGTCTGCTGGAACATTCATATAGCCACAACAGAACTGAAAAATAAATGAAGACTTCCTTCCAGTCCCTCACAAAGATGATAAAGTGGATGCCATTGAAGGGAAGAGGACATCAACATGAGATAAATTAGCCAAATCACTTGCTCAAAATATGGGATTATACTGCATTAAACTTCTAAGGAAATAAACACAATTTTAAATTCAATAACTTTTTTTGACATTAGGAGCTATTGTATAGCAACTGTAATGCAAATTTAATTGCCATACTATTTTGTATGTAGTTCTACAGTGCTGATTCACTCCAGGGTCAATATAAGGTTTGCTCATTTTGTGTCTCTACCAGGAGTGTCAGACGCATATGAGACGTATTAGATTTTGCTCCTCACTTACCCCCTTTCAAACTGCAAAATAAGTTAAGACCTGAAATATGAAAATAACCTTCACTCTGTCTTTAGCTACTTGCAAAGGTAAATTCTTGTCTCAACTTTATCCATATCCTCAGCTTTATAGCAACACTAAAACTTTAGAGGGAAATACTTTCTAATAATGATACATTAATGAACAATAAATTACAGAGGAAATACTACTTAGAACATCCATATTAATACTAAATGAGTTCTTCATTATTAATATAGTATCATAAATATAAAAAGGAATTATCAATAATTAGGCTATGATTTTATATTGTTGAACACCAAAAATTATATTTTATTTCAAATAATTTTAATAAATGTTGAAAAAGTCATCCACCCTCCTGCAGGGAATTTCATGTCAAGTGAATCGGTCCGTGCAAAGAACGGGTGCTTTCAAATGCAGAAGCCCTGCCATGCCTGCCTTAAGTCAGCAATTACTTCACTGACCAACAGGGCAAGCTTGTTTTCATGAGGATTATAAAATTAGAAGGAATACAGCCACGGATTCCAGAAAAAAGATGTAATAATAATATGTATGTGTATAACATCTCCCCT
This sequence comes from Ibycter americanus, assembly GCA_035590275.1. Taxonomy (NCBI): domain Eukaryota; kingdom Metazoa; phylum Chordata; class Aves; order Falconiformes; family Falconidae; genus Ibycter; species Ibycter americanus. Next base: position 40,779,853 of record JAVJGI010000050.1, on the reverse strand, counting down.
TTTGTGACCATAAAGCACTTTATAAGCAGAGTACTCAAATGAGAACCATCAATATGAAGTATGTCCCAGTGCTCTTGTGCCTAATGTCCACACTAGTGCAAACAGCAGCTTTTTGATTGGAATTCATCATCCCAGGTTTTCAGATTTTAGACTCTGATAGTGCAGAAGATGAATGTGACTCTTTTCCAGCAAAACCTATTGAGATGAGACACACACAGATTTATTTTCTTATATTTTCCTTTTCCTCTCTCATTTCTTAAGTTTCCCTGATGAAAGATCTCCAATCCAGCTGCTAAAAAACCACTGTTGGTGATGCTACTTCACCACAAAAATGAGGTGAAAAGAAATAGTGTTTAGGCAGTGCATAAAACAATAAAAAATATAAGTTTTTGTTACTTTTCTAGCAGCTGAGGAATACTGGTGTAAAGGAATCAAGTAATTCTGTGTTTAAGTGGGAAAATGGAGCTTCATCAGGTATAATAATTACATTTCATGCAGAAGAATCTACTAGTGCATTTTAGGGGTTTGGGCTGTTTAGACTTATTTAAGTGATGGAACTGAGGGAAGGGACCTACAAAACTTCTTTTTAGTTTTCTACCTTCTCATTATTTAAGGAGAGCCTTCTGTACAAAGATGAATTTGCACAACCCATCATTAATAAAAGCTTTGGAAGCTTAACACATCATAATTCTACTTTGTCACAGATTTAAAGGAAAAAAAACCGCAACATGTACACAGCAAGTGACAAACTGCAATCTCACAAGCCACCGTGTCTATGCAAATGCTGTCAGTAAGATTCTAAACAGCTCATTCGTTGCCAGAGACTCATACTGAAAATTGAACCTCTTCTTACCTAGCTATTGCAGGTTATTTTGCCTTTAGATAACGCGGTTAAAAATGTAACTACCTTGCTGAGATATCATTTGTCTTTCACGTTCTTTGAAGAAGCAGACGAGTCAGAATTTTGCCTGCCAGCAATAGAGAGAAGCGTCACTGCCGCAGCCAGCTCCCTGCTGGCCCTGCTCCTCTTCCCATCGCCCTCTCTGGGCTCTGCAGAGTCCTCTTCAGTTCACCAGCACAGATGTTTCTCTGAATTATCACTGAGCAGATTCCTGTTGCCAAATTGGTAAAAGAACCCACAGACATCTTTTGCACTGTTACTGGGAGTGGATACATTTGACACTGGGTTACCCCTGAGGTCAGAGAGGGGCAGCACGTGGGTCAGAGACAGCACAAGGGAAGCAGTGGGAGTGCAAGACGGCAGGACAGGAGTGGGACCACCCTACTAGACCACAGTGAACTGGTAGTCTCACTTTAGCTTCCTATGTGAAACATCATGAGAGAAGCATCTGCAACCTGACTTAGTCCTAAAGAGTGGATTTGTGTGATGAGATTCTCTGTGTCCACCCCAAGGAGACTGAAGAGTCTTAGAGATGTAGCTGAGCTATATATTCTGCTCCTGCATATCCTTCATGGAAAGAGTAATGTCAGATGGGGACATAAACTGTAATCTGTGATCAACTGGGAAAAAAAAGGCCTGCTGCAGTGTCACAGAACAAAAAAACCAGTGAGAAATATTTAGAAAGAGGAACACGGCTATATGATCATTTAATGAAGGTTTGTGTTTTCATGTGACTATCTAATGTCATAGTTACAGTTCAAAATAATAACTATCAGAGAGGTCTATAATTAGGGGAAACCAAAAACTTCACTGTAAACTGGAATAGCCTGTCAGACTAAGATTTCTCTTTCACAAACTCTTGGAATTGCAATGACAAGAATTAATTTAATGGATAGAAGACAGTGATACTGCTGCTTTCTTGTGTCATTGATCTTGCTTTTAATGAGAAAACGTTTTTCTTTTCCTCTTTGTTGAAAATTATGCAGTGAGCCTCCAGTCTGCTCAGATACATTCAGTGCAATTGAAAAGGTGCTCCCAGTTTCTGAGGCTGTATATTCAATTAATGTAATATGTCACAACATTTTAAAAATGCAAGTTTCTTAGAAAAAGAGACATTACTGTGAAAGAAGGAATTTAAAATACATGTAAAACACATTTTCTTGGGGAAGTATTTGATTCAAATTGTTAGAAGATAAAAACCTATAAAGGTCTCTCTTCTGCCTTCCTTCTTAATCTTCAGCCAAAGTTTCAGGACCATAAACTGGCATCAATGGAAGCTGCATCTCAGGAATGAAAGGAATATATGGTCTTTAATGGAAGAAATTTTTACACTTAAAAGAGAGAAAGTGAGGGAGCATTTCTATGCTTTGCAGTCATTCAGCATAAAATTACTTACTTATTATTCATGACTATCTTTAAATGCTTTATTGAAGCATAATGCAAAGAAGTACCTGTCCATACTTAAAAACCAAAATTTCATCTATCCATCCTACATTTGGGTTTGGGCTTCAACATCTATTAAACAACTCCATTATTTCCCCTTTTTTGACATTGCTAGGTCAGTGCACCAGTCATTCCTTGGGTGTAACAGGGACAACGGCTCACCAAAAAAATAAAAAAATAAATAAATAAAAAAAAAATTGCAGCCAATTCAATTGTATTGCTCAGAAAGGGAAAGCTAAAGATGGGGTTGCTAAGCAATAGCAGAAGAAAGTCTGAGGTATAGTAGGACTTGTTGGGGGTATTCAGTGTCCTGGGACTCACAGACTGTATTTTTTCCTTGAGGCTTGCTAGTAGTGTTTGGTTTCCTTGAACCCAAAAGCTTCACGTAGCTCCACTAAACTTTCTCATTTCACATTGAAATCCTTTGACTTACTCCTTTCCCCTGCGCTCAGGATATATAGATTCTGCTTTCTCAGATAGTCATGGGAGGAGGGAAATGGAGGCCACTGACTTACTCCAGCAGCCTGTCTCAGATTCTGTGCTTCTGCAAATCCTGATGCATCAGCAAGCCCTTAGTCCCACCTGGGGCTGCATCCCAGGGGAGCAATCAACTTGGTTTTCTACACAAAATACATGAGCTTCTGAGGAGCTGGCAACTATCCTCCTGAATTTGTCTGAAGAAAAACAAACCAGAAAAAAATACCTGCCAGTGCCTGGATCAAGCCCAGCGTGCATTCAGATCAATTCCATCAAAGTATTATGCAGACAGCTGTTAAGCACTTATTTACAATTTGTAAATATTAAATATTTTTTCCAGATTATGAGGAAATGTCTTAGTGAAGATTAAACAGTGTTTTCATTTAGCAAACTATTTCATCTGTCAATGGTTGCAGATTTTCTGATGTTAGGAACTGTCCTCTGCTTTACTTCCAACTTCAGGTTCATGCAAGTCCTTCTCAGAAAATGCAAGTCTGGTGACTTCTTCTCTGCACTCCTCCAGCTTTCCTCAACAGTGCTGAAATTTCACAGAGAGCCTAGCAGCAACCCCTGCCCATTCGCATTTCACATTCTCTGTAGCTACTGCACAACCCCAGGGGTCTGCTGCACACACACACTGGAGTGGGCAGACATTCCCTACCATCCCTCTTAATTTTTTCTCATCCTTGCCTGCACAGTGGAGTCCGAGCTACGTTCCCTTACTCGAAGGTTACAGGTGTAAAGCAGTGGCTAAACATGCTAATACCCTCCTTTGTTTTGCAGCTACTACAGATCAGGGTACTAGGCGAGTTGTTTGCAACACAAAGATTTGATCCACTATAATTAAAGTGAGACTTAAGCCCTTCTAGTTGCTTCCCAGGCAGACAGAAAGGGCAGGACATCTGCCTGCCTCCTGAGGAACATGGGAAAGAAGAGCAGCCAGCTATTCCTCTCCCACATTGACACGTACCTTTGCAATCCTGGTGTCTCACAGAAGTCAGTGCTTGCACCAGAGATGGAGATTAAAGTCTTCTACATCTCAGTGGAGAGCCCCTCATGCCTGCACTATCTTTCCTGATGGACAAGCTCTGTCAGATTTAGCAAGATGGTTTAAAGAGTTAATGCCAGAGTTGCCAGCCTTCTGCTACAACACGCAGTGGCTGTGCAGCTGCTCCTTAGCCACCACCTTTGGCAGCCTAGTGCAGGAACATCAGCCACCATCCTTTCCCCTTGGGGTATACCCCTGGCTTGGAAGCCCAGCACCCCCAGGCCCATCCTTGCTCCAGGAGCAGGAAGCCTGAGCGCTGGAAAATAGTGACCTCGTAGCCACCCCAGAAGAACGAGGTCAGCCAAGCTCAGCATATCAAAAAGGCCTTTTCCCATTTTTTAACGTGAACCCCGGGTATACACCTGAATAACATTATTCTGCAAATGAATGGACTTTTCATTCTGTTAGCATCGTCTCCCTGTTGGTTGGAAGTTTACTCTTTCGGCAGTTATTCTGGTGGAATGTAATCATTTAACTGTGATTTATGGTACAGCTATATGCAGCTGGCTTAGTGCAAGGTGAACGCACAGCAGTACTTTAATAGTTCTTTTCCATTAGCAGGTATGTTTTTCAGTTGGCTTCACTGCGATTGGAAGAGTTGATAAATGTAACATATAAAACACTGTTGGTAAATGTCTTCAGGCTAAGAGTAAGCTTACTGCTTGCCTCTCAGAAGGTGAGATAACTATATGCCTCTAGAAAATAACCTTCCAGGTGATAGCTGTGACTAAAAATTTGACGGGGAGGAGGAAAGAGTGTTTACAGTAGTGAGCTTAAAAGGAGTATCTATTCAAAAGCAGATCTAGGGGGAAAAAACAACTTTCTCTTTTCTTGCATTGCTGTTCTTGCTTATAGGCTACCTTTCTGAATATTGACACTGATGCTACATCACATTAATAATTGCTAAATTATATTAAATTGTATATCAATCAAACTAATAATGTCTACCATACTTGAGGCATTTAGGTTCTTCAAAATCACTAACATCTGCTCCTATTAAAAATGCCAGATGAATTGCAAATCCTAACTTTTGGTGAAAAACATTAGCTAACAAGGTGAAATTAAAATTTACATCTTATTCCAACATAATGAAGATAATTAAAGAGTGATAAAACCCTTTGATTAACCCTCGTCCCATTTTGCACAGCGCTATTATGCAAATTAAACATTGAACATTGTAAACTTAGTACCAGCAAAAGATTCCAATTTAAAAATTAAGAAAATATAAAACCATGTCATTGGATCTCTGACTGCACCCTTTGTCACTGCTGAATTAAAGAGCAGAACCGGGGGCATATGCCGCAGTGAGATAACTCATGTCTTGAGTTGCTGAAGGATTAGAGTTTGCTCCTGTTTCTTTCTTGTACCAGGCATCACATTATTCCCACAATGATTTTGGTGTATAGTTTAATTAGCCTCCCTACTATAATCAAGCTGTGCTCTGTCATCAGAAGCGTTCCAACCCTGCAAAATATGCATCAGAATTGCTGTGTTCTGGGTTACTGAGTTTTGTTTTGGTGCTTTTAGCTCAGTTTTGTTATTTTTCCGGTCGTAAAGGTATCGCAAAAACGTTCGTTTTAAGTCCTGCCTGACAGAATGATGTCTGGCAGCACTGTATGGCTCTGAGCATTTAAAACCTTTGTTCAAAGTCCTTTCGGTTCCCCAGGAGTCCTTCCTTTGGTCTCTACAGCTACTCTGTGAAGGCCTCAGCTGAAGACAAAAGCACATCAGCAGTACTGAGTTTTAGGATTTCTTTTCCTTCCGTGTGGTGTGGATGTTTGTTCTGGAAGGACGATTCACAGGTTCCTCCCTGCAATTTTTTGGGCGGGCGCGCCTGCATTTCTGGCACAGGACTAGAACAGCTAACAAGTATTCAAAAAAGAAACTTCTTTAAATTCACAATATCCATCTTGCAAAGAAAACTATCACTGTGCGGGGACACAGACGAGGTGGTACAAGGGCTGTAGTCTATCTCTCAAATCCCAGCTGCTGCTTAGAAATACTGTATACAATGCTCTCTACCAAATCTACAGTAAGTCATTGACCAAACTACTTGTCTGCTTCTTTCCCCCACCCCACCCCCTCGCCCAAATTAGAGTAGCTAACTTAATGAAAAATGATTTTTTTTCTTTTTGTCGCTTAGGAGGGTCTGAACATAAAGCTCTTATCACCAAGCCACAGCTGTAGGAGGAATCCTTTAATCACAGCCTTCCTCCTTGAAGAAGAATATAGATTTATGACCGGACTTTGGTTACTGAGCGAGAAAGAAATATTGCCAGCAGCCACCATACTACTTCCCATAGGCTGTAAACAGCTTTAATCTGCTTTAGCTGTCATTTTGAAGTCGAGAGATATTAGAGTACAATGTAATTATGTAGTTGTGGGCAGAAGCACAGTTTATTTTCTTTAAACTAAAGTGGCAGAGGTAAATTCGTAGACTGTGCCTAAACAAACAAATCCTCCTCCCTTGCTCTTACTGCCACCATGGCTGCAACAGCCCCATTCCTTTTGTGCTGCTGCGCTCGCTCCGCTCTTCTGCTAATACACTTTCATGGGGAACCTGGCTTCCCACCACAGTGAAGTGAGCACCTGTCTCTCTCTCTCAGACACATAAAAAGATAACGTTTTCTTGGATAGTGCAACAAGCTACTGAAAATGCTGTATGCTGTTTCTGTTAGGAGCACAACAGTGATATGGTCACCCCTGAGCTTCCCAGGGCAAGAATCCACTTCCACAAGCACAGATGCTCATTTCTTACTTGCTTAAGTACAGCATATGTCTGTTGTTATAGACAGAGGTTTAGAATAACCCAATTAATTATCATTTATCTTTGCTTTCATATCTAATAAGGCTTGTCAGGAAAGAAAACTCCCACTTAATACAATGCACACAAAAAAAGGTAATTTTCCTTTTTTTCTTCCATCTCTGGAAAAAAGAAGGTATTCCCTTTTGAATTTTTTGGCAAGAAAGACCTGTAAGTTCACATCTGGAACATGCAAGCTCCAGGTACAGCACGTACTTGAACAGTTCCCTGTATTCTAGATGAATGTTGCAAACATTAAGTTACAGAGTTATTCTTCATCTGACCTAACATTTTGTTTTGCAATGAAGTGAGATTTCTTCAGCAGAAAATAAGACCACTCAAACCTTCGCAATCTTTAGTTCTGTCCTGTACTTGAGAAATCTTTGCAGTCACTTTCCACTGGTATTCTTAAAAGATGCACCTATTGGATCCACTTCAGTAAAGCAGAGCCAATAAGTGCTCGAGTCTAACTTAATTTAGCATATTATCAAAGCACACACTTAGGTTTGCTGAAATCTATAGATTTATAAACCTGTAATCAGCATACAGATATATTTCATCACCTTATTTATTTCTTTATTAAGTGAACATGATGAAATTACATGGACTAATTAAAGGATATTTGCCTCTTGGTCAAGATTTCAGGGAATACTAAACCGAACTTTCCTCCTTATCTGATGTAATACTGCTGTCTTTGCATGAGTTAAGACAACAAAGTGCAGATAAATTGCAGTCTTCCTGGATTTATATTGTTCTATGCTGTGTATTGCATTTTAAAATTCATAGACTGAGGGATCTGTTTGCCGTCAGCTACATGCTATTGCCTTTTCAAAGAGCTACTCCAAGTATTATGCGGGACATCGTAGCCTCTCTGAGTTTTCATAGCAATAATCTCCTCCTGATTGAGTTTGTCCACCTCCCAAATTCTGTCAGAAAGTACTTAAAAGAGTCTGAGCCTGTTGTGTGCTGAGTGTCATCAGCTCAACTGATTTTAGGAGGTGCTTAGACAAGATGTCATGTAGTAATATCACTATGACCTAGAGAAAATATATTTGTTTATCCATTAGCAAAAAACAAAAACAAAAACCAAAAAAAACCACAACCAAAAAAAACCCAAACCAAAACACAGTTTATTGGACAAATCAAAAGGAGAATGTCGTGCTATAGCACTAGGAGCAGTAATTATCAATTCTGTCTGAAAAGGGAAAAAAACAGTCCTGCAGGGATTTTTGAAGCATCATTTTGCCTCTGTATTCCAGCCAGGCATCAGTCTCCATGGAATCCAAACAGTTATCCAAGCAAATTATTCCTGCTAAGAGCAAGACTTCTCCTAGCAAGCACTTAAGATCTTGATGCTGTGGGCCTATAAGAAAGATCTATTGGGCTGAACCTCTAATTTCAGAAGCTGAGGAACGTACATCTGTGCTAAATATAAAGAAGTAAAATACAGCAGCATACACACTTCAAGAGCCCTTACTACTACCCTATAGCTCCCTCAGTTCTTTATTCAAATGAGAACACAAAAAGGATAGGCAATTTTAGTGTCACTTCTGAGCTTTAGAAAATGAAGTTGCAGCACAAAGAGAACTGACAAAAATTCTAGTACAGTCTCAAAATGAAACCACACAGCTTCAAAGACTGAGCAGGTCTTTTGACAAAAGACAAACATTTTCAGTTAATAACTGCTATGATAAATTGTTCTGATAATTAAATGAGAACAGAAACTGAGTTTGTATAAAGTGTTCAGGAGAGTCAGTGACTGCACATTTCTCCATGCTTTTCTCCATTATCATTCACCAGTCATTCTAGACATTAAAATGAACAGTTAAGCATAATGCTGTACAAAACAGCACCTGTACAAAACAGCACCACGGTCATAAAAAAAAAACACCTAAAAAGCAGTCCTATCACTTCTATTGAAAACGACAGGGATGGTCATTCAAAACTGGCATCTTCTAGTGGGAGATATCAAGATAAAGATAACCATCAAGAATATCTTTGTTGGATTAATGTCGTAGGTGGGGTCACACTGACACCTTTTTGTAGTAAGCTCCATGATTAATAAAACTGCTTGGAAAGTGGTTCTTTCAGTGACAGACAGATATATATTGTATGACCCAAGTTCTTCAGAAATGCCATCTTATTGTCAAAATGCTGAGAGAGAAATTTGATACGATTAATGTTCTTTCTTCCTCCCTATTTCCCACACTGATCAAACAGAAGGCAGCTAATCCAGTTGCCTACACTGAAGCAACTAGCAATAAAACAGTGATTTCTGCAAAATTCAGTCCTTGTACCTTAAGAAAAACCTTACATTTTACCCATTCTGCACTGCAAATAATTAAGGGATATGAAGCAGAGGCTGGAAATGACCTCCAGAGATCAGTTAAATCTGTTTCCCTGCTTGCAGGCAGAAAAATCATACATGGGGCTTCCCAACAGATGTGTGTCTATCTGAGGTTGTTAAAGACTCGCAGACTGGATCTCTGCAGCCTCCCTAGCCATTGTGCTCCAACATTTCATGACCAAGTAAAAGCTTTTCCTAACATCTGAGCTAAATTTTCTTTTCTATAGTTAGAATTTCTTGTCCTGCCTGCTATCAACATGGAGAACACATATGCAGTTTCACCATTATTTTAAGCTTACCCAGGATGGCATTTTTGTCAAAAGGTGTGATCCCAGCAACTCTGGCTGCACATCCCTGTTGTGTCCCTTGCGATGGCTCCAGTGCTTCAACATCTGTTTGCTGAGCTGCTGATGTAGCTGAAAATGAATTGAGAAAAACAGCTGGGTAGTTTTGCAGCAGATCAATGGCTGCAAGGCAGTAGGAGGTCAGCTCAAGAGTTGGAACTTTTCCTGATGTTGCTGCTACCAAGAAAAACATCTCCAGAGCACCAGCCCAGTATCCTTTCCTACTAAATTTCCACCTAGCCAGCTGTTTTCTATCCTGTGTTTAGGCACTTGATTAGTCCTATGTAAGCCCAGTACTTTCCTCTTGTCTCTGTTGAATAGAGCCATATATCTATAATAGCGTGTTGTGGTTTCACCTGGGATAGAGTCAATTTTCTTCCCAGTAGCTGGTACAGTGCTGTGTTTTGGATTTGGGATGAGAATAATGTTGATAACACCCTGATGTTTTAGTTGTTGCTAAGTAATGCTTACTCCAAGTCACGGACTTTTCAAGTTTCCCATGCTCTGCCAGCGAGGAGTAGCACAAGAAGCCGGGCGGGAGCAGGGCCAGGACAGCTGGCCCGAACTGGCCAAAGGGCTATTCCATACCATAGGGCATCATGCTCAGTATATAAACTGGGGGCAGCTGGCCAGGGCCTGCCCATCGCTGCTCGGGGACTGACTGGGCATCAGTCAACGGGTGGTGAGCAATTGCATTGTGCATAACTTGGGGTTTTTTCCCCTTGGGTTTTATTACTCTCTCTCTTCCCTTTTCATTACAATTGTTGTTGTTATTATTATTATTTCTTTCAGTTATTAAATTGTTCTTATTCTCAGTCCAGGAGTGTTACCTTTTTCCTGATTCTCCTCCCCATCCTGCTGAGGGGCTGGCGAGCAGCTGCGTGGTACTTAGTTGCCAGCTGGGGTTAAATCATGATATAGCGCCATGAATCTATACAAAACCCCCATATATCTAATCATCAGAATCAATCTCCTGCCATCCAGCATTCAGATTTACCTAGCTGGTAACATCTGCAAGTTTAATAAGTCTACTCTCTATCACATCCTCCTGATTATGATTTAAAAAAAAAAAATTAATTAGCATTTGTATTAGACACAGATAAAATGGTGGGTTGGTTAATGTTTCTGTAATTGAGGACACCTGATAAACATTTTAACAAACAAAGAACAGAATGCTGTTGATACATCACTCAGAAATTAGGCCTCACTCCTACCTCATCAGCTGAAATACCAGAACTAGAAAAAAAGTGCAGTAAACACAGTGGTTGTGTGATAATGAGCGCAGGTTCTCTAGAGAATAACTTTATTATTTCCTTTCTCACACTAGCCATAATGGATCTTCAGAGAGATGCAAAAAGTACAGTGACTACTCATTATTTTATTGTAGCTACAACAATTAGAAGCCAAGACTTGTGAAGAAAAGAGGAGGACTGCCTTTCAGGAGGAATAAAACCAACAAATGTTGGATGGAAAAGTCCTGCAAGTACTTACTGTCTAAAGAAAACCAGTTTTCAGCCACTTCATGAATATCACTGTTTGCATTCAGTCATAACCTCCAAGGTGTAATTCTTTGACACAAGACGTTATTGAGGCCAAGAGCTACAGTAGACCTAAGACAGTTTCCTTCATGTTAACACCAGCAAGGCCTTCTGCGGTCTCCACGGGGAAGATGGAAATACCAGAGAAAAGGTTGAAAGACATTATATAAACTTGTTTCTAGCAAAAAGGGCTATTTGAAGTGTGAACTGTGACTACTATGCAAGAAAGAAATTTGTTGAAAACTAAAGGGTTCTCAGATAAGGTTTGTTTGCATTTTCTCCTCATAAAAAGCTTCCTGATAAAGACTCAGGGAGGTAGAAGAGGGTGAGGGAGAGACATGGACCCTATCCAAGCTAGCCATTGTCATCCAAACAGCAGCGTTCCGAATGTAGATTTGCCACGTTCCATCCAAATTCCCTAGCTACTGGGATCGGTAGTTACATTGTTCCTCCCTTCCACCCCAACCAGTATCTACCCCTTTTTTTCACCTGCTTCATAAACTGGAATGACTGTTTCTTATATAAGCCTTGAGACACTAAATTAGATAAACTACTGGCTAATCTGTAAGGTGATTCTGGTATTCCTCATGGAGACCAGGTCCTGGGAAGTTGCACTCATGAAGTTAAAATTCATTCCTTATGGAGAGAACCAATATCAGGCTTTTGTGCCACTTCTAAGCCCTACAGCTGTCGTGCTGCATAGATAGATATTTAACCCATTCATATTAGTGAGCAGGAGCTTCAGGATTTGGTTCAGTCATTACAGAGGCTCTGGAGCACGTTAAAAGAAGACAGAAAGAAAAATAACATACTTGTTTCACCTGCACAGGTTAAAATCCTACAGGGTGTTTTCTACTAAGAAGAGTTTTACACATAACACACATAATTTGCTGTTCGCAGGGGTACAGTACCATCTCTCACCACTTCCTTGTGTCCCTTACTCTACCTCAGAGACTGTAAATCAAACACTTGTTTCTTGAATATAAGAAAATTGTTAAAGTATCACAGTTTAATTTAAGCACCAGAAAAATATTTATGATTAGGGCATTATGTGCTAATATAACATTCAACAATTAAAATTACTTGCATCTGAATTTTATCACCAGTTAATGGCATCTAAAATAATATAGATAACAAATGATACAGAATATCTGCCCAGAAGTCTAATTCTGATTCATAAATTTTTTTCGTATCCTGGCTTGAGTAATGATACAATATATAATGGGAATAATACATCCCATTTGTTGATGGTGTTCTGCAAGTTCTGCGTTAGAGTTTTCTTTAAACAGAAAGTTTCTTTATGCAGAAAGCTCAAGAAAGTAAACTTCCTCCTACAAAATTGGTAAATAGGTTTAAACAATGTCTGAAACCGGCTCCATTTTTCCTTGTAGTATTAACAGTACAAATGGAAGAACCAAAACAGACCCCAAACTCGACAAGCTTTTAATGTTTACAAGGATTTTCAATAGATTCCAGTCCAAACATACCCCAAGATGGCCTCATTCCAGTGATCACAGTACTGCAAGGAGTCCTTTCAACCCTTCTGAGCAAAAGTAAGGAGCAATCAAAAGAAACTCTGGCTCACTGGTATGCAACAAGAAAAGGAAGCAGTCAACAAGAACTCAGGTAGCTGCTAATTAGCCAAGTTTTCCCATGGCTCTGAGAGCTTTCAGAAGTAAGCATTCAGCTCATTTACATGTGTTAGAAGGTGAGCACTTTTGATGACTCTTGAGAGCAGTAGGGGGTTGGTGAAACCCAAGCACTGAACTGCTCTTTTTATTGCTCGTGAAACTTTGCTTTACTCCATAGACTTCCTGGGATTGCAGATACACTCCTCCAATGGGTTATTTTTTTGCTACTCTTCATTCATTCCTCACTAAACTCTTGAGAAGAAGTGGAGTAGTGTTTATAACTCCTTTACAGACCTAAGTCACTCAGTTCATGCCATGCATAGTAAATGCTCTCCTCTCTTACTACACCAATACTCACTCGATACTACAGACAGGACCGTGTGCAGTCTCTTTGCCTACATTTTGCAGAAATTAAGGTCATCAATAAAACAAGTCATAGCCACAATACAGATTGCCTTGATTCACAGCAGGAGGGAATGCTACATCTGAAAGCAAGTGCTGTCATTTCAAATGTCACCCAGTATGTCACCAAATGTCACCTTCCCAGATTTTTTTCTGTAATGACAGTTTAAAGCTATATGTGATGCTTGCTGAACCCCCTGGTAGATCATCTATTATGTTCCACTTCAAAATCAGATGCTAGACCTTCCTGACATCTGGCAAATGATTGCCCTGTAGTTACAACAGTACAAAATGAAAAGAAACCCAAAACACCTCCCTGCACACACAGATGTGCACGCACATGCACACACATGCATGCTCACAAAGCCTTTACCTTTAAAAAACAATTTCTAAATGTTTTCTAATCCACACATGCACTTGAAGATCATATCAGCACCTTCACCTTTCACTCCCCATCTGCAATCGATTTGTCTGCTGTTTGTAGTCTTTAGGGGTCACTTATTTGGAAAGGTGAGCATTTCTCTAAAAACAGAGATTACACACTACCTTTTCTAAAATGAAAATTCCAATAGACCTGTCGAATACACCGGGGTTCGGATGGGTGGACATCCAAGTTCTCCCTTTTTAAACTAAATAGGTATTTCTAAACACACAGACATGGAAATGGGTCCCAAATGTGAACGCTGAGAAAAATTAATATAGGAAAGCTTGCCCCACTTTGCTACTATTTTTTATCAGTTTGCATTCGTGGTTATACGTTTTTGAAGTGTTAGTGTTATTTCTGGTTTATATTGGCCCATTTTGAGTATGAGCCTCACAGCATCAATAACAACTGGAGCATATGAAAGAAAAAAAAGCAGCTCGTGCACATTTTCACAGGAACTCTAGCAGAGTTAAACACTAAATAAAACTCTCAGATCCATCAAATGTCACACCCCAATTTCATCCAACTCTTCTACAATTTTGTATCTAACACCTGTGCTCTGACAAGCCTTATTTTTAGCAACTTGTGTCTCTAAAAGTGACCTAATCTCTTACAAATCTGAAACTAATGCAGAGACATTTTCAATTGCATTCATTTATTTTTTATTAGCATTGTTTCTAAAAAACCTGCAAAAGAAGTGGGCAGTTTTAGTGATGACACTCTCCAGGTTTATTTCCTGACTAGCCCACCATTTATCAGTGCTCATTTTTTTCTTCCCCTCAACTTTTCCCCTGCTCTTTATTCTTAAAATTCTTAACACTTGATGCTTCTTCAAAGCTGCCTCTGCTACATTTATTGTCCTGCCAAGTGTAAGGCTTCTTTCTCTCTCTGCTCTGCTTTTGACACTAAACTCAATGATCAGTTGATCAGTCTAGCCTATGTGTCTGGCTGTTGACATTGAGCCCCTTCAAGCTTCTGTTTTCCTGTTCTATTTTTGTATCATTCAGCAACTTGCGTTTTCCTCTGAGGTCACCCTTAAAGGTCCATGTGTCATGTTTTTCATTTCTGCCTTGTCAGGAAAATCTTGCCACTGCATCTATCAAAGTAATCATCAGGCCTTGATGTAAGAGTGTGGTTCCTCTCACATTTTTCATTACTAGATAATTTATTAATATCCTCCTGAGCAAGACTAGATTTATCTTGATAAAACCGCTATCAGTGGCGACACAGTATACAGCACTAAAAGTGTTCAGCTAGTTTGGCAAATGCTCAGAGAAGAGGTGCCCTTTAACCTCTCCCAGCCCTTAATTCCTCAGCAAGCTAAAAGATTTTGGATCCTGAAGCTCTGAAGGCTTTTGGCATTGGGCCACTTCAGTAAAGCTGACCTGCCTCAGCCTCCCCAGCCCAGCCCCTGCAGCACATCTGGCTTTTCCTTCATGACACTCTCTGTTGCTGGCATGGAATAAAATACCCATTAAATGACATAAAAGTAGCGTAATGATATGTATAGAAGTGAAAGCTTTAGAGTTAGGGGTGCCATCTGATATCAAGAAACTACAGGCAGTCATTTTGCATTCAGGTTGGACAGCCCCCGACACTGCTCTGGATATTTTCTACCCGGGTGGATATTCTGTTCTCTTCTAGCAACTGAACCCTGCCTATGCACCCCTCCCCATCTCCTCCACACACTCTTCCTGTAACAGCCATTTCTCTTTTACGTTATCTTTGCTGGAAAAAAACATTGTAAGGCTACTCAGCCAGCTCCCTGCTCTATTATATACTGAAATTAAAGCACAGGAGGCCCTCCACAAAAGCGGCTGGCTAATGACTCTCCTGGTGGACATTAGGCAAGAGATGCATTTGTGACATGAGTGGCAGCTGTGCAGACACCAGTTTATGTGATTCAGCACAGCTATTTCATTAATTGCGTTTCACGGTTCATTTCCTCAGATTACACTCAAAATAAATAAATAAATAAGAGCACAAAGCTGCTGTGTTCTCTGAACCATCCACCAAACAAAAAGAAGGGAAAAAATGCCCTTACTTTAATTGGCTTCCTACATATTTTTCTGTCTTAGGTGCTTTTTAAGTGGTAAAGTAAAAAATAAAATAAATTGCAGTTATATTCTGCTGTCTAATTATCTCTTCAGTTTTCCACAGAGACTTGATAACTTACAGAGAACCCCGCTATGAGGAAACATGCTGTAATGAAAGTGAAAATTTTGTACAGGCTTACCTACAAACATGATGTATCTGTATCTGCTGCTTTACACGTTTGTATTTTGTGGCTTAAGTTTAACACAGAAAAACTGTGTGCAGTCTCAGGTAATCAACAGCTTAGTTTAAAAACTGGGCCTTTATGTATCTTTCATAACTATATGCATAATGGAAAAGTAATTACAAGAAACAATGAAAACTGCCAATGCAGAAGTGGAAAAAAATTGCTTTGATTCAAATCAATAGTGTGAGTGCTCTTAAAAGACATCCAGCTCCTGTTCAAACAGATAGTGACAGGTGACTTGTTCAGCACCACAAAAACCATCGAAAGCAGTCAAAGTGGTCATGAATTTTTAAGATTAAATGTGAGGGGAGACTGTCCCCAAAATTATTGTTTGATAAAACAGCAGTTTTCACATCAGAAGGTGTAATTTAAAAAACCCCAAACCTTCTGTAAGGAGCTTTTCCTAACATGTAAATTAGTATGCAACCCTGACCCAATTCCAGTGGTTGTTGCTGCAACCTTTGTCCCTCATAGCTAAAAATCGAGCTGACTCCGATACAACAACCCTCCAAAGATCAAAATCTCTACAGGTTTTTCAAAAACTTTTCCTTAGCAAATTTTTCAGGTTTCCAGAGGAAGAGATGCACCCAGGAATAGCATTCAGCCTTGCTGTAGAGCAATCATGAGGGAATGTAGGTTCAAATCTTCAAAGTTAGTCAGAGCACGTTCTAGCTAAAAGCCTTTTAAAGCAGAGAACAACTCTTTATGAGAAAATGAACAACATCCCCTCAGAAAACAACTGTTTTTGACAGGAAAAATATCTAGTGCTTCTTTTTGCTTGTTTTTACAAAAGATGCAAATGTTGAAAGCTCAATGTTTGTAAAAAATTGAAAGTTAACATATTTAGAAAAATATGGGGCAGGGAGTCTAGGCAATTGCTGAGTTATAATCATCCATCTACTATAAATATCTGCAGTGTGAAAAAGGCTCTCTCTCCCCCTGTGTTTCAGCACTGCTGCTAAGCACTAAGCTTTTTTGTGGTTTCATTTTAGTAATCAGGATCTCTCGTACTTCCCGGACAGATGGCCATTCACACTTCAGTGCTCATTTAAACACATACGTCAATGATAACAGAACATTTCAGCTGAGAACAGACCAATGTAATCTTCCAAATTCAAGGCTATCTGTCATTTTTGTTAGTTATATAAAATCAGAGTCAAAAGAAAGTAGGACTGTTCTTATTTGGAAAGCTAGAAAGAAAATGGAAAATTCCACCTGGCTCGCTGTCAACACAAAACTCAGGCAAGGCTATTCAAAATGATTTGAGAAGGTTTGAATGTCTAGCCTCTGCTGATCCATTGGCAGTTGCTCTTGGGGCCTGCTAAGAAATGGGAGAAGCTAATATCAGATTAGAGAATGAACGTTGGGCCTTGTAGGCTACTCAGACCCCCACAAGAACGTTAATTCTATATATCCTCTTCAAATCTATCCCATCTTTATAATGTAATGGTCCTTCGTTTGTCTCTTACGGTTTCAGGGAAGTACACGCCAGCACCTTGCAGCTGCACTCTGCAATACACAAAAGAGAAATTGGAAATGGAGAGCAAAGTATAGAATCATAGAATCGTTTAGTCTGGAAAAGACCTTTGAGATCATCAAGTCCAACTGTTAACCCAGCACTGCCAAGTCCATCACTAAACCATCTCCCTAAGCACCACATCTACACGTTTTTTAACCACCTCCAGGGATGGTGATTCCACCCTCTCCCTGGGCAGCCTGTTCCAGTGCTTGGCCACCCTTTCAGTGAAGGCATTTTTCCTAATATCCAATCTAAACCTCCCCTGGTGTAACCTGAGGCTGTTTCCACTTGTCCTGTTGCTTGCTATCTGGGAGAAGAGACCGACCCCCACCTGCCTACGGCCTCCTGTCAGGTAGTTGTAGAGAGCACTCCTTGCTGAATCTCACTCAGTGGCCTTGGCCCATGGGCCCGGCCTGCCCAGACCCCCCTGCAGAGC
>JAVJGI010000050.1:40747836-40761992 GCA_035590275.1 Ibycter americanus | reverse complement strand
AGTACCTCAGCCTTTTCCTCATCCTTTGTGGCAATGTTCCCCCTGGAACCAATAAAGGATGCAGATTATCCTTGACCCTCCTTTTGTTTCTAATGTATTTGTAAAAACATTTTTTGTTATGTTTTACAGCAGTGGCCAGTGTGAGCTCTAGCTGGGCTTTGCGTCTCTAATCTTCGCCCTGCATAATCTCATGACATCCTTATAGTCCTCCAGAGCTGCCCGCCCTTTCTTCCAGAGGTGGTAAACTCTCCTTCTTCCCCTGAGCTCAAGCCAAAACTCTCTGATCAGCCAGGCCAGTCTTCTTCCCTGATGGCTTGTCTTTTGGCACATGGGAACGGCCTGGCTCCTGCGCCTTTAAGGCATCTTTTTTGAAGAATATCCAGCCTTCCTGGATCCCTTGGCCCTTCAGAACTATCTCCCAAGGGAATCTGTCAGCCAGGCTCATAAACAGGCTAAAATCAGCTCTTTGGAAGTCCAAGGTAGCAGTTCTGCTGGCCCCCCTCCTTACTTCTCCAGGAATCAAAAACTAACATCTCATGATCGCTATGCCCAAGGCATCCTCTGACTACCACATCACCCACCAGTCCTTCCCTGTTTGTTAACAGCAGGTCCAGCGGGGCATCTCCCCTGCCTGGCTCAATGGTCAGCTGTGTCAGGAGGTTATCTTCCACACACTCCAGGAACCTCCTAGACTATTTCCACTCCACTATGCTGTATTTCCAGCAGACATCCAGTAGGTTGAAGGCCCCCACGAGAACAAGGGCTAGCAATCATGAGACCTCCCAGCTGCTTGTAGGATGTTTCATCTGTCTCTACATCCCGGTTGGGTGGTCTGTAACAGACTCCCACCAGGACATCTGCCTTGTTGGCCCTCCTCCTCATTCTTACCCATAAACACTCAACCCTACTGTCACCATCACTCAGCTCTAGGCAGTTGAAACACTCCCCGACATACAGTTACCCCAAAGTCTCTCTTTCCTTGCCTGTCCCTTCTGAATAGTCTGTAGCCATCCATTGCAGCGCTCCAGTCATGCGAGTTACCCCACCACGTTTCTGAGATGGTGACTATGTCATAGTCTTCCTGCTGCACAATGGCTTTCAGCTCCTCCTGTTTGTATCTTGTGTGTATCTTGCTGACCCTGACGCTGAACCCCTGTGTTTACTCTGACTGGGCACAGTACTTATGTGGATAAGCAGACAAAATTATTTTCTGCCGCTGTCAAGTCAGAGAAGGAGAGCATTTAAATTTAATAACATTCTCTTCAGCTTCAGGGTGGGCAATGTGTAAGAAATGGAAACCTAAAGCATGGGGAAAAAAATAATAATAATAAAAAAAATCTATCCATGACATTTCTGGTTCCTGCCAGTCACAGAAAAAACTTGTATTCATCCAAGAATGTCTACTTAATTGAAGTTATTAGCAAATGATATTTTTCTTTAGTTCAAATAAACTTTACAGGCAATCTTTTGGGAACTTTGCCAAACCTAAACCAACCTATGAGCCATTTAAAGTTCAATTAATTAGTAATTAGGAGGACAGAATTAACACAGGGGAGCATTTAAGAGAGTGTATATGTAATCAGCCAATAATTATCAACACAGTAACAGAAGTGTGACACAGTATGAGTTTTCGGCATATCCACCTAAGTGTGTAAAGATAATGAACATAGCAGTGGCTAAATATTTCAGCTTGCCATCCGTGTGAATCTCCAGTAAGTCTACTTCTGCAATTTGCACCTAAGCTAGTAACCGTAAAGCTAAAGGGGCTCAACTGGGAGTAAAAAATTTCCCTAAACTTACAACGCTATTTAACAGTTGAGTCTCAAAACTGTATTTTTAAGGAGTACTGCAAATAATTGAGACATTTATTGTACTGTACTTCCGTCATTTATGTCTACAAAAGGCAATTTCTCATCAATAAACAAATTGCAGCAGTGGATCAAGAGTCCAGTCAGAGTTGCTAAACAAATGGGTCTTACAATTAAAAAACAAAGGTCATGAAAGTCAGTTTGACCCTGAATGAGTCTATCATTCTGAAAGTAAAAGCTGTGAAAACTGCAGAGTTTAGGGAACACAATTAACAAGTGAATTAACTGAATTTACGCTGCAGTGACTTACACAGTCAGGGCAACCATTGCCATCCCGCTGTGGAAGTCTAACACCGGTGGTACTGGAAACTACTAGTGCATTGCAAGAATGCAGTCATGATCCTTACATATGGATCGTAAAAGATCAAAGAGTTATCAAAGCATTCAGTATTTTTCTGGCATTCCTGGTACAAAAACTTAGAAACAAACTACTGGGCTGAATAAAAATCTTTGTGATAACAGAAGGAGTGTAACTACTTCCAAAGGCTTAAAACACACCGGTGAGTAGTTGGATTTAACCTTAGTCACGTGGTTAGTACTGGAAAAGGCCCCTTAAACAAACTTGTCTTGTCAAACACATTGTGAAATAAAAGAAGCTGACCCAGAAGGATCCTTGAAGGCACAACAGAAGAGTGACTTTACAGATCAGCAGCTTTAACAAAGCAGAGGAACTGACCCAGGACAGAATTAGCTGGATAGGCAAGCGGTATGTTGTGAGCACCTGACTGAGCTGGAACAAGACAGAAGATGAGAATAAAATACCTTTCAGCTTCTTGCAGAACCCGTTGCTAAACTTTCTGGGGAACAAAATAAATCTGAAGGAAGAAAATAATTAGCTTTTCTGCTGGAATGTAATTCATAATTCATTCTGACTGAAGAAAAAGTAATGTTTTGGGGTTTTTTGTGTGGAGAAGGCTGAAGGTATCTGAAAGAATCTCTGCGCCTCACCTTTTTACTTTATCTGATTTAAGCTTTCTCCTGTAGCTGGTGGGAGCATTTGAAGTTGACTGAACGTGGATAAGAGGGCAGGACGGTCAAGACACATGTTCTTTTTACAAATTGTTTTTCTGTGTTTTATCATCTTCTGTGGTTCAGGCATACGATGAGATCTGCCACATCTGGTTGACACTCCTCTGTGGCAGTGTCAGCAAAGCAGAAATTGCTTCTGGGTGAACAATATTCATTTAAAACACCATTTTTTTTAGAAAGCTTTAATCTAAAATTAATTTCATCATAACTGTATGGAAATGCCATCACTCTTCCTGAAAGTAACAGATGACTCACTGTGCCTCCTACTGAAAGTTTTATGTATTTTGCTTATGTATTCTCTGGCAAAAATAGGTTAACTGTCACTATAGACTTGGGTGCAATATACATTACATACTACAGATCTCCTTTGAGCAGATCAAACTGTTTTACTGCTCAGTAGTAGATATTAATTATATAAAGAATTACTGAATGCTTAATTTGAATTTCCAAAGTTGGGTTTGGTTTGTTTGTTTTTCACTTACACATGATTTGGCATTCCCATATGGTTTAAGATGGTTTACGAGAGCTCTGAATTTCATTATTGCAAACTGCTAAGTTCTCACCTGTAAACATGTATTTTGAAATCCAAATGAAAGAACAAAATGACATAAATGAGCTTATTGCGCACTTAGATGTGCAAATGAGTTTCTTTCAATATCCTTCCCATAAGCAGATTATTATAGTAGTAAGGGCAGTCCAAAGCCTGTTGTCCTCATCTGAACTTTTCAAAAGGTACCTTTCAGCCAGAGAGAGAGAGAGAGGGCTATCTGCTCAGTAACCTAAGCCTTGAGATTATGATTCCTGATGTTTCTCTACATACAATTAGTCAGTTCACTACATGCCATCTCAGCACATTCTCCTATCAGTTATAGGACTTCTTTTAGTTTCAGGGTTTTTTGTATACTTCTTGACTGCGTAATCACTGCTAATGCCTACTAATCAGGCATATATTCAGGCTTCAGTCTCTGTCAATACTGAAAGATTAGTTCCTCAGTAGGACACATAAGCTTTTACGGCTTTTGATATAGGTTCTTTTGGTGATGTTCATCAGCTCACAGGCAATGGGGAAGTCAATGTTCTTCAGTTTTCACAAATCATATAGAATCATCATCGAATCATAGACTGGTTTGGACTGGAAGGGACCTTAAAGATCACCTAGTTCCAACACACCTCTTACCAGCCCAGATTGCTCCAAGCCCCATCCAGCTTGGCCTTGGACACTACCGGGGATGGGGCACCCACAGCTTCTCTGGGCAGCCTGTGCCAGTGCCTCACCACCCTCACAGAGAAGAATTTCTTCCTTGTATCTCATCTAATTCTACCCTCTTTCAGTTTAAAGCCATTCCCCCTTGTCTTATCTCTACATGCCCTTGTAAAAAGTCCCTCTCCAGCTTTCTTGTAGGCCTCTTTAGGTACTGGAAGGCTGCTATAAGGTCTCCCCAGAGCCTTCTCCAGGCTGAACTGCCCCAACACTCTCAGCCTGCCTTTGTAGGAGAGCTGCTCCAGCCCTCTGATCATCTTCATGGCCTCCTCTGGACAAGCTCTAACAGGTCTATGTCCTTCTTATACTGGGGCCCCAGAGCTGAACACAGCACTGCAGGTGAGGTCTCATGAGAGCCAAGTAGAGCGGCAGAATCACCTCCCTCGACCTGCTGCTCACACTTCTTTTGACGCATTCTGTTTGTTAGTCACCTGCCTGTTTCAGTCATTGCATCGCCTCAGTCACACAGCCAAAGTGGGTAGGTGGTTGTGTTTTTTTCAGGCCTGAACCATCAATATGCCATTTCAAGCCTTCACTTGAGCAGGACTGCTTCAGCCTGAAGTAGTGGGTAGCAACAGGAAGAATTTGCTTGTACTATCTTATTGTTATTTGTGGAGCAGTTCTGTTCAGTAATATTAATGACTGTATAAATAACAAAATAACTTCTTACAGTTGTGCAAGATGTAATTCTCTTTTAATACCTGACCTTCTTCTGTTTTAATAAACTTATTGAAATTCCTGTTTAATTATTAAACACTGTGGCTATAAAAAGAGAGAAAATGCCTCGGATATTGCCTGTGGTTTAAATATCATAAACAAGAATTTTGCCTTTCAAATGTCAGTTGTCAAACACTGTCTTGAACATATGTCTTTCATTTAAAGATGATGGTAGCTACATTGCCTGAACTGTTTTAAAAATATCAATCTATAGCTATCAACAATGCAGCCCATTTTTATACCTTCACTTATCTCATAATAGCTTGTACAGGATATCTAGCCAAAATCTAACTCAGTACAGAAAAGAAAGGGCAGCCCCATTCATGCAAGACTTATTGTGTAATGATTACCAATTTTATTTCTATTGTGTCAGTGCCTGGGAGACTTGCCCCTTATAAACAACACTAGCACCAAGAATTGCCCTAAAGTCCTACTACTAAAGGAACTACAATCTAAAATCTTTAGATTACATGTTCTATGATTTTTTTCTCGTACTTAAGTTTAGAATCTAAATGTTTCTAAGAATATTTCTGAGCAAATGGGCTCTTCCTCCTGTTTTCTTCAAACACACATCACACCCCAGAAACCTGAATGGCAACTCAGTTACATGAATGTGAAGTTAACAGATGAACACAGTAACAGCAGAAGATGTGAAATCACTGGCTGTGACTCACTCAGTGAAGACATACCTATTTCTCTCTAGAGAAAGACGTTTGTGTGACATGTCAACAGCAGATCTGTAACCACGAGGCAGAACCACAAGGAAGAAAGACTTCAAGGGCTAATGAATCTTTTGGAAAAAAAATATGTTTAAGTAACAAGGTTGTCCATGCACAAGCTAAAGTAGCTTTGAGAAATCTTTAAGCTCTATTTCTTCAGGTAAATCAGAACCCCCTAGCAAACTAATATCCAATGCCAGCATAGTACACTTGAACTTCCCATGCAAATGGAGCAGGAAGAAGGGACTGATTTTAGTAGGCTAGAGATCAGTTAGGAAACAATTGCCCCAAACTTCCAGAACACTTTTGTCTAAGTATCTGTATTTGTTTGTGAAAGAAGAAAGGAAGAAACTCCCAAGTTTTTTCTTGCTTGTGTTTTCTGCAATTAAGTTATACTTACCATTATTGGAGTGCTTAAATAATGTCTTTTGCTACCTCATACCCTAAAAAACAATTTGGAAA
This sequence comes from Ibycter americanus, assembly GCA_035590275.1. Taxonomy (NCBI): domain Eukaryota; kingdom Metazoa; phylum Chordata; class Aves; order Falconiformes; family Falconidae; genus Ibycter; species Ibycter americanus. The sequence goes on along the minus strand of JAVJGI010000050.1, from coordinate 40,755,936 downwards.
ATTGTGAAACCCTATTTCAGATGGAGAGTAGTCTCCTAAAAAGCTAGAATCCAATCTATAGCCGTCTCAGCTCTGTAAAACAGATCATTATTTGATTATCAGCCACACATGCCAAGTCATAAACTAATATTAAAGTCAGTGATGGGACCTGAACCTTGATCTGGAGGCTTCCCAGGTGAGTGCTCTGCACTTGAGGTAATAGAGTAATTAGACAGCCTTTCCCTCTGAAGGATAATTGCTAATAGATGTTAGCTGTTGGAGAGGAAGCCCTCCTGAGGAGCAGATATGGGTTTCCTTTTTCATTAGAAAAGAAACTTAACTTTTTCAGTGGTTAACCTTCAGCATATTAAAATGTTTAGTGCCTAAGTTAGATAGAAGTGTTGCTCTGAGTAACAAACAATTAAACATAGCAGACAAGTGGGAAGGTAGGACTATGGTTCTGAGACCAATCTACACTGACAATTAAGTAAACACTGCCCTGCTAACCATTCTGTGTAGGCATAACCCACAGGACCACAAGCCAGCACACAACTAGCACAGTTGTTGACAAAGGTAATAAACCCATGTGATCCATAAGAAGTTCAGAAGCAGCCTATGTGTTACCCACAATTACAGTTTTTCAGAGATGATACCCGAGATGGGTCACACTGCATCTCTCCCACAAGTCGCTCTGCTTACAAAGTGCAAGGGTTCAGTTTCCTCATTTTTCCTGAACCCTGCTCTTGCTTTTGGAGAGTCATAAACCTGCTGATATATATGCATATACATTTATTAAATAGATCAGATGAATAAATGTCATTGGATCTAGATCTATTTTAATCTTAGCACATTAAGATTACCCTGACCCATACAAGGACAGAAGTATCACATATACTGAGTCTTAAAAACTACAGATACTCAGAAATTCTGAGAGATGAAAGAGAATTCTAAAACTTGTGAATACAAAATGTAATACCATGTCAGAAGCTCAGTTTGGTCCACTGCAAAGTGCAGAATTTTTCCTATTGACATGAATTAAACCAGGTTAGAATCAAAATCATTTAGGTCTGATTCTGTCTTCCCTTATATTTTCTGTTATCATTAGCATTTTAAAGACTGAAAGTCCAGTGAGTACGAAATGCTGCTAGTCTATTGAGTTTCAGAATATAAATACCAAATTTTCCCTTTTTTTAAGGTATTTTTACTTCCAGAAAATGGTTTTACTTTCAGAAGCGCAACATAAGATGTATCTCAATGTATTAGAGGTGAGTGCATTATGTTACTGGACAGATTCCATGGGCTTTATCTGTCTGGTAGCTTTGAATGAGAGTGACAAAAATCCCTTCAACCAGATTTCAGTGCTAATGCAAGACAGATTTGAGCAGCAGAGCATCCCTTCCTTAGTTACAATATTTTTTTGCCCTCTCACAGAAGTTTTCTATAGCATCTCTTTCTTTCTACATCTTTCCAGGCTGAACTGGTGTTCCTGGAACTCAGCAGTTCCTGTCAATCACTAAGAGTTAAGACCACTTCCAGAAAATTTGAACTATCAGCGTGGCAGCATTAGTGCTGCGGGGACAAGTGGCATGTCAGCAGTAGTAGATGGAGCCATTTACAAATTGCATTAAAAAAAGAGAGGGTATGATTACTGACCCCTGGAAATAGAGTGAAAACCCATTACAGCGTTTTTGGTTATCATCCCAGACTGCACAGTAATTTTCATATGATACAATAATAAAGTGCCCTTTTGTTTGCCGGCTACACTTCCCCACTGCACTACTTTACAGTCAGCATCAACAGCATGCTGGTTACTCTCTTCTGGAATAGATGTAAAGTCAAGCTCCTGTCCATAAGTGCTTACTGAAGACTGCTCCGTGCTTTTTGCACATTTGGAAACGTTAACTTGCATGTACTATTTAAACTTCAGTTTGAATAACCACATATGATAGTCACTCAGCTTTGACTTTCTCAAAGAGACAGGTGGTTTTCTTGAATTCCTCTTCATAAATATGTGAACATATATTTATGCATACATACGAACCTAACACTTCATTCCGATAACAAAAGACACGATTCACTTTTTCTATTTACGTTCTTCCTCCATGGACCTGCTACCGCACATCCTCACAGATAATCCCTTGACATTCACGTACCTACTTGGAGAGTAAGTACCTTGCAGCACAAGTGTGAGGCAAGGCCATGCCATTGCACTCTGTCACAGATGGGAACCAGAGAGACAGAAACACTAAGGCCCACATCTTCAAAATTATTGATGCACCTGTCTTCACAGATCTTAAATGAATTCACGGATTTCAAAACAGTGCATCCACAATGAACAGAAAACTGAAACAAACTTTCCGGAATCTTGGATTAGGGATATTTCCTATTCCCAAATGCAGCAAGTTTGTGCATGCCAAATCTGCCAGTACCACGGGGGACCTCAGAGCCCCACAGCCCCTGCGTTTGCACTGGAAGGCAGCACGTGTGCAAGCACACAGGCTTCATCACGGGGAGAGGATTTAGAGTTTTATGGATTAAAAGCTGCGGAGAGGAAGATTTCCATTACAACATAAAACAAACAAAGGAGAGCAGCAGTAGAGAACTTCCACTATGCAACTTTATTGCCAATGTATCTCAGGAAGGACAATTAACGGAGGCCTTGTGCCTGCATATTCATCAGCCCTTTTGCCGAGACTGCCAACATGACTGACTGTGAAAGCTACTTGTGGTGCTGGCTGACAACTGTCCTCCGAGAACCTGATCAAGAGCACTGTGACCTGCAAAACTTCATTTTACAGATGGGAGGTTTTGGGTCCAGTTTGGACCTTCAGAACTAAATTGGCTTAAAATGAAGGTCGGCTCAGGAGTTGGATTGGTTGCAGTTGTTACCACTGCAGCTGGGAAGGGTCTCCAGGCTGTGAGATGCCCCTGTATAAGACTGTTTTATGAAAAATGCTGTGTGAATGTTTTGGAGTGGGAAACTATTTAACAAACTCTGCATCTTTGTCTGTTGGCAGGTTCCAGTTCTGTAATTTATTCATCTCTGCTTTATCTGCCAAATTCTCTCCAATTTTTAGTCTATTAATTGGACACCAGCAGTGTACATTATGAGTATCTGATATTCATCCCATTGTTTCTGATTCTCCTCTGGGTGAGAAAAGGTCTTGGCAACCAGCTTCCACTGTGACCACTCAGGCTTCCAAGTTCTGCATTAACTTTCTGATGCACATTCTCTAATAGTCATTTAAAATTTACTGTTTCAGCAACATTACTGCCATAAAATTTACTTGTTTGAATAGTCACAGAAGTCAGCCCAAACAATATGAATCCAATATGTTACTGAATATAAATGAAGTTAGAAACACATGTATTAATCTAATAGGTTTTTGTTATTTGAATATGATGGATAATATTTCCGTCTGCCATATTGCTGATGCTGAGGTATTGACAATATTTCGGTTAGGGAGGCACTGTTTGCAAGCACTTGCAGTCACTACCTTTTATGTGCCAACTGACATGCACACCATGGTTTTATTACAGTTCATTTATTAACCTGGATCTGAAGAAACTATTAGTTAACATCTTAAAACTGACAACAACTGTACTGACATATTTCTTCTTAAACGTGAAATTTGTTTATAATAATGCTAGAATTAAATTTTTCCAGTGTGTAAGATCCAAAAAAAAGTACTTTATATAGCATAATTTGGTTGAGTTTGCCATGATTTTCTTCACCCATCTGCGTTTTCTGACTGCATTATTTAGCATCACGTTTGGCATAGACATTTTAATCTACCTGGCACCGAAAGACAGTTGTCTCTGGCTTTATTTCGGAATTGCTGAAAGTAGTATTTTAGTCCATTTATTCATATCTGCTTAGGTGAACTCAATATATATTAAAGGAGCAAACTGTGTTATGATGCTGGCCTAAGAGTTTCCTTTTAAATTTATCTGTGTCTTTTAAAATCTGAAAAATATGCTTGTAGAGAAGATATGGTCCATGTGACATAATGACCATTCAGTAGTCAAAGAGGCAATTACTGAGTCAGTGTTAGCAAGGAGTTCAGGATGTCAGCATGACGAGATGAAATAGAATAGATTCTGCATGAAGCAAGGGGCTCTGTATCTGCTTTGTGCTCATTCCATTAATCCAAAACCACAGACTCAACAGATCCATGAATAAGGAGACCAGACATCCTTTAGGTTTTGTTGGTGATGTTATTGAATAGGGAGCTCTTATGTGTGGATGTGGAGATTATGGGTGCTTCCCCGCCGTCCCCCCCAATTCTTATCTGAGTGATTATGCAGTAGAAACAAGCCTTTAGGGTACCTAAGTTCTCATCCAGTTTTGTTGGGTCTGAAATGGAAAAAAACCCCCACCCAAATCAGTGTTTTCTACTCACTGTGACATTCTGAATATTATTATTCCTCTAGGGTTGTTCTGGTTTTACATGATTTTGCATTTCCCTAAATTTTCTTAGCTGCCTTTAAATGTTACTGTAAATCCCTTCACCCATTTCCAGCTTGGCAAATCAGCTTTCTTTTTGTTTAACCCTTTGTGACAAACATATTTTAAAAGACACTCTTCTCCCCTCATCTTACTTTCTGAGTTATCAAATAAGACCCTTGGGATCACTAAGGATACAAGGAAATTTTTAACACGAGGAGCCTAATGCCCTGATCACATTCGGGGTTGAGTAATTGCATTTCATGCATAGTGCATGAACACGTGGAAGAATCTCCTCTTTGCACTGTCAGCTAGACATAGCACTATGGATCAAACTGTTATTTTTCAGATTGCTAGAAATGCTTTGTGGAGAGAAATATATATCTGCCAGCAAAGCATTTTCCAAATGAAGACAGAGCATAAAACCACCCTGCAAGTAACACAAACTGGTAATGGTGACATTTTGCAGTATAACTGCATTTGCTAGCACAGTAATAAGAGGTAAAGAGCGAGGTTTTCATGTGCATGCAATGTCAGGGAAAGTTGACAGCATTAGCACGCTGCTTGTGCTGGAAAAATACAGGAGAGGCCTCAGCAGTGTCAGGAAGGATTTCTTCTTGACAAATAGAATGTCTCCTGGCTTCTGCGTTCTGCAGCCCTGCAAGCCCGGTCCTGCAGTGGCAAGTGAGAGCACGCCCTTTGCTCGGCAGTCCCACCCGTAGGGCTGCAAGCAAACATCCAGATCACAAACAGAAGCTGTATTTACAATCTGTGTTGCTCTCCTCTTTTGCAAGCATTTGTCTCCTCTTCAAGGAAACAACACTGAGTTCTAACAGAAGCAGCAGATGTGAGCCCCTATCAAGTGATTTTTTCTTTTCCCCCTCCCTCCCCCCCTCCCCGAGGAAAAAGCAAATAATACCATTACTGGTGCAATTGCAAGAGGAGCAAAAAGGTGTGGTTCCTTTAGCTAAAATCTGCTGCTAAAAGGGAAAGGGAATAAGGGACCTACTACAATGACTGCTTTACTTTATACATCAAATGCTTTAAACATCCTTTTTTCCTGCAACTTTAAAGAAAGGTTAGAAATATTTTTAGAGGTGATTGTTTGCCATGGAAGTAACTGGGTCAAAGTCTCTATACTTGAAAGTCTGGATCTTTTCTCATTATTTAATTCTGTGCAGTGGCAACCCAGAACTTTTTGGAGTCTCTTATTCCATAAAAAGTAATTTAATAGTTCCCATAGAGCAAGAAAAAAACCCAACAACGTTTTCGCCCCCATGTTTAGAAAAATAAAGGGCACATAGTTACCTAGGAGGAACAAAACATGGTATTTGCATGCTTGTGACATCAAATTTTAAAATTTTGCAACACTTGGTAACAGAGGCAGAAAGGCTATACCAATTTAAACCTGTGAGAAATGCAAAAACGTACCAACATTGGGAAAACAAGAACTTATGTAAATCTAGCTCTCAGAGGATAACAGGTCTATTTTCACAGCCTGGAGACTGGAAATGTTGGCTGTCAGAGGGCTAGGTTCACTTCAGAAACTAAAAAGGTCTTTAACTGTTCACACAAAATCATAAGTCAGCTGATAGCTGAACAGAGACAAGATTTTCCTGTTTCTTGTCTTGTCATCCCACATGGATTTATTTGAGCTTCTTTTTCATTTAAGGGAAAATTTCAAGACATCTGTCTGATTACAGAAAATGTAGCACATCCCTAGATCAGAGCATTAATGAACCCCAATGTAAAGTTGTTTTTTTCCCCAAGTAACAACAAGAATTGCATAGCTGTCCTTGTTTATTTAGTCTTTCCTCATATGGGTATTTTCTGTTGTGTTCTTTTTTGATTTCCTAGCAATTCCTAATGTTCTACTTAGTGTTTTGGCAGCAAATCAGCACTAACCTGATGTCTTAAGAGGACAATTTACAATGACTTTAAGATGTCTTTCGTGAGTGGCAATATTTAATTTGGAGCCCATAACGACATAAGTAAAGTTAGAATTACTTTCCTTTCTACAAAAAATACTGGGAATTAATTGTCCAATAATTCAATATTAAGTGATCCTCTGTAACTTTTCCACATCTGCTATAGAGTAAGTTGTCCTGCATAAATTTACATCAAGCAAACTTTGTCAGAGAAACTCTCTCTAAATATACAGCACAAAGTTTAGTACAGAGCCCTGCGAGACCTCATTAATAACCTCCTTCCAGCATGAAAATTTAGCATCTATGCCTATCCTTTGTTTCTATCTTTTAACTAGTTATTAGTTCACAGAAGAAACTTGCCCCTCTTAAAGACACCTCTGCTGACAAAGGTTTTGGAAGTTCAGATCTGTTACGTTGCTCAGATCAGCCTTATCCACATAGCATGTTTGCTGCTGGCATCCATAGATCTGCTCAGTCACTATGGGGGTACATACCAGGTCCAATGTTGCTATCAAGAAAAGGGTATCATACACCTGAAATTCGCACAGTCTCCACACCTCTGTTTTCAGGGAATTTAGAGGTGTGGGGAAAAGTGTTGAGCTTGGAAAACCATAACCTTTTCATCAGATCAGCTAACCTGTACTCATGAAGCATCCTAATTCAGGAAAAAAAAAGAGGATATACTTTTGTTGTTTTACCAGAGACTGCTTCAACATGAAGTGGGGATACAGATGGGTTTTTTCTAAAATATGAGTCCATACCAGGTTTTAATTCTCAATCAGTACAATAGGACTGCAGCCCTGGATGTCTCCTGCTGCTGCTTGAGTCCCAGGGAGCTGCTAGCACTGTGGTCCTGGTGCCAAGGGGTGCCACATATAATGTTGCTGGAGCCAGGACTTGCTTATTCTTTGCTGTTGTTGTTGTTTGTGGGCCTTTGAAGGTTTGACATGCTGCTTGGACCTAGCAACATAAACCAGTGTTTCCCCTAGCAAAAGTTAGAGGCCAGTATCTGATCCAGTGACACCATCTGTTCCCGAGCTATGGCTCTTTCTGAGACACTCTCTATATTTTTAGCATCTCCCTGATCAGTTTTAACCAAGCTTGACATCTGGGTAGAGGAAGGAGACCTTGTTATATCCTGCCAAAGGGGAGACAGGGTAGTTCATCTTTGTCAGAAACAGCTAGCTTGCCCATTGATACACAGGTGGCTTCTCACTGTGGTGACTGACCAAGGCACTGGAAAGAAGCGCGGAGGCAGGGTGCTGTCAGGACCACAGAGGAGAGGGAAAGCCTTGGAGGGGGAGCACTGGGGACATGAGCAGGCTCCTGAGGGAAGCATGGGGTGAACAGGGCAGTGTTGGAGGAAACTGGAAAAGGAGGTTGCAATACAAAGAGAAAGCACACCTGAAAAGTGTTTGGAATGGAGATATGCAGGGATTTAAGATGCACAAAAAAGTGTAGGAAGCCAGACTTCATTTTCTGTGGTGCACAAAAAGCCCCTCATTTCTCTTCTAAGATCTCCTTGTTAACATTTGTCTTAGACACCAAACATTTTCGAAGAACTAATGGTCTCTATCTACTGCAGATATTTTTGGTTGGTTGGTTGATGGTTTTTTGGTTTTGGTTTTTGATTTTTTGGTTGGTTGGTTGGGTTGGTTTTTTTTTTTTTTTTGGGGGGGGGGGGGTGTTTAATGCAGCTAATTTTTAATTCTTAAAACTCTGGTGTAATTACAGATTCTTAATTAA
>JAVJGI010000050.1:40662980-40739826 GCA_035590275.1 Ibycter americanus | reverse complement strand
CCCGGTGGGGGGTCCTGCCTGGGCTGCGGGGGGATCTGCTCCACCCCGGACCGGCACAGGCTGGGGCACAGCCTGCCTCGCCGTGGGCCTCACCGGGCTGCTGGGGAACCTCTGCTGCGGCGCCCGGAGCCCCCCCGGCCCCCCTGCCCTGCGCTGGGGGGCTGCAGCTCTCACACGGCCTCACTCCTCTCTCCAGCTGCAGCTGCTGTTGCACAGCAACTTTTCCCCCTTCTTAAATATTTTATCCCAGAGGCGCCGCCACCGTCGCTGCTGGGCTCGGCCTTGCCCAGCGGCGGGTCCGTCCTGGCGCCACTGGCCTTGGCTCCATCGGGCATGGGGGAAGCTTCTAGCAGCTTCTCGCAGGAGCCTCCCCTGTAGCCTCCCCGCTACCAAAACCTTGCCGCACAAACCCAATGACATCAGGGAATAAAGTACTCTTCAATATTTCAAAGGGTGATCACATCTCGCATACTGCTCATCATGGTATTTATTTTGGGACTGCATTCTGTGTTTAAATGTCACACCAAAAATCTGGTAGGCCTTCGCACATGAGGAGCATAGCCACAACATTATGTTTAGACTTCTGTTATCTTGGGGACTTTCTAGGCCAAAACAACATTCAACCGCCACTGAAAAGAACAGTTTTGGAGACTCATTCTTTTTCCCCTAGGAAATACTCAGAAACTTAATTACTGGTTTATATGCCTGTCAAATGAACCTCATGCATGGTCAGTTCATAAACTTGAGTACTCCTGGATATTCTTTCCAATATTCCCATAATAACTCCAATATTAGAATTATTGCTAATCACAGAAGAGTAAAACAACTGCAGGTGTAGTAACTACACACAAGAGAAAGAACAATGCTGTTGAGGTTCGATATCTTTTCAGTTTCCCATTAGTATGATCCTGTGCAAGGATTTTATGTCACGTATGCAGGTTTTCAGCAACAGAAAATGCTGTGTTTGTCATCACTGTAGATCTACTATGTATATGTAAGCCCATTTGCGGTAAAGTCTGACACATCCAGATTAGTCACAGTTTCTATACATGTCCTGGCCATTTGAGTCACCATCTCCACCTGGTACTCTGGACAGAAATTTTGGAGCGCCTCGTGTCGCCGTGCAATTTGTGCCATCACCTCCTTTTAGGCTGGGGCCATGTCCATTTCCAAGGCGGCAGACACAAGGCATGACATCAGGACAGCTTCAATTTAGAATTTCTTACACTGAGCAAAGCTACAGAGTCAGTTAATGTACACAGTCAAGACTGATGCAATCTGTTCTCAGAAAATTAATATTCAGACCCAAACCCAAAATAATAAAAGTCAATGAGAACTGAAACAAGGCTGGTAATTGAAAAGCTCATCCCCAGCAGCATACATCAGTAGTCGTACTAAATAATTATTCTAAAATCCCATGAAGTCTAACAGTCAGTTGAGTAAAATGGGGTTTAAAAAGAAGCCCTGAACAGGTGAAGAAACCATAATCTTCATGTCTCTGTAATCCAGCCTCTCACTGAGTAGGAAAAAAAACTCCAAATTTTCTGTGTAGGTAAGTTATATCCTAATTATCCTATTCATGGCTTCTTGTATTGCCTTCCAAGTACATCACCGCAGCCTCATCTGATGAAAGGGTACCAGTCTAACTCAGTATGGCAATTTTCATTTACCTATGGTAATTCTAAGGAATTTTGTGAAGGCAGATTTAATTTCATATTGGCTGTGAATTAGAGTGTGGACTTCCCAGAATAAAACCTTGGATTGTGAAAATTAAAATGCAAAGTTCCTAAGTTTTCCTTGGAAGGACTTCCTAGGTTTTATAATGTATCTGATTTTTCATGTTTTTTTAAACCAGTTGTTACCCATAAGAAAAATGCACATTTTTGTTAACATACATACTTTTCTTTGTGTTTATTTCCTTAAATTTAATAAGACCTTCCAGCTATCATGTAATTTAGTCTCAAATCCCTACTGTCCGGTTCGGTTTTCATTATTTCACATGATTCTTTTACCCTTATTATAGAAGCTGGCTTTATTCCCAACTCATAAAGTGACCCAAATTCTCCAGGAGATATTTTCTAGCATTGATTTTTCTTCGTTCATAATGTTAATGGCATGACTGTTCCTACTGTTACTTTCTCTACATTCTTAGCTTTTATTGTTTTCATAATCCCACACTAACACACTATTTTTTTCCTCATCTAGACCACACAATTTTTTTTTCTTGTAATAATGCTATGTGCATTTCATTTTCCTTTTTCTCTCCCCACTACTTAGACAGTAGGAGACATGCCTGTAGTGAATGTGGGGTTTTATCTGTTTTTTAAATAATGTCAAATGAGAATACCAAACAGTAAAAATTTTGCAATAAATTTTTATTTTGTAGTCTTTGAGTCCCTTTTTGACACATGCAATTAATCTGACCAAAAATTCCCCTCCGAATATATTCCAAAAGCTCTTTATCTGGAACATTTTTCATCTAAAGCAGTATCAGTATTGTGTAAACATGGTTTTGGGGATGCCATACCCACTTTCTTGTTAATGGCATTTACGAGATTCACAACATTTTCCAAGCTAGACTTTAGGAGCCTACATCTTACACGATGAATTATTTTCACCCTGGTATATAGCTTGCCTCTTTAATAAGATTGTGGATGGAAAACCTTAAATATTGTTACCTTTAGTTTTCAAAACCTCATCTTTTTTCCTTCAATGAATTATTTTTAAAAAAATCTACATTTCCTTGTATTTGTTTAGGTTTTTCACACACTATGGCAGTTTTTGTGAGATAGCCATTAAAATATAGGAAAACATCGTCCTGTTTTCATTTAGGAATTAAAATTTGCAGTTTAATTCACAATAGAAGGCCTCACAATCCTCTATCAAGTCACTCCCATTCTGTCATAGATTGAGTTGTATGTTCCTTGCCTGGACAAGGTACAGTAACTTCTTTCTCGGTGGCCATGCTGTTATGTTTCTCACCACTGAATGGCACGGAATGATCCCAGACAGGTCTCTGCCAGAGGGAAGTTCCACCACCCAAGGCCCATTCCAGATCACTGATATCCATAGCTGGTCCTTTGCCATACAGCTCTTTTACTCTCTGCTTTCTTAACAGGAAATTAGGTAACCATATACAAGTCTCCAAAACTCAAGGCCTTCATTCAGTAAATTGAAACTTTTTGACTCTGAACTTCTAACCTTTTCTTAAATAGGATAGAATTTTTTAATTCCTCTAAAGCCTATTTCACCTTCCTTTACGAAAGACTCTCCCACTTAAGAAAAAAATGATGACAAAATATCATCTCTGTTAAATTACTTTTTCAATAGTAGATGATTTATAGTTGATTAGGTAATTAAATCAAATACAAGTGGCTGAAAGTAAATCTATTTTTATCATCCCTGTAAATTAAAAGTTCCGCATCATAAAAAATCATGACCATCTTGAAAATGACTAGTCAAGTGCTTTTTATAGGCAAGCAGGATTTATTGTCAATTAACGTATTGAACTGGATAGTCAGCATAACCCTGTGCTCAAGACTTTTTAAATTATTGGCTTCCGCTATCAAGCTGCTCCATATCACAGTAATGAAATGTATCTAGCTATTCATATATTGAACAATTCCTTAGGTTGGGTTTATATCTCACTATAACAACATTTCATTTTATTATTATCTCCGATCCCCTGTAATGAATACAAATACATTCCTTTTTTCCATCATGGATTTATCAATTTTCATTGATTTGCCTGTAATGAATGCAGACAGGATGGTGGAGAAAAAAAATTTAAAGAGATCCTATCCATTAAAATATCTGTAAATTCAAAAGTTTTCCACTTACAGCAGCATCAATTAAAAGAATTCATTTGGAAAAACGATTAAAAAGAAATACTAGTTTAAGTCTTAATACTTAAATAATTGTAGAAAGGAATTTGGGGGCCTCTATTTTTTACAGAATACTTGCTTTTGCAATTTTCTTTTCGTAGACTTAAAAAAAAAAAGAGATAAATTGTCATTATACTTTCGCATTTCATATAGATTAATTTGTTGTAATGTACCGCATTTTTCTTTTTCAATAAAGGTCAACTTGACTAATGATAATGTAGCTTATGGTGCAATGTGTGATTTGCTATACACAAAATATGTTTGAAAATTGCTCATGCCAGCATCTCCCCTTCCTATTGGGAAGTCCAAATCAGTCCTCACTGAGCAGAGCACTCACACTGCTGAAGTCCTTGCTGCACAGAGGGGACCTCAGCACCTGTGTTTTTGCTGCGGTTTGGGTACTGATTCTTCCAATTTCTTTCTTAATTCTGAAACCTAAATAAAACCACATTGGCTGAAGACAAATACAGACATCTTGAAACTCACATTCCAACTGTGTTACAAACTTTCATATTGAAAACCAAACTTTAAAATGAAAACACAAGCAGTGTTCTCCGTTGTGACATTTTATTGCACCATAACAATTGCATCTGCTTGTGTTTTGCAATTATATCATTATGTGACAATGTAATCTGATATGAAATGAAGTGATACAATAACATCCTGGCTTTCATTCAGGCACAAAAACAACAACAAAAAATCCGTGTAATATATAACATCCAGCTTATCCAGGAGACCAATACCTTCAGTAGGATTTGACCTATTGTATTCATGCTGTGTGGCAGAATAGGACAAGGGGGGCTTCATAAAGAAAAAAAAGAGAACTGTCAGGCAGAAAACAGCTATCCTGCTTTTTATACACACCCACAGTCTCATTTTAATAGGTAGAATACTTGTTTGAAACAGATGCACAGATAAGATCAGTGGTTTTTTTAAAATGAGGAAATGTACTTCTAATTGTCTAGAAGAATCCTATACGTTTTAACGCCTCAGGAGATCATAATCAAGCACTATAACCAGTTTTTCAAAGGAGATGGATAGTATGACCAATAGTGAAAGCATGCTTCAAGAGGAGAAAGAGAACTCGACTGTCAGACATCAAAACATAAGTTGCTTGTTATTCTTTATACTGATTTCTTGTCTAAAGAAGGCAGCAATATTCAGTATTCCTGGTGATCAACACAGCATGATCCTTTTCTTTATGGAGAAAAGGCGTCACTGGTCTTCTGCAGCCCTGCCTGAAATCTCAGATAACTTAGTGTTAATGGGAGAAGAGTAGAGACAGAAAACTGCATCTGGATAAGGAGTCCTAAGGAAAGCAGAGAAGAAAATACATCTGTTTCCAGATTACTTTTCTCTGTCCCTCATATATATGTCTCTTGCGCAGAATAAAAATACCCTCCACCACCCTCTTCTGTTTATCCCCAATTTCTCTAAAAACACCATGTAACATCTCTGACAGCCACAACCCTCCCAGCACTTAGCACAAGTGATAAAAATAGCAAAAGCAATCTGGTCCCCAACTGGTGTTGTGGGTCACCATCTCCTCTAGAAGACAAAAAGAGAAAAGATGCTGGAGAAATAAAACAGGCACTTAGTGTACTTCTGCCAGTTACCAGAAGAGGTGCAGAAAACTAGCAGCCAGTGCCATAATGGTAATTTCCAAACTGCAGGTACCCTACTCCTCCTAAATATACAGGATACTTCTCAGAGACAAGAAAGATATGGCTGATACCAGTTAATATAGTTAGAAAATGGTGGTTCTCAGCATTACATGTTATGCCCAGAAATTTCATTGTCATACGTACTAAAATTCTTATATATTACAAAGCCAAATTATTTTTCAAGTTTAAAAAAATGAGAATACACATAAAAGTAACTCAAGACCTCTTTAGTGTTGCTAAATCAGGAAAGAAGATGCACAGAAAAGAACAGGTACTAATAAATTTCTTCCCTGTTAAAAAGAAGTTCAGAAACTGCCAGACTGATTCCCTCTAGACCTACTGAAACTCCTTTTTCCAAGGATATTCTTAAATTCAGTTCTCTAAATCACCCTACTGAAACTCCATGAGAGCCTGGTATCTAAGTTTCCTGTGCTGCTTTGAAAATCCCAGCCTACAGCATTACAAGCATGCTTTGAATAAGTTACTTCAAAGTAAAAACACCGTTATCTTCTATCATTTTAACAGCTTCAGAAGGCTTTCGTGTTACTCTTGTCAGTAAATAAACTAGATAATTTTCAGAGCTGATTTTTTTTTCTCACATGTAATATCTTAAGTCACAAGTTTGTGTTTAATACTTAAATAATCAGCATGGACTAAAGCTTGATATAGCATTATGCATAAGAAGCTAAATGCTGCATGTTGAACTCGGTGGTGCTATTGCAAGGTGTGCCAAATGGAAGAGACTTGCCTTGGAGTCTTAAGTGACAAAAAATTTGCAGAATCAAAGAATCTTAGAAGACAATACCTATTGTAAAACACACAGATGACTAAGTTTATTTATGCTCTTTTTAGCAGTAATTCATTCTCCTTTGATCCAAAAATACTTGATTGGGAAAAGAAGTAAAATTATTTAAGACTATAGAGACTACAAGCACGTGTAAAAAAAAAAAAAAGGCAGCAATTACAAGAAGGCTCTGCTGTAGATTCATTGTTTCTTAGGAAACTTTAAAACACATTATTTTGAAGCTAAAACATGGATTCACCATTGAATGAAAATAAAAGTAAAAATTAGAAAAAAATAATTTGTCATTTCTTGAAAGTTTCTTGTATCAGTGGTAAAGCAATCAGTATCATCTTCTAATGTGTCAATATTGAATCTGAGATGTGCTGAGTTTTGTGTCAGCCCCCCACCCCACCACAGAGCCATCATGGTTTTCTAATGAATAAGACTTCTCTAACCTTTTCTTTAAGCATAGTCTTATTTTTGTGCGTCATTGATATATTTAATAAAAATAATGCTATACCATAATATTTGCTCTGAAGTCCAGGCTTCCCTGGCAGCCTCAATATTTGGGAGCTTTGCTCAGGTGCTCTGATGGACACCCCTCATTCATCTGTCAGAGCCAACCACTGGTGAAAGAGGGGCTGGCTTGTTACAGAAACTACTCTTCTGAAGGAGAGTGTGCTTTGCATAACGGGTTCAGAAATATTAATGTTCTTCCTTGGAAAATACAAATGAAGCTCAGTAATGAAAAATCCAGCCTAAAAGTTTGCCCACCAGTCAAATTGCGATGTTTTGGAAGAGGTTTCACACCACTGTAATCTGTTTCATGCCCTTTCAGTGTGCCCTAGCCTCACCACAAAATACTTCACATCTTTCCCAGTCTCTACCAATACTATTAGAAAATCTATTAATAATGACAGTTTACAATCTCCAATGGGGATTAAATCCCCAAGCAACATGGCAGAAATGAAGCTGGTCAGAGAGATGCTGGGCATTTATGATTTACTGAACTGCCAGAGCTGACTGTTTAAGGCCAGAGGCTTAACAGCTTCATTGGAATAGTGACTTTTCATTAATGAAGGAAAGATGTAAAACTAAGGTAAGAGACAAGGGGAAGTGACCTGGTTATCTGGGACCCAGAAGATCCCGATTCAAACCCAGAGCCTAAGAGGAAGAAACAAAGGGAGGAAAATAATACTTGCTAGATGAATGGACTAGGATGCTAGCATACTTTTTCAACTTGACAAAGAGGAGACATCTTTCTTTGCTTTGCTTAAAACAAGTTTATTTGGTAATAAACTCTTTTAACAGCAAAGGCATTTTCCTCTCACAGTACTCCCAACTTATTTTGTGATTCTCTTCCTCCTCCCATGTTGTTTCTGGACATTTCTGAACAATTTGAGAAGGCAAGATCCCTGTTTGCCCAGTGTTTCATTAAGACCCCAGACAGTCAGAGGTTGTGCAGTGATCCTGACACAAAGCACATGCTGACCACAGGGGCTTTGTGCAGCACTAAGAACACAGGTAATTTGTTGGGTTTACTGCAAAGGTCATAGCTCCTATTACACACTCACAAGCCTAAAAAGCCCACCACCATCTTTGAAACCCTGATGATAACAGGCTCCTCGAGTGTTATGACATTGTTTGAGACAGACAACCAAACAAAAATATGCCAGAAGGTGCTCAGAAGCAAGCAGATTAAATAAAACCTGTTGCATGATGGGTCAAGTGAGCTCACCCTGCAGACACATCATCTGCCATGCCTAGCATAGCCTCTCCACCTTCAAACACTTTACAAGACACCTCAGTAAAAGAACTTCTTCAACCTCTTCATTTAAAAAAAAATCTATAATCTTCAAGTTTCCACAGCTTCCTTTGAGACTATGGTAAATAAAATTGAGAGAAGGCTGGAGGGATTTGAAAAGCTGTGGAGTCAATTGAAACTCAAAAAACAAAGCGAGTAATTCTGTCATAAAAACCACAAAGGAGAGAAAACTTTAAGCATTATGGAGCTCCTGAAAGAAGATTAGGAGTCTCTGGAAAAATCAACAACTTTGTCATAGTACTCTGTGTTCTGAGCATCTTCTCTGAAAGATCCAAGAAGGCTGGAAATTTATGAAAAAATCCAAAGTAAACATAATGAAGAAAACCCCATTATATGGAGCAGCAAAAGCAATACATCTACATGAATGTTCAAGGGTCGAAGTGCTGCATAGAAAGAACATAATAATCACAGAGAGCATGTGACTGAAGACAGAGTTTGAGCAGTGGCCAAAGAATTAGAATAAAAATGGACATCAGCCATCTTACCACTCCATAAACCCTTGGCAAAAGATGCAAAGTAACTTCATTTGAAGAAAGAAAAATTTTTTACTAAATGACCCTGCATCAATCTTCTATCCTGCCAGATTGCGATTACTACTCTTGAGAGAAGAAATGCAACACTGCTGGGAAGCAGAAGCAGCACAACATTTCACATAGAACTGAACAAGAGGCAGCGGGAAGAAGTTAGCTAAACCTGTCAAAAATTCTCCAACCTATTTGTTTCATTCCTTTACCACAGAAGATGCACTTGAACATGATTGTTCTGGAAAAAAGTATTTGCCCTCTTACCCAGTATGTGGGGCATCGGTGATTTTACTCTCACATGCTGGCATGAAGGAGTATGTTCAACTAGAATAATGCAGAAGTTTAATTAACACAGATCATTATAAGGCTGGTGAGTTCTCATCGGTAAATTAATCTAATTCCTAAACTTTGCTTTCAGAGAGCCAGTTTTTACATTTGCCTTATGGTAGCATTTGAAGATCACTGCTTGGACAAAGAACCTTTGCTAATATATATTACAAATATGGAAGTTAGTACATCAACATTATTCTTAGAACTAATTATTTTTACTACTACAATACAATAAACAAACACATAACAAATACCTTTAATAACAGTTTGCTCTTTACTTTTGAGAAACAGAAAGGAAAGGAAAAGAAGAAAAGTAGGAACCTTATAATCCAGCCTTGCTATTTCAAAGAACACATTAGGACACCTTCTTTTTAACCCGTTGTCATTGGTTCAAGTAAAGCCTACATCTTTAATACCCTAAAGTGAAAATATCCTTGTGTATCTGAGCTAGATATATTTATTTCTGCTGAACTGAGATAAACTGGTATATTGCACCCAAAGGGAATGTATGAAGTATGCATGGTAGTGACAGCACGTGTCCAGGAAAAGGATACATGCTTAAAGATGAGCATTAGCTAACAAGAAATCAGGTAGATCAATTGATGTGAAATGTAGAAGTTTTATCTCAAAGAATCTGATCAGGTGTCAGAGCTCTGAGGGCACCAAGAGACCTTCTCGTCGTTGAGCAACCTCACCAGGGCCCCACACCCTTTGCCCATGGGCCAATGACAACAGCTGAGGTCAAGCCCACACCCCACCCTTGCTTGACATACAGTGTAGGCAGGCTTACAAGAAGAGAAATAGCTTGCAATGAAGTATGTTCTAAACCAAATCACTGCATCCTACAGATTTTCTGTGCTTTCCAGATGAGTAGTATGGTTTGTATGGTAGCGTTATTTATAAGACCTAAACGTAAACAGAGGCAAATGCAAATATTTTGAAGCAAAGAAATTAGAAAACAGTCACTTTCCAACCCTAAAATGTAGAGAGTAGTGTCTTCTCCAAGTAAAAAATTCAGAGGTACACACTAAAAATTTCCCTACATTTAAAAAATATTCTTTATTTTCTCCATTCAAACTAGAAGTGTACAGTTCTACTGACATCCTTACTCGGAAGTATTGGGGTTGAGCAGAAAGCATCCGGGAATAGAATGCACATATTGTTAAAGTATTTACTGTCTAGCACCAGCTCACATTTTTGAGTTGGCTTGCTTTCAGTTTTTTGACTTATGCATATATGAAGGCTTCTGTGGCTGACTGGTTTGTTTGTGGTTTTTTGTTGCAATGTTTTGTTAACCTTCCTTTATGTATTTTTAATGAATACTACAAATAAGAAATGTGTAAACTCATCCTGAGAAGAGGCTATAATGTCTTCCTGTGCTTTTGATTCACTGCCTCATTTGCAAGATTGCTGCTTATTCACGAATTAATTATGCAATGGCATCTTTAGCTAATAAAGTCTAAACAAAAAACATTTAATCCAATTCATAGTTTTCTCTCAATCAAACCAAGTCTGTCAAACATAATTACATTACACATGCAAAGCAGGAATGAGCCAAACATGTGCCACACCTGCTTAGCACTTCTTCAGGCAGACGATATACAGTAGAAGAACAGTTGGCAGCACAGATGGCAAAGCAAAGAAGACTTGTGAAAAATGTAGTTGTGGAGTGAGGTTTTGTGCCTTTTATGGATGGGAAGGGTCAGAGAGTGCTCTCAGTTTATGTCAAACACACCTTTCTGGTACCTTTAGGCTTGACAACTCTAATTTTGGAGATACAAACCCCAGTCGCCTTGTGCCTTTTAAAGGAAGAGACCTCTGCAGCTCACAGGGAGTCATTGCTGGTTTCCAACTGCAGCCACGAGCTCTGGGGACCTGTGTGTTACCACTTATGATCATGGAAACCATACTGTATTTCAGGGTGAATCTAAACAGTACACACCCCCCCCCCCCCCCAGCAGCATCGTTGTGTATCTATATAATGAAACACATTTGGCAATAATAAGGATGGTGATTCTGTACCTTTCATTGCATCCAGTTCACATAAACTCATTAAGGAACCAGACATTTCACTTATGAGCACAAAACTAAAAGATAACCGAAGCAGTCCTGGGTAGATTTTCAGGTTTGTGGATATGCTTAACTGATAAAACAGGCATATGGTTTAGTATTGACATGGATTTATTGTGATTTCTACTTTAAAACTATGTAATTATATGAAGATGTAGAGTTTCTGACAATTGCTTTAGCTAGACACTTCATGGTACCTCCTCATATCACTGGAACGATCTCTACCATTTCATTTTCAAAGTTAGTATCTTGCAGGAGGCACAATACCCAAACCCAATCAATGCATCATTCCTTACTTCCTAAAAGATTTAGCCTATGGCTTCCCATAGACACAGGAAAGAAAAGAAACTCAAAAAACAAAACTCAAAACGTTCTTATCCAAAACAGCTTACGTCTCTTATCTCAGTTACTGTTACCTGCTTCTTCTCATCACTACAGACTTCTTCTCTACCAAAATCTTTTCACTTCTGTTCTGTATATTCTATATTTGTATTACATCCATGTTGTAAAAGCTCGGTGTGAAACCATCACTGCAGTTAGCTGCTTTGACCAGATGTCCTATCTTTGAGGTTCTTCATAATTTTCTCCAGCTTTGGCAAGCCTTAGGGAAACATTATTACCACCACACAGGTTTTCTTTCCTGATAGACTGAGACAGCTATTAAAGATGATTTTGGGTTAGACCCACAAAGGATACATCCATAAAGCAATTAATTATAAGGACGTGAGAGCAAGTGGGTTTCGCAAACTTTACTAATTGCTACAAAATGTTTTCTCTCATTTCTTTCATTATAGCGAGTCTATCAAAGATACAATATCAAAGATATGTCTAAGATTTAACGTAAGCTTACACCAACTCATGTACGCACAGAAGGACAGTATGCCCTTTCCCATCGCACATGCAGCATGCCCCTGCAGTACCGCATCACTGCAGCCCAGTGGTCCGTGCTGCACTGGTTGTACAATGCTGGCTGGGGAGAGCTGGGAGAGAGCGTGTGAGGGAGCTGCCTCCCCATTCCTGAACACAATAATCCAGAGAGAAATAAGAGACTAAGTTCCAAATGAACAAAGTTAATCTGGGGTTCTCCACTTACTTTCAGTATACATCTGGCTGTGAAATACTGGCTGCAAGGTTTTAGTAACATAATTTAATAGGTAAATTAGCTTGTTAAGAACAGTTTCTAATAACAGTCTTAAGACTCACTTCTAAGTTCACTGTTGGTATCCCTGCATCAAAGCAGAATATAGCCCAAATATATGCATAATTATTCCACAGCAGGAAGAATGGACCTGTCCTGACTGCTGTGTTTCAAGTATGTTATACATTAGAGGAGCTCCTTCTCCACTGAAGCTTTCCTCCTGCTTGCAAACTTGTTTTCCACTTATGTGACCAAAATGCTAACAAAGCATTCATACAGTATGTCCCACAGGTGTGGGTACACTAATGGAGACTGCAGCATCAAGGACTGGGAAAATGGTACTGAAAACAGTGTGCATGTTCAAATAACTTCTGCAGTAGTCATTCCCTAGAATGCTAAATTTTTGACTCTATTAGCGTGCTTCCAAATTCAAAAATATTCCAGTACAGAATATTTTGTCTGCTTTTCTCCAAGGACACTTGACCAGAGGGCTGTTAGCAAGAGTTGGAAAACCGTCAGCGGAACTCAAAAGATAGCCGTAAATAAATAAATAAAGCACAAACCATTTTTCAGGGATTGAGTGTAAAAAATTATTCAGAGGAAAATACGCTGGGATTTAACTTAAACAAAGTTTAAAGAAATTCACAAAGTTTAAATTACTGAGTGAACAACAAATGTCCTGGGAGAATCCTTATGACAGCACAAGTCAGAAATAAATCAGCAGAAAGGAATACGTATGTTTTTCTGAGAAGAAAAATCTCAGTGCCATCATAAGTGTTAAAAATAAAAAAAAAAAATTAACCAGACAATCTTATTCAGAAAGCATATCAGTTCCAGAGCCTCAGCTCCGTTGAAAGACACCAAGATGAACCAGTGAGCAAAGCTATAAAACCAAAATCCCAAACGAATAAATAAAAAGGCCATCTTCTGTTTCAGAAATCAGCAGGCCCATAACACATTGCTCTATAAATTTCTTCCCCACAGACTGGAAAGAGAATGTTCTTGACTAGCAGATCTTTCTTGCTGAAATATCACCTGGGATGTATAGTACTCACTGGCAGGCTTGCACCATCTGCTTACTGAGGCTCTAGTGAAGTAAGCAGCATAAGTGTTTCATGTTTGCATAGCACTGATTTAAAGGAAATGGTATCCATTTTTTCTTTGTCACACGGGGACATTTACAAAAAGCCCAAGTTTACACCATCTTATTGTCTCAGCTGTGCGCTATTCCAAATGAAGCTCAGTGAATTTTTTTCTAAATCTGAGAAATGCTGTTTCTCTGGTATTTATATTTTGGTCTGAGCTAGATCAGAGCCAGTGAAGTATCAATCAATAAATTCTAACGCTCTTCATAGATGGTCGTGGATTCATGGATTATACTGACAGCTGTGTTTGAAGGGTGGCCACAGGGCTGCAATCTGGGCACCAAAATCTCTTCCTCGCCCCCACTGCCCTGTTTCCAAGAGCCATAGTCCTGAAGTCTTCAGGCATTTCTGCTGGGTACAATGGAGCACAGCACAGACAGCACCAAAATAAGACCATTTAGAGCCAAAAGCAGCATGAACATGGAGCTTTATGCCAAGCAAGTACTTAACAGTCTTCCTGAGACAAGACAATCATTAGCATGGGGTGCAATGCTGATAAACTGAAACAACCTAGAGGATATAAGTGCATCTTGCTGCAGTGAGCCAGTGTTCATGCTAACAACCCTGGAAACGCCATGGGTAACATTTCACAGCACTGTGCTGTGTCAGGCAGACATAGCCCTTGCAGTCAGCTCTGCTGTGGTTTTGATAAGGATGCTGCAAAAAGTCAAATCGGTTTTTTTTAAAAAAAAAAATCTCTTCAGCAAGCCCTGTACATGTGAGAATAATATGAATCTCATATGCCATTAATACCACCTACGGACAGAAGGTAAGATATATTCGAGTTTTAAAGTCAAAAAAGGACCGTTACTATCTCAGCTTTCAGGCTTTGGATTTTACAGAGGGTCTGGGGTTGTTTTCTCCCCAGCCAGATATAGGTACCATCTATTATTAAGGGATGTGATCTTTCATCTTTTAATTTTTTCATTTAAAAATCTGAAGTACTTAAGTAATAGGCAATTATTCTCTCCCCTAAATTTAATACCAACATTTAAATTAAAATGCTTCACATAGAACATATGAGATATGCAGTATCCAGATTTGTCATGTCTCATCATTGTGGCAACTGTCGCTACACTTGGGTTTCACTTGAAAGCAAGATCCTGTAAGATTTTGAACTTTCATTAAGAAGTGCTGGTTCTCACAGAATAAGAAGATATTCGTATATGCTTAAAACACTGAAAAATATACAGCAAATAACATCTCCCCATCTTTATTTTTTCCACTAAGCTTTGTTATCTCTGTACCCACCTAATGATTTTTGTTTGAATGTTCGAATGTCTGAAATTGCCTATGAAGTTATCCTTTATTGCACAAATGAATGTTGTAAATATTTGTGTATGATTTAATCTAAGTATACAGCCCCAGTGGTGATGTTTACGTGCACAACCATAATCATATGCATAAGTATGTGTCAGACAAGTATCTGTTTAATTTCAGAAGTGATTTTAAATAATTGATGTTTTAATTTGGAAACAAGATTATTGGAAAATGACTCCTTTAAAACTGCACTATTTCATACCCATGAAAATGCTCCAGATCAGGAAAACAAAATAAAAAATAATAATTAAAACAAACAAAAACACTAGACCAGATTAATAAACTTGCAACAAAGTATGGAAATGGCCATCCAAAGCCCTTTGATTGTCCTGACATTTAACATTATTCTAGCAAAAGGGATATTTGACAGCTCTTCAAGTCAAAATATAGCCAAAAGCAACTTCCATTAGAGCAATACAACATGGTAACCTAAACATCCAAGTAAAGCAGGAAATGGATTTTTGCCTGGCCTACTAAGGGCTAATGTCACACCCACTGCTAGGGGTAGAGGTGTCAGAGTAAGCTTGCTGTCCTTCATGTCAAAGTCTTCTTTTACCCTCCCACACACTAGTCTCTTTCACTCACTACTGAAACCCAGTGAGTTCTCCTGCATAACGCTGCAACTCTTCAACAATGGAAAGAAAAACTTGCATGTGCCTATGTCCTGCTGATGCTCCACTGATGGAAAACATTTAATTGTACAACTATGGGATTCTAATAAATATTGATTGTATTCCTGTCATGAAGAGAGAGGACTGTGAATCTTGTCAAACCAGCATGAACACAGATTAATACAGGCTTATATACTGATCCATTTGTCTCTTTACTAAGACTATTTATTCTTCCACTAGCAGAAAAGTAGCGAATGCTGCAAGCATATTCCAGAGATTTGTAAATAATGAATGCCTAATCTCACTCAGTATTTGACGTGGAATAAAATTCTCAACACCTATATATTGCTTTGTTTATGTTAGGCTGTGAAAATTTAAACTAGTAGAGACTTTGGAGTTGCAGGCAATGCCAGGGGAGAGGAGAACCGGATTTTGCCATGCCTAAATCTATAGGAAGATTTTTGGTGGAAAAGCTCTGTTAGTTAGAGATTTGTGTGCTACATTCCTAAAATACATAGGCAGGCCTGCAAAATAGCTCGATAACCTTGTATGCAAAAGGAACGCAGTGACAGCTGAAAAAGATGTTCATACTCAGGATTAAGGCCAGTATTTATCTTCTTGGCAAAGGTGTCTACATGAAAGACTAGAGTAATGATACCATACCCTACAAACTACTACAAAAACAAGATCAAGAAGAATTGCATAAATACACCTATATAACATCCATCACATTAATGAGAATGTAGAGACAAATGCAATTTGCTGCTAAACTTGGCATCTATTGACTACAGAAGAAACTTAGACACTGCGGAGACAAATACTATCCTAAAGCTATTGGAAGACCATGGATCCAAAACTATTTGACACAAATAGTTCATCTGTCCAACAAAGTAACATCTTTCAGGTTTGGCAGCCCACCAAAAGCAAAAGTGAACGCTGTTTTCTTAGCAATCGTCTTTTCAGATTGGACCCTGAAAGGTCTGCTTGGGCAGCTGATCTCACACAGCTAGAGGAAAAGATGCTAGAGTATTAGGAAAGCATCACTCACCAAAGGGTTAGGTGAACACTATTTAAATATCTGAAACTGACAAAGAAGGTAGTAATGGCCGAGTTGAATTGATGGATTAGCAATCTGAAAAACAGAAGCGTTAGTTTCGCATCAGATGGGGTGGAAGTAAAAGGTCTTTTCTTTTTGACCAACGAATACACCAGTTTATAGGGATATTTGCTCAGTATTTTGCCTGAGACAATGGAAGTCTTTGCAAAGCTAGTAGGGGGAAGGTAGCGTATACCCTGAAAGTTAAAAACTTCCAAAGAAAGAAGATCTAAGCTGGTGAAAAAAGTACTCGTGTACTGTTCAGTCATATTAATCTGAATTTTTAAGTGTCAAGTGTTAACTCCCATTTTCAAGCTTTTTTAGCTTAGTAAATTGCAGTACTTTACTCTGTTTTCCACCTGTAATTCTGAATTATTTTTCAAGGGAAGGTAAAAATCAGAATTTCCATGGAAGATGGAACTGCGAGTTTACAGATTTTTTTTTTTTTCCCTTTCTAATTCCAGAGCTCTGTTAAGCAATTTTTTTATCATAAACCAGATTTGATGGCTTTATAGTTATGCAATCAGTTATTATTGAATCCTAAAGTTAAAACGAAAGCAGCACTTTTACGTTAATTGTGCTTAGAGCTATTAGTAATCATCCTTTTTTTTTATTTTTCTTTTACAGTAGTCAGGCAAAAAAAGCAGCTCTTTAACCAAGAGCTATGTACAGAGGATAAGTGGGTTTTTTCTGCTAAAGTTAGGAGCCAAAAGATGCAAAAATTTCAGGTTGCACACGAAGTCATAAAGAAACCTTTGTTAATGATTGCAAGGGTGAGCACAAAGTGTTAACATGTGATGTAAAGTGCCTGTATTTTGCTCAGAAAACAAACCAAAGAAGTAAGGTCCTACAGAAAGTGGTATCATCGTGAACTGCAGACAGCAGATGGTTATGAGTGCGCCTTGAGTCCCACAGATGCGAGTCAAAGTGATGATTGTACAGCCTGCCTCCAGTCCATACAACAAAGAAATAAAATATCCACAAAAGGATGAGGCTATTAAACACCCCCTTTTGTAAGAGAACCCATTAAATGTCTGGCACGAAGCTCTCTTAGTGCTCTGAGTTTACTGTTTCTGGTGAATGCCAAAGGCCTTCTGCATCTGTGTCATATCCCTATGTCAGCAAATGACCGGCAATTTCTGCATTGCCTGACAAATGTTTGAAAAGGCACAGTGTGAAAATGTATGCATTTCTAATGCCTCCTCCAAATTTTATTGCCAGACCTGAAAACAAAACAGCTCCAATGGCACCAACGACAGAAAAATAAAACGAACCCAAGTTACCGCTCTCCCAGATTGGTGACGATTGCAGCTCCTCTCCCTAGTCACAGCTCTTTGCAGCTGTTTGTTGTCAGAGCGGAAAGTACGAGCCTTGGCACTTCTCCTCTCTGCTCTACTCTGGATGGCTGCTCAGCACATCGAGGTAATTGACTCGTCTTGGCTCAGTCATAACCTCAATCAGCTGGACCATCTCATTTTCCCCACAGCCAAGGAATCCTGCCGTTCTTAATATTAGGGCAGCAGCCAACCTGTTTTCAGAGGGAAGCTTATTGCAGAATAACCCTCTGTATCCCTGGGAATTAGCTGAAAGCTTAAATGTTTCTTTTGAAAGAAAATACTTCTTCCAAGAAAGGAAAAAAAAAGATCACTTTCCACTGTCTTTCTGAAAAATCTCTCAACAAAAAGCCAAATCCCAAAACAACACTGGGAAAAAGCGAAAGGAAAAAACATTCTGGGTTAATCATGAGCCTCACAATTCCTGAATTCACAATCAAAATATTTGTTCATTGGATTTGAAATCCACTGCAGGTTACTTTCACCTCATCACAGAGTTGCGAAATGGAAATCACCATTTTGGACATTTGCAGATTTTGAAGCATTAGGATTCAAAGAATATGTCAATAAAAGTGACAGCCTTTGCCTTGCCTCTCTGGAAAAGGAACGTTGTTCCTTCCTTGCTTGCACTCCCCCCACCCCCCAACAATTGTGGTTCTGAATGCAGCAAAGCTTAATCAAACCTTTATAAGTATTGAAGTGACCAAGTATTTTTATAAACCTCACTGTCACCTCAGTTATAGCTATAATTGGGCTTTGTGTGGCACACGACACCACACTATTTTATTCTGGATTTTCATTTTGCTCCATAAACAGGAGTGAAGTCCAGCAAAAAACAGGCAACCTAATTTTAGGAATTTATACTGATGCCAGACTATAATTTTACCTCAAAGTCAGATTGTCAGAAACTTCAAGGAATTTGGAGGTCTAATGTTAAGCTGGTCCTTCAGCAAATGCAAGTTTTCAGGCAATTCCTGCCCTTAGCACTTTTTGTGTGGTTTTGACAGCAGTTAAGCAGGGCAGAGAAGGGAGGTGGGGCCACAGCAAGAGCAGCAACACATTCTCCATGAGCTGAAGGCAGGGAAGCAGCAGGGACATCAGCTTACAGTGGAACCATCTTGTTTCAGCTAATTTCTGCCAAAGGCTGAAGTGCTGGGAGGAGGGAAAGCTCTTTCCTCCCAGCAAGGCAGAAGGCTCTGCTCAGTGCTTTTCATTTCTCTGTCAGGAACTGGTACCCGTGACTTCTTTCTTTCCTGAGCAGCCTGGGTATATGCTTTCCCTTCCCACAGCTCCTGGGCCAAGCCCCCATTGTGCTTCAGCATATCTTACCTTCAGCAACCAGTTTTCCCAGTTATGCACAGACTAAATGCTAAGCAGTAAGGTAGTCCCACCCAAGCTTTACCTTGCCGGTGTAGGAGAGTCTCCCAGCCCCACATCCCTGGCCTTAGCCTGGTACGCAAAGAGCGCGGAGCCTGCCAAACTGACATCCTGTCACAGTACTTAGTGCCAAAACATTTCAGTCGAGCTCTGGTATTTGCTATAACACTGGCATATATAATTACAACTTAGAGAAGAAAAACAGCTTCTCAGCTGGTGCATTACAGAAAGGAAAATAATATTTTCCTCCAGAGCATTAAGCCTGGAGAAGATTATCTGCCCCCTCTGCTGCTGGCTTTTATTTTTGGAAAAGAAGAAAAAGAAGCTCTGCTGATGCTTTTGTGAGACTGTGGTGCTCCCCACAAGTCATTACCCACACAGGCTCTGGCCCCTCCACAACTGCTTCGATTGCCCTTCAGCTAAACACAGTGCATTTCCCTCTCCTTCCTGATTTGCCTCTGGGAATTATTTAAACCAAGCTCAACAACAGTTTCTGGATTAAATTGGTGGTGGTGGTACAGTTCCTGCCCCTTTTTGTCTACCTTTTTGTCATTTGTTTTCAGCTTGCAAAAATCCCTACTCTTTATGCTCATCCCTCTGCAAAACTGTTATTTTCTAACTCAAACCCATCTGAAGTGGGGGCAAGAAGATAAACAAATTTGGACTTCTTTTCTTGATGAAAAATGTCTTTTTCATCGTGTCTTTTTTCTCTCCCCATTCCCACCTTGGCACTAACTCATTTGCAGCTTTCTCCTTCCAATCTTCCTCTTTTATAAAATCTCATAAGATGAGGATAACCCCCACAAACATAGACATCACACTGGTAGAATTTAGCTTCTGAAAATATTTTCTGCTATGCCAAACTTATCATTTAGTCTGTTTTTTATTGTGACACATGGAATTTTTCCTTGTAAGTCACCTATGCGATGCAAGATGCACATACAACTTTACCAGAAAAGATTTCTTCAGTTATGGGAGTAAACTTCTGGAACTGAGGATGCAAAGTAGCCACTAAGAGATACTGAAAGCTTGCAAGAGGATTATCAGTGATACCAAGCAGTATCATTGTTCTGCAACACACAGCATTTCCCTCAGAGGCATCTCACACTTTATCACAGAAAACTCTCACTAAATGATGATTACTTTCACTTGAGTTCTGTTAGAAAAATCTGACTGGGGAGTGGAGGGGTGGGGTGGGGGAAACTGGAACACTTCCAGTGAGTTTCCTGATGGAAAACCACTCCACATGTAAAAATCAAAACAGTTCATGGGAAGGTGTTGATTTCAGTGTATTTTTGATTGGTTTCTCCTGTAAGTCTGCCCAGTTCCTGTCTGATGTACTGCCAGCCTGACTGTCTGTTGTTTAAGCCCAACAGCTGTCTACCTGGTGGCCTTCCAGAGTCAAGCTCCTGAGTAGCCCAGATGTTGTACATGGGCACCAAACACCACCAGTACTCCTTACCCACAAGGGAGCAAAAGGCATTGTTCCACCTTTAAACCTGTTGGGCGCAGAACACACAGAGACATTTCTTGCTCTGCTCCAGGCAGCTGCTATGTAACTGAGCTGAGAAGCATACGTGTTACAAAAAGGACTGTAGCATAAAGGTATGCCGGTGCTCATGCTGCAAGAGATGCGATTGCAAATTATCATGAACCGCTAACACCAATTACCTGCGTCTTGCAGCTTACATATACACATGCAAATTCTTGCTCAAAATATATGCCAGTATGGACACCCTTGTACACATGTATGTAGAAGTTAAGAGAATGCATTTCATCCTCTCTTGCATAAGAGGAGGTATTTTTGGTTCAGCCTTCTGAAAACTAAGTAAAGGGTGCAAAGCAAAGAAGCTACAGAAGTTGGCATTATTTCCACTTAATCAGTATGAAATCATTATAGCTTTGCTATGAAAATGAAACAACCCTAGTCATACAAGATACATCATGACACAGAAAAATTAAAAAACACTGTGAGCTCTGCACAGCAAGATTTGTAAGCCTGCCAGCAGAATCACAAACTCGCACAGCTCTAATTTGTCTAGGAAAAAGGGGTGTTTAATTGCTGTGCATAATAAACACACAAACGTCAGAGAGCAGCCATGGATGACA
This sequence comes from Ibycter americanus, assembly GCA_035590275.1. NCBI lineage: Eukaryota > Metazoa > Chordata > Aves > Falconiformes > Falconidae > Ibycter > Ibycter americanus. Next base: position 40,718,615 of record JAVJGI010000050.1, on the reverse strand, counting down.
TGCACAAGTAGAATCCAGCTGTACTGCTAAAGAAACATAAAAGTGATTTATTTTATATCTTGATCTTAAGTCCAATAAATCACATTAAAATAAAATGACCAGATTTCCCTAAGTGCTCAGCACTCAGAAGCTCTTGCTGGCCTCACTACTGAGCTCTTTTGGAAATGCATCGACTTCATTTAGGTATCTGCAGGGTACAGTGCCATGCAGCATTACCTGAGCTACGGTGGGCTCCACAAGCAATAGCTTTTTAGCTTGTTCAATTAGCCCATACAAACCTGAGCACTAATGTAGTTCTCGTGCTTCTAGTGCCTGAACTAGTTTATTGAGAGCTAACTCTGGTCAATTTTATCTCTGTTCCATGTGCAAATCCCCTAAGCATCAGCTGATTGCTTTCAAAAGCCTGTCCAGTTTGTGTTGCCTAATGAGAGCCTTCAGGGGCCAGCCCTTGTACACCTATCTAGTCAGAAATTCATCTTTGTTCTGCTTCTAACTACAGCCAGTACAGATCACCAGACACCTGATGTGTAAATGAATTAGCTTATTATAAAATTATGTTTATGTCTCAGAGTTTCCCCCCGCCTCCCCTCCCCCAGGGAGAGTTGGGAAAATACAAGGAACCAGTCTATTAGAAAGGGGGGTGGGGGGGGGTGGGGGGCAAAGAGTGAAGGGAGTGTGTGTTACCAATCTGCAACTGGCCTAACATCAATACTCTTCGTACTCACTTCTTCTCAAACTCTTCTTTTATTGATAGTTGGAGAGGCAAGGACATGCTAATGCAAACTCTTCCTGTAGGCAAGAAGTTACCTTTGGCTGGGGTGTGATCCAAGCTGCAATTTAACCCACTGCAACTGTCCATCTCAGTGAATACTTTAGAGTACATTGTGACTTGGTTTGAGCGCAATCCACTTAGTATACGCTTTGAGTTTAAATTGTTTTTCTGGTTGCAATCATTAAACCTTTCTTTCCAGATATGGAGCTGTCTAAGATTTTATTGAATCTTTAATTCAGATCTTATAAGTCTTTCCAAAGTGCTGGTTTTTGTTTGGTGGTTGCGTTTTTTTTGTTTTTTGTGGGGGTTTTTTGTTGGGTTTTTTTTTGTTGGTTTTTTTTTTTTTACTTTAAGACAACTTTTACTTAAATGGTGACTTTCTTGTTACCTTTCTTTTTCTGGCTGACTGGCTTCAAGAAAAGACAAGAAGTGTTCCTTTCCATACTGACATTACAAATCACTATCAATGGCTTGAGCAGTAGATGACAAACCACCACTACAGACTTTTTTTTCAAGGCTTTAGAAACCTCGGTATTTATCACTCTTAAGAGAAGCCCTCTGTTTGCACATGGCATTCCTACTATCTGTGACACCTACTGCAGAGCATTTCTTATGTTATAGTCAGTACAAAAATTCTGTCGACAATTCCGCTAAAAAGTAATGTGGCAATCAATAAAGTTGAATATCTTGTGATTTTTTTCTACTTATTTACAGCACAGGATTTATGTGAGAATTAGACTACTGTTTACTTGATGCAGGAAGAAAACTGCTGATTTGCAGGATCTCCTGATAAAAGTATTTATAAGTTAGCCACCTGTTATGGGCTTGAAATCAATAGCAGAGATCAGAACCCGGCTTGTTTTACTTGGTCAAGTGCACAAGGTCCATCCTCATCCTCAGTGTCATTTGTGTAAATATGAATAACACCCTTAAGGTCTTCTAAGTCCTTCAGAATTTACAAGTCTAACCAACACCAGAAAATCATGGTAGTTTAATTGCTTTTTCATTTTAAAGTTGCAGGGTCCACGTTTGACTAAAACTGTGTACAACATTGAGGGCATTTCTCCATGTGATCACGGCGATGAAAAAAGCTTTACCTGAACATGAAGAAGATATTGCCATAATAAATAGAGATAATAAATAAATTCATCCTTTGTTCTAGTGGAAGGTGCACAGTTGGAGAAAGGAGAGGCTTGGGACTCAGTATTATTTAGTGCAGGGGACTGTTCAGCCATCTGTCCATGAACCGATAGCATCCTCTCCCATTTGTGCTGGAATAATCTCTGGCAAGATGTTGCAAAGATCAAGGTTGGTAATGAAAAAATGACTGAAAGAACTGGATATAAAAGTCAGTTGAAGAAAGTTATTAAGAGAAAACCTTAACAGAGAAGGCAGCCACAAGAAAGCGTATTATGATGCGAAGAATATAGAGACAGATACAAATGGTGCCTCTCTAATCTCTTGCATACTCAGAGTGTGAGAAACTTATTTATAAGACACAGTACAGCTGGAAAGTTTTCTTTGAATACCACAGAAAAAGTACTGCATCTCATTAGTTAGCTAACAGGTAGAAATATTTAAAACCCCCCACACTTTAAATGGAAATATATTTTGGAATTTTGAAGTTATCAAAGTATGAATAATAAATCCTAGTAAGAAAAACCAAGTAAAACATTTGCCAGAATCTCTTGTTAAAAAACTCTTAATAGCTGTTGCCGTATCACAAAGCTGAATAAGCAAAGGCATCAGTTTTAAACTACTTCTAAGCATACTATGAAGAAAAAAAGGGGAAAAAAAACCACAGCAAAATGTAATTCTGTTGCTTACACAAGAGTTACGTTGACACAAGAAATATAACAAATATAAAAAATACATATATTTTTTGGAACCAGATTTCTTCAAAACTTGGAACCTACATTTTCTCTGGGGATTGAAAAGTAGTTAAAGCATTAGGGTGAGAGGATTCAGGCATTCAAAGTGTGAAGTCTGTGTTTAAGCTTATAATCTATGATTCAGCTACAACCTTCTATCTTCCTGGCACTATTTATATGGCAAATAGATCATTGTTATGGGATTTACATAACTGATCTGTATATAAGCACGAAGTTAAAATAAAATGTTGCACTTCCTTTGTCAGGAATGGGAAAACATGCACTTCCATTTTGCAAATTAGTGAGCAAACAACAGATTTAAAGCTTGCATCTCAGAGTGCATATGAATCACATCAGGTTGTGCGGTCACACGCATAAAGGGCTAGAAGTCTTCTAATGACTTTACAAGTCATCTTAAAGCCATTCAATTTAGATAACCTTTTCAGAATAATGGGTTTTAAAGCTGCAATTCAGCACAAATCTGGCAATTTTACTGTACAGCACATCCACATCTTTGAGAAATGATCAAGGCAAGATTAAACCACTTCACAATAGGATAAACTATTGCTTCAACTTGCAGTTTTAAGTGAAGTACTATCAAGATCATCTTGAAGAACCCCGCTTTAATATTTAGATTCTGCAGTACCCAGAATGCTTCTTTAGGTTTATCAGATTTACAATAAGAGGGAGAAGGGAGATTTAGTAAGTCAATAGTGCTTGCTAAACTACATTTCTCAGGCTGAGTTACAAGCACATTATGCTTTATAAATTAAACTGGACTGTCAAGATAAATGCATAGGCAATACAGTGCTATTTGTAAGTAAATGCCTCTTTATGTTTAAACAGGTTCTTATAGACCAAGAGGCTGAATCTCTTTTTCCTAACAACATTATAAATCTAAAGCCAAAGGAATAAAATGAAAAGGAAGTGGGCCCTAGGTCTTTGTGAAGGATTGATGACTTAGGCAGTACTAAGTCTGCTAGAAATGATTATTTCTCTTGTCTTTAGTTGGCTTAGTCCTTAGTTAGTTTAATCATCATGGGGAGTTGGGGTGGGGGGGTGGGGGGAAGGGCTGAGGGTGGGAGACAGAGAGGAAGGGAATGAAGAAAAAACGATTTTAGCTTTTTACTGCTTCTTTTAGGAAAAAATGCCTTGGTTACCTGCATACCATGAGATACAGATAGTACTATGTCAGCAAATTACTTGTTCTGCTGGATATGCTGTACTTACCACGATTCACCCTGCCACTTACAGTGAAATGACACCCTATTGTAGTAGCAGAATGACTACACTTTAAGGTTGCAGAAATATTCACCAATTATCAGTAGCAAGAAGGGAATATCAGTTGGTAAACTACATAATAACAATCTCCTACCCAAGTCCCAAAAGTCTGTCATCCATCTCTGCCTATTAAGTGAAACACTTCTGCATCAGGACCTTGCAGGGAATCAGCAACCCATACCCATGCTGCAGGAACGCAGCAGCAATGCAGGCACCTCACACCCTGCGGCCCCGTGTGCCACTGGACTGTGGCAGTTCTGCTGCAGGCTGCCCGCTCTCTGCATTACGGGGGAAGGTGGTGGGTTTTTTAATGTCTTTCTTAACCTACCAGATTAATGTCTGGAACAGTTATTTCTGTCATCTATTTGAGAGTGCTATAGCAATTTGAATGGGCAAGCAAAAATAAGTATCTTTGCAGCAATAAAACACGTAAAAGGCACTAGAGCTATTGCTCAGTGCAAAGCAAAGCCCAAGTCAGACAGACAGACCTGATTTCACAAAGCTCTTTGCAAAGATGGCAGGTTCTGCTGTTAAAGCTAATGACTCCTCTGGCATTCAAGAGCATATCCACACAGCTTGTTTACAATCTCTGCATAAGATACAAAAAGATATACGTAAGCATTTGTAACGACACACTGCTTTACGCTTGGCAAGTCAATATAGATTCACAGTTTGCGGCATATAACTCATTAGCTGCAGGCCGGTACAGCACATCCTGCATTATGAAGCATTAACAATGCAAGTTATGGAACCTGCGAAATGAAATATTACCTCGCGTACAAGTCTGTCTTCCCAGCTTAGGAGCACTGGAATAAGAGACTGCCACAGACACAGAGAGAAACTTCCTCAGCTGCAATTGCTCAAATGGCAGCCCTTCAGAAATCTTATAGGGGAAGTTAATTAAATAAGTTAAAGCTAAACGCGTAAGGCCTTAAAGCCTAAGCAAAAGTGGTTGCTTACAAGGAACTCCCCGTGCAACGGATGCGCCCTGTGCAAACTGTAAACTTTTAATACCAAAGTAGCCAGATGAAGTGAAGGTTTATGCCTGCCAAATGAACTGCCTGTTGTACGGCAGCCAAGGACAGAAAACAAATTCAGGGTATGACTATGGCTTAACATCGGCATCGCGCGTCCGGGCACCAGCCGTGGGCCCTCTGTGAGGGGCGGCGGGTGCCCCCGCGCAGGCCCCAGCCCCCCGGCCAGGCACAATGCGTTTAATGAAAAGACAAAACCCTGCCCATGAGACTTTCCATCTTATTTTCTCTCCCCACCCTGTCAAGGAGGGGGAAATGAGCGAGTGGCCGGTGGGCGCCTGGCAGAAAGCCAAGGCCAACCCAGCACGTAACTGCTAAACTGTGCAGTGAAACAGGAACGTTAAAGCGCCTTCGCGCTATTCCCTCCATCCACATGTTTTCATGAGCTTTGCTGAGAAAGGCGTACGAAGAGGAACCCCTGGTCTGTGCGAAGACATAAAGTAACAGGTAACATCCAGTGTTTTACTGAGAATACTATGAGAAAGCAAAACAGAAATGGCTGACAGTTCCAAAACGTGATTTTCCTGACTCTGTAACAGCTCCTGAGAAATGATCAGTCTCAGAGTTTCCAAGAGAAGTGAGTGCAATTTAGTGACAAGTCAGCAGAAGTGTTTGTTAGGCCTTTGGGGAACGGCAGCGGTTGTACATATCATTGACACACGGAACAGGCCTAGACAGAAAATTAAACGCTATGAGCAGTTATTGCTTGTTACAGTGAGGCTGACCATTTAGAATAAAGTAACAATTTTCTGTATAGCCTGGAATATGGCAGTAGCATTTGCTCTGGTGTTTACATAAATATGGTATACCTGAGTAGCCTAGCAGACAAAAAAAAAAATAATAAAAAAAAAAAATCCCTCTTTTAGATTTACACAAAGCAGAGCAAGAGTCCACTTTCTCATGTTGTTGATGCCCCACCTGTCAAAGCTATACAATGCATACTTAACGTCTTGTAATCAGAATAGCTCGGTTGAGGAAACTTTCTGCAGAAGCTAGTTTTCAGACTGGAAATGTTGTCACAGGAGGTGCATGGAGAGCACCAGCTGTGAACTAGAAAAGTGAGAAACACAAGTCCTTGTCCTGAAAATGTCTTTCTTTTCTTGTGTTTATTAAGAAAAGACTGCCCTGACCTAAATCTTCAGTACAAATACTCTTGCTCCTTCAGCAAATACAATACCAACATAAGTGCATCCTTCCTTCCACAGGACATCATCGCCTATTTACATCCTCACATGCCACATGTTGGGCATGGAGGAGACTGGCAGAGAATAAATGGCCTGAAATACTCCCACAGTACAGCGTGGTGGGGAGTACGACTATAGCAGGAGCTGCAAAACCCGCCATCCATGTCTGCTGCTGGACACATCTGATATAAGGCATACATTTCCATAAAACAGCATGCCATACTGCAGCCTGGCAACTCTTGCCACAGACGAGCTTTGATGCCTTGTTCAACAGCTGCCCACAAGTACACAGCAGCCTTCCAAAAGGCAGTTAGAAACTATGCTGTAGATAATGTCAAGAAGCCAGCTAACTAGGTAGAGAAGCTAACTAGAGATAAGCAATCCAGGACCAAAAGAAAAACTCAACTAAATTCATGTTTTCACTTAAAGAGGTACTAATTTGAAGCAACTACTGTGAGGTCACTGTGAGTAGTCAGCTATAACTGAGAACAGAATTTGGCTGTAATATCCAAATGAAAATGAAGAAGCAAAAGAACCCATGAGGGAGTAGTTAGGTAATGTGGACAAATTGTCATTATTTAGCATAGGAAGTGGCCAGAGATGGGCTTATAAACCGCTACGCTTACGTGGTTTAGCTTTGTATGTCCCCCCTCCCTTTTTTTTTTCCCACCCCAACTGAATGGTAGTGGTAAAATAGACATGCTCTAGCCTATAATGTCTAAACCATTGTCTCTTCTGTAAATGAACGTTTTATCCCAACAGTGGCTGAACTGCAGACCCCAAGGCTACATATGTAAGTGCAACTGTCCAATTCTAAGAGCAAACATGTGATGCAAACATTCTGATTTGTGTTGGAAAAGAATAGCCATATGCAGTAGTTCTGCAATAGTTTGTGGCTATGAGAAGACAAATCTCTCACTTTGTAAATCTTTTCCTACCCCGTCAATTAAACACTTGATCTGCTAGTAAGAAAGAAAAGGCAAATTCCTTAGTGGAACAAGTGCGTAGATTGCATTGAAGGTTGTTTTGGTTTGGTGGTGGGTTTTTTTTTTTTCTTCTTCTTTTAATTGCATGGACTGTATGGACATCCCAAAAGCCAAAGTTTCCATCCAGAGTCTGTAAGAACAGATTTGTTTTGATTTGTCATTTTGGACAATTCATCAAGAAATAGAGCTTTTTTCCTACCGTTTTTGTTTCACTTTATGCTCTGGTTATGATACCCAATGAATATAAAACATTTCTGCATCCCCCAGTCTAATTGTATTTAGATTTCAGTCTGTTTTAATCAAGGCATTTTCACCCAGTACATAACTCCCTCAGTAGCAGTTCTAGTTAGAAAGAGGAGATGAGTGGTCCCTTCATACAAGGCTACCTTCATAACGATCTGTGGAGATGTCGCTTTTCATCTACTGCCCTCTGATAAGAAAGCAGAGATTTCCCACTCAGCTGATTAAAACTGAGTGACTGCATAATCTTATAATAATCTCATCTATTACTCAAACAAAATGGTTGCCTACTGCATCATAGTGGCTAATAAGAAAAAAAAGGCTCCTTTCTGTGTTGAAGTTTTGTAAATTGCCTGCTTTTCCACATTTAGTTCATTGCTAAGTTACACAAGATGTCTCTGCCTTCATGTTTTTCCCTGTAGTAAAATGTTCCAATTGGTGGTGGTGGTATACTGTCTACAGCTGACACTACGATTTGGTAAAGAGACTTAAGATCACTACAATACTTCAAGATAGCTGTGGGCAGCCTACCTTCTACTGCATTGTTTTCAGAAGCCTGTTAAAAAAGTCTAAAGAGCACCACTGGCATTTTCTAAAGACGTCATATTATTATTTTCTTGTGGTCAAGTTCTCCCACAGAAGTCACTGGGAAATTGCACAGTGCACAATGCAAGACAGAAATAGCTAAGTCACGGGGATCCAGCCACTGCACAGCAATAAGACGTATTGCTACAGTTTTCCTCCATGGCCAGGATGGCATCTGGATCTGCTGGTGGTATTTGGGCCATGCTGGCTTACTTAGATGATTCTGTTTATAAACTGACGATCCAATTTTTTTGCTGAGAAACTCTCCATTTCCAACACAAAGACAGGAGAAGTACATTTCCTTTCCCCTCCCTTCCTCTTTCATCCAGAATGATGAAGTCTACCTTTCAGTTGTCCTGCCCTAAATCTCTCATCAGCAGTCCTTGCCTATTTTTGTAACACGCTGTACCCTACTGCAGTAGCTAACATAAAAGCCACCAGCTTAGAGCAGCCAAATTGCCAGGATCACATCCACAAAGACCTGCCCATCTGCAGCCTGTTACAAAGTTCATCCCAAGATTAACTTTATTCCCCTGAAATTTAGCTTTACTTCATACCTGTGGGTGGAACTACTACAAAATTTACCTGGTGATTACAAGACAGAATTGCTATCCTTCCCTCTGCAAAATTTTTTTTATTAGCTCAAGTATTATCATACCCACTGTCATGTATCAATGAGGGAAAATGTCACTTATATGCAGGCATTCCTGTTGGGAAGGACTGTTTTGAAATTTAATTTGTGTTGCAAGACAGTAACAACATTATGTTTGTAGCACAGTAGCGTAAAAAATGGAGATCCTTGGTAAACAGCCTGGGATCGGATCAAAATTATCTGTTTGGTACTTGTGAGGATTAGGTTTTTGATGTAGAGCAACAACCACAGAATATAAACAAGGACTTTCTTCATTGTGGTCCCCTCACTTGCTACCCAGTTTTGAAACACCCAGAAAAGTAATGATCGACTGTATAAAATGTACCGTTCTACTTCATTAACAATCTTCGCCTAAAAGTAATGATATATTCTTGGCATGTATAGGTGGCCACACAAAAGAAAGTTTTGTGCTTCAATTTATCTGTGGTTCTCTATTTCCTAAAAGCACCCAAGCTTCCTCATCTTCAACAGGCTGAAAGCTTTTATGAAGTTTTGAAGGTGACAATTGTGTTCGTGGTTATTCATGCTGTATGTACAGTTTATAGCAATGTGAAAACTGTAGTTTTGAGCTATAGTCTCAGTAAGTCTCAGAAATCAGGAGAATCCTCGGTTTCCATTTTCTGCCAGCATTAAGGTATCAGAACAGTTGCAGAGGGATGAAGTGTGGCCTTCCACCACTCAGCTCAAGTTTTGCCCTTAAGTTCTGCAGGCAAGTAGATAGGACTTCAGCGATAACAAATGTTTTGTAGTCACATGCAACGTAAGAATACCAGAGCTCCCTGTACAGAGCCTGAAATATTTCTTTACTGCTCTTCATATATTATTGGAGTTGCTTGCATAACAAAGCCTTTCTAAAGTTCACAACGAGAAAGCGGTGCACTTCAAGAGAACATGACTTCACCTGTATGTATCTGGCTATTACACTGCAACTCAGACATGTAAATTTCTGATTTTTACTGCAGAGTTTAACACCGGTGCAGAGATGGCAGTTTTACTTCCTGTTAAATGATAGGCCATCTCAAAAGGGGGAAAAAAAATTGTATATATTTCCTGATTAAGTTGAAACTGCTAAGCAGTTTTTAACTGTCCAGTTAATAGAATCTCTAAAGGAATAGCCATAAAGATTCAGTACACAACTAATAGGAGGCTGCTTACCTACAGTAATCTAAGGTCTCTTCCTGCAGTGGCCTATGGCATCTTTCCAAAGGGTGGAAGAATGATATTCAAAAAAAAAAAAAGGGGGCATGGAGATTTCTTTTTTTCCTTATAAAAACTAAAATTTTTATCACCATGCTTTTTGCTGCCAGTATGCTTTTTGTTTGGCTGTTTTCTTTATCTCTTGCTTCAAAACAAAGTAATAATAGGTTGATATCTTGACATGATACAAATAAATCCATTCATTGCCTAGTACCGGTTTCCAAAAGCTAGACTGGTTCACAGCATGAATGCTTGGGATGCACCTGGAAAGGCTAGTCTAAGGCAGATGCAACTGCAGGGCTACTGAGCTCTCCAGACTGGTGAGGTCCTTTACAATGTAGGCAGCTAAGCATCCTTTATAGAAGCACTTACTAGCACAGTCTGAACTGTCCTCAGGCTAGATCTAAAAAATGGCAGGAAGCCATGGGTTTTTTTTCCCCAGCCCCATAGCTGAATCTTCTTCATTACACAAGGAACCATTTTGGGCCATTTTCTCTTCATATTTTCTAAAGCAGTTTAAATCAAGGGGTTTTTTTATCCTTTACATTTTAAGTGTCAAATTATACATCAAAGTGTATTTTTCAGTGTCTGCTATTACAGTCTGAGATTTGTTCATCTAGTATACTGAATTTTTCCTAGCTTCTCTGTTGGCAGTTATGTAAATACTGCTAAAACTTCTTAAGTTTCAAAGTTATCCTTTTGTATGAATCCGGTGCACAAGTTGTCCAGAAGTATCATTTAAACACTGAGGCTTCAAAACAATGGTATTTGTTTATTCTACATATATTCGAAGAGTACACTCATACTGTCATTTTCTTGCTCTGTAGAGTGCCGAATCACTCCAAGTTGCAAAGCACCTTTAAGTGCTCTGTGTTCAAAACACTCATCTAAGTGTAACATCGCTTCCATTTGTGTGAAAGTGATCACAAACTTGAAAATACCTTCATGCTACACACTTTGTTAAACTAACACTGATAAGAACTGTTTACAGCTTTAAAACATTTCACAAGTAAGAGGTGGTAAGCAAACCATCCTTTCTACTGTGTAGGTGAAAAGATATTTTTTTTTTTTTAAAAAGAGCAGACTTCTGAAGAATTAGCTGAATAATTTAATCTCATACAGTTATGGACGTTACCCTTTACTAAAATGAATCATTTAGCCTTACGCAATGCCGATATCAGGGAAATATCATTAACTGAAGAAAAATTACACTCAGTATCTGGACTCCAACTCTACTGATAAGAGGAAGAAGAAGGTATTCAGATATTGGCTTGGAAGGGCAAAATGCTTTAAAAACTGCTGGATGGTAACCCGAGGGCTGTGCCATGCCTTCTTCTGCTGAGATTCCCCAGGCAGCAAAACTAGTTCAGGTCCAAAGCTTTGTTATCAAATGGGCAGTACTACTGCATCTGCTCTTCTGCTACCCCAAAATCCACCCATACTGTTAAAACCAAAGAGGTCACCTGGAGTTCCAGGTGTAGAGAAGAGGGAGAAAATCATACTGCTCTATTCCATCTCGCGCAGTATTTTAGCTTTATTTTACTTTATCTGCTTAATCCCCATCTGAATAATAGTTTCACAACTCAATCACAACCCAGACTGGTTAAACAGTAGAAATATCACTCTGTATCAAAACACGCTGCCTACCTTAGCTTTCCAGCCAACTATTTAAAACAAAGTCTATCACTCCTGGGAAAATTAAAAAATAAAAAAAACCATCAACAAAGCCATTTATCCTCATTTGCTGAGGTACCACATGAACAACGATGTAACACTGCTATTGCACGGTGCTCTCATATTATCTCAGCCAAAACACCAAAGGTCTCTAAGGCCTACATGGTAAAACCACAAGTATATTCTTGACAGAAAGGAAATAAAATAGAAATCTGTTCAATTGATGTCTCAGTGTTTACTTCCATTTTCTTATGCACATCTTTGCAGAAGGGAATCAGCAGGGAACACACATCACCTTAATTAGTTCTGTTCCTAAGTCTACAAAGGTGATTAGCATATTTTTGAAAGGCAGCAGCTTTAAGCACATAAAGGTAGTGTATAGCTGAAAAAAAATTGAAGAAAAAAGAATTGCGAGGAATTTTGGAAGACGTATATATTTCAAATAATTATGAAGACTTTAAATGACAGCTTTAAACTAGTGTTCACTCTAACCATTACTTGGACTACTGCATAGATATATTTGACCGCATAACTGATCAGAGAATTGGTTCAGAAAACTGAATGCAGAAGGTGGTCATGGTATTTACTGACTGTTGCACAGAGAATTTTCATCATGATTTGATGACTTCATTGACAGATCTGTAATTACCTTCTGAAAGGTGTCATGAAACTAATGAATCAAAGGGCAGAGACATTGTTGAAAGCATCTTAGAAAACACGTCTAAGACTTGGGTAACTAGGTCAAGCAAGCTGTATGGGTTGCACTCTCCACAGTCTTGAACACTTGAAGACTAATACTACAAAATTTTAGTTTATGAACATTTTTCCTAAGCTGATGGAGGATCAGATTTCATTATTGAGGGAACATAGGTCTCTCTTTAGGGTTAAAGAAAAACAAAAACCTCCACGCAACCCCATGGTAGCAATTAGAAGTCATTCCTTTGTGAAGTGTCAGTTGTCATTCTCTTATTTATATACGCTCTCTCCAAATTAGAAAATACAAGAGCTGTACCCCTTTGCCTCAATATCAGCCTCTTTCTTCCTATTGGGAGCTATGACATCCATTGAGCTCAAGAAAAATCTTCCAACTTAGAACACAGGTGCTGCAACATACTGCCCCGTTTTCCCCTCCCTTTGCCCCCAAATGCTGGTAGAACAATTGAAATTAAAAAGCTCTCAGTCTTCTATAAAGCATGTTGGCTGTAGGCCCAACAGTTACCAGTGGAAAACAAAGACTGCTGCACTTAACTAAAATGAAAATGTTTTCTTTGCTGCATTACTAGACAATCATTACATTAAAAACATTAAATTTGAAGCCTTTGTTACACACAGCTCTGTGTTCACACACACATGCACGCACACACAGCTCTACTTTGACACATAATAATGAAAAATGGCTTTCTGTATTCCAGGGTGGAAGTTCTGTATTTTTTCAACATCTAGTTTTGCTGAAAGTTTCTCTCTGCTCCTTCTCTCAAATAGGTTGCCTACTAAGAGGTCCACTGTCATTCAAACTGCATGAAACTGTCTGTAAATGCATTACTAATTGAGACAAACTTTCAAGTGATGGATTAGATATTAATTTGCACTTTTCTGTGATAATTTTATATTCATTAAATGCATCATATTAATTAGGTCAAAATTAAATTAGCTCTTGGAAGGAAAAATTAAAATGAATTACTTCATGGCAGGTTTCATAAAATACATCAAGGAGCTCTGGACTGAACTTTACCCATATCACATCACATCGCAATATTAGTAAAAATGAAGACAAGTCTGGTAAGAAGTAGAAGTTTTTAATCATAGAAGGCATGATAAAGTTCAAGTGACAAAAAGATTTAGAACTTGATTCATGGTTGACACAAACATTAAAATACCAGTAAGAAACTTACTAGATTAAGTAGGCTTAGATAAATGGTCAAGGATAATAAATCCAAAGGCTCACTGCACGTCTCAAACGCAAGACAGTTTATATAGTAAGTCTAGTTGTTTTCTACCGGTTAGTATAAACCACAAATACACTGGAATTTTCGGTTATCCCCAAAGGTAGCGCTCTTCAGGTATTTGTGTTCCCACAAAACCAAGACATATCCACCACGGATAATGCCATGAAAGCCAACACCGTAACTGAAGAGGACAAGAAGTCATCAGGAAAAGAAAAAAAAAAACCCAATATCTGATAGAAGGCATGAGAATGTCAGATCAAGAGAACAAAGAAAAATAAGTGATACTGAAAACATTTAAAAGGAGACTCAAACACACAAACCCGAGATATTGCTATTCACTGTTAGCAGGTAGTGCTGCTTATTAGCAATCTTTTTTCTGTTCCAGCACCGAATAGGGAATTTAACTGACAGCCACTATAACATACACTCTTCAGTTTCAGTGTTGATTGTTCAGCACATGCTACCTTCAGTCATTGTTACCTCCTGTCTGATGCTGGTTTCACTACACTTTCAGCTCATTTAACCTAAATAAATATGTCATAATGCACTAATCTTATTTCAAGTGTGATTTTTTGAATCCAAAGTTTCAGGACTCTTGTTCCTCAAATTTTCTAAATTTCTTATGAGTTTAAGGCTCAAATTGCAACTTTTTCCTTGGAGTTGACATCATGACATTCCCAGTGGATACCTTTAAGTTTCTTTCAAAGACCAGAAATAAATTCATAGATCCACTTCCCTCTTTACTGTGGAGTATATCAGGAGCCATTCTGCTGAAGTCAATGGAGCTGCAGCGAACTTCAAATGGAAATCAGGGAGGATGGTAGACTAAATTTAACCGACTTCACCTTCAGAACAGGGAATGTGATCCAGCCTGAACCAAGAGCATTTTCCAATGCAATGGTAAAAGATGCATTATAGGACATAAACATTTTGGAGAATATTCAATGTACTTACACATTCTCATTTATTGTCTAATCTTTAAATTACTTGAGATCTACAGGTTATTAAAGAAAAAATACACAGTGACTCCCACAGAACAGAAAAGCACACTTGTTAAGGTGCCCAACTAATTCCAATGAGAGCTGAAATACATTAGGACTTGCCAAAGATCATAACAAATCATGTAATGGAAAATGACAGGGCACAGGACCCATCTAGCTTACACATTTTTCATTTATACCTTAGTACAATGGTGACGAACAAACACCACCACTTTCAAGTCTTGATAGCTGTTACTAAGCTAAACTTATTAAATGTTAAATTCTGGATTCTCTTTGGCCAATGGCACAGAAAAAGAGCTGACTCTTGCAGCATAGTGCACTTAAGGGCCAGGTATGAATACAAAAATTATTCATACCTAGTGCTTCAGAGGAAGAAAAGGCAAAGCAGGACCTAGCGCTCTATCACAGCGTAGACCCCTGACTGGTCCTGCTGGCTAGATGGACAGTTTGTTTAAGTGTAGATTAGTTATATTACAATTTTTATTCGTCTTCTAGCAAATGCATATGCATTTGCCCTATGTGACCAGAGGAAGATGAGACAATTCTATTGCAAAGTAATCTGGTGCTGCATACACACTTCTGCAGAGGAAAATAAATCACTGCAGCGTGACTTCTGTGTAATATAAATGTGCTGCTCCTCTTAAAGAACAGAAGTACAAACACTTCACATTCTGGGTGATGGAACGATACCCTTGAAAAAGAAAACCGCAGCAGAGGATATTCAACCTAACTAAGTATACTGAATGTTAAGTGTTGTTCCATCTAAATACAGGTGAAAGAACAGTTGCTTGGCAGCAAAAAAATTCATTTTAAAAAGGAAGCCAAGCTATCTGCCACAATTTTTAACAATGTATTTTCTCACCTTTTATGACAAAGAATTTTTCAGAAGCTCAAACATTAGTTTCACTGATCTATTTCCTGTCCATCACAGATACATTTTCTATTTTGCCTGTGTAAAACTGATTACAAATGATGGGTCTCTGACATCTATATATCTGTTATAAAGAAAAACAGGCAACCTCTCATACATGCATTGCAAATGGTGTATTATAATTCCTTACTCATTAATACGAACAGGGATACATGTGAAGTTAACAACAAAAAAAATATAAACCTGATGAGTACAGTGAGCATTCCTGACAAATCACATGTTGCTCCTAGAATGCCAAAAGGCTTCTGATCAATATTCATTAAAATGCCTCCTTTTCCATCCTTTAAATACATCTTTAAATAATCCAGCCACATAGCCTACAAATCAATTCAGTCTTTCACCAGGTCGACAAATGGCAAACTTGAATTACTTTGTTCTTCATCTTCCCACCCATCTACTTCATTTTGGTTTTCCTTTGTGCCTTAAAAAAAAAAAAAAAAAAAAAAAAAAAAGCCAAAACAAACATCACAAACAACCAAGACACACCAAAAAAGTGCTCAACCTATTTTACTGAGCTTTCATCCAAACTGAAGATAAGCATTTTTTTAGGCTGACTCTTTGCTAAGCTGGTGATAAGCTGAAAAGTGCAATTAGAGTGCAATCAGGTCTGGAAACAATATATGATGATCAGAGGATTAAGAAACTAAACTCTCCCAGCTTAACTTTAGCTGACAGTTAAGAGTCGAGCAGTTCACAGTTTGCAGTTTTCTGTGGAAGATATTTATATTAGCAGCTTTTACTCTAGCACAGAGGAGCATGAGTTTTGTTGTTCACAATTTAAAATGGGACAGATGCAGAAGAACAAAAGGACGTGCATTTTTTTACCTACCAAGTAACCAACGACCAGCACAGACTACTTAGGCATGTGGAAGTCTCAGTCACTTGATGTTTTAAAGTCAGCTCTGGATATCTTTCTAGAAAATGTGGCATTACTTCATGCAAAGCTAGACTTGCCCTGGCAGTGATTGGGTTGGGCTCTTTGAACAAGTCACATCAGAGCTCCAACTAGAGGTTCACAACTGTTCACCCTGGTCTTAAATTCTTTATTCTAAGAGTTCATGTGAGGATATGGAAGTTTAATTAAACAGCGTCTGAGAGCCTCTGAGGGAAAATTTGTTTTATTTTATCCTGAAGCTCTTTTTAACATTTTATCATACTGAACGGTCAGACTCATGTTTACAGTGTGATAAGCTCTGAGCAATGGTCATCAGAAGAAAGTCAGCTCATAGCAGAAATGGTGTTAAAGTCTGCGGTATCACAAGAAGCTAAAAGATAACATTATTTAAATGAGAAGCAAGCTTCAAATCACAAGCAACATTAGAGTGGAACTGGACTTAAAAAAGCAATTTCAAAATATAACACAACTGGAAATATTTTTGTATTTCCTGAATCCTGAAAAGTGTATAGCTCACTGTCTAACAGGTTGAGGTGCTTCGGATCGGCTGTAAGCATAGAAAGAAACAACTTTGAAATTGACAGCTTGAGGTCGAAGCAGTTTGATTAAAGAGTGCAATTATTATTTCCTCTTATCCTGCAAACAACAGAGTTTACCACTGCACTTTGTCATCAACACACGTACTACAAACAATAGGAATCTATCTATCCATCACTGATAAACAGATGTAGTGGAGATAGATTTTGTCTTGCTCATAATTACAATGCTCAGAACATCCTCCCCATTCGCACATGCCATTATTCCATTTGCCTCACTGAATTCTGTGCTTTGCTTAGAAATTAAATCAGGTCTTGAATTTGAAACCAGGACAATATTGAATCCCAAATCTATCAAAAAACTCCGTCTCCTTAACTGAGCAAAAATTTCCATTTTCCCCCTCAAACTATTAATATTAAGATACAATCACAAGGAAAAAAAAAAGCTGAGCTGAGCTTTAGAATATATCTCTTCGCTGAATAAGTGACAAAAAGTTAAAAGCAGTAATTTAGGAAACTTAAATGTGACAGTGTGTGATAGATGTGAGTTGGCAAGGCAAGAAAATGAGAAACATTAAAATCATATATTAGAATAGATCAAGCTCTACATACCAGTTTATGTCAGCAAATTTCTTTGATATGTCAAGTCCCTATAGGGCTAGAATTTAAGTATACTTTGAAGATGTATTTGAAAAAGGAATATGTTTATGTTTAGAAACTTAATAAGGTCATGTGTGTATGAAGACCAAAGAAAAATAAAATTGAATACAATATTGTTAATTTCACTGCAAGTTTTCTCACAGTGCAGCATTTCTA
Organism: Ibycter americanus; assembly: GCA_035590275.1. Taxonomy (NCBI): domain Eukaryota; kingdom Metazoa; phylum Chordata; class Aves; order Falconiformes; family Falconidae; genus Ibycter; species Ibycter americanus. The sequence continues at coordinate 40,701,014 of JAVJGI010000050.1, read as the reverse complement.
ATGTTTTCCATGTTCTTCAGAACATTGCAGGTTCTTATAGTGATATAGTCTTCTGCTTTCCCGGGTACCAAGCAGAATGATGTAAAAGGCCATGTGGGACTTTATCCCGAGCCATTGCCTATCAAAAATTATACCAAGTCAGTGAATTGCAGCTTGGTCAAAGGACATCAAGCAAATTGAATTCAGGCATGCACCATCTCCCACAGGATGCTGTCAAAGGCTTTGTCACTACTAGCAAGGGAACAAAGGCCACGTTCTTGTCAACACTGAGCCAGACACTCACAGGGAAGCTGAATCCCACTCCCTAGCTAGAATCCATAATATCACTGAACAGAAGGTCACTCAGTTATAAATAAGTAAATTTGTATATTGAATCCTTGCCACCACTCCATTTTAAATGCCACAGTGTGGACTAGCAATTAGATTTAACAGCAATAATTCTGCATCTGAGATGCTGTCATTAAAATCAGAACAAGGACTGTTTGCATATTTCCATACAGCAGCACGATGGGGGTTGCCATCTTGGCACTAGGCATGCAGACACAATGAAAGGAGTGATGTGGTGTGATCAGAAACTTGGTAGTCCCAAGTCTGAAAAAGAAAAGGAGGGTAAAGCACCGTCAGTCATACACAGCCCAGTTTCTCCAGCACCACCAGAGTAGAGATACAATGCTAGTGGTTCAGCCAAAAAAGAGATTCCCCTACTAGCAGGGAGAGCCTCCAGAACTTGAGTCTGCTCTCTGCCCAGTACAAATGCTATCTACACCACCTGTGGTGCCTATTGCTGCTATTTTGAAGTATATCCAAGATGTGTGATAAGATGTGGACAAACAGGGAAGTAAAATACAGTGAGGTGAGATGATGGTTCCCTTGGCACCTCGCAGGAGGTTGGCAGCTGGATCAGGAGAGCTCAGTTTTATTGACCCCTAGTGAGCTGCTTGTGTTTGGGATCATTCTGGACAGTATTTGGTATCCCAGGAAACAGTAAAACAGTGGGCAAGATCATCATCCAGCCCTAGTGTGGTGCATATCAGATACAAGGGGTGCAGGTGCTCCCAGCGGCAGGCTGTGCCTCTGACACACAATGGCACTGCCAGTATTTTTAACATTACAGTTCAGGCTTTTGCATCTTTTGACTGTGGAGTACAATCAGGTGTGATTACATGTTCACATTCACAGAAAAATTGTCAGATTCCCTCTCTTCTTTTTCCCTTTAAATGAATAGCACAATACGCACGTTTGCGCTATGTATCCTGGTGGACAAATAAACCACCTGCTGGTACATGAGCAGGTTTATAGTTTACATGTACATGCGGAAAATAAGTGATCATGTGAAATGGCTTTCTTCTTTCTAACTGTGAATGGATCTACATAAAGCCGTTCAAAAGACTGATGTTTGACAGCATTACAGAAAGGCACAAATGCCTAAATGGTTCTGAATCAAAGGTGAGCCAAAGGTAAATAGCATCTAGAATGACAGGGTGGACCATATACTCCCTCAGCAGCCACCCAGACCCAGCTGCAGCTCCAAAACCATCAACACAAGTGCCTGTGGACTCTGCCAGGAAGCCAGATGCCATTTTCTGGAAAACTGTGTTCTACAGCTTGGCATCTGGTAATTGTGATGACCAGCCAGTAACTATGAGGGGAGGGAAATATATTTTCTTCAGCAAACGGTACTTCAGTGAACAATAAGCAACTGATCCCCCCATTTAAAAATGCCACTCTAAAGAAAGAAACGTAAAAAGGCAGGAGAGAGAAAAAAAACCCACAAACCAAAAAAACAACACAAACCCAAACCCAACCAACCCACAGAGCCTTCATTAACACACACACTCAGAGAAATATTTCCCTGCGCTAAGGATGTGATAAACACAAGCTTTCATTTATGGGCTCTCATAAATGATACATTTTAAGGAAGGTTTTACTCAAGCATCTGTAGAATTTGCTCAGTCCTTTGTTCTCATCCAAATAGTCTACTGGCAATAGGAGGGAAGGTTATGAGACAGTTCTGCTTACCACTTTCATGGACCATCACCTCTCTCTGCCAACCCCTCCCCAGCTTTGATCTAAAAATGTTGCATTCAGCAGACCACTAGGAAGCCTTCCAAACTCCACAGTTGGATAATAACCAACCCTCTCTCATCTGCTGCATGTTGAAATCTCACACAGTTCAGGAGACTGGGATTTTTCTGTGGTGTGACTGGAAATCAGATAACCCTATGCAAAATGCAAAGGGTGAATTCTCTTCTGCAAGAATTTTACCGCCTGAAAAATTAGGCTGTTTTCATGTCTGAAATCAAACCTACAGTTACTGATAATCCTTTACTTCAGGCAAAGCATTCCTCAGTGTATTCTACCATCACAGGTTCACGACAAGCCTTCACCCATCACAGATAAACTACAAAAATTAGGTGGTCATACCATTTTTCTACCAAATCCATTAACAGTGAACGTCAAATTTTCTTACAATAAATTTCAACTACAATCACAATATTCAAACTTAGGTTAAAAAAATAAACATTACTACACTCTGTCTGGGAATACACTCCCTCCCAAACAGTAACAACTTTGAACCGTTAACAGTGATTTTCTTATATTTAATCAAGGATATTTCTGTGAATTTTAAGAGCTAAATTGTACCTCTGGCATCAGCATTGCGCAACATCAAAATCTGCTTTGCCTCAGGAGTAGATTATCAACTGGACTGTGAATCAGTGTCATAATTTTATTTCCAGCATTTGTCTAGGTACTAGAAAAGCAATCTAAGCCAGCTCTACTTCTGATGCATATGGCTTCTCGGATCACCCTCATTTAATAAAGCATCTGCACTGAACAGAAATTCAGGGTCAAGCCTCTCCCCTTCTGGGTAGGAAGGGCATGGTTTCTACTCAAACTCCTGAGTCCTAGAAAGCAAACGGCTGCACCACCGCACTTGCCTTCATGTATCGCAAGATTTCTCAACATCAGAATGTAAACCATCTTCCTTTATCATCTTTTCTTTCATACATGACATCTTAAATCTAGGTTCAAAGCATTGTAAAAAATCTTGTTGATCTCTTCAGGCTTTGAATTAAGTAAGGACATTTCCAATTATAAATATTTCTGTCTAAAATATTTTAAATAAAAGCATAGATCAGTAAGACTAGCCCTTCATAAATTTATTAGGGTAGAATTTGAACCATGTTCTTCTTAATTTGAAAAAATGTGTGCAAAGTCTTTTCTGATCTTTCTGCATATAGTAGCTTGCTGTACTTGTTTCAGAAAGAAATCTGTAAATCATTACCGGAAAATATAAAAGATTTAAAAGAAAAGACACAGATATCCTGTAAACTAGGACTGTAGGTCATGTCATTTCTTACATAGCCAGAGCCAAACTGCACCCGGTGGAAGTTAAACTTACTAAAACTTAGCAGATTGCAAAACAAATGCATTTCTATACCTAGGGCTTCACAAAGTGTTCAGAAACAACAAGCACCACATTAGAAACTTTTATACACACATGCACACAGAAAATACAGAACCCTGAATGCCACCAAACACTTATGCCATCAGCAACTAGATAGGCACAGCTTTTGCAATGCAAAACCTAACACAGAATACCAAGTTTAATTCAAAGCTCTCTTGTTGCTCTGTTATTGAGAAATAAAGTTGAATTTAAGCATTCATCTCACTCCAAATGTAGAAGTTCTAGTTCTGTCATTTGTAATGAAGTCGCCTAACAAGGGATAAAAGATTATTGGCAGGAAAAGACAACTGCAGTACATTAAAAGCAGATTAAGGTTGTAAGAAAAAACAGTGGCAGGAAGGAAATTCACAGTTAAGGGGAAAAGGCTCCATATGTCTTCTAACACTGAGATACAATTGGGGGCACTGAGGAAGTCATTAAGAAGATACCCCATTGTGTGCTAGAATTACAAGACATATGGCATGTTTTCCCTAAACTGTGGATTTTCTTGATTATCTACCATCAGCATACAATTCTAATGTTTTTCAAAAACAATTTTTAAAGGGGGAAATCAATAACTTACATTTACATTAGAAGTAGTTTTCTTGTGCAAGAAGTATTCTATTGCCTGCCTGTATCCTTCAGACAGACCAAGCGTACGAAGACTTTATAATATCCATGGATCACATATAGTAGCAGCGTTCAAGCCATGCTGCCAAGAAATGAAATAACAGTAGCAAATAGATTTGCTCTGTTCCATGATTCACATCTAACTTGAGGATAATTTCAAAGTTTTGAGGAAGCTCCAGAGGTAAAAGTCTGTGGTGGTGAAACTACCATCACCCATCTGGTTTACAGTAGCGGTTGGCACCATATCTTAACTTGAAAGAAAACCACAGCTTACAGTAGCATTTGCACTGGTCACCTGAAAACCTGATCACTCTATAGAAAGTTCTGGAGACATACAGTGCCCTCAGATGCCAGTATAACCACTTAAAAATAAAATAATCTGTGCCATAAAGAGGCATGTTTATTAAACAAACACTTAGTCTTTTAGACTGTGTTGGAAGAATCTCCCAACTCAAGCCACAACAGCACGACCAAGAAACTTAGTTTTGCACTACAGCATCAAGCGTCTAAGGGGATACTTCTCATTGAACAAGACGTGCAGCAGTAAAACAGACATTCAGCCACAGTCCAATGACACCTCTGAATTAAGTGTTTCACATGATGATCATACTACAAATCACAGCAAGTTTCACTGGGATGATACCTGGGATGAGCGTGCTAACCTGGCTCTCACATGCTAAATGGCCTGGTCAGCAACACTTCATAAAATAAGAACGTGAGAATAAAGAATAAGATAGGAATAATCCCTATGTTTATAGATCTAATGCACAAAACTGTCGTGAAACCAGTGAATAATAGCTTCTCTCTGAAATACAAGATTTTGTTCGTAATTAAGATTATTTGAAGTTCAATGTTAGGGGAGGGGACTAGCATTTTTCTAGGCTTCTATACATAGAAAAGAACGATAAACTCAGTGACTCATCTTTTCAACCATGAGGGCAAGGAAGGATGGCCCAAAGTCTTACCTGTTTCTGCCACATGTCCTATAGAACAGGCTTTTGAAGCTAGGGCTTTGACATAAATGTAAAGACTCCCTCTGCCTTCAGCAGGCTTTCATTCAGGCCAGCAGTGAACGCAGCTAACTGTCGCCTCAATAGCAAGTTAGAAAGCATCGTGTTTGAGGAGAGTGCACTGGACAAATGCTACAGGGTTATGCACTCTGCTATACACAATTGATAATGTATCTTTCTTTTACTGCAATGGCCAACTCCAGTGAACGATTCTATATGAAGTTAAACATCTTAGTCCTGTTTATGTCATAGATGAATTTACGACTAGGTCCAGAGCAATTGTCAGTAAATACAATATACTTTATACTATTGTATCGTTTGTAGCATGAATCCTTTTTAAAGCATTTATTATTTTCTACTCATTTTGGCAAAAAACTAGTTTCATATATTCCACTAATATGGCATTAATAATCTTTTAGTACCATTTAATTTTTAAGCAAATTAACATAATGAACTACACTTAAAAACTACTCACAATTTCATTAAGATATTTATTTCAATTTGCTAAAATGAATCCATAATAAGTCTACAAAAAAATCTATTAGCAAAGACGTTGTATTTCCTGGCATGTTTTCATTACTGCTGATAATCTGACCAAAGTCAATGGTTCAACCTAAGAACTGTGAGTCACTCTAAGGATCTGGCCCGAGTGTGAAGCACAGTATTCCAGGCTGTAAAACAGGCATGCTGTGATCTGTGGCACAGGGGCCTTCAAGTGTGCCAGGCCTCCCACATGGCACATCAGACCTCTCTAAGGCAGCCACACCACCAGAATAACTTTTAGCCCCTTGACACAGAGGCTGAAATGCTGATTAAACTATTTCTTTTCCTGTGCAACTAATGTCAAGTTGGCTTCTAGAGAGACACTGCTGATACAAGCAGAACTACCATGTTTTAACTCAATTGGAACTATTTTTTTTTTCCCCATGTCATTGAAAAACTGCCTCCATGTGTGACTTTTTCCTCTTTGAGGTGTGTTGAGGGGGTCAGAGTACTGTCAGAGGCCAATACTCTCTGACCAGGCTCTTTTAAGATACCCACACATGGAAGGTGTAATATTTGATATGAAGTTTACTTATTTGAAGATACTTGATGATACACAGGACTTCCGATTTAGCACAGCGATACAAAAAGTACTGAAAACACAACGTGAATGGTAGTACCACTTACAAACATACAGCCACTGCAATACACAGTTCAATCACAATGCCAACACGATCCCCGTTACCGGTCTCTATAATATGCTCACCATCATGGCACAGCTCCAGTTCCTAGGAAAGAATATGTGGCTGAAGCCCGTTCAAAATTCTCCAAAATTCTTTTGCTAGTTGCCAAGTTCTTTCTGTGTTGGGCTGAACTACTTATTCACTCTCTCCCCTGCTGGACTGACTAACTCAGGGAACAACATTTACACTGCCTTTTTCCACTCAACTGTTGATAGCTGTTTATTTAGGACAGCTGCTGCCCTTGTCAGCTTCATGGGCTACAGCTGTGGTCAGGCACACCCTGCATTATTCTCTCAGCTTCATGGGCACATCACCCTTGCCCATCCCCACTGAGCCTCCTTCCACCTTAGGCTTTATTCAATCATGCACATTCACCCCCTAAGGGTTTAGTCAATCACAGGCATTAAATACACATTACTTTTAACCTCTTATTCAGACTTTAAAAAATTTAATTTCAGGTAACTGAGAATATGGTTGAAAATTTTGGTCATGTTTGTTTTGGAGGTCAAAGGAGTCCTAAACCCCCTTTCTAGCATTGCATGTAGGCACACATGCACACCTTAATTTAGAAACATCAAATACATAATGCACTTTTTCATGGTATTGTGGAGGATACCTTGGAAATCTGACATCTAGGAAATGAGAATTTTCTCAAACTTTACCAGATTTTAAAATATCATAAAATAGCCTGCTTCCTCCAAAGTGAGGAAGTACCATTTCCTTCAAAAAAGCTTATTGGGAAAAAACCCAATATAATCAAAAGGTTTCAATTCTTTGATCTCATTGCAAAATATCTCCCTTGAAAGAAGGTTTAGTTTTCAGTTACTGAGGTCTCACAGTCCTACCTGTTCTTTAAATGTGGGTATTTTCAAGGATAAATGCAATGAGACACTATAATTCATAAACAAAACAAAAATAAAAATCTTTCCAAATAGATCTTGGATCTTCAATATTATGAGGGAACAAAAGAAACCAACACCACCTCTTCTCTCTCCTTGGGGACACACATCTCTGTTCCCAAAATAAGCCTGAATAAAAATTACTGTTCTGAAGACTCCTGCAACTTTGGTGCAGTTTGGACTTGGATTCACACATTTGTGAAGTCATCAGACTCTTAGAAACACTGCATATAATTAGCTGGATTTTAAGCAGCTTAAGCTCCACACCCACAGAATCTTTCTCTATCTTCACATGTATAGAACAATACAAGTATCAAATCATAGGAGATCACAAATCCTTCGGAGGTAGCTATATTACATTATAAAAGGAAATCTTAAGGGAATGTAAGAATAAAAGAAATACTTGGTTTGTTTTCTTCTCCAAAACACTATGAAAAGAATAAAATAAATGCTTTAAGTAAAAACAAGATTAATGGTAATTGCCGAAAAGAAAATATCTGTAAGCGACACTTAGCAAGAGTGGAGATTATGAAAAAAAACCACAACCTGATGTTTATTATAATTTCTTCTCTAAATGTAAAGTCTGGATGAAGCATTAATTTGTCCTGTAAATGACATTTTTTCACTGACGACTTGAAGTTTAATCAAAATAATGTGGTCATTTTCCATTCTTTCTTCATCTTATTTGAAGGCTCACTTTCTTCCCTCAACTTTAAGACTTCTGAAGGCTTGCTCTTCCTCTTTTAGTTAAAAGTATGTTGGTGTAAAATAAATACATACATTTCTTAATGAATCTTGATGCATGCAGGTTCAGTAATACAATAATAACAGTTAATGACAATATAGTTAAAGTAACATGGTAATTTTAAAAGCCAGTCTCTATAAACTATTGTTTTTTTAGCTTCTTTAAGTACTTGGTAATACAGAAAGTTGTGGTTTTTTTTTTAATATGAATGTTATTGAAGTATTCAAAAATTCATGGAACAGAATAGAATAATTTTATATTCATCTTGCTACTTTCAGTACCAGTCTCACAAAGTCATGATATAAACCAGCAACTCCAATCCAATGAGATACAGAAACTTGTCTCCTGAGTCCAATCAAGGATCTTAAAAGCAACTTCAAAGATATTCTTGAGCTGAAGACCCTTACTTACATGCAGATTTGTTAAGAGGAAGGGGAAAATATCCCACAAACTTTTCACTTTGAATGGTAATTGGGAAGGAGAAGCAGAGGTTAAACAAACTAGTGCAATTCTCTTGTATGACAAGTTTAAGTCCAATCATCACAGTTTAAAAAAGAAAAAAAAAAAAGTAGCACTTTAACTAACTGTAAGTCACAAATTACTAACTCTTTGAACTTGCAAGAATATGTCTGGTGAAACAAAACACTTTCAAAAAGCCTGGAACAGTTTCAATAGTGACCACAGTAAGAGAGATATAGTAATGTTTTACTACCAATGACATGAATAGCCACAGATGTATATTTATTTATTTTTTTTACCCCTCTTCTAAGCACCAGAAGAAGTACAGTGAAATCATTGAGTGACATGATTGAAGCCATAGACCTGTAGAACACGCAAGTTCAACTCAGTGACAACAATTTTCAAGGTGAAGCTACTGAACGATAATCAACTTAAATAGGTTGGAAACTGCAACCAGACCAGCCACAAAATGTATTGTCAGGTTTGTCTCTAATACTATAACCACTCTTTGCACAGTTTTCTTTACATAGGTAAACAGATTTACTTCAGGACACAGTACCATATAAATAAAACAATAGCTACACTTCTTTAAAAAACCACTTACCGGTTTACTTTTATTTAGGTCATGAAATGCATGGACTACACGAGACGATTCCAGCTTCCATTAGATTGATTAAACCATGAGAGGAGATCTCATCTGCTACTGAATTTCCTGAGTTTTCAGCGCTCCGAATGTCTCCTGACTTCTTCTTAAACAAACCTAACTTCATAAATAGTCTTTTGCTAAAATTAGTTTATAGTAGCAAATCCCTAAGAAATTCTAAAAAAGCTAAAAGCAACCATTTCTCTGAAAAGCTGTGGCAACAGTTTAAAGGAAGCAGAAGAGAAATAAGCTCCTGGTGAAACAAGATGCTCTCGATTATCAACAACAAATGGCAGCCACCTCTTTTGATAAGATACACCTGAAGACAGGCTTATCTGTGTGCAAAGAGAATCTCTCCTAAAACCTTTGTTCCCATAGTCAGAAAACTGGCAACAGGTCTTTTTGATTATTGGATATCAGGAGTAACAGATGCCCACACAGAGTGAGATCTACAAGTTAACATTAAATTTTGATACTTGGGTATCTTTTCCACTAGGACTTTAGAAAAGCACAAGAAAATCGCAACACTATGCTCTTAAACAACTATAGCAGGACAGAATTGGTGTGGTAAGCTCAAGAAAGAAAAGGGACAGAGGGTGAGCTGGGCTTGTCAAACTGACAAAAAAAAAAAAAATATTCAAATTTTATTCATCAGTAATGTTTTATAGACAGCAGTTTCCATGTCAGTGATCACACCCCACAACTTCATCCAGCAATGAAACATTCAGCCCTTAAAAGCTCTTAAAATCTGAATCAAACTGTTCCAACTGAGAACTGCAAACCCATCTTTTTATTATATTCAATATTCGATAACTGTGAGCAAACTGATCTCTGCATGTTGTGCTCCCTGAGACTAAATGCATGTAACTTCAGTGAACTGACATTTTCATATTCAAAAGGGGTTGTTCACTCAGAATCGTAGAATTTGAACTACTAATTTTTCTATTAACGTTTTTCCTCGCTCAGTTCCATTATTTAAAAAATATTAAACATTCATCTAGAATTTTCCCAATGACTTGTGCTTTCGTTCCTCATTTCCTCTCCCAGTCTTTTACCCTTTTCTGACAGATGTTGCCATTTCTGAGAAAAGGTGTATCTGAGGTACTCATAAACCAGCTCCGTGACTTCAGGCTGGTCTACCAAGACAGACTAAATCCGTGATAGAGAAGGTTAGAGCACTAACCATTTCAGACACCCAGTTTCAATCTGCTGCCAAATGTCTGTCAGAGCCCAAAGGCATGTTAGCTTTAAGACACCAGTACTATTTTTTAGCAAAAGCATCTGTCTCAGCTAAGACACCTTTTTAGAGGGATGATAACATAGACTTCGACTTTTATAAACCAAGCATATGTATTAATACCTAAAGTTCAAGAGAAAAAAAACACCAAGCTGGCCACATGAGTAACACAACATACAGCTGCACTTTCTCTAACAGGGAGGAAAAAAAAGAAAAAAAAAAAGTAGCGTTATCATGAGTAGCCTCTGTGTGTGGCTATTGACTAGTTGACAAAACATGCTAAAAATCAATAGCATTTTCTATGAGAAGTTAGATAACTTCCCTATAATACAAAAGAAGGGTCTGCTGAGGAATAGATGTCATCTCTGCTGATGGCTTCACTACAAATATTTCATTTATTTACTTCTGCTTCTTGGAGGGCTCACAAAGTTCAGTCCTGGTACCAACACTCCAGGGAATAAAAGAAAATAGTATTCCCATATAAAAAGAAAAGGGAAGCTTCAAGCCATGGGCAATGTTGAACACTTACCACTTCACTTGCTGTAAATACCAGAAGATCTACCTAAAAGTTCTGAGAAACATTTAGTGGTGCAAAATTGATCTGATGATGTAAGGAGAACAGGTGCCCAGAGTCAGATCTTAGCATGTCCAGTTTCCCATAGGATTGAAATCCTGTTAAGCTTCATCTTTTACTATGAGCAACATGGAAAGCACCTTATAAGCTACTAATAAAATAGCAGTTGTCACCTGATTTGTGTACCTAGCCCATTCATGACAATGACAAATTTCAACAGATAGCTAAGAAGGAAACAAAAAACCAGGAACAGTTTGGTCAGCAACATTTTAAATGTGTAAACCAAGATTTAGAAAAGGTAGATACATTCTGAAAAACAATCCCTGCTGTAACGGAGAGCTGGGTGGTCTTTCCACTGCAAATGGTCCAGGAATATTAGTAAGGTGCACTTTTAATTTTCAAATGACCAACTAGGAAATTGCAGCGTGTATTCATATGGTCACATGCAGCTCATATTGCCAGATATAAATTACAGAGCTTTTTTTCAACATGGAATGGGTATTTGGGGGAGGGGGTTAATTTGAAAATTATAGTAATTGTGCTTCTTTCTATTTAAATTCTTTGTGCAGCATTTCTTTATCAATAGTGTTATCCTAGTTTTGCTAGTTAATGAAAAATTAGTAGTGACAATTATTTTTAGGAGAAAAGTGAATCATTTTCCTTTCTTACCAGCATATGTTTTACTCTTTATTGTGGCTTAATTTGAATACAACTGCAAATTTTAAAGTATCTTATTTTTTACTGCAGGAAAAGTAATTAAATAAATTTTTATTTGTGGAGCTGCCTTAAAGTATTAAAGTAACTTGTTCCCAAATGAACTTAAAATTTTAATTCATTTTACCTTATTCTGGCTGTGGAAGAAGTCAAATTTTTAAATGCAATATGACGTATGGCTGTTCATTATTTATACATTCTGTAGCAGACTATAAATTTTACTTTGGACATATATCGAAGCACTGAAACCATTTCAGTTGCAAACACATAAATCATAGTTACAGTTATTAGTCTAAATGTAATGCCACCCAGGTTCTAGATCAAAACCTTTAAAATCCATTATAATTGACGTCTGCTGCATAACTTATGTCTGATTTTATTAAAGGAGCTCATTATTATTTATATCTTTGAAACATTATATTCCTAGCTGTGTAACCAGTTAAATGTGAAAGATCTGAGGCATGGGGGGGAAAGAGGAGGGGACAATAGTCTACAAACCAGGAAAAATAAGGCTGTAATAGAGGACAAAATGTTTTGAAATGAAATTACCTAATTCAAGGTATGAATTAGCCAGCCTGCACTAGCGGCTGATGCTCATCTGGGACAAATAAAGCAGGAGTTCTGTGTCAGCTAACTTATACATCAGCATAAAGGCTGCAAAACAAACTGTGTTCCCCACGCTACACGTTGGCCACTGCCTTACAGGATGGGAGGGGGAAAGGTTTTAGACAGTTCCTATAGCTTGAAAAATCACTGAATCAAAACCGACAGGGCTGAGAGGCTTTCACAGATTTATTAGAAGGCTTTTTGCTGATGATCTGCTTTGTTTGTGTAGCTGAGATGCAAAGCGCACTCTGGGATACACATCCTGTAAACACGAGCAAGTCCTATGCTTTTAGTCTTTTGCCAAAGTGGCTGAGCCTCAAAGCTGGAAGCCTGTCTTTTCGGGACCATGGAGACTTTACCATTCCCTTCCTGTTTTTCCTTTTGTGTGCAAGAATGGCTTTTACTTAGCTCTAAAATGTAGCCAGAAGAAATAAATGAGATAGCAGCTATGTCAGCTAAATGTCTACTGAAGACTTGATACTGCTGTCTCTAAAATCAATTCCAAGACTTCAAAAGGCAAAGGATCAGACTTTTAGATGGTTTGAAGTTTTCAGTGAACAAAACAAGTCTCTGAGATGCTGTAAATTATGTACATGTGAGTTATTAACACCTCCCCTGGTAGGAAGAGGGAAGGGCTTAGATATAAACCCAGCGGGGGGGTGGGGACCAGAAACATTTAATGGCTGATTTGCTTGGAACAACAGAGGACTTTATTGCCTAGTCCACCTCAACCTTGTCTGCTTTTTAACTATGTGTAGCATAACATATTTCTACATGATGCTTATGTTCTGTTTATAATATGCTTATACTACTTATGAGCTCTATTCATATATATAACTATATTTTAACTCCACTTAACGTTCTCCACATCAGCTGAAGAGAAAAATAATCAAGAGAAAGAATATTACTCACCATATCTTGCTTTAGTTTAGCAACAATATGCAAGAAAATGTGATGAAAAAAAGAAAGGCTGCATTTTGAGTACAGTAGTGCTGGCAATACGACTGCACAGTTTGATATTTTCCTTGAATTAATTTTTGAGTTTGTCATACTTGGCCTACATACAGTAAAATACAATTTCTGGAGATATTTTGCATATTTCTGCAACTGTCAAAGTTAACCATCACTTCTTTTTTATTTATACTTTCATACTTAATATTTTCTTTTACTTAGTTTTATAACTTGAGCCAAAGGCAGATCTAGACTTCGATTTGCTCATGTGTATAAGCAAGGAACAAAAAATTGTTTTTGCATTTCTTGGTGCATGATAGAACAGATTCCCAGTATTGTACTTTTCTGAGGAGGATGCCTACATCCTACTGTACATGGTACACAGTAGTGCCAAGAGTATATTAAGCAATATATTTAATTGCATATTAGATGCTTGTCTTCTATTACAGATAGAATGGGCATGGAAGGTTCTTCTGGTAGGCCTAGACAACTTATGTTTCTTGAAAACAAGAAAAAACTCCAGGAATGGGAGAAGGTGAACAGAAATTAGCTCCACTTGCTAAAAAAAGCGTCAAGCAAAGAATATATCTTAAACTTGTATTTTAAATGTAAAGTGAAAGGTGTTGCTAATACAGCTTTAGTGAGTATGAAAAGATAAAAAAAGAAATTTAAGAAAAAAATCTAACACCAGCTTAATGGTAAGAATCTTCACTTTAAAATCAACTTAATAAACATAGAGAGGTTTTTCCTCATGATTAATCCCATCATACAGAACTGCTTAATGAAAACTACACCTCTTGTAGAATCCTCTTTATGAAACATATTGTCCATTCCCAAATTTTACAACAAGCTCTTTTACATTTTCCTTTGTCCTTAAATGCTAAAATTGGTTTCTATTCAAATAAACTTCACATTTCAGGTAAAGGAAAGTTCAAGTGTTGACAGAAAGCACAGGAAGAACTGGCCACCTAGACCCTGAATCTGGATAATTTGTAAATCTGCTTGTGTAGGCTAGCAGTAATAATAAAAGCTCATTAATCATGTAAGGCTGTGGTGCACACTACTCTACAATAGCCCTGCAGCATTTCTTTGCTGTGGGGACAATATGCTTCATAAACTCAAATTAGTGTGCTGCAAAAGCTAATTGAATGCATGTGTGATACTTTGCCTAGGGATAACATACACCCAAAAGTCAAATGGTCTTACAGCTTTTATTACTTGGTTAAAAACAGCTGATAGGCTTCTGTGCATCCCAGTAAGTCAGTCTATAAATTATCTGATTTTCTGTTTCTTTTCTATGAGTGGCCTCATTTTTTTATTTCAGTATGCAAATTGTCAACCAAAGGAAAACAAAAACCAAATCCATTTATTATCGGCCAAATTTGAGCTCAGTGTGAAATTGTGAATTGCAGATTCCTGCACTATGCATCACTGCTTTGCTTCCTTTATAGCTATGGGAGACCCAAAAAGCAAGTGATAAAGAGTGACTTGTTTAGGTTCTTGCTTTCAGATATTTAGATTGTTAGATAACATCCTGCCGTGGGTATTTTCTGGGACACATCTGTGTAAGTCCTAGAGGACCCATTTACATTCTTCCTCAGGTGCTCTCTCTGTGAGAAGGCTGATAAGAGATTTAAGGTCCAGAATGAAAACAGATCCTCTATCTAATGAATATCAAAAAGCTAATCATCTGTATCTTACTGCCCATGAAACTGATCTTGTTGCTGGATGAGTAGTTCGCTGAACTTTAGTTTTGATTTTACATTAATTAAGTTCGTTATAAGATTGTAAGCCTGTGGAATGCTTTATGATTATTATATTTACCGCACTATTTACTGATATGATTCATAATACATGCAATGTAACAAAATACCTACCTGGCATAATACTATTCATGTCCTATTGTGTTTGTGTCCTACCACAACAAAATAAAAGGGCTGAATACATACTAAAGACTAAAACTCTTTTCCCCAAAAGAGTTAGCCCAAAATGGTTAACAGAATTCCAATTCAGGTAAAAAAGAAAATAAATATTATTTTACTCTGTTATCTTTACTGTAAACAGTATTTTTGTGTACTACTGCTGACGACAACTTAGAATGTTCTGCAGAGAAGAAAGCTGTATTTCAGATTTCGGTGATTTGTACTTGTTGCATCCGTCCATTGGAGATAGAGACAGGTTTTTAATGTTTTTCTTCAAAATGTTTTGTGCCCTGTGTATGGTTCCCACTGGTTTAATAGCTTATTAGAAATTTAGAGTGGAAGACCCCATATCCAATGTTTTATACCATATTTTAAGTATCAGTAAAACAGGAAATCAGAGAAAGTATTGTCCGGAACACTTGCAAAGGTTCAGATCCACATAGTTACCTCTTTAACTTGGCAGTTATGTATGAGCCATGACAAATTAGATACCAACTCTAAGAAATCAGGAAGATTTTGTTTTCATTTCAGAAATTATATCACAGGCAGCTATTACATTTTCAGAGTCTAACAATGGATGTAAAAAAAAAAGTAATTTGTAACCTACAGCTACAAGGACTGAGGAAGATGGTCAATAAGAGCAGCCAGAACTACACTATTATTTTGCAAAGCTCCTCTAGCAGAAATGCTCCTCTAGCAGAATGCTGTCAAACTAGTGTATGTTCTTTTCCCTCTACCATGACAGGCTTGCTTATTTCACTTGGTTAAATCAAATTATTGCTATTTAAGCCCTCCAGGTGCAACACAGCCTATCATAGTCAAGATGAGTTCTTTCTGCATAATCAAAAAGTAAACTAATTGCAGTGATCTTTATATCTGATCATTAGAGGGATATCTAAAACAAAGGGGAAAAAAGATGCAATGTGACTTCAAAACTGCCTTGATCCAGTAATGTCAACAGCAAATTCCTTCTGACCACTCACACACTCAGGTCGTCTTAAGCCCTGAAATCCAAGAACATTTAACTTCCTACTGTGAATAAATTGGGATGTGTTTTAAGTGAGTTCCTTTGGTTTTGAGTCATACTACTACATCAGATATTGCTGGGAAACATTTTCTCTAAAGAGTGTTTTTGCACCCTCTTTTTTCATTCTCCTTAGGTTAGACAGCTATTTAGCCATTTAGCTTGTCTTCAGCTACGAAACACTAGTGCAGGAAATTGCATTAATTTGGCAGTTATTAGATTTGTTTAATGTTTTTTCACATCTTACTATTAAATAATTGGATCTGAGAGTTATTTTAAAAGGCAAATGTCTTGCTGTTCCTTAGAAGGTTATCAAGAATAAAAAATGGCCAAGATTTGATCTCATGAAGGCTTAACTTCGGCTTTCTACAGCTGGAACTGTTGTCCTACGTCATTCAGTTGCCCTAACAGCTGCTAGCTGTGGGTAACTATGAACGTAAAGCTTGCAGGATATCTGGATTATATATTTTTGTCAAAAGTTTCAGCATTTTATCTGATAAAAACAAATTTCACTCTTTTCCTCTATTGTCTAGTTTGCCAATTTGTTTAAAAATTTTATTAAATCTATTGCAGTATAATGTTATGTTCTGTAGCAATAAATAACACCTTCCATCTTTTAATTTTTTTTCTAGAATGGGTGATAGATCCTAATCCATATTATCAAAATTAATGTTGAAGGAACTTTAATTCTTCTAACATTCAATTTAAAATGTTGCCAAATGCCTTGAACAGTTATAGTCATAAAGTGATGTCCTTATCAAGCTGAACTTTGCATTTTCAACCATATAGCTGGCCTTAGAAAATGTTAGTTTTTCCATCTCAGAATTCAGATGGACAGCATTTTTAGCAGGTGTGGCCCCCAAAATAACAGGTTTATATATTTTAGATAACATACTGTAAAAGACATACTGTTGACAAAGAACAATTCTATAACACACCTTTAGTTCCACACAAAATCAATTTTCTTAAACAAGTAGGAAAGAACAAAATTTATTGTTGCCTTACTCTATGTAGAACATGAAAGGCAGTAGTGAATGCATGAATGTTTTCCCTCTGAAACAGACTTACATCAGAGGCAGGTGGTTAATGTATTTTAGAGGTCAGACAACCTTCCAAGCAATGCCTCTGCAAAGCCATGTTCACTGAAAAGACTCATTATTCCAATCCTGTACCCGCATTCTCACTGGTGGCCCCTTTTAGTAACTGGGACCGTCAATCTGCATCAGCTGGTTGAAAAATTTCACCAAGATGCTACTTCATTGAAACTACAGTGTTTCACAGAGATACACTGGGTTTAAGTTTGGTCACAAGAAGGGGAAGGAACAAGAAAGAGTGCTCAAATTTCCTTTGCCTACAGGTCATGGCACTGCTTCTAAGCAGAGGATAAATGGTGTTGACAGCTAGCTGGGCTTTTTGGGGCTGATTCAGAGTCGTTTGGGATGAAGGGTCTGCAAGCAGGAAAGGGAGCTCTTGCGCATCACATTCTGTTAGGGTCCAGGCAGTACCCTAACTAGGGACTCCCTGAATATACGACACGTTTGTTTGTATATGAGTAGAAAGTATTTTTTCTTCATTTCAACTCTTTGGAACACTAATACAAATAATAACCGACAAAAGGACCGGGGCCCAATGCTTTCAGAATTTGTCTTGATGTTAGATTATAATTATCAGGAGGCCTGAACAGTGCAGCAGAAGAGCAGAGCGAGGTAGGGGAAGAATACAAATAGATCATATACAACCACAGCAGCAATGATGAACTAAACAGCCTGATTTTATAATGAACAGTGCAAATCTCTTCAGGTCTTCGTCTCTGTTTATTCCTTACATTACAAAAACTTTTGCTTCTAGCATCAACACTTTCAGACACAGATAATTGCAGCACCTGTCCTCTTATTTCTTTAGATTCTCTGTCCCTAGAGCCACAGTTTTTCTCAAATTGTCCTCTCTACATCCTCAAAGCACCTCACAAATAGGTCTGAGGATCTGTACTGGTGACAACTTTTCAACTCTAACAGTTTATTTAGAGTATTTGACTCAGATTGCCAGGTCTGAGGTATCAAATCATCTTTATGGATCCCTTCCAACTTGAGATATTCTATGAAATCTATGCATATACTAGGACAGGCTCATCTGTCCATATAATTCAACTGCAAATAATTTAACAAAGAGAACTGGAAAATGAAACATTCATGTTACTCAAATCTTTAAAAGCAAGCTAACGACGTTACTTGTGCACAAGCAAGTCCTATAGTTCCAGATGGCAGAAGTGCGTAAGTATTACTACAGACATAACTGTTAACATTATCATTTCCATAGATTCCAGAATTTTTTATATTAACTTTTCTATTTTTTTAACTTCAGCAAAACAAAAGTTATTCCTTTCTCCACAATGGCAGAATTCTTGAATGTGTCATTCCTTTCTAGTACCACATTATGACACCAAGTACCTGCAGTATTATAGGGGTCAGTGTATGAAAAGCACATGGTAATTCTCACAACACAGTAGATTTTGGAAAGTACAACAAGATGCCAAAATGTGCCAAATATAAATGAAAGGCTTTTTGTCCAGTAGCACTGCGACTGGAATGGCAAAGATGACAACAGATACAGCTATTGACATACTGTTCCCTCTGTCTTAAGCCAGAGGAGTGGACTTTGTGGCCTCCTGAGCCCTATTTTCTGTGATCAACATACCATGCCAGAGCTTGCTCGCTCTTCGAATGAGTGCATGGTGGGGGAGAGCAGGCCTCCTGCCTTTTGCTCTGCTTTCTTTCTACCCCAAGCAGTCAGAGGTCTGCTGGTGACCCAAATTAAACTTGTGATAGCTGAAGACATTTAAACCTGAAGCTCAAACCGATAAAGGAATGCATACTGCCTTCCAGAACTAAAACTTACACCTTAATACACCATACAGAAAGGTAGTCTGCATTTTATGTCCCATTTGATGAACAGCGAACAAACTTGGCACAAAAAGTTTTTAATCAGTGAAGCTTGCTGCAGCATATTCATTACTGTTACAAAATGGGATTACAGTTATTTTGTGATAGAGTTGTATGCTTCATATATTTTTATTGCTATTTATTTTAAGGAATATTTTTACACTGAGGCATAAAAGATTATATGCTATTACTTGTTTAACAGTTAAATATGACACTGGCAATATTCATCAACATTTTCCAACAATCATTCCTAAAATTAGTTTTCTAACAGACATTTAGGTAGCTGGACCAATTTTCAGAAATGATGAACATCTCCAGTTTCCACTAGCAACTCAGTCTATTTACTGTATCGATGTATGCTTCCAAGCACAAATTTCAGAAATTACTCTTATCTATTTGTGTTCAGAAAACTTGGACCATGATGTTTCACAGTACTTAGGTTTTGGTTTTGTGGGGGGTTTTTCCTTCCACTTTTTTCTGTTAACTCACTGGTAGTAAATAGATAATGATGATTTCTATTCAAAACACAGCATACCTCTTACAATCTTCATCTATAATAAAAACACACACAGGTTATAAGGACAAACCATTAGCTGTTGTCAGCTGTGATTCCTACTTTTCCATGTTTTTTCTAGATGTCAATAGAAAAGAAGGGCAGTTGGGAGATTTGAATTTGATTTCTTGCACACACCTCATTTTTAAATGTGTAAAATGAGAGTGAATCTTCCTTTGCCACCTGTGTAGGTCAAGAAACCATGTAAACATGACACCTTTTCAAATAATGCCATAAAATCCTCTGTGGGAGAGATATCCATGCCTTTACAGCTGCATCTTCTGGTTTCTTTAAAATTCATAAGACTTGAAATACTGAGAAGTCTGGTGCTGTATATTTGAAAGAGTTTACACCAAGAATAATTCCTTTATATATCACCAAAATCTTAAATGAATTTTAAAGATTTAGTTCTGTTGTATTTCCCATCCATTTTTCACATGACACAGAAATAAGTTTTGAAAGAAGGTCCAAGTTTCCTGTAGGAATCTGTGTATCCCTTCTTTCCCGTGGTCACAGGCAAAGACAGGTGAACCACACAAGTTATCTTTTTAATAAGTCTTTCTTAATATAAGCATTGTCAGACAACACAGTCTTCATTACATAAAAAGATCTTTCAAAATGGTATGACAGAAAGAGAAGTTTATGAGTTCCTTTGCTAAGCAAGGAAGATGCAGTAATTGAAAGTGCCCACGGGCTTGGAGATTTATTGTTAAGGGAAGTGTGCTGTAAACAAGAGTAACATTAAGGATTTGACTGTAATAATTCAATCTATCTTACTTTACAAAACAACATCTAAGTTTGCAAGTGGTAAGGTCTTGTTTACAAATAATTTGCAGCCTTCATGATATAGGCAGCTTTCAAAACCTCCCAGCTGAAAGAAATTTTATAAAATGTAAGATATTACTGCTGAAGCACTGGCCACAAGCGTGTAGTTTAAATCAGCTGTGTTTTTCATTGAAATGGGTTCAACCTCTGTGCACTTAAGTATGTAGGAATGAGAGTAAAGCAGCAAAGCAGAGCAATCTTCCTTTGTGGCTGGGCAAACAGATCCAGGTGGCATCACTGGATCAGGAGTTGGAAAGTTGCAGGATCCGATGAACTTCAAGATGACTAGCTTTGGAGGAGGCAGGCATATCCTCCGTCACGAAATTCTGGGGTACACCTGGGCAGTTCCAGTCTTTCTAAAGTTGGTCCTTTTTTCCCCTGTAACTTAAGTACAGAAGGGTGCTACCCACTGCCACCCAGCTGGGCAGGAGGCCGCATCAAGAACGGGCATGCAGGTTCTCATCTTGGCTGAGCAAGTCTCATCTCTCAGTAAGCGATGAGCATTTGGATAACACAGCAGTAGAAACCATATAAACCGCTAATATACATTAAAGGAATTTGGCTAGAAAGAGAAAACATGCAGTTATGGAAGAATGCGATCACAGCAATATGTATTTTAAAGAATTTGGTTTTCTTTGCCTAGAACTTCTCTCTGTTATATCCCAAACATTGGAAAACAGTACTATACTTGCAAAAATTAAAAACGCATATTACTGTAAGGCTGCACTTCTTTTCTCAGGAATAAAAGGTGCTTCCTTCTAGACATTACATTCATCTTAAATTGATCCTGAGGAAAGAAGAGGGTGGAAGAGCTCACTATGAAAATCCTAAATACTTCGCACGTACTAAATGTTCAGATCCCATATCCTACGCAGTGATGGAAGGGCTATCTCCTGCCCCTCCTTTCCCCTTCCTGCCGCTTCTGGCACTGTATTCAAAGAGCACAGCTGACGGCCAGGTGATGCACAGGTACATCTGTGTAATGAGTCAGCACAATCTTTGCAACGTAGGCATTTATTCTGATAGAGTGACAGACGTTACTTATGTCCCAGAGCACAAGATTAAAATCTTCGCCAGAGACATTTGATTTCATAGGTTGTAAATTTTACAGCAAGATCACAGATCTGTCATTTGAACACACAGAACACTCCAAAAAAATACCCAGCCACACTGCAAAATTTGTCTTGAATCAGATGAGGGAAGGAAGAGATTAGATAACCCACTTGATCTTACATAGAGCCACATGCTGCTCCAGAGGAATTATTAGAAACTCTCTGGACCTCAAGGACAAAATTGTTAAGCTAGTACTTAACGACACAGTTATTTTGCTATTACCTTTGAAGACAGTAGGAATTACGTCGCTACTATCTTTAAGCTCAGCACAGCACTTGGTATACAAACATAAGCATGTAAGTTTGGGGTATGTAAAGAACCTGAGGGCAGGTATTTTAAAATATCTTAAATATTTAGAGTCATCAGAATATATAGTTTAGTTAAACAAACGTAAAAGGAGCATTAAGAGAATTATTTTCAAGGTTCTTATAATATCACTCTCATCTGGGTCTCCTGACGTTCTTGGTTACAGAACTCATTTATTCATCTACTTAGAAGTATTCCAGTTGTTTAGAGAATGAAAAGTACTCTCAATTCTAGTGCTCCTATTATGCAGAGGTAGTTAGGAAGATGTAGTAAATAGGCTTTTACACCTCAAAAGCAGATTACAATAGTGATAGATGCTCATGTCAGTGTGCTGAGAAAAAAAAAAAAAAAGCAAGTGAACTAAAGACTGTTTTATTTTCATGACTATTCCTTTCTTAAGTACCAAAAAGAAAAAAGAAAAGAAGAAAAAAAGATTTGATCTATCGATAGTGGAGATGGTGACAATTAAAAGAAAAGGCTACACCGATCATCTATTGATTCACCGCTATACAACAGCCTTTATCGCTAACCTAAAGCACTGAAAAATGTGGTTGCCTAACAAGGAGGAACAATCACTTGAAACATTTTAATTTCCTCCTTTGTGTATAATAATGTCAAAGACCTTAAATACTTCTGTGATGGAGAACAAGATAGGCAGGGCTTTTAATGCAAAGATACAAATATACTTTGCACCTATTACTTAATTCAATTCACTGTATCCCTGTGAAATATTAGAACAAATTTTACAAAAGAATAAATTAGGGCATAAAGAAGTTTAGATTCTTCAGCCTTTGAAGTTGAACGGTAAATTTTCTACTGAGCTGTTACAGAATTGGGCAGTAGATTGGTCTTTAGATCACACAATGAGGAACCGTCTGAGCCAAGATTGGAAAGGTAACAATGAGGAACCCTTTCAGCAGGGTGTATTTATTAGGAGAATTCATTACTGCAGGAACAGATACAACCAGTCACCAGAAAGTCGGCCAAGACTTGCCACATTCACCTGCCATTTAACACTTGCATGGAATTTATCACATTCTTTTAATTTTATCACGTGATTTTATATAATGAAAGTAACACAATTTTGTCCTTCTTGCTCTCCCAAATAAAGCACTATTACTACATAGTAATTTTTTTCAAGAACAGTCATAAAAACCTTTCCATCATATTTCTGTTTTCCTCTGTCACTCACTAGCTTTTTGGCTTAGGACTGGTTGGTTGGTTTGGTTTTTTTTTTCTGGTAATGGACAAAGCTAAATGAGTTTTGACTTTCAAATCTTCATCTACAAAGTAGCTCCTACAGTAGTGACATTGTAAAAGGCTTTAAGAACAGCATATACTGGCCTTCAGGGCAGAGCAAAGGTGAGGAAAACAAAGTTGGAAGGTGAAATAGAGATCATCTGGGAAAGAGATGGCTTCTTTATGGTCTAAACCTTAGAGATGGAACAGTTTTATGAACTGGAAGAGTTGATACCAGTGTGCTAAGGGATGTTCAAAATAGTTCTCCCATTTCCTACATCCCTTGTTACCTGCTTTAACAAATGCAAAATTTAGTCGACACCTGCGGTTTCTCAGCTACACCATACAAAAAGGCAACTTTAAACAAACATTTAGGCAAAAATCACGGGATGATCTGAGCATAGTTTCATATATTCGCAGAAGACAGAATAAAAAAGCCAAGGCAATGCTTTCACCATTTGGAATGGGCAAGCCTTAAGTAGTCAGAAAAGAGGAAAAACCAAAATTGAAGTGGAACATGCAAGGAAAGCTGTCTTGAAGAAGCCAATTGCTGCTGGCTGTAGTGTTTGGTGAGCGTGTGAGCTGTGCTCCCCATCTTTCCCCAGTGGATAAACATGTATTTTAATGCAATTTGCAATGGGGTTTGGGACTTATTACCAGCTGTCAAGAGATCAGTTACTGAGGGCTTAACTGACAGTGGATAATTAGCTTTTCTATGAACGGTGATTGTGTTTCACTCTGAAGATAGTGTAGTAAGAAAATGAAGCATATGGCAAAGTCAATTATGATTTTTTCTCAAAACTGTTTTTAATGGTATTTAACTAGTGATCTGTTGGGTTCCAGTTTACTTTGATGGGTGTGCAATATCCGAAGAAGCTATTGCATTTAGTCAGTTTTCTATTTTAACTACTTATACCCTATTTAAACATGGAGAAATTAGTATACTGTTACTCCAAAAAAGGCCATTCTTCAGTACAATTTATGGAGCAAATAAGAACGCTTCACAGGGCTGCAGAATTATCAACAAACAGATTATAGTTTTGTCATGGCCTTAAGGCAGGCTGAGTGATCCCTATTACTTGCACTATTCAGTGGAGTTAATGCTGTCTTGGAACCAAACATATTGAAAAAGGGCTTCTAATGGGTTTTCTGAAAGTATTCTCTCTGCCTTTGTCAAGTAACACAATGAGAAATTACCATAGCGGTTTGGAGAGTGAGTACCAGCTGAGGAGCACAGGGTTACCCTAGGAGGCAGAGAAGCGCACAGCCTGGTACTTCTGCTTGCATACTTACATTTGCATAAAACATTAATTGTTTGCAGACGTAGTACAGTAGGATACCTATTGGATTAATAGTCTTAGCGCATCTGTATCACTCGCACACAGACACAACTAAACTCAACAATAATAGAAAATGACATATTTTAGCAAAAAAATAGCCTGTGTCCCTATGCTTATTTGAAAGTATTAAGATACAGTCATTTTCTCATATTTCCCTGTGTTAGAAATTTGATAGAATATTTTTGAAACACTAAACTGCTTTCTAACAATGATTAAGTAGTATGAAGACAACAAGTAAGATTATAATTTCACTTTTTAATCCGGCCATCAGATGCCTATGCAATATTGGTCAAACCAATGCTTTAATGTCTGGAGGTTTAATTTTAGACCCTTTTAAAAGGTTGGAGTTCCACAAGGCAGGAGGATGGAAGTTTATTGCAACGACTCATCAAAAGTTAAGAATCTAAAATTCCTAATCTAATTAGTTTAAAATTGATATTAAACCTTAGCGTTCTAGTTCCTCTAGCAATAGTAGAGAGAAGTAACCTGATTTACACAACACAAAGTCCTCTGAAAAGAGGGTCATAAATATGCTGAAAGTCTATTTCTAGTAGTTAGATATTTATTTTATATATATATATATATATATATAAAATTAAGAAATTAATTCCTAACAGACTCAAGTTACAGCTTTAAAGCATACAAAGGGACATAACTGGATGGATAAAAGAAAATTTATTCTCACATCCCACTGGCCTTTTAAGTCAGATTTATACCGAGGCCAACAATCTGGATTCACACATCAAGTCTGGAGTTGTTCAGACAGGTAAAATCTTTTTGAGAAACTCTTTTCCATATAAGAGTGTACTAAATAGGAAGCCTATTTTCTGTAGTACAGAGCTATGTTATACTAGCATTATACCACCATCCAGCTATTCTCATGGATTAAACAGAACTGTTATAACTGATGAGCTAATTCAATCTCTGAATAGTTACTTTAGTTACTTTCCTTACTAAGGAAAGGACATCCGACAAAAAGCACAAAAAATAAAAATTTCCTTTCTTTCCTACCTTCCCTCTTCTCCAGGAGAAAGAAGCAGCAGGGCACTTTAGGCTGAGATTTGCATTTCTTGGTGTCTTCGAAGTGTCTGTAGCTGTAGATAAAGCCATGCCAGCGAACGTAAACCTTGAGGTGGCTGTGGCTGTGGATAAGTTCACACCTCAGCAGGCACACCCTTGAAGAGACTGTCGCCCATGAGTAAGTCCGTGCTGGAGCAGGTACACCCCTGAGGAACAGTGGTCCATGGATAAGTCTACACCAAAGCAGAAGCAAGTGAGGAGTTCCACCTGAACCCTTGGAGTGTGAGCCTCACAAGAAGCAACGCAAATGCAGCAGTGACCCAACCTGAGCTGGCTTTGGTGTCCATTAACTCCACACAACACCACCTCTCCTGTCCTGAGTGACCACCATAACAAATTGAGCCCCCAAATCATGGACTAAATGAACTCAATGGATATTTTACAGATATTTGACAGGGGTGGCCTGAAGACTAAAGGAGGTGGTATGTAAGGAAGATGTATTGGATAGTATGGAACCTGAGCATGATGTAAATGATATGGAATAAGGGAAGGAGATTGTACCGGTTTTGGCTGGGATAGAATAAGTTTTCTTCGTAGTAGCTCGAATTGAGCTATATTTTTGATTTGTGACCAAAATAGTGCTGATAACTCAGGGATGGTCTAGTTATTGCTGAACAGTGCTTACACAGTGTCCAGGCCTTTTCTGTCTCTCAGACAGCCACACCACCAAGCGTGTGCAAGTTGGTAGGGGACACTGCTGCAACAGCTGACCCAAACTGACCAAAGGGATACTCCATACCATATAACATCATGCTCAACATTAAAAACTGGGAGGGAGGCACATTTGCCAGGGCTGTCATTGCTCAGACACTGGCTGGGCATCGGTCAGCTGGTGGTGAGTAATTGGGTTTTTTGCATCACTTGTTTTACTTGGTTTTGTTTTGCTTTATTTCCTTTTTTTACTTGTTAGGCTGTCTTTATTTCAACCCATGAGTTTTCGCACTTTCACCCTTCTGATTCTTTCCTCCATCCTACTGCAAGGAGTGAGGAACTGGCTGTGTGGTTCTTAGCTGCATAGCAGGGCTAAGCTACAACACTTGGACAGGCATCACTCCTAGTGGGTGGGAGCAGAACCCGTTTAGTCTCCACACCCATTCAGTGCAAAGCGTGCCTGTTGATGCGGTTACTGAAGTTATCCAAGCCAGCTGTGATGACATACCATTTTATCTTTTGGACGCATACACTCTATTTTGGGAAATAATCTGAAATCTCAAAAGAAACTATATGAAGATTCAGGGTTCTCAAACTGATAGATTTATGGGCCACTAAGTCACTTCACTCTAGGATTTTAAGAAAAAATAGTGAAGTTCAGAGGCCACTGATACAGTGTATTTATAACAGCAGCTTTCCATGACTAACAGATTAGCCTGGATTTAATTCAGAGATCTAAGAAGTCAAAAGTGGGCAGATATACTACCAAAAGAGTATTTCACTGTGTAACAAAAGGAAAGCCAAAAGTGACAATATCCAATTCCACTCTAATGGTTTTTATCTGTAGATCTCAAGATGACAGTGATATTCCACCAGCTAAGTACTCTATATTCAGCTCAGGAGGAGGTCAAGGGCAGAACACCCATGGACTTTAAAAGTTTGCTGGACTGAGGCAGATGTATCAAAACATATTACTCCAGTTTCTGTCTTACATAATAAATTGTGGGCCAAAGGAGCAGTAAACCATCAACCACCAGCCTGATAATTGCATTTCTAATGAAAATGTGTGCCCCTTTTGTGTCGTTTCTACTGTAAAACAGCATGCTAGTACCCACTAGTGAACAGTGCACTCAGCAGAAGCATAACTAATAGGAGAAATAAAAATTATGTCCCTGATGGTGTATTTTTTAATGTATTAAACAACGATTAGGGGCAAAGGGCAAATATTCAGCAATCAGCAACCAACAGGGGAAAGAAAGATCCCGATTCAGTAAGTAAAGACCATTAAAAGTCTTAGTGTAGCCCTTCTCTGAAATCTTCTCTCACTTGTCATAAAAGTACCAAAACATATCATCCTTCATTTTGATTGAAGCTAGTCTCTTCTCCAGATGTTAAGGCTGTTCTGTTATCTGTTACTATGTCATATATATTCCTGAAAATATACTGTCAAAAAGACATACTTGCAGGTTGACAGCTAAGATATTAAAAGGCAATTCCGGTTACAGTTGGCCAAATTTTTGATTAGCCCTTCAGTAAACAAAGGGCATTATTACTGACAGTAGGTGATTTCAGACAAGATAGGTGTATGTCATAGCACAACTTTCGAGCCTCTGTTGTGTGTTAGGGTATGTTAAGAGATAGCACAAGCATCTCCAAGAATCTTGTTGCCAGACTTAAATAGAGACAAGGGTAAGAAACCAATCTGCTAAACAGAATTTTTCAGTTGCACTCCTCTTTCATATTGAATATATTGAAATACTTTTGCGTACAACCACAAATTGTTGTTAGGCAAACCTAGATAAAATAGGATATAATTTGGGAGCTTTATAATATTTCTGATCCTTTACAAAGGTTGGCTGAAAAAAACCTGTACACAGAAAAAAAGGACAATTATTTCTTCTATAAAAGGAATGGCATAATACAGACAAATGGACGTTGCAGGGGAATTGCCAATTGTACTTGGCCTGGTTCAAAAGGTTAATGATGAAATATATCTCTGGCTTATATTTCAAGAAGAAAACTAGCAGTAAGGCAAAATTATTCCTTGTGAATCAAGTAAAAATGTTTCGTTTGGTCTCTCTCTAGCTCTTGCTAGGAATTCACTACTTCAAAATGCTTTCTGCTGTTGAAAAAGGTATGCTTAATCTTCTAAATTAAATTTAAACACTTTCAGACAGAGCGCATTAGTTGTTGCGTTGTTTGGGGTTTTTTTCCTTTATCTGCGACTTATATACTTCTAACTATGTAAACAGAAATGAAGGACATGGGAATGATCCTCATTAATCCAGTAATACTTTGTGGTTAGACCAGGTCACGGGAACATTTACAATAAACTTCATTTGTTCTGTGGGTTGGTTTGGGAAAAGGCAGTTAAAAGAGAACAATTTAGATGAATCTAGATAAAACATCTCCTGGTAAACAAGCTGCTAAAAACAATAATTACTTGCCCCATTAGTTGTGGGAAAGTCAGGGTGATTTGCCAGGATGAGAGAAAGCAGAATAAAAACAGGCAAAAACTCTCCTCCTGTCCAGGGGAGGGAAAAAATCCATGAAGTATTTTGAGGAGCCAGCCAACCTGGACTTCACTGCATCTCCAAAGCAACACACACACGCACAGCAATTAACTCGTTTTGAACTTGTAGGGGAAAAATGAAACACGAGGTAAGATATTATTTGAACATGCAGCCTGTTTATCATGCTGTTGGGTTTCTTACTTTTGCCATTCCTTCTGTTAAGAGGGTTGTCTGTTGACAGCTCCCAGAGAGAAGACCTGGAGATGCCCAGCGCAGTCTTAGGTTGCTGCGTAAGCTTGGCTAATCCAAGCCCTTCTCCAAGGGCAGGACAGCTGTCAGACCCTGGAAGGCTGGGCACAAAACTGAGGAAGTCATTGAAAGAATTTCAATATGACAATAGGAAACCAGTGAAACAGAATAATTAGTTGAAACGCTTTCCTAAACTGATTTTTTAAACTTACATTTTGCTGTTCCTTGGAAAAAAATACCAAAAGAATGAGCAATATATTCCCCAGAGTGCCCATTCATGTAGATTAATTGCTATTAACACTACAGGGAGTTATACACAAACTCCTTTGTATCTTGACAGAATTTGTTCTTTTGGGAAAGAGTTGCTGTCATTGCTAGTCTGCAAAGGTATAACGAAATCATTAGCTCACATACACGATACAGTAAGTTTATTGAAAATATTCTAAATCCTATTGTTATGTCACCCTATTTTTATGTCACGTACACATGTTCAACACTCACAAGAGGGAAGCACCTGAGCGAGCTGCTGCCAGAAGAGACACCAGCATTTGCAGGAATCAAGAACTTTTAGCCTGTTTTTTTCAAGTAGTTCCAATTTTACAAAGCGTAATGTCAGAACTCTTTAAAGGATTTGATTTGCTAAGAACATATCCCAAAAGAAATAAATCAGATATTCAAAAATTTGCAGCTATTTTTAAGGGCTCTGGCTCTTAGTAGGTATCCATTTGGAATATACCTACTAATTTTATACTGAAAATCAAATGCCATAAACAAAGCAATACTATTACACCAGCTATGCTGCACAATTCCTCCTTTCCCCCCTTAGATCCCTCTACAGTTTGATAACAGCTTGATCTTTCAAATGCTTTCAAAGGTATATATGCACAGTCAGATTGCTGCAGCAACGTGTACCTTCAGCATATATCATGCCCTGGACAAAACCTTCACTCAAAAAACCCCTCACCAAACAATAACAAAAAATCCCAACCCTTTACCATGACCTGAAACTTGTCAGAACTCAGGTACTAACACCTAAGCAGAGAGCAAACTTCAAAAGGGAGTCTGACACAAAACGTGCCGGAAACAACATTAAGAAGTTAACATTAACAATGAAACAAAGCCATTGAAGTTAAACAGTAAAAACTGTCTTCTGAATAATATATACTTCAAGACAAACTTTTTGATCTGTTTTAACACAGCTCCAAAGATCTGCATGTGGGAGTGAACTGAAATTTGCTCCAGGTCACACTACCATCTAAGAATATTACCTAGGTGACATGCTTCATCTGAAGACAAGGAAAGGCTCGCTTTGACCTGTCAGCCCAACTGACCTCCAGGTTGTCAAGAAAACTAGAAAAGGGTGAACAGGAAAGCAAAGAAAAAGAATGTAAAGTAAGAAAAAGGAAGACCTGGAAAGAAAATGTCTTGCCATAGAGGACCTCTCTGCTTAGGTCATGAACTCACGTCACACTCTCATGATAGTTGGCAATAAATATCTGTTAACCTCATACAGAAATGAAGCATAATCAGGATAGTCAATATTAATTGCTGAAATAGAGCACACTGATGCAAAAATAAAGACTGTACAACGATTAAAGGATACCACTGATGATAAACTGAATATAGATGTGGGGAGCCATGAGTTCCTGAATGTTAATGCTAACTGTGAGAGTTCATTAGGTGATCTTGGCTAGTCACTTGCCCTTATTGTTCCCCAGACCCACACAGAATATGCAATAGCGTTTACAGGTTTGGATATGCAGCAGTGTGTCTACAGCTCCTATAAATCTAATTTTTCATGAACATGATCTTTGTATGTGCTCGATGTGCTTTCCGGATGTAAATTTGGTACATGCGTCTGGGTACTTCATGATTCAGGAGTTTCCTATAGCCAAGCAGAATAACATATGGAGAGCCATGTGCAGGGGCAAGGTTGGCAGTCAGAAGCAGCCAGTGAAAGCTTTCACTTGCTTTTTGCCATCAGAAATATGACCACCCAGTCAACACCTGTTTATTCAACAGGTATTAATTTTGCTTAGATTCGTGGAGAACTCAATAAAATGTTGCACGTGCCAAAGGAAGACATGAATATCATGAAAAGCTGTTGATTAGGTTTTGCTTAGTACAGAACAATTATGTAGAGAAGCGACATTTCAGGCTGGCTGTAGATGAGGCTTGCTGTGAGTGATGTCCTGAGGTTGCGTGCAATTTATCCTGTTTCCACTGCCACAGAAGTGCAGCTTAGAAACTATTGCAAAGGCATTAGATAACAACCAAGTAAGTATTCATCTATACATCATTATTTTCAGTTTCCAGATGGGTAGGGTCATTCAAGAAGAATCAGCTATCGATGCCAAAACCAGATGAGAACTCACGAGAGTCTGACTCATGACTGTGGCACGGCTGCATGACGGACTGCTCATTAAGGAGCCCAGAGGACACCGCAGCCACCTGGCTCACCCTGAATCAGCGGGGAATTATGCAGGTTAGTTTCAACTGCTGCTTTTGGCAGCTTCAGGACTTTGCTACAAGTGTAGCAAGAGATATTTTAAAGTCATGCTAGAGGAGGGAGAAAGGGAAGAGAAGAAAATCTGTGAATGCTACATAATTGTAATATCAAACCACAAAAGTTCAGGATCCAGGAAAGTACCATGAGTTCCTATTTAGAAAAATTAATGTTCAAAATTGAGATTTAATCTACGACATCTATTTAGCACAATAATTGTACTCAAAATAACTGATAAATGTATTGAGCAAGAATAGTTACTAAATCAAATTTCTCGTTTTGTTTTACTGAAAATAAACCCAGACATACTAAAACTGCTTCAATAGAGCATGCTGATTAAAATTTTTGAGGAACAAGTTTGATTTAGGTCCAGTGAGGTATTTTGAAGTACATTAGAGTAGGATGAACTTCGGTTTTGCAAATTGACTGAATTGCTCTACTGTCAGGTGTTATCTCAACTTTTTTTTTTTTTTTTTTAATATTAGTTACTGATGAAAGGAGAACACTGGAAAACGCATCCTTCTTCCTCCAAACTAACCTGAGGACAAACCACATACCCTAGATTGATAATTAAATAATGTTTTAAAGAATCAAGTTAAACAGCGACTTAGAATACAAAAAGATGAAAGATCAGGAATTTTTTTTTTTTTTAGTGTTTTAGAAATCAGTAATGCTAAAAAGCACCACAAATTGATTATTTCTGATATCTTGTTTGATTTCCCAAGGAAATAAAGGAATCCTTACTGAGGGAATATTATTGTGACAGTCAACACCGAAATCAAAAGCACCCATGTGTCACCAGTTTCAGCCCCCATATTTGGAAGCCCTGAATGCAATATGTTACTGATTCCTTTGGGTAATTTCCTACATTGAACAGCCTATATCAGATATAAGAAATCTTTAAATTGTTAAAATACCTTAGGTGAGAAGTGCACCGAGATAAATATAAATAAACTACTGCAGCTTCAATATTCACTTTTATTTTTTACAAAGCCAGACTTATTATACAAATATATGAACATACAATGCATCTTACACTTTCGAGCTGCATACTATATTCTGATAATAGTTATTTACATAATTATTCTTTCTGCAGGGAAAATATGGTGCACTATGAAAAACATACTCAGGAAAAAGTCATTAGACAATTACTCATACAATACTCTGGAGCTAAATCGACAATACTGTGCAAATAAGTAACTTCCTCAATGTACTTCTGTGGAGGAAGGTTATCCTAAGTGAGTTATCAATTTTAAAGTCAGATCTCCCTAGGTGCGGAGGCAGACAGTATATTTCATAGCACTTACATGCACTTACCAAATAAACAGATCAATTTTTTGTAGCCATTAGAAGAACTGTTACTCCTTTGTTAGGTTTTCTGCCTCTTTCTACCATCTTTCTTGCTAATACATTTTGCAAGAAGTAGGAATGAGCCCAGGTCCATTTCTCAAACCTCAACCTTGGAGTACTTTGGACTTCAGAAAAGTGTACTTTTTGCTAACAGTGGGACAATTTTGGGGTCTGCTTTTTTGTCTTATGGATCCTAAGCAGCTTTAATTTTTGAAAGGTTGAAACAACTTACACCAAGAAAAAAAGTTTTACAAAAAAAAAAAAAAAAAAAAAGACACGTCTCACATACTGTGTGAAGATGGTCAAGTAATACATCCACATTACACTAGATGACTTATGCCTTTTAAGACCTACCAAAGTGATTTCACTTGTATGAGGACAGTTCAGAGGAAAGACACAAAATAAAATAGTTTGCTGCAAGACAGTGATGAGGATCTTTGTTGCCCGCTGCATAAGGTTTCTTTTTAAAAGGCAGTTCAGGGCAGATGAAAAATGTGTGACTTTCTAGTACAGGAGTTACTGTGCGATAAGTCCTTTTCTGAGTACTCCTCTCCAATAACAGTATGTGCATGGAGCCTATCTTATAAATAAGTTCATAATTATTTCTTACAAAGAAAGATGAGAAGAAACTCATCAAGAAACTCATATTCCCATAGTCATCAATGGATTTCCCCAGAGAATTCCAGTAAGCTCAACAGGACATCTTAGCCGCAAAGAAACCACTTAAGCAATTCAGGATCTGGGGAGTGTTTGCTGGTGAATAAGCCCCACAGACTGGTACTAAACCTGCTGCATATGAATACCCGTAGGATGCTGAAGTGGCTACAACACTGGCCTGGGACTTCATCAAACCTGGTGGTGCTATGCAGCCCTGATGACCTGACCTCTCTTATTCTTCCATAATAGCCCATCCTCCTTTACCGATATAAGTCATTCTGGAAAAAGCTGTCTGCCACTGTCTATGCCCGCCCGGGGCCCCAGCCTTTGCTGTGGTTTCTAAAGGCCATTAGAACAGAGATCAAAATAAGGAGGGGGTGTGCATGTGTCCTTAATTTAAGGAACAATCCTGTGGTAACAAAGACTAACTTTTACTCAAGCTTTTAACAAACAGGTAGAAAATACACCTCTGAAGGGTCTGTGAACATAGTGCTTAGCTTTAAATAAACGTTGACGCTGCTAATAACTAAATATCATTGCCCTGAGCCAGCAGGTTTTGATACAGTTCTGTATATTCCTAACAGTTACTTGCCCCCTAGTCGTGCTTGTTTTCTTTTGAAGAATAATTAAGATTTAATGGCATATTTTCACAGGTTTTTTCTGCTTGCTTTCTTGCTGCCTACTGTGTTGATTGCTTGTGTCTGATCCTGGTCATTATAAGAACTGTACAGTAATTGCCTATCTGGTGACTCGTTAATGAAGGTCCCCAGAGAGATGAGAAGCTGTTCTTTTGAAGTTCATCATGTTTGCTGTTGGCCTTCTAGTTTAATCTATACGTTCAGGACACCTTATTCAATTATCGGAAACTCCTTTTTTCTAAGGATATAGACACCTTGTAAACAAGGTCCTTTATCTCTGCTAACAACATGGCTTACCTCCGATAAATCAAAGCATTTTACAGACCAGACACACTCTTCATCTTCGAAAAGCTGAGATGGTTCAGAAAAAGAAAACCAAAGCATTCTGGTACAAACAGGTGTTTTGAATCAGGAAATTACCTCCAAAATGCAGCATTTCAGACACCTGAAATTCAGCAACATATTGTAACAACAAGCTGTGTTCATGAGCACACATTTTCCAATTCTCAAGTTGTTTATTTTCTTTTAAACTAAGCATTATAAGAGAAAGAATTGCATTTTAGAGTTCTCTGTGAAAGAAAAGTTTGAAATCACTTAAAAAGTTATCATAACATTTGGCACCAAGACAACGAAAAGCTTCCAGCTATCTGTTTCCAGGCATCTAACCTGCTGTTGCAGACACAAATTCAAAACTTATCCCTTATCCCTTCCCTAACCCACTGCTACCAAGGAATGCTACCCCCTCCCAGACGCCTATCTCTGGCTCCCTGCGCTTACACATCCCACCAAGAGTAACCCAAGATGTCTCCAGAGCATCTCACCAGTGACCTGATGAATGGATTTTTGAGACACCTAGCCACGTTTCACCAGAAAATTATCAAAATGTTTTACAACACATTCTGGCTTTGACAAATGAACCTGCCAGGGAAAAGACTGTTTCAACCAAATATTCCTGTGACTGTAGCACTGGAAATACTCAGCATCAGTTCAGACAATTAGATTTTTGTTTTGTTTGTTTGTATGGTCGATGGCAGTGTACAGAGGTGGAGGGGAGCGTTTTGCCTTTGGTGAAGGGCACGCAGAAGGTGATTAACTGCTTTGTTTTTATTATCTGTGTCAGTTTCTCGATGGTTTTTCTGCTGTTGTGCTACCCTTACAAGAGTTACTGACCTGCATGGGGGATGTCTAGTGTTTGTATTCACAAGTCTGCTTCCTCAGTTTGTTTATGTACAGTTCAACAGGAAAGGAAAGTTGTGAGCAGGAGGAAGTCTCTGGAAGGAGGGCTCTGAAAGCGAGGAGCTCTTACTGCCAACAGATGCAAACAGGCACTCTAGAAGGCTCAGTCACTGGCAGTCCCACCAATACATCAGGACTTGAAGATCCATGGGAAAAGTTTCTCTGGGTGCCTAAGGACAACATCAGGAAAAGATGGATCCCTTCTGATTTGAGGTTTGATGGCAGTGGTAAACGAGCCCAACAGGACTACTGTAAAGTTAAGCTGGTGGAAATCAAAGACAACTTTGCACAAAAGCAATTATAAACACATACAAATGGGGAGACCTTGACAGCTCCACAACAAGCTTTACTTAGCCCAAAACACCCAATGTCGATACTACAGCCTGTGCTACTACCTACTTGCCTACAGCCTGTCGCATTGCAGAGCGCCCGTCTAACAGCTCCCATCAGTGCAACACAAGAAAACTCATCTGAAAATTCAAGCAGCAGTTCTGTTTTGTGCGTACTTGCTGCTAGCTTGAACATTCCAATCTACAAGAAAGAGAACCCTCAATCTATTTTCATAATTGTGCAAGGAATCGTGAGGAATCAAAATAGTACAAATGGAAATTGTCACTACAAATTAACACCACTTGCCATGGCAACTATATAGTGGTCAGGACCTGGGGAATCAAAGCAAAGTCTGTATTACCCCCTCACTGGCCAAAAGCAAAAAGCAGGAGTTAGTAGGCATAGCTGAAATTGGGTTGTCACTAAGTGCCTGTCATACGTATGTTTAGCTGCTCGCAGCAAGTTTGGGTTTAACTTGTTTAACCAAGTTTCACTGTACAATCTTTCTCACTGTGGAGCGGTGTGGAACACAGCATTTCACACCTCTTGCAGTGCAGTCACCCAACAGAAGAGATCCCCAGGGCGAGCGGGTGGTAGCACCAGAGTATTCCTGGCTCTGTGGATTTAAATGAAGACGCATGATCAATATTTCTGCAACTGTAAGCCCTCCTTCAAAAAATATCAAAAAAAAATATGTTGGCTATGAAAAAATCCGTGCTGCTGAAGATTTGTTACTGTATCTTACTCAAGAGATCAAAACACATCTCTAAGGCATATTGTTAAACAAAAATAAGTATTTTGCTCAAATCAGACTAGTAGCAAATCTTAGTCCTGTTCACCAGTGTATATTTCAAAATAGTGAGAAAACTGTTAAGCTTCTTTCAAAAAAATTTAGTTACAGAAGATTTATTTCCCACATGCAGTTGTACTATACTATACATTTTTGTAGACCATTTCAGTAGGAAGTTGATGGAATTATTTATTGATTCCTTACATACCGACATGATAAGTTGTTCTTCTAAACCATTCATATTTTCACAAACCATCACTCAACATGTTTTCCTGACCTGTTTACTTACCTTTGATGTGAAACGATTGGGGAATGTTTGGAGTTTTACTTAACAGCTGATTAAAACAAGCACTATTTGAAAGATAGAATTACTGGAGATAGAATTACTGGGGCATCAGGAATCTATTAAATGAGCTGGAAAAATCCTGTGGAGTGTAATATATGCATGTGATAAAGACCTCTCCACTGATTGGGTTTTCTTTCCCACTGTCTATTATAAAGGCATTAGGAAACTTGCATCAATTAAGACACTAGACCTGAAATACAAAAGTGCTCCATATTTCAGGGGAAGCACAAATAAAGGATGATGAGAAATCTCTATGTCACTTGGTATGACCTTCCTCATGAAAGAAAACCAGCGATTTGCACAAATTTTGTTGAGGTTCCTTTCAAACAGCCATTCAATGAACATCCCCTAGAACAGCCACGAATTAGTCTGTATAAAAATTCAATTTTAAGCTTTGCTGAGGAGATTCTTGCACCTTGTTTTAATCAGTTCACTTAGAGTAAGCATTACCACTGCCCGTTACAACAGAGGTTACAAATACTTTTTGTAAAAATAAACTCATTCAAATAGGACAGTTAAACTACCCAAACTCAAGCAAATTTCCTCTCCCACTTCTAAAGAAGAACAAATTAGAGTTTGTGTAGCTTTTAGTAAAACATATAAAGTAATCCTGAGATTTAGAATGGAAATTTTCTTCACAGTGTTAAAGAGGTACATGAACATCAAAACCTGTTGGAACTGGATCTTACATTTTCAGCTTAAAAACAGTTTTAAAAGATTCTGTAACTGATTCTACCATTCCTATTGGTGGTTTTTTATTTGTCAGTGGACATATCACAGTCTGGGAAAATGAAATATTTTCAGTTAAATCTCAGCACTAGCCTCTAGTCAAACTGGAGATGGTAAAACTCAAGTTGCCTTTGTTACCAAGCTTCCTTTGAAATGTTTCTGTCGTGGTTTCAGCTGGGATGGAGTTAATTTTCTTCTTAGTAGTTGGTGCTGTGCTGTGTTTTGGCTGTGGTGCGAGAGCAATGCTGATAACGTGCTGATGTTTTCAGCTGTTGCTGGGTGATGTTTATACTAAATCAAGGACTTTTCAGTTCCTTGGGCCCTGCCAGCGAGAGGGCTTGCGGGGGGGCATAGGAAATTGGGAGGGGACACAGCCAGGACAGGTGACCCAGGCTAGCCAAAGGGATATTCCATACCATATGACATCGTGCTGAGTATATAAACTGGGGGAAGAAGAAGGAGGGTGGGGACATTTGGCGTTATGGCGTTTGTCTTCCCGAGTAACCGTTACGCGTGATGGAGCCCTGCTTCCCTGGGGATGGCCGAACACCTGCCT
>JAVJGI010000050.1:40610667-40662880 GCA_035590275.1 Ibycter americanus | reverse complement strand
GGGAAGTAGTGAACGAATTTCTTCCTTTGCTTTGCTTGCGCGCGCAGCTTTTTGCTTTACCTATTAAATTGTTCTTATCTTAACCTTTGACTTTTACATTCTTTTCCGATCCTCCTCCCCATCTTTCTGGGTGAGGGGAGTGAACGAGTGGCTGCGTGGTGCTTGGTTGCTGGCCGGGGTTGAACCAGCACATCCTCCCGGGGTTAAATGAGCACAGTTTCCAAAGGATTTATCACAGAGCTATCTGGACAAGTCATTTGTTTCGCTTTGTTATGCTATAACAACAGAAAATGCTCATAGTCACTACCATAATGTATTATCTCGCAGTCACAATTAACAATAATGTGGGTTTTTTTGTCTTTTACAGTCCTTTATTTTGACATTTGGAATTTTAGTGGGTTTTTTTAGCACTGCATTACTTTATACCTACCTTCTCTTTGTAAAAACACTAAAAAGTAGAGCCAACATAGCCTATTTTAAAATAATCCGTTTTATCAATTGTAAGCAGGATCTGAGAACCATCGATGCACTCCCCCTCTGCAAAAAGAGCTGAAGAGGTTGTAATGGCAAAAAGAAGGAGCTGCCAGGGGTCCTGTGAACAGGAGATGGAGACATGCAGACAACACGTAGCCATCTGCCGGGATTTTTATTTATTTATAACAGCCTCATACACAGAACTGTCAAGAGAAGAACAAAAAGATGAAAGTGGTTTTGTTTGTTTGTTTGTTTCTACATCAGGTGATGCCTGGCAGCTGAACTCAGTTACTTCAGGTCTCAGAATAAAGAAATTACAAAGATATGGTCTTTAGTGATTGAAAGAGCTCTATTCTAGGGTCCTCTTTCTCACAGTCAGAATACTGACTAGTCAGTAAACACATCAGTCCAGCACCCCCACCTCTTTTTTCTGCTTTTTTGTTTGGTTAGTTGGGTTGGCTTTTTTGTGTAGAAATAACTTAGCTATTTCAAAGGATCTTTCCAGATTGTGTCAGTACAATACGCTTCTAGGAACCCAAATGTTTTCCTGGGAGGCTCCTGCATCAAATATTTTCCTTTACCAGTGACCCCTACTCTATCATTACAGAACATAAAAGAGTGTGTAACAGTTTGTCTTCTGGATATGTCCAGACTTTATCAAATAATGAACTCCACATCAGCAACGTGAAGCAGGTAAAGGACGTCTGTCATATCATCCTCGTTTGAAAAGATGAGCTAAGATCCAAAAGGACAGAGACTCAAGAGCCATGGACACATCCATATGATGGGCCTGTTTCCTGCAACTCCTCACAGAGGACATTCCGCTCCCATCACTGTTTACTTCATAAGAGTTTATAGGATCTGACCCTGATGTAGAAAGAGGTTAAGAGTTTATAAGGTGATTAATTATGATGGTCTGCCTTGAGACCACAGCAGCAGGAGCACAGGAACTGAAAATCCTTAGAAATAAGGTGTTGCTAGTACCTACTTTGTGGTCAACTATTGCCCGAAGAGGAGCCGCAACAGGATATAAGATTAAACAATAACTGCCTAGTAGCTGATGGGATAAAGATATAACCTTTGGTTACATTACGTAGTTATAATACTAAAACCCACACCTCTAGGAGGAGATTTTATATGAAAATGTAGGACTACCTCAGTATAATAAGCTGGACAGAAATTAGGACATGTGTAAGTGAGCTTTTATACAAGCAATGAACCAGCTATTTTGATGTAATTTTTTTTATTACAATTTTGTATAAAAGACACTGCATGTTTCCTGAAAGGCGTGCTGGCTGCGTTAGATGCCTAGCACCCAGCTCTGCAGAACTGAAATGAAATAAATGTCTTGACTCTGTGTGTTGACTGGTTTATTGCACACTGGGTGAAGAACCC
Source organism: Ibycter americanus (assembly GCA_035590275.1). Classification (NCBI taxonomy): domain Eukaryota; kingdom Metazoa; phylum Chordata; class Aves; order Falconiformes; family Falconidae; genus Ibycter; species Ibycter americanus. The sequence goes on along the minus strand of JAVJGI010000050.1, from coordinate 40,661,011 downwards.
AGGTTTGGGACAACCTCCCTTCATTTGTTAATGCTTGCACAGCACTTAGAAAACAAAGAGATCTCTCTAAATGGGAGGTGTTGTCATAATTATTATTATAATTTAAAAGAATGATTTTTGGAGTACTCATATAAATGAAAATAACATCTTGTTCTTAGTACAAACATATTATTGGATCTGATATCCAGGTCATAATGGAACCTAGATAAAAAAGGTAAGTGATTCATTAAGAGGCTGCACCACATGTAGGAGAATGTCTTAACTCCTTGAGTACTCTCTCTTTTTTTAGTTTAAAATACAATAATGCACATTTTCATTAGAACCTAAATTCTCTCTCTTGTTTTTAATATTATAAATTCTATTACGGTTCAGGAGATCTTATTACCAAAGTAAAACAGAAGAGTAATTCAAAGAATTTCCGAAGGCAGCAGTGTAACATTGTTGATGGTAGAGTGCACATTGTTAAGCAGCTCAAAGGGATTAGCATGGGGGACATTAACAACCTTAACTTACTTTACAGTCTGCTTTTCCTTCCTGACATCAAATAGAAACCTGGAAAAAGAAGCCGTTTGCCTCTCTTTTGTAGGTCAAGAGGAGCAAACAGGAATGGGATTCAAAACTGTTCTTTCTAACTCAGGTCATTTCCCCTTACACAAACCAAGCGGGAAAAAGCAAGCTGCCTCCCAAGCCCTCACCCAACAGAAAACCCCCTCCATTTTTTCCTCCTCACTGCCTCGTGGCTCTTGCAAATTACACCCAGGACTGAACAACTTTAAATAAAGATACCTTTAGGACCTTTTCTAGGATGAAGGACAAAGTGAGGAAGATGGGCTGCATGTAAATCCGGCAACGTTAACATCTCACAAGTATCATCACCCATCGCAGCCACAACTCACTCCTCTTTCCTTTTTCAGCCTTGTATTCACCTTGTATTCCACAAAAGCAAGCTGGTACTGAAATACCATTATTCACATAAAATGGAGGTCTCCACCACTAATTCTTTGCATTTATCACATTGAAGGCAAACTTTTTATCAAATATTTGAAACCCATACAGTTCAATAAAAAATATCGACTGCCCAATTTTGATCTGACATGTCTTGAATATTTTGCAATGTTACGCAAGCTCCAGGGTTACCGATACTTGCTCGATTCACATCATAAATTTTGTTCGGGGCAAAAATTAACATCACGTCAGCAGGAGGTCAAATTCAAATAGTCTTGTGGGGAGAGACCTACCAGTCAGTGTGGAAAAGTTGAGGGGTTTGTAACCTGTATTTGCAGTCACATAATGTCAATCACTCCTTCATCGTTCCTTCTCTGCTTTCCCTTGAACGTGACATGTGCAAACCACAGCTCTCCCAAATTAAAGAAAGAAATCCACACACTCAAACACCTCCTGGCTTTCTTGGGCTCTGCTAGTCATATGCTTTTAACAGCCGTTTTGCCCCAGCTGAACTTGGCCTGCACAGAAGAGATGCCACACTGCAAAGTAATACTAGATGCAGCACAGGACAGGTCACTTGTTAACGTCATCTGGCCACCTCGTTCACCCAGCATCTGCCTTTTCATCCAAAAAGGATGTCAGCTGTGGGAACACAAACACAAACTTGACGGAAAGTTTTGCCCAGTAAAAAAACCCCAACAACTGCCAAAGAAGCTCAAAACTAAGTTCACCCTTTTAATAGTTAATCACAGAATGCTGAAGAAATATAAAAGCAGCTTTAACTGAGAGACATTTGATCAAATTAATGATGCCACTAAGATTGCTTTAGAGATACCTTGGTTTGCTATGAATGCAAAGTTTTACCTTATTCATTTACAGTATTCTACATCGTTATAACAAAACTGACATTAAGTAGATTAAAAAACTAGACAAACACCAACACAAAAAAACCCTCAAACACACAGCATTTTTATGGCTAATGAACAATAGCCATTTACTGACTCTCGTATCGTTAAAGCACTAACACAATCTAAATTAATAGATACTGCAATTAAGATTAAGTAATGAGTGGGCTAAAAACTGTTCCTGGTGGCTTCTCATTTAAGTGGGGAATGAAAAAACCACCAGCAAATCATTTAGAAACAACACATGATGGTTATGGTACATGATTTTGTAGATCTGAAAGTTTTATTTGCTGATACTGCAGTTAAACTAAGCTATGAAAACATTAAAAATCAAATATTTGTGCAAACATAAAATTGACTATTTGTTAAATTAAACAGTATATAGCCTCACAGCAACAAGTTAAACCTGGGTTAAAATAAATTGTGATGGAAATACAATGAGATAGCAGTATGAACGAAATTACATGGGGCAAATAAGGGGTTATATCTAGGAAGAGGGAATTAAATTCAGTGATAGCATGGCAGAGCTTGCACTGTGGTATCAGACACAGTCATTGCACAGCACAGGGAAAAACTGTTATTTGTAAACCCCAATGCTGTAAAAAGAATGCAGTGAAAAACTAGATCGAAGTATTTAGCCTGATCCACAGTTGTCATTCCTAAAACAGGGTTGTACAAGATTAAATCTATTCATAATCACAGTCCTTATACCTATTTCTTATTCAAACTGCTTTCTTCCTGCAACAAAATTCAGTTCACAGGGAAAGGCGCAAAGTGAAATCAAGAGGGTCTTAAAAAAGGCCACATGGTTTCTTCGGTTTCCTGATGTGCCCTGATGGCCTTTAGTATTTTGACATGAAGCGATGCTCTTTTGATAGCTGAGCCAAAAGACAATTTGTCCGAGGAGGATGGGATGTGACACAGCCCTTTCCGTGCTTCTCTACAAGGTCTTCTAAGGATAATGAGTGCTCTTATGTTAGTGCTATTATAACATCAAAAGGCGTGTGTTGCTTAGGTTAGAATCAAATGGGGGTGAAAGTACTGCTGATGGTTTGGTCAAGTTTGCCATTTTCAGGTTCCAATATAATTATTTTTTTTTTTGTCCAGATCCTAAGGGTAACATCAAGAGGAAGATTTTTTATCTATTCCTACAGTGGATAGATGTTTAATGAGCACTTGATGATTCATCCACAATAAAAAATTTCAGCTGAGAGCCTGGTGTTATTATTCAAGCCCATTTCGCAGTCAGACAGCTCCCATTCTTCTATAAAGTACTTTTTTACTCTGTGAAAAACAAGGCCTTGGAGGCAAGTCAGGGAATACACAATGGCATATTGAATTTACTGGCTTTATCTTGAACAATATGGCAGAAATATTTCAGTGATGCAGGATCTAATCTATAAATAACTCAGAAACATGGTGAAAGACTGTGCCAACAGATTGTTGAAATCCCCAGTGGTTTGAATGGAGTTTACCAGGGAGAATTCCTAAAGAGTTACAGTTTCAAACAGAAGTCAGCCAAATAAAAATAAAAATGGGGAATCTAAAATGCCAGTGCAGAAAGGAATCATCTGATGTTGCAAGGGAGTAACACTCAGTCACTCTTTGGCATTTTCCAGTTTAAAATGTTTGAATTTCTTTAAAACGATTATTTTTTCCCTCCTTTCTTTCTCCTGTTTCCCTTTTTGAAATGGGAGCGCATTTTAAGTACGTCCCTTTCAAGCCAGGAGTAGGGGAAATACAGACACAATACCGAAGATTTCCCAACTGCTTCTCCTCTTACTCTGCTTTGCTTGGCAGCTGATGCAAAACTCTTCACCCTGACCAAAAGTCAAAGCTAAGAGGTTCTTCTCATCACTGATGCCAGCGCAGCCCCTGTGCGGGGAGGGTACCAGCTGCAGAGCTGGCACCTGGCTGCAGCCTGGCAGCCCTGGCAGTGTGACTCCTCTGCTAAGCTTGGATCTGTACTTGAGAGCACAACACAGCAGGGGCTTAGGCAACAGTACGCACATACACCTCTGAACGCAGCTCACCATTAAGGAAAGTTGAGGGGAAATAAATCTTCCCCAAATTAACCCTTCCTTTATATCAAGAAAGCTAAGCTGACAGCTTCAACTACCTAGCAGCCAAGCAAGCTGTGTTTGCAATCATATAGGAGTGAATCACATTCCAACTACTTCTATATTAAAAAAAAAAAAAAAAAAAAAAAATATCCAAAGCAGCAGCTATTGCATAATATTGCAGAACAGGTTAAACTTGTCACCTTCAGTGACACTGCAGTGACTTCAGGAGAAATAGAAACTGCTCTGAGTCAGGGCCCACCTGCATTCAATTTAAATTGTACTAAGCTCAAACATTTGAGTCAAAATTCTGATGCAAAGCTTGCTCCTATTTGGGGAACAGGTGAGGTCAATTAGCAGATTAGATTTTTAAAAAAACTTCAAGATGATGAAGCTGATTTCTAGCTGCCTGGTATCAACTACTGCCCCAAGATGCAGTTCTACCCTGGTTCAGATGCACTAGAGACAGGGGCTTTCTGTTGTACTCGGCTCCCCCCTTCCCCACGCACACTCTTCCTGCCCGTCTTTGAAGAAGGCTCAATTCAGGTAGGAAAATCCTGTGCTCTTCAGATGTACTCAGACTTTCACATCAATTAAAATAATTGGCAGCAAATACAACACATACTTTAATCATAACTGCAAACACTCTGTGATTCTACCAAATCCTTTCTGAAAAGGAAAGTGCTATTTTGATGGGGCTCCGAAAAATAAATACTTAGAAAGAAAAATGGGAGTTTATGTTAGAATATTTCACTGTATTACTTTCAAAGGGCAAAGAATCCAAATAAATAACTTTACCCATATAATGTTATTTTACCATTTTCATTTTTTAACCTCGATCTGTTCTTTCTCACCAATCTGCACCTTTGGTAAGGTCTTGCTTCAGTCAGCCCCTATTCCCACATATTTTCTTATATTAAATCTTAGGGGTATAACATGCACAGGGAACCCAAAATTATTAATGATCCTCTTTTTCATATTTTTAATTAAAAGACTGACAGCTAAAGTGAGCTGATCAATATCACCCAAACACGAGCCAATTGAGAAGTGCTGCTTCCAACGTGAGAGCCAGGCAGGGCTGCGTCAGAAACACAAATTTGCAGGACACAAAGGAGTTAATGGTCTATCCCTGAGAGAGGCTTAAATCAGCTCCCCCCTCCCAGCACCTGCAAAAGACCCAGCCAAGAGTCTTCCAGCCATCACTAACAATCAGGAGGGAGCGAGATGCAGGAGAGGAGCACGCTGGCAAGCAGCTGCTCTGCCTGGGGCAACAGCTATCCCAAGAGACCTAAGCACCTAGGGGACTTTTTTCATCATTTTCCCACCACTGCTAACACGGATTCAGCTTTAGTGATGTTAGTAGCATTGAAAGCTGAGCAAAGTCAGGCTCTCAGTGGCAATTCAAGCATCACTTTGATTTAGACCTATTTTGAGCTGCACGGAATGAAGCTGGTGACTTGTCTGCACAAGGATTCCCCATGTTACTGGCATTAGAAACGCTGCGCATGGTTTGCAGGAGAGGCAGGTGGGGCTCCATCAGGAGACAACGAGGGAAGAATCAGGTAACCAAAGACAGTGTTGACAGCACCTTGTGTCCCCGTCCCCCCCGCCAAGTAACAAATCTCCATCAAGACTCGTGTGGCACCAGACAGCCCAGAGGAGCTGCGCTTATGGGTGTGCTTATTTTGAAGCACAGCCTTCAAGGAGGCTGTTAACGGAGCAAATGGGTTACAACTGAAGCATCTAACCCTCCTTTTGTAACTGGAGTCCTTCGTATGCCCGAGTTAGGCAGTGCTGACTTGATGGCTTAGCATCTTTAAAAAGAAGAAGGAATTATTTCCAGAGAGAGAGATCGATCACTGCACCCCAATACAAGCGACAGTCATAACTGGCTGTGTGCAGAATTTGAATGGAAGCAGACAGAGAGCAGGAATAGTCAGTCCTTGGTTACCAAGCTGGCAGGTCACACTGAACCAGAGTGCCCTGGCTCCAGACATCCCTTCTGAGCCTTCTAAGCTGTACCACAGATATCTGAAGCATGTGGGGAAAGTGCTTGAGTGTCTGTGTTTGTTTTCATCTCTACAAACCCAAATGTATTTTCAGGAAGAGCAGCTCGTTATTGGACACATCTAAGTCCTTTTCATCTCACTGCACTTTCAGAAGCCAGGGAGGTTTGACCAGGTGGGGTATGCTTGCTCTAATTTTGCTGGACACTGTCATTCACTCAATAAGGACATGACATAAACTTTGATTCTCAACGTGCCATGCCATAGCTTTGGGTAGGAAGACTATACTTATTATAAAAGCCTGAGTTTTCATAAATGCAAATTTTCACACATCCTAAACTTAGGGTAAATTTATTCTAATGCTACAACATAAAAAGGAGGAGCTGTCGAAGACATTTCCTATGGTGTTTTCAAAGAAAATAGCATTCATTTTGATTTAGTTTTAAGGAGTAAGTGATAGGGAGAGTGGACACATACACTGAGGATACCACCCAGGAGGAACCCTTTGGGAGGCTCAGCCGGAGAAACATCTGCTCCATTCAGATCTGGCTGCCTCGGTCTCCAAGATGCTCAGCCCTGTGAAGGCATTTCTGTGTGTACAACAGACAGCAGCCAATGGAAAATGTCAGGATTTCTACTTTGCCTCTTGAGTTCACAATGCTCCCCCTTACACCTTTTTTTGACATTTTTAGATGAGCAGGCTTCAGTCAGTGCTGGGAGGAACAGTTAACGCAGAAGAATGCGTGACAAAGTTTTGCTATATCTAAGTGGTTCACAGGACAATCCTCTGTCAATATAATGTTCTACATTAGATGAAAACTTACAAGGATTATTAGTTGAAAGAACATTACAGACAGCGTCAGCAGTTATTGCCACTTCTGAGCTCTGTCTTCCTCAGAGCATATTTTTCTTACTGTGCCATCGCAGAGAGTTACTCTGAGGTAACGGAGATTAAATGAAAATTATTTCAAATATCTCAGAGATTGTAATCTCTTCAGATATTCCTTAAGTTTAGTAAACATCAATACAAAGTTAAATAGAATTATTACTAATATTTTGAAATCATTATATTAAAAAAGTAATCACAGCTCTGAACTTTCAAGATTTTTAAAAAGAAAAGTAAGACAAAAATTCTTACGATGTTTTTACTAAAATAGCAACAGCTTGCTTCATTCTAACTACCTTGGAAAGAGAATGCCCTGAGATACTGTATAGAAGAACCAAGCATAAAAAGGAGGAAACTTGATTATTTTACCTTCTCTCAAGCAAAAGTAATCTCTGCCGGGCAGAGAGGCAAATACCCACTTTCTGTCCCCAGCAGCCAGGATAAAGGATATGGCCATGGGAAAGCAAATATAGCTTCCACATCCCTGACAACCATAGGGTATAGATAAAAGTGTAACTACAACTTGGAGGGAATTAGAATAAATGAGGAAAGGTTAGAGGGCAGTGTGAAGTCACACTGATAACGTGCCTAACTCTTCTTTTCCAAAAAGGCAATTTGAAGGATTTTTGTTGGTGTTGTTTACTGGTCTTGGGGATTTTTTTGGGGTGGGGATTTAGGGTGATTATTGTGTATCTTCTTATTCAAGTGGAAGTAAAAAAAAGTAAATTACAAATTAGAGCTTGCAGTTCACAGGGGTTTTAGTACTAAAAGCATGCACTTATATATATAAATAAGAATTTTAATGATGAGAGTATCATGAGCAACAATGAACAAGATCTGATTATAAATGATGTCAGGTATTCAAGGGATGTTTTCACTGTAATTAAGAGATGACGGTGGAAGAAAAAGAGGTTTCAAAAATTGAGACCTTCTACACAATGAGGTTCAAGCAATTTAGATTTGTTCTTGTTAAAGGACTCTCTTCTTCCATTGTTTGCCATTTTGAATTTAATCTTTTTTCTGTCTCTGGAGTTTTGCCATTCATTTTTCTTGCAGGATCTTTATAGGCTGTTTCTGCAGTGGCAGTATTTCATTAGTATTTCTCCACAGAGAAACGATTTTTTTTTATTGTTATTTTTTTTTTCTTTTTTTTTTTTTTTTGATAGAATATTAGGAGACTACCTACTGGTGAAATATACAGGCTCTAGTACAATCTCACAATGAAAGTGTCAAATGCCCTATCACTAGAGACGTTTAAAACTTGACTGTACAAAACCTAAGAGAATTTTCCGCAGGAAAATGAACCTGCATCAGTGAGGGATTACACGAGACCAAAAACCTAACAGTCCATCTTGTTTTCTCTGATTTCTATATCTTCTCTTGTCTGAAAATGTGTAGCATATGTCAGTAACTTGTGTTCCTCTCCAGTCATCCTACGCGAACAAGAGTAATTTCTTCTCCCCATTTCCTATGCAGCCACTTCCTGGTATTCACGTCTGAAAATAGAGTTTGTATATCCTCCAGGGAAAGTTTATTGCAGTGAGGCAGCCACAATGAACAGAAATGTCAAGTCTCAATGACAAGAAAGCAGTTTACTCAAAAGATACCGATCTTGGTATATAGTAGTGTATGCACAGTTTAGATTATAGGAATTCAACCCTGAAGCAAAGAGGCTCTTAAAGACCCCAGAGCTGTGATTGCTTGCAAAGGCCATCAGTTGGGTATATGCTTCTTGTTTCTCTCAGCTTTTCAGGCTTGTACTTTCTGGGATTTTTAATTAAAAGATAATAGCAAAAGATCTTTGGGTTTAAAATGAAATTCTCATATTTGTTTGGTTCCTTCAGCAGTCCTTAGCCCTTCAAATACCTCACAACTGCCAGTGAAAGAAACCAACCTACTCACAACACGAATAGTGAAGTGAAATGCCCATCTCTTTTTCCCTGTTTTCTCCTTCTTTCACAAGCATAGCAGGATGTCAGATCTGCAGGGAAATTTATGCAGTGCCACTGTGAAGGGGATGGGGACAAAAACGTCCCACAGAACCCACAAGCTCTGCTCGTTGCGGTCTTCAGTCGGTGACACACCACAGCGGAGGTGTTCGGTAGCTCATCAGTACCCGTGCTGCCACTCGGTGAGACCCCCCCCCTTGGAGGGGTATGGCCACGGTGGAAGCTACCACAGCAGCACCCAGGATGACTCCATCTCCATAATCAGATGCTACAGCCCTGGGGAAAGGACTTCCTTCACCAGACATGCTCCTGTTCTCTCTGCCTGTGTTCTGGGGAAGAAGGTGTAACTGGCCTTGAACAACGGCAGCTCCTGGGCTTCCATCCGGAGCCTGACAGGTGAGCCACAGCTAGCCTGGATCTCCGCCTCACAGCACACTCCAGCTGCTCACAAGATGACTGTAAATCTAGAGGAGATCTATCTGATGTCCTCCTTCCCACTGAGATAATTCTCTTCGCTGACTTCAAGTGATTCCAAAAAGTTATTCTCAATTGCTGCTTTTTCTTTCCCTTTGGGAGAGGGAGCAATCTTGTACTTGTGTTTATTTCCCTTTCCCTTATTTCCTTTTATTTGCTAATTCACTTTTCAGCAATGATTTCACCACAAGTTACAGGTATCATTGCAATATTTGCAGGATAATGAAGCAAAAATCACAGCAGAATAAACCGATCCACCACACTTGGGCAACACAAAAATCCCACAAAACCAAAACAAAGACTCTTCCACACCCCTAACCTGAGCTTTTTGTCCAGAACTTGCCATATAACTAAAACTGGTTTTACATCAGATATCTGGCTAGCTTATAGCCTTTAAAATATCTTATTCAGGTCTGTATTTCCTATGTGATAATAGGGGGGGAAAAAGTCAGATAGGCATACATCCATTTTTATGGCGTTCCCTTAAAAGTTTAGCTTTCATTTTAAAGGAAATCAAAACAATATTTCATAAAGATGAAGGCAGGAAACTTTTCCAAAAGCGAAAGCAGATTAGTCAGTGAAGATTAAAGTTGCTTCAGTGCAGGGCTGTAATTTAAGGCAGATCATGGTGCAGACAAAATACTTCTGTACAAGTTTATTTCCTCTGTCTCTGCCCACCTTCCCCTTGCAAGTTGTTACTTCATTTCACCGAGAAGGCTGAAATCAATATAACGAGTAGAAAAGCACGCAAATTAGAGAAGTGTGTGTCAAGTGGCAGCATAAAAAGAGCAAGTGAGAATTCTGTTCCAGCATAAAATCTCCAGAAAATCTTATACACCATCAACGTGGATTCATTTCCATAAAAAACAAATTGGTAGCTGATGCTGATGAAGGCTGCTGTACACTTTACTGCTAATAAGTGACACCAGGGGCCTTGTTACAAAGTATTTCTAAACATAAGAAATTCCGTAATGGGGTCCCCAAGGGCCACATCCGCAAACTGTGGACCCTCTTTGTGCTGCATGTGCACAGTCACTTGTTTCCAAGGCAACTAACCCCGAGCCTGTAAGCGGTACCAGACACTTGGTGTAGAGAAGTTAAACGAAGCCTTCTCAATATTTTCATTCTGTTACAGGGCCAACATATTAGGAAGCATTGTCTTTCCTTGATTTTGGACTACAGAATCAATCTGTATTTAGATATCGCCTGTTATCATCATCTGAAGAAATAATACAGCGTGTCACAACTGAGAGTGGTAAGGGCAGAATCCTCACTTCTTTTTATTCTTTTTAACAGCTAAAAAAAAAAAAAATAATGAATTCACCCCTTTCGTAAGAAAGCAGCTGCAAGACATGAATGAGCACAACAAGCAATGGTGTACCATGCCAGGTAGCAGAAGAGCATCAAGGATGATCGGTTTGGACACTCTCCCCTTTGATTCTGGTCACGCTGCTGCTGATAGTTAACACCAGCCACATTTTCTACAGTACAGTATCAGTTCTGCCCACTCATTCTGCATCAACCTGCCCATCAGCCAGCAACTTTTCCGTCACCACAAACGTATATAAAGTAGGGGGAGGGAAAATAAGTATAGACACCCCCCGCCCCAAAAATCCCCAAACCATGATTGATCTCCATATCAGCGGAAGAATCACTTCATTTGATTGGAAATGCTTAGGCTTTTTGTAAATGCAGCGTGTTTTTCTCAGCATTAACCTCAGAAGGCCAGGAAAGGTCAGAACATCAGAATTTCATAAAAATTACACCTATATAAGCTAAAAGGAAAAACAACCCTACATCATACTACTTGATCATTCATCCCAGAAGAGAAAGACCTTAAGAAGTTCTCTCAGTAGTCCCAGGTCAAGTCTCACTGCAAAGAAGAAAGCTGTGTTTTCTGCACAAATATGCAAGCTCCTTACTAGCTCACAGTTGCACATCAGTTGCAATACACATCTCTGCTTTAACTCCTGAAGCCAAAAAAGGGATTTGGACTGCAATTCCTATGATATTGTATCTGGGTATCTTGCTCAACCCCTTCACAGCTAAAGTCAGCCAGACCCTCCGTACCTAGGTACCTGTTTGAACTCCAGAAATCTGCCATGCTCTAGATGCAAATATATAAAACGTCTACAGCCATCTCTCCTCCATGAAGTCTTTGCTTAGCACTACTGGCAATTTAAATACTAAGCTCTGAAAAAGATAAATAAAGATGCAGATAATTTTCAAGTTTTCTGCTAAGGCTACATTTAATTAATTAGCAAAGCACTGACTTATCCCAGAGGAAAGAGGAGGAATAACAAGGTTTTCCTACCCTCTGGTTAACAATTTTTGAGGTCACGCATGCTCTGCTACACACCACTGTCACAACCAGAGAGCCTCTCCCCGCTCCCCTGGAGCGCAGCAGAGCCTGCTAGCAACACTGACCTGGAGAGACACCTGCTAGCAGGGTCGATACACAGGGCCAGTGTCTTCAAGGGACAGATGTGAAAGGACTGCCCACAGTTCCTCCCCGAGCAGCCTCGCGGCATCACCCTCATAAGCTCAGGAAACACATTACCTACATTTCATTAAAAACAGATCCTAGGAGAGGTTATTTTCCTTTCAAGAAACCAAGCAAGAAATAAGGTTATAGGTACTAAAATACCTACAGTGTATATTAAATTCACTGAAGTTTTGATTAAACATCAGCTGTGCTTCATAGCAGATGAAAAAACTCACGCATGTACAAAGAGCCCCCTCTTTTGTCTTTTCCTCACTTCAGAATTATTTTTTTTTTTCCAGACTGGCATTTCAGATCTCTTTCAAACAATGTGCCCCATGTAGTATGTTTATAGCCATAAACCTGTCACACAGTGGAACACTTCTAGCTAGGCAGCTCATTTTTGCTGTCTCTTGAGAAGCGGCTGACTTCTCCATGGGTGGTCAACCTATTGGGAAGCATACAAAACCTTACAGGAGGAAGCTTCTCGTATTGTCAGCAGAAAGAGCTAGCCTCATCACCTGTCTCTGGGCTATACCTGATGACTTGTAATGCCACCGTCTTTCCACTTCACACTGAAGATGCATCACACTCCCAGTCCTGATTTGGAAGTTTTATTACTGAATGTGGCTTTGTGTAAGTGATGCCCAACCTGCTGATAACTGTGCCCAAACCACAGAGGTAGACATCTTCCTCTCTTAAGGCATATCTCCAAGTCAGAATCTGACTAATAAAACCTACAGCTAAGCCCCCAAGAGCTATCAGTACAAGGGACAAGGAAAGGCACTACTGGAATATCAAAGTAATTTAGTAAAGCCAGCCTAAGGATCCATGTGCTCTCATCATTACCATCCCATGGAGACCAGCAACGCTAGCGTTGAACACACAAGTGTCACAGCGTATTGGTTGCCATTACAAAAGCATCTGTTCCAGCATGGCAGCACATTTAGAAGCTATGCTTTGCGTTTCCAAGTTTCCCAAAGCCCACAGGACTGCCAATGAACCAGCAGAGCTCCAGAAACAGATCGATCTTTGGCTCTTCTCCCAAAGATGCTTCCTAGCTGCATTATCATTGACAAGGTAACTGATGCTGTCAGAATCTGTCAGATGGCAAATTCACACAGGTCTTTTGCCACTGATCTGCCAGGGGGATGTCCGTCCGTAACAAGGAGAGTGGAGAAACTCTGGAATAAGCAGTTTCTTATTCTCTGGAAACTTCTTATTCCAGGGTTTCTTACAGTCCTCTGTCTTCCTAGCTTCTAAATGAAGGTCCGTGAATGCTCTGGTACTGAAATAGGGGTATAAAACCTCACATGTAAAACCTCCTAAATAGGAGCTGTCTCCTCTTATCTCTAGTATGAAAGAAATCCTAATCTTTTTTTTTTTTTTTCCTGAATAGAAATATAAAATAGCATCATGTAGCCTTATAGTTATGAGGAAACTGAACTTTAATGGCTTCAACACTTGACATTACTCATAGTTAGAAAGGTCAACTTTTATCCATCACCTGAGGAAGATTTTCTCCGATTCCCACCAGTGACGTTGTTGAGAATTTTCGGCCTTTAAAACAAAGATTCTTTCAAAGCCGAGTGTGGTTGCTCCTGAGATATTATGTAAAACTCCCATCTCCTGTACACGCCGATGATACCAGCTGCAAAGGTCTTTGAAAGCACTGTTCACGCAGCATGAAAATTCCAAACAAATGGAAAGCTTTATAGCAATACAGTACGCATAACGGTCGCTTTCACAATTCCAGTTGACACTTAAATATTTAAAAACAACAAGGGACATATGGGTTATTTATTTTCTTTTTTACTTTAATTCCAGTTCTGAAAATAGTTTCTAACTTAGTTATTTTAAAACAGAAATGGCACCATTTTAGCACTGAACTTGTGGGCAATTCATCAGGTTGTGAATTCTAACCTGACACTTACAATACACCAAATGCTTTTTCAATGCTGCTGTTGCACCATCTGCTTTGATATTGCTTCAGAATTATACTTAAAAATATGTAGCTGGAAGCAAAATGAGGTTTATAGAATTTGACTACAATCTATATCTTTCTGGGAGGGCGGATTAATCTTCAGTGCTTGAAAGCTTTTGCGCTTTATAATTTTTGACAACATTTGAAAAACAGAACACAACTGGCACTGCCACGAGGATGTGAAAGTTTGTGCTTTTCAAGTCCTAAAATAGTGGTGTTCTTGCTAAGTTCTAAAGAATATTTTGTGTGGTGTCACTTTTCTCCTAAAAGTCTAACCCACAGATATTGCTGGGTTTTGTTTTAATGACTCTTTCACGTGGGTATAAGACCAAAGTATTATGTAATTTTAAAATGACAAGCTACAGTAAAACAGATTTATGAAGGGTAAAGGCTGCGTTATTTTCTTACAGACTGCAAAGAGCAAACTCAAAATCTCAATTCTTTTGTGAACAGACACAGCATAAGTGGAGTGGTTTCCCATTCTTGCAGCTTCATATCATAGTATAAATATTGCAAATTTTACTGTTCCAGTTGAAAATTCATATGGAATAATCAAGTTGCAGAGTATGGAAGCAGACAGTTTTATGAGATGTACTGTAATTGTTCTGACCTATTCCTGCTAGCGATGAAATAGGGGCAATAAAGTGAAAATCTTGCTGTTTCTTTGTCCTCGGTCTACATATGACCTAGATGTCACAAATCTTAAAACAAAAATGAAGCTGTTTCTGCATGTTAGTTCGTTCTATTGTTGGAGGTATTTATTCGGAAAACAGATTTTACTAGAACTGTTGAGTGGGAGGCTCTCCGATCTTCCTCTCGGGCATCTAGCACTGGCCTCTGTCAGAAACAGGATCCAAGACTAGGTGGATCAGAAGTTTAAGCAGCGCTGGAAACCTCACTCTAATTTGTCATTATTCCAATCGAAAAAGCCACTCTCAATTTTATCTTTTTGAACTTTTCTTAACTAGTGAAACATAAAATAAAGATGAAGCAGGTAAGGTATTATTTATATTCATGCCTTTAAAAAACATTTATAAAATACAAAAAAGGAGGAAAAACTGTGGAGATACCATCTATGCTGACACACTACCCTTCATTGTAGGTTTCCTCCACTTTTTTCCTGGTAAATTTTAGATGTGCAAGATGAAGGATTTTATCACATCTCAAGAGGATTAATTCCTTAGACCAGATCTGGAAATTTCTTGATAGATGAAAGGCAGAACTGTGACTCAAAGCATTTCAACATTTCTGCAGAGGGTGCTCTACTGCTTTGAGTTTTCAAGAGACAAGGTCACAATTCTCAGAAATCACAAGCACTTCTTCCAGTGGGAATCCATTTGGATTTTAGTGCAAGTGCAGGGAATTCGCTTGAGCTTGTTAAGAGGATCATGAAGCCCAGTGGAGTTTCACATACCACCACACAAGTGGACGTACCACTTGCTCACGTGATCTCAGCCTCTCTTCATTTCCCATCTATTGCACTTTGTCTCTCAGTCCTCCAGCCTTCTTTTACCCATCTCAGTAGCGTTTTCAAACAAACATCTTTGAATGCTTATTATTTTGAACGCCTCACTTAGAGGTGGCTCCATCTTACAAGACTCATTATTTGTTCTACAATTATCTCCTTGAAGTTCCCATTTGCTCAGGAAAAAAGTAGAGTGAAATATAATAAGATTGCTGACACATTAAGACTTCTGCCTGTCATGCTCTTCCTTCCTTTTCTATTTATCTGTTTCTTTTTCAGAGCAATTTGCAAGAAGGATTTTACTATGGTCCATAACCAGGGCTCTCAGATCAGGATAGCAATAGCGATAAGATTGCTTCCAAAGTAGAGTGTGGTTTACGCTCAACATAGATTAAAAAGCAAATTTCCCATCCGTGCTCTTTATTGAAATGCGTGATGCTAATTCAAGTGGAAGCACTCAAATCGTTTTTCAGAAACTAATGCTGCAGTGACGAAGGATCGCTCAGCTCGATGGATTAAAAGCATGATATAAACTTCACACTGCCCCAGCTGTGTAGGTAAGAGTTATTCTCATTTTATGAATAGGAAACTGATGTGCAAAAAGAAGATGTGGTTTACAAAGATCCCACACTAACTCAGTCTCAAAGTATGTCTAGGCCTGGAAATCATCCCTCTCCCTCACCACTAAAGAACATAGCATGATCTCACAGACACCCGTACACAGCAAAGCTGCCGTTCCTCTGAGCCTTCCCTTTTCTTAATGCTGAATATTTCCTGAGAATTGACAGTCTCAGATGCACAGGAGAACTCTTCTGGCTCCAGAACGACCCCTGAGTATCCCCAAATTATACTTTTAGCTTTGCATGTTTGTTTTTAAAACATAAAGATTTTTTTGTTAATACTGCAACATGCATGCAACTCTCTGGTATGTTCTGTCTTGCTCTTCAGGAAGGTCCAGACTGGCATGTTGATGTTTTCAGCAACACACCTGAATCTACGCTAATTATTGCATCGATAAAAAATTATCCGAATTGTCTTTGGCAAAGCAGAAGTAAACTGGATAATATCCCCTGCATATATATATATACACACACACACAAAAAAAGACTAATCTGAAACATTCTATTGTTAACTGAGGCTCTTGAGTGTATGTTACAGTTTAAAAATAAAAACAAAACACCATTTTCTTTTCTAGTGCAGGCAAAATAAATGGTGCCCAATTCATCTTAAACAACATTCCTGCACACAAAGTTGGTGACATAATTAAGAAATGTATTCGAGCTATTACTAATTTAACATAGCTCATCAATACTTCTATCAGAAAGCTGTTTATGGCCAACAGTGTCACAACTGAATTTATGCATTGTAAATACAAATATATTTTATTCATAGAAAATTCCTGTGACTTCAATTATGCAATAAGTATTTATTTGGAATTCATTATTTTTTGTTTGATAACCATCATTAATTCATGTTCAACTGATTAAGCCTGCTGTAAAGCTTTAGTGAATATTATACAAGATAAAATACAGATTTGTAGATCTCTGCATTTTCCCTACAACCTCTAATCTGGACTCTGTGGTCAATGACGTTATACTGTTTCACACGATCACTGAATTTTATGTTATAATAGCATTGCTAATCATGGAAATATATCACAAGTCTTTCTGTTAAAACAACGTAAATCTCTGGACAAGAAGAGAAATCTGTTGATTTAGTAGAGCTTTAGCTACTTGCTACTTCTAAACTGCACAAAGTTATTGCTCTTCTCGCTGCCCTTTTTTATTTCTGCAGATGAGATTAAGACGCAGGGTGTTTCCCCTGCTCCTCTCCCCATTTTGCAGGCATGCGAACACTTGCTTACCAAACAAGCTAGCTCTTGGCACAACCGCTTTAGCCAAAAAGGGTGGTATGTTTAAGTATACACAGTAAATTTAATCTTCCTCCACATTTTCTCTTAAGCAGAGTGCTAAAATTTGTGTTGGAATATAAAGTAAGGTTCATATGTTCCTGAACTGACTTTTCTTTTTGTATTGTTTTTGCTCCAGGTTCCTGGGGCTCACAAAGAAAACAGAGGCAAAAAGAACAAATTAAAACAGCAAGTATGTGAGAGAGAAATAAAGACAACACTACCACTGTTTTCTATAGCTTCTGTTTCACAGAGATATCTACTTTAGTTATCCAAGGAAACAAAAGTTCAGGTTAATGCATAAAACCATTTTACTGTAGTCAACAAAAGCTGAAGACAGAAAGACTGAATTAGTCCAAACCAAAAATGCCTACTCATAAAACCAAACAGCTGTGTTGAGATAATTTCTGGTAAACAAGGGGAGCATGAAGCCAGAAATTAATGGACCAAAATAGCTATGCTGGAAATTAAGCCCAATTAGTGAATAAAATAATGAAAGGAATTGCTCTTTCCATCTCACTTTCTTCCTTCAATATGCTGGTTTTGAGATCTCAGTTTCACACTGACACTGAGAAAAAGCATGGACCGAAAGGAGCAAGGGCACCGTTACAGCTGCTGTGCTGCACATCTACGAGCTGTGAATTCACTTTTGTCACTATTTGACCATGGTTACAAAACAGCGAAGACCAGAGACTCAAATGATATAGTCTGTACAGCCAGCTGAGCTCCTATGGCCAGGCTCCTACATCCCATCCCCCTTGGTTTTCGCCACTCATCTGAAGAAAACGCCTAACTTTGCTGGCCAGTAATGAATCTTTTGTTTTATGAACCTTTCATCAAAAAAGCAGCTACAAATGACATCTTAATCCCAATACTGTCCATGTTTGCCAGGTCTAAACCCACTAGTGATCACTGCTGGATTACAGGGAAGTACTAGCATTGGAAACATTTTCCTTGCTTCTGTTTCTATTGATTCTGTAAAATTACAGAGGTGCGTAAGTGGCATTAATACTTTTTTGTATGCACCAAAATTACCGCAGCAATTCCATCTTTTCAGCAGCAAACATCAGACATCGGTCTCACTATCATGTCAAAAGAAATGCTCTCTGCATCTTACCCTTCATATTTGGTGTACATCTGTAGTCTGCACGGTTTTGGAACAAATTCCATAGAAGTCTGTAGATGCATAGCAATGCCTTGGTCTGTGACTGTTCTCTTTCTGAAATAAGATTAATACCAAGCCCATTCTCTATCCAAAAGTTAAGTGCCAACAATATATACTTTCCCTGTGTTTAAGGCTCAAAAAATGTAGGTGAAAAGACTGGCAACACAACTTCTAGATTGTCACTTCTTTTGTACCAGCAAAGAGTCTTTTCTACAGCATCTGTTCTGCGTGTGTTTAAGGTTACCCTTTAAGGAGACAAACAGTTGGAGTTGCGGTAATGACCCCGAACACTGTGCATTTGTATCTTGAGTCAGAGATAATGAAGTTAATTCTTTTTTCCATTAGGCACAGGACAGAAACAGAATGGTATAGACCTTATGTATTTATCCTTGTGGTCATGTTTTGTATTAAATTCATTTATTAAGGAACATTTTACGTATGATCAAACTTAGTGGCGTAATGCTATTAATATTATGGGAATATCGAGGAGTCCTCATCAAATGACTACAACTTTGCTATGATACATGTTGTACAACTTCACATGGCCACAACTACTGCTGGTCCAATCTTACTTATATGAGGAAAATTTGTCTTCCTTTATTTCATTTACTGCAACCTTTCTACAAGCCATCTCACAGTTTTCATTTGCATAACCATCTACTCCCCATACACTCCCATTTTTACTTTTTAAAAGTATCACAAAAGCATTTTATTTCCTCCCTTTCCAAAACTCAATATTAACTCAGCCAGAACATATTCTCAAATTATTTCTTTCCATAAAAACAAGACCTAATCACTGACTTCTGAGTTCACACAACTGCTGTAAAACTCATTTGCGAAGATGGCTTTTGAAATTTGTAGCTCCACAGACTGATGCATCATACACTTGCACTAAGAATTTAATCTGAATTTGTCAAAACCATAGCATGGTCACTTTGCTATGAGCCTGTGAAATTATATGTAAGACAAAAGACAAACTGAAAGATTTAGAACCATAATTTGTGTATTTATATTTTTAAACAGATAATGTAACTCCACATGAAGAGAGAAAGCTTTTGTATGGTAAAGGAAATGCAAAACTTTAAATACTACAGTATTAATAATTGCTTTTGATGCTAAAATGTATTATTCATAATAATTCATACAAAATTTAATTCAAATATTCATTACAAGTGATATTATTAATTTAAAAACATTGGTTATTAGTCAGCACTACCAAAAAGCAAGATCAGACCCTTTGAGTGCATCATAAAGTAATCCTCCACGAAGGAAGGATGTTGCTTGTTTCCATGAAAATCAATGTAGCAGAATATACAGACTAAAGACTGAAAGAATAGCTTCCTTGTCCTTTAGTGATGGCATTGGATTCTAAAATGAAACCCATCAGGTAGGAAGATCCCAAATGGATGTAAATAGTTCTCCTGTTGTCATATAGGGCTTGAATACCAAATCACAGTTTCTTTAAACACATTAGTGGTCCCTCCCATTAAATGTTTCTTGTTGGGTTGTGATTTTGGGGGGTTTGTTTGATTGGTTTGTTGGTTTTGTTTTGTTTTATTTTTTTTAAGAAATTCAACTGGGAATGCACTGCATCTCTCTGAAGTAAGCACTTCTTTTCAATAAACCACTATTGCTCACCAGTAATAATTCATTTTTCTCACACTGCTAGACAGCCCATACAGGCACTCACACACATTCTCTCTTCTAAAATACCAGACAGGAGAGCATCCACAATTTTTACTCATTAAGAATTTACCTAAACTGAGGTAGCGATACAGTCATCCAGGAAACGTGATTGCTAAGAAAACTGGTAATAGCACCAAGTTCTTTTCTACTGCTTTAAATCAGGCATGTAACAAAAAGGGCTACTGTCATTTCCATTAATGTAAGTTAGTTTGCTCACCACTTACTGTTCTATCCTTTTTAACTAAGGAGAGAATTTCTTTTTGTTGAGAACTGAAGTGAGCAGATGGACATAATATTCAACCACAATAATACTGCTTTACATCTCTTTGACAATATAACAGCACTGGATATTAGTGTAATTTACTCCCACTTCAAGTCTCCTTTTCACTGACAGAACAGCATGAAGAGATCTTCATATAAGTGAAAATAAGTCCCCTGTGAATTCTAGGACAAAATTATGACGTAGCGAATGCAAAACACTGAACAAACTTTGAATGTGGATGGAAAATACACAATTAAAATATCATTCGGACTTGAGGGCTTTGAGAATATTGCAAAATAAATAGGGAATATCTATTTAGTTCACACCGAGACCACAAATCATAATTTCTCTGATCTCTAGAGATGATAGCAGTGAGGAACGTGATTAATACATCATGGTATATTAATCCCACATTATGGTGTGCCTGTTGCTTGTGTTGCACATGAACTGCCTGGGAGGATTTCAGCCTCTTGCAGTGCCTACTGGACACCTCTCTGGCAGTACTGCCTTCCATCATTTTCAGGGATCATTTTCAGAATGACAGTAACAGAATTAAATCCTGTATCTCTTGAGAGGTGACATCAAATGGCATTATTAGATGTTGAGCACCTCTAGGATACTTCATGATGCAAAAGATCCCAGGCTAGCAGACACCTCAGTGCTATGCTCACCCCGTATAGCGTTACACAGATTTAGAAACAATTGTGCTGCCTATGCTGCTTCCAGGCTGAGGTAAGCCGGCAAGCAGCTTAGATAGGCCACTGATTTAGCAGAACACTTTATAAAGGCAGACAAATGTCCAAAAGTTGCTGCCTTCACACCCTCCAGTTGTCACACTGTTCAGGAAGCAGGGGGGAGGAGGGTGCGCAAAGCAAGCCCTGCCCTGCAGAATCCATGCTGGATGATGCAAAGTGCTCTGGAAATGATGCGGCTTGGGATGCAAAGTCACCTGGGGCAGCCTGGAGACAGGGGATTTATTAAATTCCATTGCTAACAAGATTGTGTGTAGTACAGACTCTCATGGGATATGATTTTGCAATCCTCACCTCACAGGCATGGCAGCATATGTTTTACTAACTACTCCACGGAGTAGTTTTATACAAATGAAGTAGGCTACACAAGCACAACACCTAATGTTTTTCCCACACAGAGTTTACTAAACATAGGGAAGTAACATGAGGCTTAAGACAGTCCTGCAAGGCTCCCATTTTATCCTCTAGAGCCTTTCCTTCTGCTGCTTCTTAAAATGATGAGAAAGAATCTTCCTTTCTGATGTGACATCTGGTCTACTTCAGGCAAGCCCTTGCCTACTTACTGAAAATACCTGGCTAAACCACAGTTCTTCACCTGTGTTAGTGTCCCTGTCCCCTGTCAATCTTATTTCAAAAGTGAGAGCAAAAAGAAGGCAAACTAGCACTTCCATTGTGATGAGGGTTTTAGACTGATGGACGTGTATCCTAGGCATTCATAATTAGATTTCACAACCAGACAGAATTAATAAACTGGTTTTCCAACATGTTCATCAACTGGTATTAACTAGTTTATCAATGTAAAACTTAGCAAACAGTTTTAAAGCATCATGAGAGTAGACCTAAATCACAGATGGCAGAAAAGGAAATGTATGGGATGCTAAGTCAGAAGAATGCAAAAAAATAACCAAATTCAGTATTAAACAGCTTAGTTTTGTTTCACCTCCTCCTACAATTTTCTCCAAGTTCCTCACCTGTCCACCTCACCTACTAAAAAAAAAAAAAAATGGTTTTAGAAAGATATAGTTGTTCCCACCAATAAATACCTTTTGCATATATAAGGGGACAACTGAAGAACTTTCATTTGTTCATTTCCCATCTATTTTATGCAGTATTTCTACCACATTCTGTATTTTACAGGAGTGCAATGTTTTTAATGTAGTAGAGTTTCAATCCACTAAAACTTAACAATTTCAAATGCTGCTTTTTCAGTTTTAGGCATATGCATCATTAAATCAGCACAAAACTTCTTCTCATTGCATTTTTAACAGGATACGCAAACTATTCACAGTGAAATGTTCTTAATTATGAGGATGAATCCTGCTGTCATCACTGCACTTTAAAAATGTGACATCTAATTTTATTTAAGTCTTTTCCATATTCTCTAGCAAAAAGGTTGCAGAATGTGAGCAATTACGGGCTAAGAAAGGGTGGTAAGGCAGTGGTAGTATAATGGGTAATCAAAGCAAGCTATTTAAATTGCAGAGAACTGAGTGTCTCAGTGTCTAAGACAAATCCTCTACCATTCAAACAATCAACCAGTTTAGTTTTTTGTATGTGTTCTACCAGTGTGTTTTATTAATAAATCCTCAAAAACCTCATACAGTACTTGCAGGATTTATCTCAACCTCCTTCTTTGTGCTTTTCCCCCACAACTGGAATGCCACCTAGTTCGAGTTTCTGATGGCTGATTTTTTTCTCCACTAATGTTCAGTAGCTATTGTTTTACTGCAATGTATTTATGAGAAACAGGCAATTTTTTTAAGGTGCCAAGAGCTTCAAGCTTTGTTTGTTTATAGCTCCTCTGTGCACTACTGCATGTCTCTTGGATTCAACTGCCAACGTAAGGGATTAAGGGGCTAAGCGAGTTTGACTGGTGCAGGAATCTTTCAAATCTGTTCCTCTAGCTCAACTCTTTCACTGGCAGTTTTTATTTAACGATAACTGCCAAAAAAAAAAAATTAAAAAAAAAAAAATCCCTTGGTACAGCAGGAGTGACAAAACAATCACACATTTCAGGCACAATTCAATATCTAGTCACACCTCTGAAAAAAATAAAATAAAATAAAATAAAAGTTGACAAAATTATAAAGCTCTTCGGCCTGTTGGCTTGCTTTTGCTGGGTTTTTTTAGTTTTTTTAAGTGCCGCAACTAATCTTTAGATTGTTAGAGAGGGCTGGAGCAAGTGTTTGCTGACCTGTAGCCTGCCCACAAGGCAATAATTATTCAATTAAGCTCCTGTAAGTGAAAATACCTTTTCTCTTTTTAAACCTATCCTAGAGAAATCTTGCATCAATATTTGTCAGTTACTGCCTTATGTGTTTCAGGCTACCTGAAACCTTTCCTTAGCTGCTGTTCCCCATAGATCAGTGATGCTTCTGGTGTTTCATCACTAGAAATGGAAATTGTTCCTTACATGAATTACAGGCAGATTTATGTTTGTCTTTCTAGGGATGGCTGAATTTTCATTGCTGATGAAAACAATTATTTAGTAATACCCGCAACCAAATTCAGAGCTAGACCCAAAAGCATCCCTGCTGATGCAACTCATTTCTGACCAGTCCTGCTATTTTGCTCCTTGTTTCCTGGGCACAGAGATTAAAGTCATAATAAATTCTATAATGGTTTTTCTTCATGCACAAGTCATGCACAAGTGGACATGGGTCCCTCTTGCTCTCACTTGCTTTTTAACTCCTGGTCCTCAAAGTCAAGTACAATTCTGTTCATTTAAACCTATGTATGTATGTTTTTCAAAGAATTAAAAAGATATTGCCTACACGTTGTAGCAAGATGAAGATATCAGTATTGATACTCATTCTCACAATCATACTTTTCTGGTTTTTTTCATTAGATTTAATTATTTCAACTAGGAACTGGTTTTGGTTTTTTATTTATGGTGGGGTTTGTTTTGTTTTGTTTTTTTTTTAATTGCGAACACTCCTACATCATGATTATCTTTTTTTAAAAGACATCAACACACACATACACACATTGCTATCTGGTAGAAGATGCTGGTAGATCACAGTGTAATTGTGAGAGAGTGGGAAGCAAGAAGGAAAGAATCACCAAAATGAGAATCGTTTTGATCACACAGTTGAATACCAATACAAATACTCCTAATAAAATTTGTGTATGACACAGTGACAAAAGCCATACAAAAAGACTTTGTCTCTCAGGAAAGATGCATTGAAACAAATACCGAGCAGAAGTACAGACTGAGTAGCACGGAATTCACATCCTACCAAGGAATGACAGAATGAAGACAAAAAAGCTGCAATTCTGATAAGGAAGTGGAGAACAAGTGGAAAGGTAACTCATGTACTCTGTCACAATGCTAGTTACAAACAAAAATAAACCCTAATTCAGTATCTGACAAAGAAAGAAGAGTATAAGAGTAAGAACAGGACAATGTTACAGTCCACGTGACTCTACAGCATCTGGTAATCACAGTTTTAGAGAGCTGAGAAATTAGAAGGAAAGTGCAAATACATCACAGATACGATTTCAAGGTTGAAAAAAAAATGTGTCTTGTTATTGATAGACAAAGACTCGATATCTTCAGCCTACCTAAAAGAGATCTCTACGGTTCTGTGATTCCACCATCTGAGCAGCTTCATGGCGAGAAAATAGAGCAACAGCAGCAAGACAGAGTAACTTGGCTGTGAGGTGAAGGTTCTCCACAGCTATGGTGGCCAACCACTGCGAAAACCTATAATGGCAAACCACCAATTTCTGATTCCTTGACATTCCAGGCCTTTCTGAACTATATAATTATTATGCAGTGTTCTCCATACAGTCACACGACTTTTGTGCCATGCACAGAACAGTCATGACCTATGTCATACCACACAGACTGATAGAATGACTCTTTGTATATTTAAAACTTGCCAGAGTAAACATCCCATATGTTTTATCTCTGTAACGTGTGGAAATAGCCATAACCTAGTAAATTATGTGTCTACATCTCTTCCTTACTTTTGCCTAAATATATATATTGCTCACTCAGAATCATTCCCTCTTGTCATGGGCGAAGCTTGATAGCTCTTGGCATGAAAGAACATGTGATTAACACATGTGGGCTCAGCGCTCCTCATTTGAGAATACTGGCTTCATTTGTATGGAATACAAATATGTCACATTTCCTCAATATCTGAAACAGAACATTTATATTTATGAGGATATAAACTCATTTTCTCAAGTCTCCGATATTTGTTGAAAATTAATCATCCCCTTGCGAAACACATTCACTAGAATATTCATAGGAAGCAAACATAATGAATAATCATATTCAACTTTCATAATCAAAAGTTCCCAAAGCAATTTACAGGAGATAAGTATCATTATCCCCATTTATGGACAGGGAAACTGAGGCATAATATTAACTTGCCCAACATCAAAGAGCAGAATTATGTTACACTTTAGATTTTTGGCAAACCCCTAGAATTCCTGTTCCTCTAAATGCATAAAGACAGTCAAAGCAAAAAAAAAAAAAAAAAAAAAAAAAAAAAAAAGTTTAATTTCAATCAATATTAATACGTTTCTGTGATCTTCAGCAAGATTTCCCTGAAGTGACTGATATTCTCTACAGTGTTCAGAATGTCTATGTTCTTCAAGGCCTATTCATTTTTACTGGAGTTTCCTGAACAATCCTACTAAAAATCTGTGAAAACCTAAAACAGGTGTCCTGACTTTTTTTGTAGCAATGTCAAGAAGTCAGAAATACTATGTAGAAGCCTCCCTCCAACAGTTTTTACCTTCTTTCTGGTCTAAAGATTTTCTTGTTTATACAGTAAGATTTAATAAGGACACAAGGTCACCATAAGCAAAGTTTGCTTAATCTTTAAGCTCTCATTTAAAAAAAATAAATTAAGAAAGGAAAAACCCCTCCATTTAAAATTTAACTTTACAAATTCATAAGATATCATTCTTCCATTAATCATTACCATTTTAGTTAAGGCTAAAGGATTCAACCTTTAATTCTACATGGAAAAAAGAATTTGATCATCATTTTCTGGAGGGAGGGGGAATCAGATTTGCTCCTTAAGAAAAACGACAGCACTGAAACTGTAAAACATTGAACTGGCATTTTCTCTCTATTTATGTACCTCTACTTTCATGATGAAGTCAGTTCACAGCCCTACTTAACGAGCATAACTGGATATATATGTATTTTCTCACTTCTTACTGCTGAGTTTAATAGTTTCTTTTAAAATGATATATGCCAATGTAAATATAGTTAACATAAAATAATTATATTCATGAAATATTTATTAAATTTACTTCCCCACATAAAGAGTGAAAAATAAAATCTCCATGCTTTGCTCAGTGATTTTAATGTGAAACTGCTGGTGAAGTTGTCAACATATTCTCAGTCTAATACATTAAGCCAGCATGTGTGGGTGTCAAATAATTGTAGACAATTTAGTGACTGAATTCCTTTAGGGTTTTAAAGTCCTACTATAGTTTTGCTTGGGTACCTTTTTTCTGGGTCATTAAGACACAGTTGTCAAAAGAATAGATGAAACAAGCTTTTAATGTTTCATTGCTGAATAAGAGTTTGAAGGAGTTACTCTGTCTCAGTACCCAGGGTTTACAGCTGTAAACCCGTATTTTAGCTTGAACATCACACACACACACACACACACACACGCCCCCCAAAGCAGTCTGCTAAGGGTGAAATTCATTTTAGAGAAAACGACACAGAGCTTCCTGGATTTTGATTGCAAGTCTTACAGTACTGTATTATCTGACATGATCCCCTTCATTAATGCATACACTAGTTCCTCTGCAGCAGCCAGCAGGAGCTGCTCGCTGCCTAAGCTGACTGACACGCAATCCTTCGGAAGCTCGTCGAACTACAGACACGCAGCAAATCATACTGTGCTATTACTCCCAGTTATGCTGCTCTGAGGCCAAATCCGCTCAACATACACAAAGCATGGAGAAACATGATTGGCAAGGAATGCAAAGGGCAGGAAAGAAGGGCTTCTGTAGGTAGTGTAGCAGCAAAAGGAAACCCAAGGAAAATATGGGCCCACTGCTCAACGAGGTGAAGGATGCAGTCGTAAGGAACTTATGGAGGAAGGACTCGCTGAGGATTAATGCCTCAATCTTAAATGATACAGTCTGCTCACAGGCCTCCTGAGTGGCAGACTCTGGGGAAGTGAAATACTACCCATAACAGAGGAAGACCGAGTTACATCTGAGCAACCTAGACATACACAAGCCCAAGCAATGAGACAGGACACATCTGAGGCCTCGGGTACAAGGCAGACATTGTCAAACCAGACTCAGGCTGGTGGAGAGCTACCAGCGCAGGCAGAAGCTGCTCCACACGATGTACAAGGAGAGGCTGAGAGCTGTGTTTTTCCCCCTGGAGAAGTCAGGCGAGGCTCAGGGGGACGGGAGCAGGAAGGTGATCTCCTGCTCTCTAGAACTGCTACTGGGAGGACAGAGCCAGGCTGAAGCAAGTAGAAAAGGAGAATCTCTATCTCTACCCTTGGAGATATTCCAAACTCAAGTGTGCAAGGCCACAAGAAACCTCATCCAACTTACAAAAAACGTAATTATAATTTGTTGATTTTAATCATCAACATGATTATAGTTTCAACATCAACACATAACTTCATAGAACATAACATCAACACAATTATAATCTACTGATTGTAATCATCAACATGATTATAATTTCAACATCAACATACAACATAACATATAACATCAACATAATTATAATTGGTAGACCATAGTCAAGTTTTTTTCTCCATATGGCTATTGCTATTAATACTTTCAAAGAAAGAATCTTCAGTACTTTTCCTACTTTGCATAAAATTTAAAGGCTGGAGGTCATATTCTAACTCTGCCATTCACTTAAGCTTATTCCCTGAACTCCTCACCTTCAGGGACGCATATCTGTGTTCACGTTATACTGAACTCAGTTGAAGAAAAATGAGGGAGGAGGTTGGGAAGGCACAGAAGATAGCAAGGAAAGACTTTCAGAAATATCAAATAATGGAAACTAATGCAATTTCAAAATGTGCCATACTAGCCAAACTGCCACAAAACTTCACATTCTGTAATATTCTGCACATTAGAGCAAGTATCAACAAACCTGTGGAAAAATCCCACAGGCTTAAGCCAGTTGTAGATGAAGTGGAAATATAGAAACACCTCGATGGAGGAAACAGTCTGGAAGGCTGAGTGAGAAATGAGAAGTCAGTCTACTGCAAATTTACTATATGATTGTGAAGCAAATAAAAGGTTAGGAGAATCTTGGGTGGTTTAGAAAGGAAAAGAAAGTCAAGGTGCTGAGAACAACTTCTCTGTGCTTCTGGGAGTTATGTATCAATTTCTGACAGTTCAGTACAGTAACACAGGCGCACTTGACAGATGTATTTTTTTCTGCAAGGCTGAATGAAGAAAATTCCAGACAATTGCAATAAAGCACTTATTTCATCATATCAAAATGAACAGAAGTGTTTGTTGAAACTCTAGCAACACGCAGATAGCTGAAAGATAGCCCCAAACACGCAAATAGCGGAAAGGGGGAAAAGTTTGAAATGCTATTCATACTTCCATCTGATGTCACACTGAAACAAAATGTGATAAATTTATGTAAACCCTTCCATGATCCTTACTTCATTCACCGTACAGGGGTTGTTACAGTATTGTTACTACTATACGCTCCAGTGCGGCATGGGGGGACAGGACAGGACATGGACATCACCACATTCAGTCACAAAGTTGAGTTTGCTTGGGATTTTTTTCCAAAATTACACAGAACTAGCTAAGACTAAACCCAGCTAGGTGGCTGACCACTTCCTGGTAGAATCAATCCCATAGGCTTTCATAAACTGCATGTAGAGCTTAATGCCTTTTAATTTTGTTTTGCCATTCCTCACTTTTTCCTTCCAGAAAACAGACTCCAGAGTTTTTCCATCCTGAAAATGTCAGTGAACAGTGAGGAGCAACAGGATCTAGAAGAAGAAACTCTATCAGAGTGCACCCGACATCATTTGAAGAGGTAGCTGCTACAGGGTACAAAAGGAGCCAGAATGACCATAGACCATCAATTCTAACGTGTTCTGCTGAGCATGCAAAGCAAGAAGGGCTAGGGGGTTAATTAAGAATATTTGGTTTGAATAACGTGAAGAACCAACCTGACTATGGGATTAATTACACTACAGAACAAATACTCTCCCCAAAGGAAGAGGTGGAATTTCCATTCCTTGAAACATTATGACAGGACTGAATGAAACTAAGGAGAATTCACAGCAGAATCACCACTTCATTACTCGGTAAAGTGCTATAGTAGACATTTAGGAGGTATATTCCAAATTTAAGTTGTCAAAAAATGAAATGTGCATATTTAAAGAAAAGGACTGCCTGGTTCTATAGCCAGAGGTTGGGCAAAAGAATACACAACTTCTGCAAAACAAAAAGGAACAGCAACAGTAACAAGATGTTGGAGCTGAAGATGCACCAGTGGACAAGGGCATGGTATCTTGCTAAATCTCTAATGCACTGGAGGGACTCACAAAATCAGTGTCTGATAGCTTCCAACTTGTTGCCAGGTGGAGGTGGGAAACTTCTCCCACAGCCTCCAGGAAAAAACCCAATTAGCCTATACATTTTTATCAGGTGTGAATACATTCCCTGCCTTGAAAAATGGTGGCAAAAGGTATCCCCTGTACACAGTATTGGTAAGGTGGCATTGAGCCTGGTCTCTTTCTGTGATTTTCTGAATAAAGAATAAAAGAGAGCACTACTGATTTCTTCTGGTATACTTCCCAAACACGAATCTGCTGCTGGTTTTCTGTCCAAATAAAACCCACTCCTGTTTAACCTCCAGCCTATTTGCTTGCATCTTTTTTATTAAATATCAGTTCCTTTCTCTTCACCCTTTTAAGCCTTGAAATCCACCTCTGCAATACAGTACCTTCTTTACTTAACACAATGATCATATTCAGTTCCTCTGCAGCTGAATCCCTTAAAAACCCACCATCTATCAAGTGAAACCCAAACTTTTTATCCTGTTTGCCATGGCAAAACCTTCCTCTACATTTATTATATTTTATGTTCAATACAGCCCAACTGTTTCAAGAAGCCTATAAACTAAGTGGCTTATAAATATTGTGTGATTTTGAAGATGTATGCCTTATTCGAAGAAACTCTTGCAAATCTTATCATTGCTTACCATTTATATTGCAACTGTACTTTGAGATTTGAAGCAAGTCAGACCATACTGAAACATTACAGAGGCAATAAGAATATTCTTATTCTCACCATTTTTCTTAAACAGATGTCAGTGCGATTCTCCTGCTCTTAATTGAACTTGATTAAGACTCAAGCTTCTTCCAAGCTTCCAGGTTTTTTGCCATCTAACTAATAATGCAAATTAAAAAAACATATACATGATATCTGCTGCCCCTCCAAAGAAAAGGGCCATCAAATTTTCTGCAGAGAGGGGGAAAGGAAGGAAGTACTTGGCATAGCTTGCTACAAACTTATTTTTGCTACCAGAAAAATTTATTTTTATTGGATAAGAGTTTCAGTTAGTAACCCAAAATATATGTGGCTTACAAACCATGACTCATATTAGAAGGATTTGTAAAAAAACAGCATACTTGTCACACTGATGCACTTAGTAAATGCAAGCCTCCTATATATGTGTACAGTATTGTGGAAGAGAGGAATTGCTAAACAAATTACTGCATTTCACTACCCAGCAGGGTAATAACCATAGCAACATCTCATAGAAGAGGAGGAAGGTTGAGAAATTGTAGCTCTGGGATTAGATATTTGTAGACTCCATTTTGAAGAGAAAATCTTTATTTAATTAAATGCTTATTTAATTTTGGAGGGAAAAAAATAATCTTATGTATCTACAATAGATTAGAAAATTTATATAGAAAGGTATGTAACCTTGCAGAAATTATACAATGCTATTGTCATATTTTACAGCACTCTACTAAAAAATAATAAAAATTAGCTACATTATGTGAGTAGCTGTATAGACATTAATCAAGCATATAAAAGAATGAAGTGAATATACAAAGGTTAGACAATTCAGTGTTCAATATGCAGCTCCTTCTGGGACTCATCATGATGTAACATATGCATTTACTAACACGGTTATGAGCACAGTCTAGCTTGTTCATTTTGTATTTCTTGGCTTAGAAGTCAGTTATGCCCTTTACAATTACAGTAAGCTGCTGGCCAAATCAAAAGGTAAGTTCAGAATCACATGGACAGACTGTAAAAGTCTAGGAGTTAGGGTTTGTTTGGGTTTTAGAAGTATCTAAAAGTCTGCCCATTTACTTGAAATTCTTCAGCTTTCTGACTAAGAAACCTTCCTGAATATTTCATTCCAAAGATATGCCAGCCTTTCCAATGCCAGTTTAACTTAAAAGGCAAAAATGTGACAGAACCTAATAAATCGTATTTAGATTGTGATGCTCAGAACCATAGACTGTTGGGAGGGATCTCCAGAGGTCTTTAGTCCAAACCCCTATGGAGAGCAAGTGCAGTTAAAGCAGGTTGCCAAGGGTTGTGTCCAGTGAAGTCTTGAACATCTCCAGGAATGGGCATCCTCTCTGGGCCTCATTCCAGTAACTTACCACTCCTACAGTGAAAATATTTCCTTCTGTTGAGTCAGAATTTCCTATATTCCAATCTGTGGCTTCTTGACCTATTGCTGTATGCCTCTGAGATAAGTCTAACTCCATCAGGACTCTGCACCCCGATTTAGGCAGTTGTAGACCACAGTAGCATCCTCCCTGGCCTTTCTCTTCTCCAGACTGAACGAATGCAGCACTCTCAGCCTCTACTCATACACCATATGATGCACCCCCAGCCAGCTTGATAGCCCTCCCTTGGACTCCCATATTCATCAACGTCTTCTTTGTACCAGAGTCCCAAACCCACACAAAGTGCTCCAGAACTTCCACCTAAGTTTGAATCTCTGGTAAGTTTATGTCAAGTTAACAGTTATTTGAACTTATGATTGACTCAAATCCATCTCTAGTGAAAATGAACACTAAATCATGGGAATTTTTCAAAACTTAAAGGAAGGTTTTGTTCAGACTGTGTTCTAAATAAGCAAATTAGAGTCCATATTTTTCCGCAAGATAATGTCAATCCATACTTTCCATCCTATTTCCTTTAAAACTTCCCTTCTATAAAAAGATAAATTATTTTAAAAGACTGTTGTCCCTCCAGTTCTTTAAGTATATCAAGGGAGGTAAATTTTTCCTTTTCTGTTTTATTTATGCTGCTGCCTGGGCTCTGTAATAAGACTGCTTTATAGAGTACCATCACAATACAGAAAAAGTCTCCTTGAATCCTCTGAGAGCAAACTGATCCTTATAGAGAACAGACAGATTAACCAGCTCTTTCAGAAAAGCAGAAACGCTTAACAAAGGCTTGTTCAACTGGAAAGTATTGTAACAATCTAATTCAACTAATTTTCAAAGTATGGATAATGATCCCAGCAAAATAACACTTCCTCAGACTTCTTACAACATTCAGCAAGAGTATCAGCGTTTCAGTTTGCATCAGGATTTCACTTTTGAAGCAAGTGTCCCAGTTGCCTATACCTCCTCTGCTCACACAGAAGAGCAGTTTCGGACTTCAAGGAATATACTTCATCTGGGTGAGATTCCAGTAAAAGACAAGCTCCATGACAGCTCCCAGTGTAGCTCACTTGCTCATGAGCATGAAGTCCATGGTACCAGACTAAAACTAGCCTGAATTAGAACCCCAGAAATAATTTGGTTTTCAGGTCCTCAACACCAATTGCTTTTCCCTGGAGCTTTGCTCTTCTTGGTCCTTAATACAGCCTGAGCCCCCTTCTTTGTCTGGCCTCACTAGAATAACATGTCAGAATTCTTATGGTGGTTGGCAATTTGTCAACCTTGGGAGATGCAGCTTACGTTGCCGCTTAAGAACAATTAATATGTGTGACTTCAGTGTCCTAAAATGTGGCGAGTTAGTTTCTACTCATTTTAAGGATGAATTTTTGAATGTAGTTACTTTTTGTTTGGTTTTCTTTTAAAATGAGTAGTTGGGGCCAATTTCATCATGTTATTAAGGGTATCCAAGCTAAAGGAGATGGCACTAAAGTATTTTTGGCATTTACACTTTTAGCATATAATATGCGCAAAGTTGCTTATTCTTTGAAACTAGAATAAGTTACTGTCAATAAAAGGATTCAGTGCAGTGTGCAGAGTACATTGCAAGTTTAGTTTAATGCACCTTGCTGAATCTATCCTTGCCACAAACAAGTATAAGAAATAAAGTTCTTATTGTGAATGCTATATGTATTTTTCAAAGCACTAAAATCTATACTCAAACTATGTTAAATAAAGCACAAAGTGATATGGCAACAGCGGACAAAAAAATCAGAGCATTTACCAAAAGGTGTTATTAATTTCTTGTGACACAAATGGTTTCTTAATATTTTATGCTTATAAAGCTACTCTAGGTGGTGCATTTCCGTTACAGCTGATCTTCCCAGTTATGCTCAGTGATCATTTTCAGATGCTTATAATCTTGTTCAGTATGAAAGGTGTAGTAGGCATCTAAAATATGCATAAAATCCATTTTTTGCCATGTTTTTTGATGCACGTAGTATGTTAGTAAAAACCAGAAAATTCATTGATCTTAAGATTATACAGTCATTGTGTGCAGAAAAAACATTACATGCTAGATATTGTGGAATTAAAAGAAGAGATAAGTTTCAATTTTTAAGTGCAGAGAAGATAAGGGGTGGAAATTGCATGTCATTCCCCCTTCTCCCTATTTGAAGCAGTGAAATCTCTGAAGTACCTGGCATGGTACTTCAACTCAATGAGTTTGCTAATTGTATTTACTACACGCAAGTGATTCAGAAAAGAATGTCTGACTTAGTCCTTTCTGGAATTCTCCATCATTGAAATAACTACATACTCCTTTGCAGATGCAGGCAAGAAATAAAAGAAGGAAGAGCAAATAGGCAATCTCCACCAGAGACCTTTTGAATTATATTTCATGCGACAAATACATTTAATATGTAGTTCACATAAAGTACTGAAAAAAACCTATACTCCTGTGACATAAATCTTCACCTTTTATGGACAACACCTACTGTGTTCTCCTAAAACCGAAAAACTACGAGTAATGGCTGAAATTGGTGCGTTCTCAGCAGCCTTTCAGTAGTCATTTTGCCAGCTCATTCACCCATCTAATTTAACACTGTCTTACAAAAACTTCAATGAGAAAGGGAATGGAATTGTTCCAAGGCAAGAAAATTTAAATTATGCGCTTATAAATGGAAAATCAGTGAAAGGCTTCTTAAAGTGAAAACATTAGTCCTGCTTTTTTACATCTTGGCTTTTCAGAAAAAGTTTCTCTATAACACAGGATATTAGCTGCTAGTAGATAATCTGATGTTGGGTCATAGGCTGCAGCAGTCAACACAAAAATCACTTAAAAAACCCCAACATTAAACCATATGTAGATCAGTAGTATAATTCTCAGTCACGCTATTTTTCTAATAGACATGGATATTATTTTAGTATTTCCCTTCATCCTTCTTTTGCAGACAGTTCCTCTACAATATAAAGCCAACTCAGCAGTGTCCTCAGAAGACTCATGTTCCACAGCCAAAGAGGGAAAACACACCCAAATGAAACATTAAAAGCAACTAGGAAGGGGGAAAAAAGAAAGAATCTCCCAAGAGAAACACAATGTAAAACTTCTATACATTTTTACTTTGGTGATACAAACAGATCACAGTATCCAAGCTGTCACATCACATGCATTGTCTAAATTCACCTGTAAGATTCATCCTTCCTGAACCCTTTTCCATTTCTTCACAAATCACTTAGCTCACACATTTTCCTGAAGCCCGAACAGGTCTCCAGTTGCCTGTGATAAAGGAAATCGGTTTCTCAGTGTCATCATACTGTAGTGACAGTAACCCCTCTGCTATTTAGCTGTGTCATCACGAGATAACAGTTGACAATCATGTTGAAACAAAAAGAGAGCATATGACTAAATAAAACCAAAGGCTTCATGAAAGCAGAATTCAATAGGCTTTGAATAAGCTTAAAGAATTACCAGACCTCCAGCAGGCAGATCTCCAACTGACAAATTTTACACTTAAAGAGAGAAAAATGTAAAGATAAAGGAGAACCAGGAGTTCCTTTCCTAAACAGGACCGTTAAAGACAGATTATCTGAGTGTGCAGATGAAACAGGTGATCGTCAAGATGTCACTTCCTTAAGCACAAATTTATTTACTGACTTCAAAGACCAGAAATTAGAAAATGTTGCTAATTACCAAGGACAAGTAGGAAAGAATAGCACAAGAGCATACACAAAAGCATAAAACTCAAGAGCACACAAACACAACTAGCAGAGGTCGTAAGAGTTAACTGCAAAAATTCTGAAAGGGTGTTAGTAATAAGAGAGACACATACACACAAAGAAAGAAAAAAAGCTACTGATCTGCCACTGTGTGGAGAAGAGAAGCAAGAAAGAGGAAAATGGGGAAGGCCAAAAAGTTTTATTTCTTTTTTGCTTCAGTCTGCACTAGCGACATAATTGCAAGCAGGTTGCCAGTACAGTTAATACCAATGAATCAGGGCAAAATAGAATCTCTCTAAAATATAGAAAGAAAAATCTAGGACTATTTAGATAACTTAAATATTTTCAAAACAGCTCAGGTGGATCTAGTTCATTAGAGATCTGACTGAGGCAATGTCCAAATTAATTATAATTTATAATTCATGACAACAGCGAAGCATTGGACAGAAGGAAAAGGGAAACATTGTGCCTATCTGCATTTAAAAAACAGGAGGAGGCAATAAAGGTCAGACAGTTACGGAGGAGTCTGATTACTTTCCAGGGAAAATATTGAAACAAATAATTGAACTAGTTGTAAACTTCCAGATGATCAGAAACAGTCAGAACAGATTTGGTAAAAAGTAGTCTCCAGAAATACATGTAATTTCTTTCTATAACAAGGTAACAGGCATATGAAAAACAAAAGAAAGAGGGAAAAAAAGAAGAAAATTAAAAGAGATGGATGTTAAACATTCTGATACTTGTAAGCTTGAAGACACATTCTTATGGGCAAGCTTGGGAAAAAAAGAAAAGAAAAAAAAAGAAAACCAAACCAAGCCACAAAAGAACAGCTTCCAAACAAAAAGCCCTCTGAACTAGATTAATCTAACACTGATGCAGTACTAATACAGGATATAAAACAATTTTCTACACTTGTTAGGCATCCACCATTAGAGAGGGAGCATCATCAGGTTCCCCACTGTCTGCACTGGTTCACATACTCTTTGATGTTGTGAAGATACAGGAGTGCAGGAAGTTCTGCAAGAACACAAAAGCAGTCTGAATAAAACAAACTCCCCCCAAAACTTCCCCAGAAACATATAACTAATTGGGGAAGCAATTTAGAGAAGTGAAGGCAATTCAAAAGGAACAAAGAAATTTAGAGGCACAAAGAAAATACAGTGAATAAGCAGCTAACTAGGAGCCTTGAAGACTTGATCAGAAGGTTATAGCAGATCATAAGTCGTTTATGACCCAGTAAATGTCATGCCCTTACGAGAAAGGGAAGAGTTTCCTGGGAGGCATAAGAGTATGCTATGTTCCAGAAATAACCGTTCATCCAGCTATCACCTGAAATATTGCATCTGGTTTGGTCAGCATTGTTCAAGAAAGAGTTGAAGAATTTGAAAAAAATTAAAATGGAATGATCAAAGGTCTTCAATTTGTCCTACAAGTAGAGCTTAAATAAACTGTTGATGCCTAGCCTACAGAAAATGCAGAGGCTGAAAGGAGATTTGATAACAGTCTTAATGTACTAAAAAGAAGGAAAGAATCTGTTCACCGGTTTTACTTAGGATACCACAAGAATTAGTGAGCTTAACTTACAGCTAAGGAGATTTAGGTTAGATATTAGGAAAATCTTTCTAATTGTAAGAACACTTAAGCTCAAGGACAGATTTCCCTGAGGATGCTGCAAAGACTTCATAACTGGAGATCTTTAAGAGCAGTTATGTACTCATCTGCCAGTAATGAAAAAAGTACAGTCGATCCTGCTTTGAAGCAGGATGACGGACAAGATGACCAAGATCTCTACCTGCTCTTCTTCCTCTAAAATAGAAAATTGATTTCCTAGAGTAGAATCTCAAATGGATGGACTCCCAGTGTGGGAGGTAAGTTTAATTTGATGCATAAATTTCAATTACCTACAGTGAAGGAAATAAGAAATCCTAACACTCCAATTTTTACTGTGGGAAAGATAAGACGTCCAGGAAATTTAAAACAAATGGAAGAATGTAATTTCCTAGTAGTCAGTTAAAGGCATTAAATAAGAGGTCTTCCTACCTTGCCTAAACTATTTTCACACTTGTAGTGACATAATGTTTTGTATAGTCTCTATCTTCATATTTTTAAAGGCCCATTATCATCAAAAATTTGAATTTCAGAGAGAGGAAGTATTTTATTTCTTGTAATATTTTCATATGACCTTTCCTCTCTATATCACTTATCTGGTTACCAAATACATCATATATATAGCACAGTCCCAAAAGGGAATTTACAAAGCTTTTGCTTTTTCTTTTCATGGCATAAAATTTGTGCCGAGTGTAAAGTGTTTGGCATCATCTTAGCTGTGCTGATTTGACTTTTTTAAAAATCAATGTGCATATTTCCAAGCTGTGTTTTGTTAGGAAGTTGCAAATAGTGAAGGGGGAAAAAAAACCACAACAACCCCCCCCCCCAAAAAAAAAACCCCAAACAAAAAATCATTCCAAAAACAAAAACCCAACTGCCTCCCCTCCCCAAAAAAGCAAAGATTCTATCAAAAAATATTGGAAAATGTTTGAAGCATTCCTTACCCATTTTCAGTCTATAAATTCACTGGACCACCTTCTAGAAATTCCTCCTGGCTGAGGAGTATATCCTTTTGTTATAACAATCTCCATTCTGATCTACATTAGCCCAGAAGATTTCAACTGCCTCAGTGGTCCTTAGGCTGAAATTTGGTAAAAAGGTACCTAGAGTATCAGCCATTGACTGACAGCAAATGTGTTACCGCTGGGTAGGTATATAGATGTAACCTCCAATGGCATACATCATCTAAACTGGTTTTAAACTCTGTTTCCTTTAGGAGAAATTACAATAATTGAGGGCATACAAAGCTGCACCTAGTCTCCTAACTGAGCGTAAGAAATCAGCCTATATAAAAATCTAACCTAAGTCCTTCATAAGACAGGGATGAAACTTAAACTGAATATTCTTTTGATGCTAGGAAAAGCTCTGACACCACAGAAAATCTATTTTGACAACTGTAGGAGTTAAACTCTAATTTCAGATGCGTGGCTGTCAAAGAAAAAAACCCCCCTGTTTCTATGCCTACAGAGATTAGAATCTGGCAGATGATCTAAAAACCCAGCTAAATATTCTTTTTATAGAGTCACCTCCTGGTCCCCTTATTCACATAAGGAGTCTTGCAGCATTCAAGAACAATAAGGGGGATTTGGCTCATCTTGCTTTTCTGTTCAATAACATGCTGTAAGATAAAATCAATACAGACAACCGCATATTAAACTGAAGGTCACTCATATGGCAGGTAACTACTTACACTACAACGTCTCCTGTTTATACACATCTCTGCTGTTAAGAATGACTGCTTTTGCAACTACTGACAATTTTTGAGTGTCATTTTCCAGGTCTGTCTTGAGGTATGGCAACAGGCAGAGGAGCAGCCTCCTATGATAGAACTTGCCCTTTGCACAGAAGAGTTTCTCATCTTCAAACACCAGCAATTTCTTGTGCTTTATGCTGTTATACCGCTTTGATGAGCAAGTTTTCCACCATTAGTCTCTTGCTACAGGTCAAAAAACCCTTTCCATGATACACAGAAATACAAGGCACAAATTCTGAATAGAGGAAGGAATGATTTCTCATGGTTACATAGGCTGTAATCACAGCAGAGTGGCTACACAAAACTGCTGGCTGAAAAGGTATTTATTTCCAAACATATTGATCACCTAAGTTTTTTACACCAGAAAACTTTATCCTGAACTTTGGAAGTTTCAGAAAGATTAATTCATTTCCAAAAGTGCTAGGTGTTTCCAGGCTTAACTGAAGCTCAACTAATTATTCTGCTAAAAAACTATAAGCTAATTAATCCAGTAATGAAAATACTTCCTTATGAATAACCCAACTTGTTTTGAAATTTTATCTTTTCAGGGCATTTCTTATTGAGTACCCCAAAAAATGAAGCACAAAATTTATTGCATGTTTTTCAAAATTTTGGCTTAAGTATCATCTGAAGTTTGATGAAGATTGCACTGACCTTTCAGTCTACTTAAAGCTGCTAAAGAATTCAACAAGAAGGTTTAAATAAGAAAAAATATGATTCTGAATACTAATGGTGAGATAAAAAGATTTCTCCTATATGCAACCTAAGTTGAGTGAAATGTATGTCAAAGTACAGATACCTACAGTATAATTCATAATGCATATAGGTGATTAAGAAAAAGTTATTTATACTAAAGAAGGTGTCACCCTCCACTGTCAGCATTAAAACATGGAGCCAGCAGGAATGGGACTCCACTGTTGCCTAATCTTACTGTCTGCACAAAGACACTGTGATATTAGTATCTCTGTTCTACATTTTCAGGTTTCCATCAAACAATTTAAAAGTAGACCTATTAAAAAAAAATGTCAAAAACACACACACAAAAAACACCCACCAAACCAAACCAACCCCCCAAAAAGCCTCACAATTTTTTTTCCCCCCAGGAGAACTTATAGATGTAGGCTGATAAGCAGCTGGTTTAACAAGACTCTTCCTGTTAACATTCATTAGGCCACTTAAAAAGGGACTCTATTCTATAACCCTTTTCTCTATATTTATACTAAAAAATCAAGAGGAATTAAAAAAAGAAATTGATACCATTTGATACACATTTCAAAATACAGTGTGGGTTATGAAACCTTCCAGTTCTAGAATGTAAAAAAGTCTGAACTAAAATGTTCCTAACCTTTCCAAATAAAATCAGTCAATTGTGGAGGCTGAAACTGGTAGGCTGTACTATACATACATTTTTAGTTATTTTACACTTCTTTGTTTTTCCAGGTACTTACTGACATTGAGTCTTCTTTTAAACTGACACTATAGCAATAACTATTTTAATCTCTCATTCTAGAGACAGAATTCAAACACCTCATTGTTTGTGACATTACATGGTATCCTTCATAAAAATAATTAAGTTGGTCAAAGAACTAAGTCAGCCAAGACTTTGACATAATGCAGACATAACGCTGTTAGGTGAAATTGTTCTTCACACGACAGCCTTCCTTTAACAGCATCCCACTGTAGGAAAGCATCACACATTAGTAAAAGAAATTCAGGGGGATTTTAAGTGCGCTAGCATTTAGGTTCTGATTCAAACACAGGAGAATCATTCTTACTTGCACCTTCGCAGTCGCATGATACATGTGCATCATCTTCACTTTGAGAGCACATCAAGGACAGCAACAGATTCTATGTCAGTGTTTCAAAATCTTTCTGGATTTTGTGTGACTTGAGCATTGCTTTATTTATAATTGCCTTTTTAGACATTAGCGCATACAGTGACAATACACTAAATGTTGGAGTTAGAGGGGGATATGCCGGAGCCAACACAGGAACCAAGCACAGAGTAATTGTCACACCCTGGCACTGGGATGCCCAGTGGGAAAAGGCAATCAGTTTGTCACGTCCAGAGCAGTAGGGGAGGATCCTAGTTCTTGTTTTAATTTCCAGTTACACTGCTTTCCCCAGTTGTGAGTGAAAACATATATTAAAAGATATTTATTTGGATCAGAGTTTTCAGCTACAAACTAACTTCCTATCTCCTTTCCCAATTTAATAGCGCTAGGTACATAGTGTAAGAGGAGAAGCACTTGCATACGTACAAAGACCGAGTATAATCCTGAAGAGCAACGACTGCTGTAGAGAAGTAACACAGCTTTTGGCAGTCTCTGCATCATCTAACAGCTAAGCTCAAGTTTCAGCATGCCAAACCCATATGGCCACAGCTTTTCAAGATCTTCGTAAGCTCAAGCTTCTGTCTTTGGCTCCAGCTGCTCTGGAGCAGACTGCTTCTGCCACCTTTCTATGAAAGAGGGACTGTGTGGTTGTTTGGCTCCAAGGCTAGCAACAACTCCAGTTGTCCCCTACTCTTCTCTTTGGGACTTATTTAGGGACACATATGACACTACTGAAAGCAAATGTTTACTCTGCAAAGTGTTCCTGAATCCATTTGCTTTACTTCAGATAGCTCAAAAAATTGTATGCATCCTGATTCATATGCTGCCTTCTCTTCAATTTCTGCATCACATTTGGGTTTTTCTCATTGTTTTGGAAGAGTTCTAGAAAGTCCCTCATAAGTCTCATCCTTTTAAGGAACTTGTCTATCCCAAACTACCATGCACATTTCTTTAACTTTGGTTACTATTTTCCCCAAAACACCCCCCCTCCCTCCAGAACAATATGCCTTTAGGTGCACTAGACAGCAGCCAGTGGATTCCACTCACACTGATTATTTCCAATGATGTAGCAAAGTCACCAAATCAAAGCTCCACATATACAGATTCCCCAAATCATTACTAGTCAAATTAAATCCATACTTCCTTCTCTCTCCCTTTTCTCAGCCATAGCTGTTGATTCAACACTTGCTCAGCACTTGCAGGTTTTATTCTCTCATGTGTCAGCAGCTCTTTACACCTGCAACACATCTGAGTAATGTATCAGGAGCAAGAGCAAGCACGGATGAAAGAGCAGTCCCTCCTCCAGTTCCTGCTGCTGTTACTTGGCCTCATCTCAGATTTGTACAAAATATTGCCTCCAGCTTCTATACAGCACATAGCCAGCATCTGCACATTTCAGTCCCTCTTTATTCTTACTTTTTTCCCCTCTCTCTTTCTCTCCTTTTAAGCAGCTGTGTTTCTGGAGTTTCCCTGGGGAAAATCTTAAACTTGAAAAGGCTTCTTAATAACCTTGCTCAGCCCCGCACACAGGAAATTAAGCCATTCTGCACATTCAGCATTTACCACTCTGTTCTGCAATCCAAAGTTCTCGTACATACATATAGTTTGCAGCCATTTGGGGATTGACTCCTTCACCTTAGAGAAGTGTAGGTGAATTTTCATTTCTGTGTGTGAACTTTTTGCCTAGAGACGTGGGTAATAGTTCATATATGGAATACAAACAGCTCTAATATATCCAAACCTCTTTGCATGGCTGCCAAAGAGATCTGTCAGACAAACAAAACTCATACCAAGTGAAAACATAATTAAGGGCCTTTGACTCTCAGATTATTCTCCACTTGATTAAGTGTAATGAGTGCCCCCTCCCCTTAAAAAAAGAAATAAGGCAACCTATTCTACACCCCCACCCCACTCCACCCCCCCCGGACTGTGGTTTAGGGAATTCATTCATTAACCCCTCTTAGATGTTTTCTTTCTAGTCTAAGGGGCTGATACTTAGGGACACAACCCTCTTTTATTTACATATCAAGACTGAGAAACTGGCTGTCTAATTTGGCTACATCCCAGGTAGCCAGTCTGCAAAAAGCACAGTCAAATTGCTCAGCTGCTCTGCGAGTTTAGGAAGCATGGTGCCTGGCACTGAACACGGTGCTCACAATATTCCTGACCAGTCTGTCCATAGATCTTGTGGAAGACTTGGACCAAATATTTTTCTTCCTCTGTATTAAGACAAAGACCAATGCTGATGTGTTTGCTCTCCCGTTTAAATTCATGTTTCCTTGCACAAGTACTACTGCAGATAAAGAACTACGCTTCTTCCCTGACAGCGTACAAGAAACATCTACAAATGCTGACATATCGCACATGTGAGACCAGACACATTTTTTGGCTTTAAAAAGAGACATACCAGGTACAGAAAGCCTTTGCT
Organism: Ibycter americanus; assembly: GCA_035590275.1. Lineage (NCBI taxonomy): Eukaryota > Metazoa > Chordata > Aves > Falconiformes > Falconidae > Ibycter > Ibycter americanus. The sequence goes on along the minus strand of JAVJGI010000050.1, from coordinate 40,618,112 downwards.
TCCCCAAATTCTCCACTCACACGCTCACCCAGCACTTTGCTACTGTAACTCTCTGCACTTACTGCCACAGAGCCATCTTTCCCAGCTTCCAAAATGCCTGTGTTAAAATAATATCTCTGCATTGACATTTGTAAGTGCAGCAAGCTGTGCCCCTCCAAAGTCACCCATCCTTCCACTTCCCTCCTATGAATGACTGAGTGACCCTTTTAAAACATGTGTATAAAAAGACAGAGTGCAGTGCACCCGGGCTATTTGTTGATCACACTGTACAGAACACACAAAATGCCAAAGGCTGGCTTAACTCCACATGTTTCATTGAGGTTTCTATTAGTTGCAGCAGGTCACTGAAAACCCCTGCCTAAATTATTACCCAGTAACAACATCTTCTAACCAAAAATCATACAGTTCTTTTAACCCTCCCCTCTACCTCCTACACCTCCCTCCAAAGCTGGAATAGGAAGCACCGGGTAAGAAGGCTGCAGCACGATGCTGTAAGCAAGTTCTGTTAATGCAGAGATGGATTTACTCCAAGCTTTTTTCTTGCTTAAGCAGTTTCTCCAGCAGAGAGGCAGAGAAGGCTGGCAAGGCCCAGGAAGGGGAACTGGAAGTTCTTTCCTCTACATGTAGCAAAGATACGGCAAGCACATGACTCAAAGATGAATTAAGCACCAATGTGCCACCAAAACACTTAAGTGAGCTGGTCTGTGACTCCTACATAGTAAGCTCTCTCCACAGAGTTAGCAATATGATTTTTATTTTTAATTCAGTTAACTGATGTTAATCAGATTCTTAAAAAAATTTGAGACTGTCAGCTCTCAATAACTGCTGTGACATAAGTAGTGTTTGCAACTGTTTCACAAATACAAATAAAAGCCTAACACGTTAATTTTATTTTACTATCTCCTGTGGAATCCAGAAGAACCAGGCTGAAGAATTTCTGGGTAAGAGGATCTCAATGATTTTCAAGGAGATTTATTACAAGTGTCCTGAAAAAGTTTAATACTCAATCTGATACAAAGAAACTGTATTGTTCTCTTCTGCCAGCCAGTTGAATAAATGTGTGAACTTCAGCATCCACAAGACGAACAGACCTCAAAATCCTTATCTAACCATTGATACCAAGGACTCTCAGTTTCTAATTTAGGACAACAGAAAAAGAAGGTAGACAAATTAAAATTTTACCCTAAAAAAGAAAAATAAATCACATTCTTTATTAGGGAAGCAACAATGCTGTTGTACCACAGTTACAGAATGTGAAGTGCATAGGACATACCTCCTCTCTGCAAGGAGTTTGCTGAAAGGATTACTTAAATGATTAGAGGACCACAGATTCTGTTCAGTATTCATAGTAGTGAGTTTCAATAATAATATCCAACTGCACAGCTAAATAAAGTTATCACCTGGCAAGTAGCGCATGTGGAAAGTACAAAACCCACAGTACCACTTAATGACAGCCTATTACCAAACCCCTTTTCACTCTATAGTGTTTTGGAGCATCCATAAATCCAAAATACAAAGGAAAAAATGTTCATTTTCAGTCTTGACAAGCTTCCCCTACAACAGAACTACCAACACCGTTACTACAGACAGATGCTTGTTTCCCACATAAATACAGCAATCAAAAATTGTTTACAGATTAGGGACAGATTTCAACATTTGTCTTGATTCTGTGCTAAAAAATACTTGAGAGCACTGAGAGAAGAGCCTGGCTCCGCTTGTTGCAGAGCCAGCAGTTGCCACTAACTCAAGTGTTCTTTTAACATTCTTCGAGATGCTGCATCTGCTGAAAGGCCAGCGCCTGCAGAACTGCTGCTGACATATAATTAGATGAGATACGAGCGCTTCCTTAGAGTCATGGGATTTCCCTCATTCTCTGGGAAAGGTGAGGATTTTATAAGCACAGAAAATCCATTTCGTTCAGTCAGGTGGATCCAACAACAAAATTTCAAATGCAAATTTGTGGTCTCCTTCACAGATTTGGCTTTTTTGTTTCATTTATTTATTTTTAAATAAAAACAATTATCTTGAAATATTATTTAAAAGACAGCAGAATTAATTAATTCAGCCATCAAGTGCAGGTTCTACATACTCTTTACTTAAGAAATGCACTGCAAAGGAGTGATTAAAATGTTAAGTTACCATGGCTACCATTATATCACAAGGCAAGGAAAACTTGCACTCAAGATAGAGAAAGAAACAAGACCCTTTTAATATATATTTTTTTCAGTGTTTTCAGAAGGAAAGTCTGCTTAAAAAGAAGCAATTATGTGCTGGTCCAGTTTTTTTTTCTTGTGTGTTACACAGCTTGCTTTTTTTATTTGTAGGTAAAGTGATGAGCATCAACTGCTTGCAGTAGTAGTAAATGATTGTCACAAAGCGCTGAATTCTTCAAGTTTGTTCAGATATTTGAGACTCAGAAAAACATGATAGAAGGAACTTCTCTAACGGTGCTGTAATTACAAGGTTTAAAAGAAAAGTCTTTCAAAACAGGATACGCCGCAAATGTTTCCTAAACAAGGAAGAAATGTAAAATTGTAAAGGCACTTTATAATGAAGGTGAAGTAAAGTTGTTAGAGGAAAACTGTTATTTATTGACTGTTCTGTAAGGAACAGTTACTATCAAACACCATATCATATTTTTCCATGGAACTTTCTTGAATACTATGAACTTCTATCAATACAACACACTTGATTCAGTAAGTGAGAATTATGGAAACAGTGTCAGATGCTGACATTTAAAATCACGAAAGTCACACACTTGACAGGAATGTGGTCATATTTACGAAGCTTTTCTTTTCAATGTCTTAAATTAACTTTTCCTACTAAGTCTAAATCTGGGAACAGACTAAAATAACTAAAAGGCTTTTAAAGAATGAGTTGTTTATTTCAAAGTATGCCAGCTTGATTCCTTTATTAGAATATTGACTATGTCAATTCATTAAGTGACCTAAAAAATAGTTGCTTTTTAAAAAATAATGTTAAACTGTTACATCACAACCACACATAACCCTAAAGACTTGTGCATTCATCTTAAAAAGGGAGAAAAAGAAATGTCAAAGGCAAACAACCTTTCTGCTCTGCAATGACCTTTACCCAGGTCCTACTGTGCTATGTGGCAGTACAAAACCCTAAACTAGTGGGTTAAGCATCAGTAAAGAAGATGAAGCAATAAAGCAAGAGCTAGAGAGAAGCAGGAAGAAAGGCTGTCTTGGTGATGATGGCTAAAGAACCTCTTACTCAACAGAAAGCAAGCTTTGAAATCTCTGTGATCTGTGGAACACAGCATGTGAACCATCACTGATGAGATCTGCAAGGGCAATTACATGAGGAAGAAAGTTTGACTTTTCAAAGCATAAAATAGGGAAAGTATGTATGCTTGTTCTTTCTGTCGTGTTTGAAAACCAGGATCACAGCAGATGCTCATATTCCACTTGCACTGTTTTTGATTGTATGAACCCACTAAAAACCTATTTGCTGAGGAATTACATGCTTTAAATATAACATGAAACAATCCATTGTTATTAAAAAACAGAGTGCACAAAGTCTCATTAAAAGGGCTTTTTCCTCCATTTCCCTTGTGCTTTTAAATGACAGCATAATAGCTTCCAAATAAATGAAGAAAACACATTTACTAGGAGCTACAATTGAAAGACTATACGTTGTGATTGATGGGCAATTCTTTCCAAAGCTTCAGCGGAGGGTTATGACATCCATTATTGCAAATCCCATACACCACCGATGCAGAAACACAAAAACACTTACTGGATGCTGTACAAGAACAGTCCAGCCAACAGAACTTTAATCATAATAAAGTATGGAAACATACTGTCATTTTAATAAATGCATTAAATAACTTGTAAGGAGACTTTCTTAAACAAACACCGCAAGTGCTTTAGTGGCAATAAAAGATCAGAGTCAAGATAAAAATCACATATAAAGACTCAATTTCTTTTTCTGAGGTGTTAAAAACACATTATTAGGACTGAAAGGATTTGAGAGAACAACTGATCTTTTACCTTTGTATTTCTAATTTACTTGATGTGTTACACTTATTTTATGCATTAAACCTTCCCCCCCCCCTCCTTATCCATTTCTTTTATAGTTGAGACTGCAAGCCAAATGTTGCTAGGTGCCTAACATATTTAATAAAAAATTTCCCTTTCTCAAATGTTGCCAGTTACATATGCAAACTGCACAAAGTGTAATGAAGTACACTAAAGTACACAGAAACTAAGCCAATGCTCAAAGCTGCACAGTACTGGAAAAGCAGACTCTACAGTTCAAGCTCTCTCTGATGCCTCACAAAAGGAACCATCTCCACCTTCTGAAGAACTCCTCTGCAGATGTTCAAAGTAGAGTCACTGTTTTGTAAGACAACCCTTACGAACCTTCACACAGGGAACACTGTCCTTTGTACTTAATATTACAAAGATAGGACAGGTAATTGGAAAATTAGGAAAAAAAAAAAAAAAAAAAAAAGGAAAACAGAAGGAGTAAAAGTCTTCCTCCAACAACATTTGAAAGACCAGTAGATTTTCCAAAAGGGAAGAGTTTTCCAGGCTGGTTGCTTTGTTATTTATTCTATTGTAAAAATGATACTTCTCTATTTTCTGTACAAATTAAATGAGCACAAGGGTGCCTGTACACACTTTGACACTTTGTAGGTTACTGATAGCCATAGAAAAACTTACAGGTGAATTAAGTTACTGCAAACCATAAATGCAAAATATCAGATAAAGAGCTGGTCATATTGTGTAGGTGCTCCAGCTCATGGAATTTAACATGCAAGCAATCATTCATAACAGAAAGAATTTTCCAAAGACCTAGAATCAGCTATTTGAAAATAAAATTAAACAAAACCACCCTAAAACATAAACGTATATATATACACACATAAAAACATAAATGGTGCCACAGTCACAACAGAACTTCTATGGAAAATTGTAAGCTTTCCAGGGCATTGAGAAACCCAAACATGAAAGCATAATATAGAGAAAACTAAGAATATTTCTACACTAGCACCTGACTTCAGCAAAAAGCATACAGTACCTCAGAAAAGTGTGGGTAGTCTCCCTGTGAAAATCTGGAGTTAAGAGATGATGACATCTCTAGTCAAATTTGTAAGTCTTGGGCATGAGTCCTCAAAACTCTTAACTGTTCCATTTAAGTGCTGCTTATGGAGAAGCAAGACCTCCTGTACGTTTGTTTGAAGTATAAATGCTAAGTAATAGAAGTCCAGTTCCCTGAAAAATTCAGTTACAAAGAATTATGAAAAGCTCTTCTGAGTTTCAGTTCATTTGAATACTTCATGCTTACACAAATCCCCCTAAAGATTAAGATAATCATGTTAAAGCCTCTGTGAATATAGCCAATAGGGATCACAGCAAGTCTGAGTTACCATCAGATAACTCTTTCATCATGAAACATATAAAAATAAAAACTGTTCAAGTTTTCAGCTGAGATGCTTTAAAGAAATTAAGATGCCATTAGAGATGAACAAACGAACAAAGACCCTTAGTAACATTGAGCACATTGTGTGAAGATCCCTGTACTGGGTGACACTGTCAAAGAATTGGGGGGGTATATTTGCGGTTTTCTGGGAGGAGGGGGTCAGAGGGAAGGGGGTGGAAATGCAGTAGTGATAACATTTTCAAACAATGTGAAAACTGCCTTGTGAAAAATAAAACTCAGCTGTGGAGACTGTTGTTAGAAATATTTTTCCAGCACCAAATTGAAATTTCTGGTCAAAATACAAATACATCCAGAGCAATGCTCTTCTCCCCTTCTTTTCCAAACCACAAAAATAAAACATCAGGATAAAAATCCAGCCCTTGCATTCAGGAAAAATACACTGCAGAGTAATGAACCAGCTTCTTGGTGCACAGGACAAGCCTATGCACTGTTTGTCCAACCTGTTCATGAAAAATACTAGCTCAGACTTTCAGATGCCCCCCAAATGTTGCATTTCTCTCAGGCTAAGGCACAATTTCCCAAGTTCTGACTACTAGAATTTCCATTGTGTGTTCATGGAACACACATGTTACTGTTCCTGGTAACTGGAAAAGAGAAGGTGTCTCCATGAAGTTTCTAGTATCTTAGCAAATAGGATTTAATATTTTCAAGAGAGGTAAAACCTCCTAAGCCTGGTGGTATTTTCATTTGTGCCTTCGGTGAGACAACTTTTACTTTACTTTATAAGGTAACTTAACACTTGCATTAAATATATTCTATTGATATTAAACATTGCTCTCTAAGGTAATCAATATATCGCTATGAAATGAACACTGAGTGACTACATGATAAAGCTAAAACAAAACCTTCTTGTTCAGAAATATGTAGCATTTCAACGTTATCAAAACAAGGCCAATTTGTTTCAACACTTGCCATTTAAAACTGGCAAAAGCCAACATGTTGTAATGACATCTTGACAATGTTGAAACATTTAGTTAGAAAAGCACCTTATAAATACATATTTTAACTTGCTCTAACAGCAACACTACCAAAGACTCTAACCAGGTTTTGATGTTGGTCTCGTGCCATGTACCAGTTGTTCAAACATAAGCTTGAAGCCTGGCCTTGGCCCATCCCTACAGAGGTGCCTGGTGGCCTCAGTTGGGGGTTGAGGGGCAGGGGGACAGACCTGCCCTGCCCTGCCTACCCCAGGGGATCCCTGCAGGGACCCCCCACGGCTGCAGGCTCCCAAGGAGCTGCTGGCCCTCACTCTAACTCCCCTTTAAAAGGGAACCATTTGTAATATGTGCTTACAACATTAACTACTCTACTTACATAATCATCTCACACGCAGCATCAAAAAAATAGATATAGGCCCAAGTGTCAGACCAGTGACCCCAGAAGAAAAGCATGTAGATGTCATAAGCCTAAGTACATTTGAACTGAGATTTCTTGAAGTCCTAAAGTTGCTCACCTCCTAAGCTACATCTCTAGAAACTTTTCCTTTTGGACGTATTAAGGAAGTGAAGGGAAAAGAGGGAGCTATCTTCACAAAAAGCTCTTTGCTCCTCTCTGAAATGCAATATTAAAAAAAAAAAAAAAAAAATCACATCCACCCCCAAATCCTCCCACCGTACACCAAGAACATCTCTGTTTATCTTCATCCCGAGACTCTGTGTTCACTCCAGCATATGGCACTGCCTCAGTTTGGGTTCGGTGGTAGAGGAGGCTAATCTCAAATCTTACGGCAACCAGCACAGAATTAGATCTTTCCCCGCCCCTTTATAGTGTCTGCTGCTTCAGAAACTTGCTGCAGAAAAGCAGCATTTTTGAACCATAGATTGGTACAAACTCCTTTCAGAGAAGGAATGGTGCAAAACAGACTCCATCAGCCATGAAGTTTTCTCTCCCCTTCCAAAAGAAATTGCCTCTGGGGATAGTCTCTCATTTCCTTTCTCACTCAGTCTGCTGGAAGCTGGACAGCTATGGCTTTG
>JAVJGI010000050.1:40585040-40604739 GCA_035590275.1 Ibycter americanus | reverse complement strand
GTATCAGGAGACCAGGGAATCTGACTTCTGGAATGTGTATATTGGTAGAAGTCACAATGAAATACTAAAATGTTTACCTCATTGATAAAACATCAAAGAATTTTGAGAGAGTCAACATCCTGGAGGGAAGCTGGGCCTCCCAGGTCTCCCAGTAAAAGCAATGAAAAAAAAAGAGTGATTCAACTGATACAGTGCATTTGTGTTTCCTCCCCAAAACTGTAACATAGTCTTTCACTGAAGACTGTCATGGAATAGGAAGAAAGGTCCTCTTGTTAATTAATCAACTGGTAAAAAGACAGGAAACACAGGCTGGGACATAACCTTATGTGTATATTAATTATCTTCCAGAAGAAAATAACCCCCCAAATAATAGCAAAGTAAAACCAGCATAAACCATTTCTGTCTGCACTGCTGCTGGATGGAGGAGTCAGATCTGTTTATTTTTGAGAAGAAATTATGCCAATTTAAACAAGAAAGCTAGAGTACAAAATAAATTTTGCACATTTTACTCAAAAACTAGGAAATACCCTTGTAACAATGTATATTGTTATCTGCACAGGGTTTCAGATACACTTTATAAAAGCAAATCCTACAGTAAAGTGTTCCTCATTATAAATTTCACTCTGACACTGGTATTTAAAAACAATTCTTACAGAAGCAAGCTACATGCTAACACATCACTCCATGAAAGCAGCTGTTTACCTCCTAATCTATCATTAGTTATCTTCCAAAAGAAAATAGAAACTCTACCCAAAATAATAACAAAGTAAAACCAGCATAAACATTTTCTGTCTGCACTACTGCTGAATAGAGGAGTCAATCTGTTTGTTTTTAAGAAGGAATTATGCTAATTTAGACAAGAAAGCTACAGTAAGAAATAAATTGTTGCACATCTTACTCAGAAATATCACATAACAAGGTCATTGTGGCTGAGGCAATTATTTTGGCAAATTGTTGTGGAGGGATAAGAGCTAATAACACAAGTTACAACTAGTGAATTGCCCATATATGTCTCGATGCTCAATGGATAAAGAAATTTATTTCTGTAAATTAGCAATACGATAAACAAGGCAGTATTCTATACAGACATCACTGTTCAGAAATCATCACTGCCAGATGACAACACATTATTTGAGCGGTAGGTTTTTCTTTGTCTTCTTATATGAATTAAGCCCAGTATCAACTGGCCACTCAAACAACAGCTACAGCAGAACACCACCTGTAATTTCACATGTATCTACTAAGAAAAAAAACCTGTGATTATTTTTATTAAAAAATAAATCTGGCAACTTTGAAAAGGTCAGTATTTAATTTCCGACAGCTAATGTAGTACTTATGTGTGGTACTTTGGACATAAATGCAGAAACGTGGAGCTCTGCACACAGTCAGTGCTGCCACCCTGGAGATGACCCTGGGCCTGGGAGCCCAAGGCACACTCCACGCTCTCTTAGGACTAAATGATACCCAGCGCTATGATCATTTGCTAGGTTACTTCAACTTTTGGGGAAAAAAAAGTATACGTATATATGTGTGTGTGTGTATATATATATATGTGAGTCAGGAGGTTGGTTTTGTTTTGGTTTGCTGTTGGGGTTTTTTTGGTGTTTGTTTGGTTTACTTTTTTTTTTCTCCTGGGGGCAGGGATAGGGAAACTGAGGATTCTTCAAACATTAGCAGCAGGAGGACTGGAGAATGAGCAGGTAAATACAGCTTTTCTCCCAGGAGGTAGCTAGCCACTAGTCAGCTCAGTTCTCCAAGGCTTCAGTACGCGTATGATGATAGGCAGCCTGAGCACACAATTCTGGCTAGCAGACCAATCGGCCCCATTTCATTAGGCTAAGCTAGAACAAAAGAAGTTTGAGGCAACGCTTGCACCACACAACTGTCCTACAGGTACTGTGAAGAAGACAACATGCTAGGCCTGGTCCCAGGATAGCTATTTTGCAGAGAGAGAAATGCACAATGCTAGCTTGATCAACTGTGAAACACGGCTAGGAAAAAGAAAGCCGAAAAGTGCTTCAACCACTACAAGTGACAAAAATCTCATCTAAAGGCTCTGCAAAAGGAATCTAAAGTTTTAAAGCAGAAAAGAATAAGAGGAAGTAAAATGCTTGATCCACAGCTCAAGGGCAGACTAGAAACAGTTCTTCTGCCTCATGCAGACATAAAATTGCTAGAAGGATGTTCTCATAAACAAAGTGCTGGAGGCCATGGCATTGTCCACTGCCTCCTGTTTCTCTCTACATATAAGACAGGCAAGTACATCTCATAAAACAGAAGATGCACACGTTTTGGGAATATCCCAGAGGCAAAAAGAAAGAATAGGGAAAGAGTAACAGCTTTCAGAGCTGGAGATACAGCTTCTTCTATTTAGGTTAAAAATCCTCTAGGGCCTGTTCCTAGTTCTGATTTCCACATACTTGCTGGATTTTCCACAGCTTCATTATTCAAAGAAAATAGCTAGGTTTTACTAAGGTTGGCCACTGGGGGCAGAATTCAACCGCAGCGGAAAGTCAGGTGAAGGTATGTGCACCCTGTAAGTTCCAATCACACTCTCTGGGGCACCACTTAAGTACCTATTAAACCCTCTGGGCTTGAACAGGATTTAACCGAGGGAACAGAGACCTAATCTTTTCTTTTCTCCTATTCTTTTGTGTCCTGCAAAGTGTTTTACATTACAATTTATTCATCCTTAACATTTGTCTAGCTAATCATTGCAAATACTTTCACACTTTGTTTTGAAAAGGTCTAAATGCAGCTTGCTAATGTTTTAAACAAATCTTGATGCTGCCATTCCCATATATCAGCAGAACAAAGGGAACTAAGGGGAGGTGGAAAAATAAAAGGACAGCCCCAGAATAGAGCTAACAAGATTTATAAGTAAAGAGTGGAGAACTGATAAGAAGGCTGAAGGTCTCCACACAAAGCAATGCTCCTGCCTTGCCACCGATATAATTATGTAACATAAAAACAACAATCATCATCATCATCTCTTTAGGCCAATGCAAAGCTTATAAAATAATAAAAGGTCAGTTTCATCCATTAATTTATTCACACAATGCCCAAGATTTAGCTGACAAAAGAAGCCAAGTAGACCCTGATGTTTTTTTAATATCCATATGAAATGGCACTCAGACAGATTTAGTGCTTGATTTAAAGCAAACTGATGGCTAAGTTATACATTTAGATAGGGATGCTGGGGTAAGGTCAAACCACTATCATTAACATCCCAAGGAGGAAGGCTGATAATTACTAATGCTTAAAAGCACCAGCAGTCTACTGACTGCAATGGATTTTCTCAGACTTTTGTTCAGCCAGTTTCTCAAGTAAAAAATAGCATTCAAAGACTTTTAGCTTATACAATGTAAGCCTCACTCATTAGTAATCCTTGGAGCTTGACTTCATTTGAGCCTGTTCTGGGTCTGGGTAGCAATTAGTATTGCCCTCCAGGTAAGGGAGTGTAGATTTATTCCCCAGAGGTGGTTTAACTTCCTCAACCTACTTTAAAATTAGATTTACTCTGTTACAAATCGTAAGTGTTAAATGAGTAAAACTATTAAACAAGGAATACTGCTGGGCTAAAGCGTTTAATGGTTTACCACAGTATTACCATTTTTATGGTCTATTAAAACAATTGGAAGAATATCAGCAGTATGAAGAATCAAGTAATTTATATACAAGTTTGATAAAGTACCGTATGTTTGAGCAAAAAGTGAGCTCTTTTTTTTATACTTAAGAGAATTAGAGGAAGGGATATTTAAAAAGAAAAGATTCCTTTAGAGCTGGAGTACATTTATTTTAAACTAAATTCGTGAAAGGATGTACACCATATATCTTGTTGTCAAGATTTTGTTTTTTTTATGCAGCTTGTTATAATCAAAATGCGGATGGTCTAACCCGGTATCACAAAACAGAACTGCTCAAATAAGATATGAAAAACATGACTCAAATCTAATTCATTTCTGTGCTGCAGGCTCATCTCTCCTCCTTTGCTCCCCTAGTTAACGTTGGCACCAAGGTCATCAATATATTGAATTACCCTACAGCATTCTGAGTCTTTGCACGATTGAAACATGGAAATAAAATCCTTGGTGCAATGGCTTCTAAGAGTTCTGCCAAGAATTTTAGGGTCCAAGAAATCACACAGCTAGCTACTACCAAAACTTCTTTTTATAAGTGAACTCACATATGGTTTATTTAGTCAGTTTATCACTTGCCCTTGACTAAACTTTCAAGTAAAACACTGTCTTGTCCATTTTCTTGACAGTATCCCCAAGAACACAAAGAAAAAAAAAATCTTGAAAAAAGAAACTGTCAAAAAAATTCCTCTTTATTGACCTTGCAACAGAGAAAAAGTTTTGCAAATAAAAAGAGAAATGCTGGATTTATTAATGAAGTTTGAGAAACTGCTCAAAAAAGTTTTCTTCTTTGATTAGCTTACCACAACAAAGTCCCATCAAAAGTTACCTGCACTTCAGCTCCCTAAAAATTCAAAGCTTACACAGTTGCTTCAGGGACTTACTGGAGACCAAAAATAATGCTAATATGGGTGGTAACACCAATGCCTAAAACAAATGGGATAATTGCATATAAAAACACCTCTTTGAAGGAAACCTCAGGTCTAGTGAATATTGTCCTTAACAATCTCCCTCTCAAACAAATCTGGAAGATTTTGCTTAGGCATACAGGAACATTAATTGGAAAAATCCGATGTCTACGTCAAAGTAACAGCATTACCCAAAGAGCTCTAGAAGGTCCACACGGAAATACTGGGGCAGAAAGTGCCACCAGATATGATTTATTTTTTAAAAAAGAAGCGTAAGGGTGAAGATATTCATGACAACAAAGAACTTCATAAAAAAGATCATCAACTACCTGGGTCACTACTGACAGCAGAATTACCAGGAACAGAACAGACGGACTGGCCTGCTGTCGGGCATTACCACTTTTTCTAGTGAAAAAACCAATAATTACAATAATTTAAAGGTAATTCTATAACTCTTAAAAATACTTTCAATTTTCCTATTTTTAATTGGGTGCATTAAACACCTTGATAATACAATCTTAAACACCAATTACATTGTACACAGCATTCATCTTTGAACTGGTTGCTCTAGGTAATGTTAATCCATAAAGTGTGATGAGCCTTCATACACTAATAGCCAATTTGAGACATACCCACATCTTGGAACCCCTTTAAGCACACCGAGTAAAATTCACACAATATCTGAGTAACACCTAAACAACAGTCAGCTCAGCACAGAGAAATAACAAGCCCCAGCTGGGAGAAAGGGATACAGGACTAATACTGTATCAAGTGCTCCCACAGGACTGGATTGCAGCAACCAATAGGTTGGTAGAAGTATTCTGCTCAGCTGCTTCCCTGACGCCACTGTGAATTTAAGAAGTCATCTCACTATGTGAAATTTAGAATCATTACCTGCAAGATTTTCATTCTATTTTGCAAAGAGAAAAACAGTACAGAATGCTTTTTGGCAGGTTAAAAGGAAGTATTTGCAGAGATATCAGAGCGCAAAAACATTCCCTCCCTCCCTTTTTAAATGAAGTTTTTTATTATCAGTTATCATCATCATCTAACCCAACCAACATTTAACAAATACAGCTTTACCATTGCTGGAGTTCAAAATGAAAAAGTATATCAAAGGAAGTTATTTACTTTCACAGCTATAAGTCCTTTGGAGAGTAGAACTCTTCTTACTGCAATCATAGTAACCAAAAACCAGTCTGGCTCTAATTCTTGCCCTGCTCTCATAAAATAGTCACTACTCGGTACCTGAAAATGATGACAACTGATATTTGTCAAGCTACACTATCTTTAGTTTGTAAAATCAAAACAGCCAGGCCAGGAACTCATGTTCTAGGCTAGTATAATTGCTGTTCTTAGAAATTAATGTGTGTGTGTGTCTTTTCAATTCTCTTCATTGCCCCCACTCCAACAAGTCAATTTTTAGTAGTGGTACTGTCAGTTTGACATTTTCCTTACTTTACAACAAAACACTAATATCTTTAACTCCATGCTCAAGAAAAAAAAAAAATCTAAAAGTTTCTAAAGCAGCAGCAGCAAGTAACAGAGGCAAGTCCAAAGAATAAAATTATGGATATGACAGAAATTGCAAAGGAAAGAACCAAATTCAAGCGAAGCCGAAAAGCCAACAAAACATGACTTCAGACACACACACAGACCAGTTTTAAACAACACAAATGTTAAGCTCATAATCAGGAATATTTGCAACAGAAATCAAATCCCAAGAAAGTTTAAATATTTTTCCAGATTTCAATGAAAAAGCCTTACAGTTAATTTAATCAGGTTAAATTTTGAATTTTTTCCAATTTCTGAATGCTTTGAAAAAACAGAATTTTTTTTTTTAAATTCAACTTTCAAGTGAAAGCATTGATGAATACAATTCAAATACTTGAAAAACATTCACAAATAGGGATATGAAAATGGCACAGCAACAGTGCGGATGCTAACTTCTACCAGCATCCATAGTTAACACCTGGTCCATTCACCCGCCTTTGGCTAACTCCTTTTTGGACTGACTTTTCATCCTAGTAGTTCTGCTGAGCAGCAACACTCCAGTAGTCTGAAGGGCCTTCTCCTTTACCTGTCTCTGAAAATACATAGAGCCCAGTACATAAATTTGATTGATGGCTACATGAAAAAACATTAGTACTTATACACTGTGTAAAAATGTATGGATTTTCAGACAGCTTGCGTTAGACAGTGCTGATCAATACTGGAGACAGACTTTGAGCACTGAAAAAGGAACACCAGCTTACATGCGCTTTTTGGCAAATCTAATCACCATGGGTTCTTAAGGCATGGCCTTAACAGAGGTACCCGGTTTCTTCCAGTATCACATGTGGGATTTTATTTTATTTTTTATTTTTCTCTCCCACAGGCATGACAAGCATTTATCACAGTGATGTATTTCTGTGAGACTTCTTTGTGGTTTGCTTTTTTAATTTCTTACAGGATTCATTGACATTATATTTTTTATTTTGTTTGTGGCAGGAAACAAAACAAAAAAATTCCTTGTACAGCAAGAACAAAAAATGGCAAGGCATGAATGTTCTTAACACCTCTCAGACTGCTGCTCCTCGAACAAACATTGCAAAACTTCCAGATTCATAAAACAAACGCTTCAGTATGTGTCTCATTAATGTTGGTATATGTGAGTAGCTGACAATTTGAAACTTGAAATATGGCAAGTCCATAGCCCATGCATGGGAACTACTCATGTTTTCATGTAGCAAGCGACCTTCAAAATCACATGGATGATACTACTTCAGTGCAATCAGTAAGATAAGTTTTCAGACTCTGCTTTATAGTTCTTTGCTTTGTGGTTTTAAGACAAGTGTTTGATGTCATTTGAAGATAGATTTTTTTGGTGTAACACAGATAAGGGTTAGGCTGAGCTTCTGTTCTCTCTCACAAAGGAAATCCTTCAGACACGTTCATAAAACAGCAGGAAGGACACCTACCGTCCTTACGCATTCATATCATAATGTGTTTGCTTCTTTCTAGAGGATTTTTTCCTAGCAAAGCATATCAGATAAGATCAGTATCATCATCAATACCATCACAGGGAAGCTGCTGGCAGCATACCAACTGTTAATTAACCCCAGCACTGTCATACCTGATTACTTTGAAAAGTACTTTAGAACTGTTGAATTAAAATAAGATAAATAAGGATAAAACATTTAACTAATATTGAAAAGTATGCTATCTCCACTATAGGCATGAATGGCACTCTTTCTACCAGGGAAGAGTGAATTGATTGAGAGGCAGCTCAGAATTTAGACCTCCACTTCACACTGAGCTTAAGATAAACCTTCTCTTGAGAGCTTGGTAAAACCAAAGGTATGTGTGCAGGGGATAAAACTGTAGTACAGTAAGGCCCAAATACATGGGAGGCTGCACATGACTAAAAGGATTTGTGTTGCTCCTGTAGCAGCACCTACATTGTGCACAGCAGATAAAAAGAAAGGACAGAGCAAATTATGCCCTGCTCAGGTGAATGGGTAGAAGCAGAATTAGATGGCTACAAAATGATGCCTTGGCTTCACCTTAACCTAATTTCATCTTGTTAGCATATGGAAGAACATATGCAGAACTGAGTAATAACTCATCTTTTTCTTCATCATCATTTTTATGATAGCATTTTCCATTTAGATCAGTGGACCAGAATTAGAGAGCACAGAGCAGTGCTTCTACTATGCTCAATGTCTTGCTGTTGCACTCCAGCATTACTTATCCATCAGATTCGGATGTTTGCAAGCAAGTAACTTTCCCGCCCTACTGAAAATGCAAGATTCTGAAATACAAATGTCTCATCCTGGATATTACTAATAAGCAAATTAATTAGAAAGTCAAACCTCGATATGCAAGCTACCTAAAAGACTGGCATTAAAAGATTTTCATTCTATAGAAAAGTATTTGCTACAGAAAAAGAGAATTTAAAAGCACGTTTTCCAAAGGGGAAGGGGGGGAATATTTGAATAGCTCAGAGTTGTGAGCAGGCTGAAAGCACAAGCACAGCCCGCTAGGGTACAAATTCTTAGCTGAGATGATGGAAATCTAGCTCCCACAAGCCCTTCTTGAAGGTTGGACTCATGTAACCTGGACCCAGGATTTAGGATGCTGAAGCCTGGGCAAGAAAATCCAGCAGGAGTACAGGACAGTTCCCCCCACCTTCCCAAACACTCACATTCTGACTGATTATATTTTATAATTAAGTAACATTAACCAAAAATTTTAGAAATAACTCTGCAATCTGTACCCTTAATTTCAGTCACAGCTGTATTTTAATACATGAAGCCCCGGATCTTGAATGTCTTAAGCCAAATAAGACGCCAATACCCTTTGAATTTCTTTTCTTTGTAAGATTTCCTGCCCTTTAATTTCATTGACTGGCCTACTGTTCTTCAACTATGGACAGGATAAATAGCACCGATTGAACTGTTTCCATTCTTGCCGTATATTAAAAGTGTAGTAGTCTTGTTATACAGCAGTCAAGATGTCCTATGTATATTTGATTTTTTCCCTGAACTTTTGTATACCAGGTTTTCTTCAGTTATTTTTGTTCCTCTGAGCCTATGAAGTGCAGCATGAAACAGCAGCCAGATCCAGCAGCAGATCATTGTGAAATATCTTTTGGAAGATTTCAGATTTTGCTGTCTCCCTATTTTATCATCTACAATATCTCTCACCAGACTGTCATACTTCTTTGGCATTAAAAATTTCATGTGGTGAAAAAAGCACAAAGGAAATAGAGTTGTCTAAAGCATTTCCTAATCGCTGACTCACCTCTGAATCCAAGGAGAAAATTTGCTTAAATAAGAATTGATCAAATATATCAGAGAACATTAGATTCATTCTAGACAAGTCCAAATTGACTATGAGGTTGAAGAGGATAGCAAAATACTTCTCACTCTTACACTCTTTGCTTGCCCTTCATCTTTTACTTGCCTATAATTTCAGTCGTCTGGGTAGCAAGCACATAGCCTTTGTTTTCATCCTTGTTGCTTAGAAGCATAAAATAGAAACAGGATTTCAAGAAAAACAAAGTATATATTTCTGAGTTCTTCTGATGGCAATCTCCACTACTATATATTGTAGTGGAGATCACCATGTGTGCATATAGATAACCATCAATTTATATGTTTGACACAATATTGTGTGTCAAAAAATTTAGCCTTACTCTTGTCAGGATAGGCAGCCTTATAAGCCGTGTAATGAAGCTTTCTGATTACATGAGATTTGGCAAGGAGGGGGTTAAGCCAGGAGTGGGAAATAGATGCAGAGGAGAAGAGTGGGAAGGCTGAAAGGAGAAATCGCTTAGGAGACAGTAACCAACCTGACTATATGAACTATATTTCTCATACCTCTCAGGGCTAATGGGAAAACCAGCTTTGAACAGTTTGCACGCTGGGGATGAGTGCATCCTGAGAGAAGTGAAAGGAAGCCAAATGAGATGATTTCCTGAATAAAGCTTGACAAAGAACCTTCAATAAGCTAGAGAACCTAAGGACCACAAACTTCACAGCATTATAGGATGAATAAGGTTGGTGCACAACTGAGCATGGAATATGTCTGCTGACTGACAAAAACCCTTCACAGGATATAATTTGGAAATGATGTCTCAAAATAAAAGGAGTAAAGGAGAAATAACATTTGGTATCTGTTATAGTATTAACAGAGCTCTTTTGGTTACGATAGTGCTGCCCAAATATAATGGGACACGTGCAAACAGAAGTTTCCAAAGGAATTAATAAAAAATCATTTAGAAAATTAAAAATACATGCACATATTAAAGGGGGTGGGGGTGGGGGGTGTGGGGTGAAAAAGCATCTAAAACACTTAATCCTAAACAAAAACAAGTTGAAAAGATTAAGTCTACCAGTCAAGTTAACTCTTATTTCTTCAAAGTTGTCTCTATAAAGATGTCATCTGTCCAAAGATACATTCCAATAGCCCAGACTGATTAATATCCAAATTAGAAACTGAACAGGAGAAAGCCAAATATTATGCAAAATAACCAGCAATTATACAAAGCACTGATGTCCTATTACTGTATTTTACAAGGGTAAAAAGCCTATGTATTCTGTTTTCACTGGAATATTCCAAGTTTCCATGATGTTTTTTCCATTTCCAAATTTCCAAAAAGTATGATGTTTTTCTGTCCCGAGCTTGCTTTCTGAACAGTAACGCGCAGTAATGTTTCGGTTTTCCATTTTACCAATAGAAGTATTTTATTTTGGAGTAATTACCAAGTGTTCATAATCCCTGCAGGCTTTAGCAAATCTTTGGATTTTACAAGAGACAGACTGACTTAAGACCTAAAAACATATATTAAGGATGGTGAATACTATTTGGATTGAAAAGAAAAGCTGAGTGCATACTACCTGAAATTCATGATTTTTCTTAAAAAAGAAACTGTCAACGTGTGGTGCATGATAAGGGAATTTAAGACATTAGTTTACTGTGAAAAAAAATATCTAAGTAACACTCCTGCTTTAAGGTCTGGCAACTGTGACAGCCAGGGGCACATTATTTTTAAAATTTACTTTTATAGGATTAGCAGATATTAACACAAACAAAAAAACTTTTGTCACAAACATGTGTCTCTTGTTCATGTCAAAAACATGGTCACCTTCAGTTTGGGAATCTTTCACTGAATAGACTACTTTGAAAGCCAATTAAATCGCTTTCAATTCAGCTGAGAAAAAGAAAGTGGTAGTTCGTTCAAATGGCCTATTTGGAGAAACTTCAGGATTGATCCTTTCTTCCATTATACCGGCTTTCCATCAATGCAACTCTGATAGTGTCAATGTAGCTACACTGGCAAAACACTGGTTTAACTGAGGAGAGAATCAAACCCTTTACTTGTAACAACTTCTGTCAAGAGACTAGACTAAGTCACTTTAATTGAGTTCCTCTCGCTTTTATTGTGCAGAAACAAAGGAGGAATAAAAAGAGATCAAAGAGCCCTTATTTGGAACTAACATAATTGTGTTCCTTGGAGAGAATGGCGAGCCTGAGATTACTGAAAGGAGATAGACTCTGAATATATAAACTTGACAACAATGAAATTACAATGTTTTAAGAAAAAAAAAATATAGAGAGATTTATTGTAACCTTTCATCATTTTGTAATCGAAGTAGTGTCTCTTTCACTATTATACGATATGTCAGCTAAATTTCCCTTACATTTCAGCTTGTGGGAATAGGTCTCATCTATATATTACTTTAAATGACGTTTCAAACAGACTGCAGCAGTCTGGAAAATTTTCATTTCCTAATGAAATTTTAAGAATGTTTTCTTAGTCTTGTAAATTCTGTTGTTACGGTTGTATAAAATGGGTGAATAACACTTTCCAGATCTGAAAGGATGGTGTGCAAGGGTATATTGCCATATGAAGCATGAGTCAGTGGAAGGAAAAAAGAAAAGAAAAAAAAAGAGACACTGGTGCCCTGAAGAATCAGCTAGCACATTGCCCTTGCCTTTGACTTCATCACTTCACCATGCAAAGGTGAAAAAAAGTCACAATATAACTGAATATATGCATAATAATGAGTCCTGTGAGCTAGTAAAAGTAATCATGTACACAAAATACAAAGAAAGCTCAGAATCTGGGACTCAAAAATAAAATTGGGGGTTTGAAGGTGTCTTAGGAAGTTAAATACCCAAACATTGCTTTGGAGATCTAGGAATATAACACTATAAACATTCAGCCTTCAAAACCTGGCATTTAAACCACCATTCATAAGACATTGGGAGGATTCAGAAGAAAACGGGTGTTTGGAAAATTTGGCAGATACACAATTGGTTCAAATATATAAAATCCATGAAGAGGTATAGGCAATACACACAGATATCAGCAGTTCTAGCCAAATACACACTAAAATTAGTTGTGTAGGCATATCTAGTATTGCCATTTAGAAATTTAACCCAAATGTGGTTTGGTAGGTACCCCTGTACCAGTAATATGGGGAAGCAAAAGTTAACCATTACCAGGCTTCAGGACATCATTACTGACCAAAAACAATGACAGAAAAGTCTGAAGGAAGGAGTGCTTATTAACCAACTAGTCTGATCCAGATTTCCAGGCAGCAATGCCCAAGCAGCCTGTGCATACCCCATGGAGCACAGGCAGCGATCATTAGGCTCTTGCTCTGCTCGGAAAATGCTGACGGCTGTCTCTCCTTCCTTCCCTGTTTCCAGAGGCAGCCCAACAACACCTTATGAATGAGAATCTAAACTTGTTTCTGCAAAGCTCTTCTCACTGTGGAGAAATCGAACCAGAGAAACACAAACAAAAACCTCAAGTGACATACCAAACAACAGAAACAAAATAGAGTCCGTGAGTCATTTATGGGTACAATCAATTACAAACATAGCACAAGCTTTTTCATCAGGTCAGAACTGTCAAAACACACTGAATCTGCCAGTGTAGGCTAAGTGGAGCTACA
This sequence comes from Ibycter americanus, assembly GCA_035590275.1. Classification (NCBI taxonomy): domain Eukaryota; kingdom Metazoa; phylum Chordata; class Aves; order Falconiformes; family Falconidae; genus Ibycter; species Ibycter americanus. Next base: position 40,591,743 of record JAVJGI010000050.1, on the reverse strand, counting down.
GAGGCATGATAAAGGATTATCTGGTAGAAGAAAACACTTTTTAATGTTTTGAAGACTTGGAGCTATAGTAAAACTATTGCTTGCTGACACCCCTTCCAATTGCAAAGCCAGACTGCCTGGTACCATTCCTTTAAAGATGTGGGGAGCATGAATTCTAGCTCCTCTCAAGGGTTAAATCTCTAAACAACATCAGAAAAAATATCAGCCATACGAGAGAGGTAGCTAGGCTCCGTACAAAGTGGGGGAAAAAAAGACAATAAAAAACCCACCCAGATACACAGAATAACACAAGACAGACAGCTAAAGGCACTTCACTACTAGATGAAAAGAGCAAGGGTGGGGAGTTGGTGGCCCCAAGTCTTATCAGATAGTTTATGTCTTTAACTGAATAACTTGTCCAGGATTACTTTTAACGCAGCCCTCTAGAGGCTGAGGATGCTTCCAACCCGCAGTAATTTATCTGGTTTGCACACAGGTCAAAAGAAAGCGTAGCTTAAATTTTGACTAGAACCTGCCTCTTCTGCAGCAAGGCTGAAGGCAAAAATCATTGATGTGCTGAAAGCCCTGCAATAGCCTTCCCCCAGTTATACAAGGGACAACAAGCAGGAGGAAAGAGCATCCCAGAGCACAGCAGCTATAAGATATGCTCTCCGGAGCACACGTGCTGGTAGACGCAGAGGTACTGTAAGAGAAATAAGGCTTAATTGCAGGAATTTTGCACACCTGCAAGGATGGTTAGATCTGACAGGCTAATCTTGGAACAAGACCTAATCAGAAATATTCACTTTAGTTGAATCTTCATTGAGGGCAACAGCAGAATTAACAGCCTGAATTACCTTTTCTCACATAGAAAAATCAGTGCCAACTCAATAATCTGGCCCTTTGGAGAATGAAAATGCAAAAAATAAAACAATTTTTCTTTTTGCCTTTCTAGTCACAGTGGTAAAGATAATTGAATTTGATACAGATCTCTTCCCAACATTAACTGTTAACTCTTGCATCGTGTTGCTAGGGGCATACACACATGCCATTCCGGAGCTGAACACAGCAGCACCTATACACACAAAGGCAATGCCAAGGCAACTTGCTCAGCAGAGAAGCAAGGCAAAAACAGGCAATGAGGAGGGAGCAGCTCCCCACGCAAACTTCTGCCTGGCTGGATACGCATTAGTACAGAAACCTGTTTAAGAGGAGGAGAAACAGCTATACGACTTACTTTCTCAGAGAAAACAAACCTACTTAATCAGGATTGCTCCTGTACCTGAACAGGTATAACGATAGGAAAGGATCTTTCAGAGACTGAATCCTGTCAAGGCAAGATTCTGTGTTTTCTTTCAGAGGCAGGAACAATTCATCTCATTATTTTAATACAGCCAATTGTGTAAAGGTCTTTCTTTAGACTACTCAGTGAGAGACTTGTCATAAATTCACAAGGCCAGAAGAAAATATCACAGTACATTTTATACATTTGCAAACGAGGAGACAGACCAAAGAGAGAGGTTTAACACCGGAATTCATTAAGGAGGATGGGTTACCAAAATTGGCACTTGATCATTCACCAATATTTAAGAATACTGGTTTGATTTTAGCTAATATATTAAGGTAAAAACTGGGAATTAAAATCTTGCCAAACACGTTGTGCTATGCACATAGATATCCTTCACAGATCCAAAAGATTCTTATGAAGATGTTTGAAAAATAAAAATAAAACAACTAAAAAATAAAAACTATAAATGAACAAATTGTCTACCAGATTTCCCTTCTCACCCCTCCCCAAAGTTACAGAATTGCTTTGCAGTAGCTTTACTGCAGTGAATTACCCAATTATCTTCTAAATTATAAAAGGCAAATCTTCACCACCAACTGTTCCTAGGACTGCCAGGATGTGCAGTGTTGCAAAACTGTAGCAAAAATGTAAACAAAAGAGCCCTACTGAACAGGGAGGCAGGCTGTCCACATATGCCAATCCCAGCGGCTTCAATCAAAGGAGAGATTGTTTCACAAATAAACTAAGCCAGTGCAACTAATAAACTCCTGCTCTAATTACTGGCTGCAGATGTATCAACTGAAGCAAATGAGACGCAGGCAGCCATTAATTATCTAATGAGGCCAGCAGTGTTTCTGATGAGGTGGGGCTGATTAAATATTAAACAGTAGCATATGGCGAGTGCCAAGAACAAAAGACTTGAATCTGACTCTCTCTATATATATAAAAATACAACATTGCATTAAAAAATCCCCCTCTGCTAAGACAGAAGAGCAATCTCACTCTGAGAAAGGTAATTAGGACAGAAATGGAAGCACAAAACTCAAAGGGAGTCTAGCGAGATCTGACTTCTGAAGGTATAACTCAGATGAAAAGGTTTCACATTAAAGAGATGCCAAAAACATTTAGGCATTGCAGCAGTCATCTCTTTGTTTAACCCTTCTTAGTTATTAAGACCTGCAATTGTTTCCTTTTTTCCCCTGTTCCTTTCTTCCCTTATCTTTCACTGGAAAAGTCCCAGGGCTCGCTCAAATAGCATGAGCAATATCTAACAAATCCGTCCTTATAACACAGCTCACAATATTCAGCCAAGAAATGGTAAGTATAAGAAGGGGAATGCAATCATTGAAATGTTATTAGGGACAGCTAGGTATGACAGACTCCAAACTGAAGGAAAAAGTCTAACCTTACTCACACAGATGTCAAGCCCACTGAAGCCAGCTAATCCCATCAGACTTAAATGGGCCACCTACAGCCAGTGCACCAGAGAGCTTGAGATGAGCCACATGTGAATATTTTTTCTCCCTGTCAGCTGCTCTACCCTTCGTAGCAGACGCCCTGTGGATGCAGCAACCACTTGCAGTCCAAGAATCCCCCTTTCCAAAGGCCAGATGATGAAGGATGCAGCGTGCCAAACTACTGAAAACCTGTCCAGCTTCTAAGAAGCAATAAGCTTTCATAATAAATAATAATAATAAAATAAATAAGCTTTACTATTCAATGCTTCTGAACAGTTTGGTTCCAGCCCTGTCCCTATGCACCATAATGTTTCAATCTAACAGCTCTTGGGAACTGCCAGATTTGTTGGAGGTTTGCTTGACCCAAACTTATAACACACGTATCAAGCTGTTCAGTGCAAGTCATCTTTGCTCCCCCAGTAGGTAAGAACTTAATTCTGTGTGTGAAGCAGAAACTCTGATTTGGGTGCTGGCAAGCTCCGTCTGGACTCCAAGGGAACCAGAAATTTTCAAGAAACCTGAGAAACCCTTTACATCTGTCAGGACGAATTTGCAAAGACGGGGGAAAAGTTCAGACATAAAGTAGACTTATAGCAAGGGAAATTGTATCTAGAATTGGCAATGGTTGCACATTCTCAGAAACCTCTGAAGGCTGTTTTTTGAAACTCTTAATAAGCCAAACAGCATTTGCTGTTTATTTTAGAATATGTTCAGATGGCAGCCACTTGTCACATTTTACATTGTTACAGTGACAACAATGCAAGTGTCCTAGATCCATCCAAATTTGTAGCTGCCTTTTGTATCAGTTTCTTACGGAAGGAGCCCATTTTTATACCAGGCCTTCATACAGTAATATAAAGAATCAACAAGTCATTATTGATCACCTAAAAAGAGATCAGATTTTTTGAATACCTTTGCTATTACAAATGATTTCCCTAAATATGAAAGAATGGTTCTCTCCCATCTGCCTTTTTTTTCCTTTCTTTTTTTTTTTTTTTTGATAATACCCTTCTTTATTATAATCTCCTTAATATCCATCTGCTACCCTTTAGGCTAAAGCTTCTTAAATTCAAATATAGGGCTATTTTTATCACAGAAGAATATGTAAAGCAATAGAAACATTTTAATGGATTTCTGTGCCTGTGGCCCTTTTTAGCTGAATTTCCATAATGAAATCCAGTTACAGACATTGGTGCTGCTACAGTTGGCTGTTCACACAAATAAAGAATGAACATTTTTGTCTTGTAAGCCAACCCAGTAAAATAGAGAGTGCAATAGCTACCTACAGAAACCACAGGATTTTTCCCTCTGTTGCTGCTTTAGTATAACTGCATATAACTGTATTTTCACTCCAATAGGGCATAACAATCAAGATGAAGTCACAACTCTACATTTAGGTTATAAATAAGATGCATAAAGTCATTTTCGTAAGTAGTAACTAAGAAAATGAGGATGCTTTCTTTTGTGCATGGTATTCAGGAACATCAAAATAGCTTCATAAAAACAGCTACATGCAAAAGCATTCACAGGAAATGTCTGTGTAAGCCAACTATTTGTATTAAAGGTCTGCAAAAATATTTTTCTAATAATACTTCAAGGGTACCAATTCTTCTCCACCGAAATATTTTATTATTTTTCTATAGCTGTAAGTGGAGCCAAGCAGAAAACTGTTTCTTGTATCATTAACATCCCTAAAATTTAAAATGCCTTCCCACTTCTCATCAGGAAGAAAACAAGACTTTTAAAGAGGAATAAAATGTAAGGAATAGTCCATATCCCCAATACAATGGCAAGCAGCCCTTCTCATCCAGGAATTCAAGCCAGTGGTCACCAGCCAATGTCCAGAGGGCAAGTTGAGTTGGGATGGCCCATTTCTAATGAAGCAAGACAACCAGCACTCAGACAGAAAGCCTCAGTAGCCACAAAAATATCTTTTAATTACGATTTATATATTAAAATACCATTTGGCAAACTGATCACTGACAAACTTGACTCTGATCATAATGCAACTCAGCCTTATATCAGCTTGACCGAATTCTGTAGGTATCCCAACTGCTCAGCCATTATTATTATTTTAAAATCAGGCCCAAAGTATCTCAAAATGGGCACTTAAAACACTGAAACAGTGCAGATATAACAAAAAACACCTGATACATTTAGAGGCCTTTCTCACTTCTAAAACCAGGACCTCAGCATTTCTGTAACGTTTAATCTTAGCAATTACTTATCAAATCTCATTTCTATTTCCAGAAGCCTTCACCATTAATTGCCTCAGAGCCTACGCTAGGTGCAATGAGCCTCTGCATTTTTATAAATGCCCTTTCACAGAAAGAATGCCGTTTTGAATAACTTCTAAGTGTTCTGCACGCATAAGCTTACCATTTAACACCCATAATACAGTACTTTTTCTACTTCAACAGTTATATCGTATGAGATGCTAAGTTCAGAGAAGTCTTTTGATTCCGATTTGTGTAATTTTAATTCTAAAGATATTATTATTCTAAACCCAGTGTCTACTTTATGGAGACTGTTAAGTACATCACTCTCTTTCCTTTGTCTTTGTGTGATATGTCTGTGAAAATTAAATGTCATAACATGTTTCCTTTGACTTACTGTTGGCTCTTTAAAGTTTTTCTGCATAGGTTTTACTCTACAGTGTCCTCATTTATACAAAAGTTGGCTTCTTTGAATAGCATGCTGATTTGCAGTTGCAGTGAATATTCAACCATGTAAAAATAAACAGATATGAGGCATTAACCATAAACTTTCATGATGTTAAACACCACCCAGCATCTGACACTGTCTGCAGGTAAGGTGGGGCCGCTGGGACAGCAGGAGTCCTGCCGGGACAGCCAGAACGTAACCATCAGCACAGATAAGCGCGTTGTCCCCCTCAAAACTTGCTTGTAGGAAAAGGAACGCACCAGACAGACGTGAAGCCAAAAAGTTAGTCTTTACCCAGTTGAGGTTTTAAGTGTATAACAGTCCAAGCTATCTAATTAGCATTAGATGTTAATGAGGCTTCTCTCCAATTAGATAATACATCTCGAACGGTTATACCAGAGCATATCTAGCTTCCACCTGTGATCTCGGCTGTGCTTCTCACTCCCCCGGCCCCACTGGCTCCCCAGGCAGCACTAGGGCTGGTCAGGGGTGAGGGGACAGGGCCGGGGGGAAACCCAGGGACAGCCCCAGCCCCTCGGCAGGAGGAGCAGGCTGCTAGCGGCAGCTCTTCCCCTGGGGCTGGGGCCTGCGGTGCAGCGCTTCAGCCAGCTGCCCCCGGCCTTGCCCGTCCGGAGCTGCAGAGCCCGGCCCAGGCCCCGGCACCACCCAGCACCTGCCACAGCCCGACAGTCCCAGCCCTCACAGAGCTTCACCCAGCTGAGGGAGCAGCCCCAGCTCAGCAAGAACGCCAAACCCAACCATCACCAGCCCAGGCGCGGTGGGTCTGGGGGCCTGGCACTCTAGGAACACAAGGGAGCCTACCGCACAGCGGTACTGCCACAATCATGTTTGCTGAGTGACAGCTCGTAGCTGCGCTTTCACCCAGGCAGCACCAGTGCTCACAGCTTACACTCATGGTCACCACCGAAGACCAAACAGAAGAGGTAGGGCTGCCGCAGCAGAGTGCCTGCTTCGCCCACCCTCCTGAGGAAAGCTGCGGGTCAGGAGGGGGCCCCGAGCCCTTCCCGTGCTCTCGGCCCTGTGCTTTCACTTTCTGGGGTGCCAGGCCAAAGCGTTTGGAGGGTGAGAAGAAAATGCTCCATTGGCATAGGCCATATACCAAAAACTAATGAAGAAAAAGCCAGATTTCCTCCTCCTTTTCCTCTGTCCTGTTCTTCCATGCCTTTGTTCTGGGTTGACCCTGGCTGGACGCCCGGTGCCCACCCAAGCCGCTCTGTCGCTGCCCTCCGCAGCTGCACAGCGCAGAGAAAACACGGCGAAAGGCTCGTGGGTCGAGATAAGCGCAGGGAGAGCA
>JAVJGI010000050.1:40551021-40584940 GCA_035590275.1 Ibycter americanus | reverse complement strand
CCCGGAGCCCCCCCGGCCCCCCTGCCCTGCGCTGGGGGGCTACAGCTCTCACATGGCCTCACTCCTCTCTCCAGCTGCAGTTGATCAGAGTTCCCCTCCTCCCCAACTCCTTCTTCAATATGTCATCCCAGGGGCACCCCCACCACCATGTCCTTCTTGAGCCGGCTGGCATTGGCTCTGTCAGACACAGGGGAAGCTTCTAGCAGCTTCTGACAGAAGCCACCCTTGTCGCACTCCCCCCTGAAAGCCTTGCCACACAAACCCAACACAGCCTTTTAAGTGTTTTCTGTATTCCTTTGTGAAAGGAGATGTAATGTATTTTCAGAGGGACTCAGCTCCTGCAGGATCCTAAATTGGCTCATTTAATCTACATGGGTACTTGAATCCTCACTTAAGACATTAGTTAATTAAGTCACATTAAACCACACAGGCAAAAAAGAGTCTATGTTCAGATAAATTTAAGAGTCTGATTTTCTGATTTAAAACGACAAAGCAAAGACTTGCAGAGAGCCCAGCCTGGTGCTCCCTCATTAACTCAGCATATTGTGACATTTATAGTTCTCACTCAGGACTAGGAAACGAAGGAAAATAGCGGTTTACAGTGATGAAACAAAACTAGATAATGCTGCAGAAAAATAAAGTTTGTCTCCATACCATGAGGTTGCGCAACAAGGTTTTACCTTGTGGTCATTCAGAAATCTCTGTCATGCTCATGTGAATCTTTTTATGTTCACAAGGAGAATTTTTTTGTGCTGCCATTTGAAAGTCTCTTTTCTATAGATTTTTAAGTAATTCTGTCAGTAAGCAGGACTCACCACTGAGTGAGGTAAATAACCACATCCAAAGAGAAAGTAAGCTAGGAAAATTGAGTTTTTCATGAAAAAGAATCAAACTGGAACAAGATTATTTAAAATGTTCAACTAAGTTCAACTTAATAAATAAATACTAGCTAAGAAAGAAAAGCTAGACACAGATAAGCAATAAAAGAAGAACAACAAAAAAAAATTAGTTGGCATGAGCCCACGTGTAAGTAAATACCATGCAGAGTGTCAGAGGTCCTTCCCTGCTCTCCCCACCTCCCTCTGCCCAAAGCTGTATCCTGGCTTCAGGCATCCTTCTTCAAATTAAGCACAGCCTTACTACTACATAAATGAAGTTTTAGGGAGTGGAGAGGGGCTTAAAGCTGGGGTTTCTGAACTTCAGAGATTTTCTGTTACCTTTTTTGTTTGTTTGTTTGCTGCTCATATAAGTTACCAAAGTCATTGAAACATTAAATACACAGGAATTTACATAGAAATTTAAGTTTTGTATAATCATTGCTTTCCCTCCCACTTATTTGTTTCTGAGAACTTCAGATATGTCATGTTACCAGTGCTTTGCAAAAATATGCCAACATAGGGGAAAAAAAAGGTATCAAACTCAGAAACAAACTTTTCGGACAGAGAAAGATGTAAACTTCTATACTTCTATATTCCAAACTGATAGCTTACCTGCAGTCAACTTTAACAAAGCTGCAGGAAGCAAAGAAAAAACACACAAAACCCGGGGGCAGGGGGTGGTGTAGAATCCAAAAGAAGAAAGGTGACCCAAGTAAAATTCTCACCGTTTACAAATTCATTATAACTCTTTCTTTTGCCATGCCTGTAGCTTAGAATTGATCAAACTGTTTTTATTAAGCATGTAAAGAAAAGACAAGACACATGCTGTTTGTTATCTCTATAAAGAGTTAGGGCTATAACAGATTTCGTGAGAGATTTTTTTCAAAGGAATTTAGGAGTACAGTTTCCTCCAAAACCAAATCACATACTTTAAGTGTAGCAGATAATGCATGAGACCCAGCATAAAGAAACACAATAACATAAAAAACATAAAAATAATCCAAATTTATATTGTACTTTGCCTATGGGTACAGGTAACACTTTGAAAACCTTAAGTCCATGCTTTCCTTTCATTTACATAAGAAGAAGAAATTGTGAGAGAGTTTTAGTGATGCATACAAGACTACAGAAGTGCAGATGCAAAAGAAATCTGTTTTGAACTGTTTCTGATCTTTAGAAATGTATTTGTTCTAAAGGCACTTCAACTCAGCATCCTCATCCTTATTTTCAATGAATAGAAGTATTATCAATGTTACTTTAATTTAGGATTTTGTTCAGCAGCTTTAGAAGAACATCCCTGAGATTTGGAAGGCATGTTTCTTTAGCCAATAATGCTGAAAAAAAGCAAGCTCAGGACTAACTTGCAACAAGATCATGTAAATATTCTTTCAAGAAATAATCAGCTATGTTTCAAACCAAATTCAACACTTTTTTTTGTCCATTAACAAAGTAACCAAGTTTTGTATTTAACAGCAAAGATAGTGAAATGTTAATCTGTGTTCTGTCTTGAATTCCCCTGACTAGCAGCTTGATTGGTTCTGAGCAAGTAATTAGAAGGAAATTAGAACAGATTTTTGTTTCTGCTTACTTTTGTTTAACGTTAAATTCCATAACATTCGGAAAACTGCTTTAGTGCATTGCAGTAGGCAAGATAATAGATAAAGGAAAGTTATTTTACATCTATCTTTGAAGTTGTATTTTTTTATCTTGCTTTTCCCCCTGCATATTTATAAAAGAAAAGAAAGGAAGCCTTCTGGGGACTTACCCATTCCCTTTATGGCTTAGTAGCTAAGTTTCCTAGGCAGCTTTTGAAAAAGTATTAAAATAGTATATTACCAACTTCTGCCCACGAAAAAGTAAGTGGAATAAAGTCAAGATGCAAATAGTGTTGATACCTACTACAAGCTGCTATGCACTATACTTTTCTGCTAATCTGTTTCTTTGCTGTGACCCTTCTACTTTTACTGTTCCACAATAAGGACTTCTTATTTATATGTATATACACACACACTTATACATCGTCTCATATGCTATGCGTTGTATTATATCATCATTTAATAACAAAAATACTGTATGAAAGCTCATGGCTGAGGCAGAAATCCAAACCAGAATCTCTGACACTTAGTCCACTGCCCTGTCCATCAGAGCTGCTCAAGAAGTACATCCTCAAGTTCAAAGGAAGGGTTCACTGAGAAGAAATAGAAGTCATAATGTCAGAGTATTTTATGAACCCTATTGGTGGTTTGAGTTTTACAGAAAGAAGTAAAGAAACCGTGATTGAACATAATATTGATTGACATATGTTATGAATGAATATATAGACACACATACTTAAGAAGAATACTAAATTTCTCGCCCGGTTTTGTATTTTATCCATATAAAGGATAATAATTTACCAACTATGGCAAACAAATTCCCTGCAGGAATCTGGAGCAGATTGTCTTTAAAGCAATATACTCTTTTATTTCTAGCTCAGTTTGACATGAACATCAAGCTACTTAAAAAGTAGTCATCTGCTGCTCATATTTTATGCCTTTCCAGCCTCACTGGTCAAATATGATATTAAATGTAATGAAGTCCAGAAAGTTCTGAGTCTACTTCACCTATGAAGCAGAATCATTTAGCAAGAGGTTTGAACAGCCAAGTATTAAATTCATAGAACATCGTCGTAAATCTAAAGCAAGTGCCTCAGTTTCCCTCCAGCTACCACCTCAGCCTGTTCCCACCCCCCACCTGCCACTATTTGAGGCATTTCTAAACACTGCAGCTTGTCTCACAGTGGAAATAAATGTTTCACATGTAAGAAACACAAATTTGTGCTATCATCTCTTGTAGGTGAGATTAAAATTTAATTTGTAAGTAGTGACTTTCAGAGGCAATTAAGTACCCAGTTACCCCTGTTGTTCAGTAGGATTCAGACACCTTACTTCCCAAAACAGTTTGGAAAATCCTAGGACTTTTACTTCCCTTTTTCTGTCCTGACAAACCACTGCAACAAAAGATAAACAAGTTAAATTGAGACTACAGATTGGATTATATTTCTCAGGAATGGAGGACTCCAAAGTGGCTAACAGAACTAATCTGTTTGTGTAAGTGATATATGATTAGATGTTTGCACAGTTCTCTGTAGATGCAAGGCAGTGTTTACAAATGCTAAGTATCATTATATGTAAATTAGCTGCCTCTGCAGAATTTTTTTCTGGTGAGTCAGCAGCTACTCATTGCTTAAATGATGCTCTTGTTCTCAGAGTACTCCTTGATGCCTCCTGAACACTTTTTCCCAATGGAAGATAATGCCTTTTGCAATGCAAGATCCAATTCATCTGACAGTCATGAATTGGATGCGCTGCTGAGGGTAGATAATGAGAATTGTGGATTTGCAGAACACACCGTCCTCTAAAGCTCTTGCATCTATTTACTGTTTCCCCATATCTTTAACACCAAATTATGGTCTTAAAACAGACAGATCTCCATGAAACTCTTTAGCAAAACTGATATTGAATGTTCTGGGGTTTCATTAAGATTTCATCATAATAAAAAAAAAGTAGATGAAAACTCCACTTCAGGTCAAGAGCAAAACACCTTTTACTGGCACAGACCTGGAGGGAAAACACAGAAAAAACCTCTGAGAAAGGCAGAAAATAATCACCCTTTCCCCCTTTGATACAGCATCCTTCCTGAAAAGCTAGAAACTCAAGTCTGCCCAGGAACGTGAATTGGACTTCCGAAACAACATCATAGCTTGAGCTTGTGCAGGATAATTCAAATCCAGATGCAGGGTAGACATAGTCAAGTAAAAGATGCAGAGACAAATGTTTTCCAGCACTTCACAGAATCTTCTTAAAAACCAAAACAAAAATCATGAAAACCACCCCTGCTTCAAACGGAAGAGATAAAATGAAACGAGGTCTTTGTGATTCATACTGGTCAAACATAGTATGGCATGCCTACGCTCACTTTGGATTCCCCTTTAAATGCATTTATGGACTGGACTACGGCAATCATTTCAGTTAACATCCCACACCCCATTCATAGCCATGTTCCCCAGATACTAAACTATTTTTAACATGGTTCTTGTCAAGTGTGCAAGCACTCCAGCCTGAAAGCATGGTCACAGCTCTCAGTTGCTCAATGCATAACTTTTTATTTAGTCTTATGAGAGTACACATTGATTACTTGCATCAAGTATACCTCAGAATTACACCGTATAGCTAAATGACCACTGATATTTACTTTTGTGGTTGGTTCCATTGCCTTTAATTAGGAAAACTAACACAAATTTCCTCCCTGCTGAACACAATTGTTTTAAAGTTGGGGCATGTGGTAGCTGAAAATTCCTGAGGTGTTTTACTACTTGCAGCATTCATCCTCCAGCATCTGCCTCAAACTGATGTTAGCCAAAGTACGCATAGTTCTTCCACTTTGGGTGTCACAAGTACATGTAGGAAAGGAATGATCCAGTTCTCTTCTGCAATTCAGTGGCTGTTAAACAAACCATAGGCAGTACCTCATTTGATCAGAAGTTGATCCATAACCATTCAGGATAGTTTTGTTTCACTCTCTCTTACTTAGAAACATGATTTTTTACGAAAGAGTGGCTTACCTCAATGCCTACCAGATCCCTCCTAAATAAGTCATAACTATGCATTTCTAACATTTTAGTCATGTAAGTCATGTCACCTATATCATTACTGGAGTTTATGCCTCTTTATTAACTGGGGTCCTAATACAGGGGTACACGTTGTGTAATAATTTCATTTCTTTAAGTCCTGCTTTTTTTTTTATTACCCATGCTTTTACTTGAAATAAACATTAATTTATTGTCACTTTTCCTCTTTTGTTATTACTTTTCATTACTGTATCGATCTAGAGGCCACTCAAACTATACAATTTTTTTTTTTCCACCAGAAGACCATCATCAGCTCTCAAAACCAGCAGCACGTATAAGACACTGCTGGTACATCCAGCATTTTACATTCAAAACTGTTGACAGTTCATCCTTGTTATCTTAAAGAAAACTTACTTAAATACATTACTTGGATTTCTCCTTCTTTCCAGCATTCACATTTGCACCTGTAAGTTATCCCATGGTGCAGAACAGCACTGAGCTCATTAGTTACCCTCTTCTTGAGGCTTAGTGCAGCCTCTGACCTTGGCTTTGAGAAGACAGTGGGCTGGCCTATCAGTTCGGGGTGTTACAGGAGGTTCTTCCCGTCCTCAATAGCATGAGATTTCAAATAAGGACCTTCCTTTCAGAGATCAGCATGTCTAGGTGGGATACTTTCTGGTGGACCTGAACAACTGTGCAAGCTTATGTCCTGTGCACTTACCCAGTTCCTTTCATTAACCCACTCCTTCAAAACAGACTTTAGTTGTCTCCATGCTGAGGCACTGGTATTAGTGCAAACTTCAAACTCCGAATTCATACTCTGTGAATTCAAACTCCCGCTTTAAAAACCACTCCAAAACACTTTGGTTCAGGAGTTCACCAAGTGACTGACTATGATTGTAAGCTTCAGTGCTCATCTCCTCCCCCTCGCTAACAAGGAGCTATTAGCCACTCTGACATTTCAAACAGCGAGGCTGATCAAAGGCCCAATGGTCACAGCCACAAAAACCTACTGACACTTAAAAAGAATGAAAAATGTGGGCTCAGTGGTATTGTAAAATATGCACATACGTGTTCCTCTGCCTTACAAGGAGTTGCACAGCTGAACAGAGGAAATATTCCCTATTTATATTAAGCTTTACTTTAATCTCTGGGTAATTTGGGCAACAAAAATTATGCAGACGTGCTGAGTTGTGAATAATTACAAAATAGACAGTTAGCTAAACTTGCTTACTTATTGTGGAGATATTTTCTTTCTCCCTTTCCTTTACCTTTCCTATAGCAAGTTCTGCATTCATATAGGCTGTAAAGCACAGCACAAAGCAGTAAAATAAAATGATGTAACCATTTTCTTATACTGTTGGAAAAGGTAGAAAAAGAACGATAGCTGGAAAGTACTGGAACAATGCAAAGCTTACCACATTCTAAGTGGTGAGACAGACTGAAAAATCCCAAAGTGCTGCAAAAGCTATGGTATAAGAGACCAAATTCACAAGGTGCAAGCTTCTGGGCTCTATTTCTGAATTGTACACCCTACTATTGAAGATACTGAGACAGAAAAGCTACAAGAATAATGAAGCCTGATCAGCATGTGTTGGAAGCTGCTTGTGACTTCTGATGAACAGCACCGTGCTATTGAGCCATTTGCAACAATTCTCTCAAATGTGAGTTCACCGGCACTAGCCAGGAACAGGCTTGCATTGCTGTTCTTTCCCACAGTCTCCGCTACCAGATGCTTACTCCCAAATCATTCTTTGAAATTTCTCTTTTAGATTTAAGTGGATAAAAGGCTGACTTTGAGACACAAATGGGCAGATAAATGGCAACAGACTTGTACAAGCCTCTTGTTTCCAGAGAACAGGCTGAAAGTCAGTTGTTGCAACACAGCCAGGGGAACCCTGTTCTTGGCTTCAGCATCCAGGGCTGCTTGCATCCTTTCCTCCAGCACTGGGAGAGCCAGTGTCACATGGAGTAGCACATGGACCTTAGCAATGCTTCCACCCTCACTTGAGGGACAAATGGGACCCCGGTTGTTATCTTCCTTATGCTTGCTTAGCTACCTCTTGCTTCACAGGACTGAGAAGGTATTCATCCTGGATGTTTAAAGCCAGACAGGTGTTAAGGTATTAGCTCGAGAGGGACTTGGATCATGCTTCCTCTACTAATGAGGAAAATACAGACAGAATCAAAATCTACTTTCTGCCTCAGGCAGCAGGTTAGCATAGATGAAGAGAAACATTCCTCTCTAAGTAAAAATCTGAAAACACAAAGACTGTAAGATTTTTAGTTGGGGTTGCATAAGATGCAGATGCAGGCGTTTTAAGTAAACACTAGGCATTTGTGTTAAGCCAGTTGAAAGCTTCAGCACATTTACTAAAATTTCTCTAAGCAAGCCAGTATGTCTTGGTTATGATAATGTGAGCAGCACACACATCTGTAATCTCATCTTCCAGCTACTTACCAAACATGCTAGAAAGATAATTGTAGGTCAAATATCAGATAGGACTCAAAGGATCACTACAATAGGCTGACCATCACACATCCATGCTACAAACATTCCTCAACAGTCCAGTTTAGTGAAATAACTCACAAACTTAAAGAATATATCACAAAACCAAGATGCCAAATGAACAACATGAGATATATAATGCAGAGCTGTACAGAATTCAGCAACTGACTGTGAGTTGACTTTGGGTCCAGAGACTATCCAGCCTCCGTAGTGTGCTAACATTCCTACTCTGCTGCTCAGACCTAGTGCCATTCTGTGCTGCCATCCATTCTTAGGAATTAGGCTGGATCTCTTCCATATCATATTATGTAGTCAAAAGTTCAGAAATCACCCATATCTGTACTCATAACCACCTTATACATACTGTGAGCAATTATGATCCATTTAGATCCATTCACTTGTAGAGTCTGAGCAAGAACTGCATGGTGACAAACCTGGTGGAAAGTTTCTTCCCAACAAATGAATTTTTTCATGTATACTGTAGTTCTGAACAACAAGCTTTCCAAAATGGAAGGCACAAACTCATTTGGTTATTTCATGGATACATGTAGAATCTCAGGAAGGAAGGAGGGGCACTGTAGAAAATAAATGAGGGGAGAAGGAAAGAAAAAAACCCTGCCTTTTGAAGAGAAAACTTTCAGATAAGTGTCTTGAAATCAATTTTGGATGCTGAATATGAACAGGGGTCGTGCAGTGCTTAAGCTCTGGGTGATGGGTTTGCCACAGTGCTCTTGCAGCGATCCAAACCAATTAACTGCTCAGGCTTTAGTGCCTCTTTTGTAGTGGTTAGACTGTTCTCACTGTATTACTCCTGTATCGGTTTGAAATTTCCTCCAACTCAGGAGGATCATTTGAGCTGCTAATGGAAAGCTTAAGTTGTATGTAGGACCTTCCACAGCCAGGATTAATTTCTGCCTGTAAGCGTAATTTGGTTTTCTAAATATCATACTTGGAAGAGTTTGTTGGAAAATTAGCTTTAAGCTATGTCAGCCACAATTGCTACTGAAAGACTTATGAGGGACTGTATGTATTTAAGGGTATAACATGCACAAATCTTTAGCAAATGTTTTACTCTAGTTTTAAAATGCAAGCTAAAGCGATGTTATCTTTTCAGTGCTAGGTTCTGCTTATACTCTGTTAAGTGCATATGGTTCAAGGCTTGAATCAAAAAATACGATATTTTGTAAACAAAATATAAACAGCTCAGATGTGGATCACAGTCCATATTTCTCTTTGACGGTATAACTGCATAGTTAAAAATCCCAGCTCAAGTAGTATGTCAAGACAGCTCTTGGAAAGTGAGGGATGAGAAGTGGGAGAATATCTCTGCAGTGCGCTCTGCACAGCTGCAAAGGCTCATCCTGCTTGCTATGCACAACTGAAAGGCATCACTGCAACATGTTGTGTGAAGGCGCACTCCAGAGTGGTAAAGTCACACATGGGCTCAAGACTTGCACAAGCAGACCATCTACCTTTTCTTTCCAAAGAGACCATACTGAAGACAAGCTTTACGTACGGTGAGAGTACACAACAATATCTCTCCACCTCACCAAGATTTAATACAGGCTTGCGTTTTGGCACTGCCAAAAAAGAAGTTAATTTAGTTACTTTTTTTTTCTACTGCATTTATTAAGAAAAACATTCATGACTAGGACAAGACACCAGCTAGCTTTTAATAGTCCAGACTTCAAGGTACCTCCAGCTATCTGGAAAATATGAGTGCAACTGCTTGAGCAAGCTACCAGATACCAAAGCATTGTACAGAGCTAAAAATATCTGTATTAAAACTGGCATTTCAGCAAGCATATTCTGGGAAGATACCAAAGATCTGGGTTATCTTACTTTGCATAATAGGCAGTTTTCTTCCACAGCAAAAATATCTATATCCTTCAAGATCTTTAGGCAGCATTTCTGGCTGGAGTGACAGCTTAGTCTACACAGGCATCCAGATACATCCCACCCATCTACGGGAACTCTAACAAGAGAGCAGAAAGATGACCAAGGCTGCATCAGAGACACAAGCTAAGCACCTTTTGTTTTTTAAAGACCTGTAATGACATTGTTCCTTGCACCAACTCAAATGAGCTTTGTCCGCCAGCAAGGGAGAGCACAGGCCCACAGAATTCCAATCAAAATTTCACAACTCAGATTCACCCACAACTACAAGTTAGTGCCTATCATAGCAACTGAAAACTTAAATACATTTTTAGTTATTCACTCTAGATAGTGATAGATTAATACAGGTATTACGCTTACAAGAGCGTACGGTGCTCAGGAAATTAAAAAGAAACAGTTACCACCGAAAGAATTGTTCTGTGTTAAAACGATATATATCATATTCATGACTGAATGCATCACGAACAGCCCATAAAGCCTCAAAAATATACGTGGTCCAATGAGTATTCATTACAGATTTTATGAGGTAGGAACAACTTTAAAATATTTCATAGAAATCAATGATGACCTCATATAGGAACACAACAGTAATTTAACTATTCAGTCACTTTACCTGCCAGGCACAAACAAAAGCCACTGGCACATAAACATGTCCCTGCCCCCCTCCCTTTTTTCTTTCGGTAAACCAAAAATGTCATTCTTTGTGCTATACAAAGGGAGCAGTTTCAAGCTGCAGATAAATTCTGCAACTTCTTAGACAAAACAGGTAGCAACTTCAGTAGAAAAAACAAAAAGAGATTACCCTACAAAGACACTTGAAACCTACATTACTGATCACAATAAACATGGCAGAAGTCAAATGTGGGAAGCTACACAAGAGCTATACAATTCTTCTGCAGCTAAACCCATCTCTGCTGGGAACGCCCACTGCAGACTTAGGAGGAGTGAGACTGCTTCCAAAGGCTGGCCCCGCACGCTGGGCACAGTCTTGCAACACCTAAGCAAAGATGATGTGGCAGGGCCAGGCGACGGCCCAGGACTCAGCAAATGCCAGGAGGGAACAAACTATGTCTTAGGTTGACCTGAACTTAAATAGGGCTCCAGGGCCATGGGAAAAGGGTCAGGTGAGGCTGTTCAGCATAATTAAGGCTCATTAGAGCTCTCTGGGGCTTCAGGAATGTTAGGGACAAAGCTTGAACAGGACCACAGAAAGTGGATATATCAGCCCTTGTGCCCATTTAGGGGGGAAGCAGATCCATGCTGCAGCAGAGCTGCTCTCCCATTGTTATCCCCCACGACACAAAGCTGCCTACAATTCACTACAAGTGCTCTGGCAACATGATGAATTTGTCCCTGTGTGAATATTCAGTGCTGATTTGCAGTGACAGTGGCAACCATAAAGATTAAAATACATGCCCATCTTGAAAGAACCTATCTTGTAGACACTAATGTCAACTTTATTAGGGTTTATGGGGTGGAACAGTGGCCAAAGCACCCATAAAGCTCTGCTATTTGAAATTCCTAAGGAACTATTTCATATTCAAAACATCAGTGACAGAGAGGAAGCAGATGTCAAAAAATCAGACAGGGTCTTAGGATATGTGCTTGTTTACATCATTGCAAATGGGGAAATGCTATAAAACCCAATATTTCAATCCCTTTGCAGGGGTGTCAAAGATCATAAAATGCTGAAAACAAGCTGAAAGTCTAATCCTATGTTGGTTTGTTGGTTTTTGTTTTGTTTTTTTTTTTTATTTTTAATTTCTTCAAAGAATTCCTCTGGCATAACTAAAACAAACAAGACCACTTGACTGCTACATGGTACAACTGAAAACTGTTATGTTGCATGAAAAACAACTCAAGAAATGGCTTGGGGAGATACATCTTTTCATCCTTAGCATTGTACTTTAACAATGTACACAAGTCAAGACTTGTACTTCAAGGGAAAATAGCAGTTACATTTCCTCCCCCAGAAACAAAAATATTTCTTTAGAAAAAACAACAAACCAACAAAAAAACCCCACCAAACAAAACCTCCCACCCCTCATTTCCCCTTTCATACATATTCATTATCTAGTCACACCGGAGCAGAGCTTGGAAGCAAGCCATATATGCGCTATGCATACTGTCAGACATTACCTGGGCCCCTGGCAATAGGTAGAGACTGAAATATTGCTCATATTTTGCTCCCTGAACATAATTTCTCATGCCATTCTGCTGACTGTTGAAGAGGTTTTAAAGCCTCTCTCCCTTCATAACATATATACTCTTGTCTCTAAAGAATATGTCAGCCACAAAGAGGAATGGGGACTCTCAGAAGAAATTCAAAGCAGGGAAAAAGAAAGGACTTGCTCATTTGTAGTGACTGAGAGACAGCAATGAAAACTTTGCTAAAGTTCGGAGCCATCACTAACTGTCCCTAACCATTTCAAGCTGAACTTGATGCTGGGCGACATTTAAAACAACCAGGGGTGGACTGTGGAGGATCAGGGCTGGTTTGGAAGCATTGAAGTCACCACAGTGAGAACTGACTTCAGGAAAGGAGAGGAGCAGAAGCCTACGTTGACAGCTCACTTCGTCTGGGTCAGGGCAGAGAAAGGTTAAGGCCATGAGGGGCTGGGTTTGCCTTGAGCCCGGCAGCCCAGACGCTCCACGCCACCGGAGCTTGCTGTCTTCAGTCCCCTGTCTCCCACCATGCTGTTTTCTCTATTTGGACTCTATGCTCTTACCTGGACCACCTGTCTTGAGTCTTTCCACTGCCAAATCAAAGGGGTTTTGGTGGATTTTGTTTGGTTTTTTTGTGGGTTTTTGGTGGTTTTGGTTTTTTGCTTAGTTTGGTGAACCTGGATCTTACCAACACACTAGTAGCCACCACCAACTTATCAATACTCATTTCCATAAAAGGGTCTTTTCCTCTATTTTTGTGTCTAATCTTAAGCCTCCCCAAACCCTGGTTGTATGTAACTGTTGAGCATATTACAAGACAGCAGAACAGTTTTGAAAGCTTGAGAAATCCTAGGGTACATGTTATATTTCCAGTCAGTTCTAAAAAAATTCTTGAAAAAAGCTCTTGAAAAAAAATCAATTTTACCTGCAAATTATTAGTTGTTTGTCGTGTCATTCAATCTGTAATTTACTTATACACCAAAAATTCTTTGAAGGGAGAAAAAAAACTGTGAAAAATGATGAATTTAAATAAAGAAGAAGATTTTAATACATAGTAATTCCTTACAATGGGAGAAATTACAATGAGACATTTTAAAATGAAATTAAAAGTGTTGTAAGTAAACACTACGAATATTTTGGTTTTTGTTTACAGAATCATTAGCTAAAGGAAAGAATGAAACTCACAAAGGAAGGGGAATTAACATTCGTTGACATTTTACTGCTTTTAGTTTTTATGTAAACTCAAAGCAATTAAATTATGTTTAAGACATTTTTGCTGTAAGTAGTTTCCATTTACATTCCTAGAAATAGTAATCCAACTATTTTATTGCATTGTTGGGAGCCCTGTAGCAACAGACCAAATATTTAGCAACAGCTCTGTTTTGCCATCTCTAGAGCTAGAAACCAAAGACTTGAATCAATTTAATTGCATCAGTGTTTCTCGGCTACTGCACGAGAATGTGTTGTTCTTGAGTTTAAAGGGTCTATTCCTACCTCCCTCCACAGCAATCTCTAAATAAACCTATAAATCCTTGTTCTGTAGCACATGAATTATCAGTAACTTCAAAATAAATGAAGACAAAAATGGTTGAATATTTAAACGTGTAGCAACTCCATCCCATGATAGATCATTTCACACCAAAATTCATTTTTTTCTTTGATATCTACTACTGCTATAAACTTCCAGTTTATCATATAACATTACAATTTATGGTATAACCAGCTTGTGTACTGACTATAAACCCTTTGTCAATGCCACTGTAAAGACTTTATAGTCCATAAATAATAGAAGAGCGATAGTATCTATCCTTCTTATTTTGCCCAGCACATCCAGAATATAGGACTCTAAACATGTCAGAAGATTTGCTTGTTTTACATACAATATAGGTTACGTAAAAATTTTCTTTAAAAAAAGGTACATTTCTCCGAGTATTTGGCTTACACAAAGCTCATTCAAATAAATAGAAAATAAGTCACAGGTGGGAGCCTGCCTTTGCATGTTAGAACCCAGGAATAAAAAACACACTCAAACAAAAATCAGTCTTAATTCAATGCAGCATTCGTCTATGACCAGGGACTACAAAAAACTAATTTCCTAACTCCTAGATTATTAAAGAGAAGATGGTTTTTCTTTGTGTGTAATCACTTAGGGAGGAATTCACTTAGAAATCTGCATGTAACGTAACAGCTTTTCCTGGTTCGCCATGACGTACCTTTCTCACCCAGTGCACAAATTCTAGACCCAAACCTGTCACACATGTACCTTTACAGCCCACTGAAGTTAATGTTATTTAGGGAGTGGTTCCCTGATGCTGAGGCACAACGAAGACAAAGACCTTTCCTCACATTGCATCCCTTTGGGCTGCACAAGACGAACTAGTAACAACCTCACTTGCTGCGCTTGCCAGGCACAAGGAGTTGTCAAGGTTTGTACCTCTGGCTTCTCCTCTGCATACAGATTCCCATACAGGGATGCTTATTTCATTTTTCATGCTGCTAGCAAAAGACAAAATGGGACTGCTCAAAAATAAGTGTACAGGAACTGTCATAACTTTAGATTAGTCTAAAGACTGCTTTATACCGTTTCCATTTTGTAAGGAATGTAGTTATTTACACTGAAAATCATGAAGAAAAGATGCCAAGTTGTCCCTGAATTCCATGCCAAACTCTTATCTGAGATGTAGCAGGTACAGAAAACTTCCGTCGCCCTCATCCACAGCCTCAGACATTCCTCCACACACTAGACTGATCTCTTAGCACACAAAATTTCCTCAGCCTATTCTTTGCCATCAAGTTTGCTGAGTGTTTTTCACATTATATAGCTCTCCTCCTGCACTTCTCGCAGCAGGATGCTCATGTTGTCTTGCCAGAGACAGTGCATATTGACACCTTTCTCACTGCAGACAGTGAGCTAAGGACCTCTTCTCCCTTTTCGACTCAAGAAGAAGAAAAAAACCCCACAACAATCTGTCCCTCTTTCTTTTCCAAAGCTGGGAAAGGGAGGGAACCCTCCTTGGGTGGCATATTGCAGCTTTCCACAAGATCACATTCCTACAGGTCTTCTAGTCTAGGTCTCCTTTCAGTGCTGCTGAGCCAAACACGGGCAATGAAATACCCTTGTGAGCAGATGTAGCACATCTTTAAATGTTGATGTATTCAAATATCTTCATAGACAATACGACACAATAAGTCTCAGGTGAACCCTTTGGGAATTCCAGGAAAAAGGCTGCCTAATCTCCAGTTAAACAGGCCTATTATCTCTCACTCCCCATGAGAAAGTGAAGCAGAACTGATTTGATTAAGAGCAAATTAACCTCTCTAACACAGCTACCCAGGGTTTTACACCTGTCACTTTAGTATGACAATTTATATTTATTCAAAAAGCCATGAGACAGTAAATTAAACATTGCCCTAATTAGAAAAATGTCATATGTTACAGTGGGGTAGCAAACTGAACTAATTTCAAACAGTTCTTGCGCAAAGTCCATTTCAGTACAGCATTAATACAAGTAGAGTCAATAGTTTTTTACACTGTCACATCTGAGCTGAATGCCATCATGCCACAGGTGTATATTTAAAGTTCAGTCAAACAACAAGGCTGGACTATATTCAAAGTTCACCATAAACCCAAATTTGTTTAGGAAGAGCCATCAACACCTTAGTTATCGCATACCTCAGTACTATTTCTACACTAATGTCACAGCATAAACCAGTTTTCCTCTTAATTAGATGCCATTGGCACAGCATTCTTCCTAATGTTCTTATGGAATAGATAAAGGGTAAATTCTTCCATAGGTTACAAAACCATACAATATCAAATGTCAAAGTTACATTTGCTTTATCAGATAATTACTTATAGGTGAAACAGTGTTTCCAAAAAGTCTAAAATGATACAATATAGCCTTTCAGGCTTGCAGAAACCACCCTTAGATACCTTATATCCATATATAGTAACTTACATGCTAATTTGGAAACAAGAATACGAAACGCCAAGTTGTGACTGTTTGCTCAACTCATGCTCAGAATTCAGCGAACCCACAGCTCATGCTACGGCCCGCTGCGTGCTGGTATCAGTGCCATCAGGCCCAAGCAGGGGTGACATGTAGGCAGAACGTGATGACCAAGAAGGGTTACAGGTCATTGTGCAACCACTATCACCTGCAGCTGGTTGTCCCCTCCAAGCCATCATCCTTGCACACTGATGGATGTGCAAGGATGGTGGATTATCTGAAAGAAGTGGATTTCTTCAGAATCCACTAACTGATGGGAATGGTATAGACCAAGCTTCCAAGCTGGCAGGTGTAAACATAAGTTTACCCAAAAAAGGGTTTGAAGCCATCCAACAACAACTGGACTGCTGAGGCTTTCACACTTCCCAGTGCGACGCCAGGGACACCTGCACTATGATGGAAGAGGAAGGATGAGCACCCTTACTGTTGGTTAGCTAACTAGTGTGCTCATAAACGCACAAGCTGGTAATTACAATTTATGAATCTGAGAGCTTGTGAGTTGAGAACCTCATGAATTAAAGAGATGAATTAATGAAGTAATTTTTTAAAGTTATCCTTACTTTTTTAACAGCTTTGGGTTTTTGCTATCTAAAAGCAGTATGCATACTAAAATTACAACACAGATAATGACCTTTTCGATAAATAAGTACAGATTACACACACAAAAAAAAATAATCTTCAGAGTTGCTTTGAAGAAGCCATATAATAATGAAGCTATCTGAACTCTAACTAAAGAAAATAATTTAAGTCATTATTCCCAGCAATAAATACTGGAGATACACATTTGTTTTACTTAGCTTGCTAAAAGGAGACCAGAATGATTATTGTTTATAAAAAATGAATATATATATATTTATATATAGATGTAGATTTTTTTATCTTATATATAATTCTGTGAAGCTTGGTGAAGGGTCTGGAGCACAAGTCTGATGGGGAACGGCTGAGGGAACTGGGGGTGTTTGGCCTGGAGAGCAGGGGGCTCGGGGGGACCTTATTGCTCCCTACGGCTGCCTGACAGGAGGGTGTAGGCAGGGGGGGTCGGTCTCTTCTCCCAAATAGCAAGCAATAAGACAAGAGGAAATGGCCTCAAGTTGTACCAAGGGAGGTTTAGATTAGATATTAGGAAAAATTTCTTCACTGAGAGGGTGGTCGAACACTGGAACAGGCTGCCCAGGGAGGCGGTAGAGCCACCATCCCTGGAAGTGTTTAAAAGATGTGTAGAGGTGGCCCTTGGGGACATGGTTTAGTGGTAGACTTGGCAGTGCTGGTTTAACAGTTGGACTTGATGATCTTAAAGTTGTTTTCCAACCTGAACAATTCTATGATTCTATCTGTGTATGAACATAGATAAGTATAGGTAGATAATTATAAAATATATAAAGAAATAATACAGGTATCTGCCAGTAAATGAAGGTTCTTGACTGGAGGGCTGGGAGGAGACACGACATTTAAGACACACAGGCATAACGAACACCAGCTTAAAGTTGGTATACCAGCCAGAGTTCCTGCTGCAGTTTATACATGAAAGGCCCTGCCTGAACTACAGCTTTCCCTCCTCTTTCCCCGCCATCTGCCAGGCTGCTTCCCCCTCCACCGCCCAGACCCGGCAGGGCCTGTGCAAGGGCAGGCGAGTTGGCTCCCACAGAGCCTCTCCTCACCCATGCTGTTAATCTGCTCCCTTAATTTCTCTGTGTGTTTCTTTTTACAGTCCATACATCCTCAGACTTGCATTTGGTTAGGGAAATGCTAAAAGTGTCCACATTGACCTTACTAGTAAATTAATTGTCATAAACACTGCTATAGGCGATCCCTTAATTTCTCAAAAGGATAGTCCCCAGATCTTTCTCTAAAGCCACTGAAAGACAGATCAAGTAAAACAGTTCTTCAGATCTAAAGCAGCCATTATCTCTTATCAGTTTTGGTTTTAGATAGATAACATCAAAACCAAAGGGAGCCATCAGAAACAGAGGTCAAAAAGAGAAATAAGAGATTTGCAATGGCTGTTTTATAGCTGTAAAAGAGTACAGATCCATTAAACAATTCTGCAAATCTTGTTTTAGCACAAACAAGGAGAGTCTACCAATAATTTTTATACTGTCTAAAGGTCACTGAGTATAGAATGTTCCTCAAAATATACTGTGTCACAGATACATGTTATTTCTATGCGTTATCATCAAGCTTCCAGGTTTTATGTACAAAGGACTAGCATCATAAATGTGCAGACATCTGCATTATTTTTTGGAATTACTTCACCTTTACAGCTTGAGTTGTTAGACAAGTTTTAGTTGTCACCACTAAACAGCTTTTTGTTTCTTCCTTAACTCTTAAGACACAATAGCTGTATGGCTTCAAAACTGAAAGACACAGATTAGAGATGCACAGATGATCTGAAAACAATGCGTTACAGTCTGCCTTGTCACCAACCCTCACATTCAATGGAGAAAAATTTGCCAGTAATATATTGCCTGATTAATTGAATTTTGCTTAATTCAGATTAATTTTCTCTCTCACTCATTTTAATGATTCAAAAAAATTTAAAATTGGCAATATCTATGGAGACCATGCTAGGGAATATCTACCAGGAAGAAAAAAAACCAAACCAAAAACCCCCAAACAATATTCTCCTTAAGCTATGTCAAGCAACCTAACTTAAAATAGCAGCAAGCACAGCACAGCCTGTGTTTTACGTTAGGATGCCATCTCGATCTCATCCTTCGCCTTCTCATGGGCTGAGCTGCAGAGACAATTAACAGCCCAGATTGCCTCATGCTTGTTGCCAGTTTATCCTGAATTAGATAATTCACGTGAGCCAACTGAAGTTATAGACTCCTGATACAGCAGCACAGACCTAAATTCACACATCCCATTGGAAGTCTCATCACTTTCCCCAGAAAATTCCAGCGTAATGTTCTGAAGTTGGGCATTCTTAATGCCTGGCACTGTTTTTGAGAAAGCTTCTGCAAAAAGCCTTTTTTTTTTGATAACATGCTTTAGAAAAGTCTGATGTGGGTAAATATTTCTATTTTCCCTTAGAATGCCTTTAACCTTCCCAAATCCCATGTGATTTAGGATGGGAAAGTTATTATTACTCAAGAAAACAGCAGCGGGGTTACAAAGGGGTCATTTATTTCCCTTATAAGTGTCCATTAAAAAAAAAAAAATCTGTCTTCATGCATGCACAGTTTGGAATTTCTCCAGCTCTTGCACACTCAGTGGCTGCTCTGTCTGCATTGCACATGTCTCCAGACAGCATGCAGCCAAAATGGATTCTGCTCCTGCAATTGCTTTGAAACAGAGCAAATGAATAACAGCAGCAGTTCATGTCAAACAAGCTGCAGCAACAGATCCCAGGAAGGAATATTTTTAGAAGACTTTAAAACTGAAATTTGCTTTCAGGTTGTGCATTTGTGGATCAGGGAGGAAATGACAGAAATAGCAAGGTGGCACCTTATAATTTAATGATTGAATAAAATGGAGTTATGGATCATCTAAGAATAAGACAGATTTAAAACAAAAAAAATGTTTCTACATTAAAATTTTAGGAATATGAAGCCTTTGGGAAGAAAGAAATAAAAGGAAATACAGGAAGGGCATCTTGTTCATACACACCATATGTATCATCAGGAAATTCCTAAGGAAACAGCAGCTAAAAGTTATGAGCAAAATAGGCATATCAGCTCTCAGATACAGTAGATCTGCTCTTCTTTTTGAAAAAGCAAGAACTGAAAAAAGAGAAGAAACTGTAGTGGTTATAAAAATAGCTCTTTACAAAAAAGAATACCAGTCAACAAGCTCTTTCCCCGAGGTATTTTTTAGCCTATAAAATTGAAAGTTACCAGAAAATTAGACGGCAGGAAAATACTGTAGCAGCAATATTAAATTTGTGTAAAAAGACAAGTTAAGAGATGGACAAGATCACAATATATGTGTTGCATCACAAAAGTAGCATTAAAAAAACCACTTACTCTTTGCAATTAACACCAGAACACAGGTGAAATACTCCCATGTGTAATACCCAGTACCCCAAAATGGCATACACAAAAAAAAAATAAAAAATTAAGACCACCTAAAATAAGTGATTAATCTGTTTTGTAAGAGTGCATTATCCAGCCCAGGGTTTGAACATCCTGGGTGATTTCAGAGTGCAGTGCAATGCATTTCAGAGCTACAGAACTTGGATCAACCCAAAAGTTGAAATGTATATATTAAGCTGGTGCCCACTGTCTCGCTAACAGCAAAATATACACAGCAGCTCAACTGATGCTTGCAGGGTGGTGTTGGTGGTGGTGGTGGTGGTGTTTCCTTGAGGTTAAAGAAGATGAGCAAGCAATAGCTCAGTTTTCCAACCCACCTGAAAATGGATCCTATGAAACAGTTTGTTCCTAGCTAAACTAGAGTGCTGAAGAAGCTCCCTGGATAATTAGTGATCCCAACAGAAGGGAGAAGTAGAAGTCCGTGGGTACAGGGAGAAGAAAGGATACAAGCACAGCCTGAAGTTTACTTAACCATGAAACCGCACTTCATAGCCAAGCTTTAAACATCTTACATCATAATGTTGACACCTCAAAAAAGACAGCCAGATCAACGTGAAATTAGCTCAGAAGTTGTGAAGCAGAGATATAATGAATATATGCCTTTTTTTAACCTTGCTGGATCTAGAAAAATATGAGACTTCATGAAGCATCACAATAGGGAAGACATAAAGCAACAATGATCCCTCTTTATTACCCAAATCCAGGAGCAGTGGCTTTGGATGAGTACTGAAAGATTAACAATTGGATCATACGAGCAGACCTACAGCACTGAGGCAATGATGCTCTCCTGAGCCCCTCAGATGCAAGGGTGATTAGGAATCAAAGGCTTCAGCACCAGCCAGAAAGCTTCCTCTGCAGAGAGTCACAAAAACTATTTCTGCAAAACTCAGGGAGCACTTGGCAGCAGATGATGAATACTGTTGTCCTGGATGGGGTTTCAGGTTGAAGATCGGTTAAGGTCAGAAGACAGAAACCACAGTCAATGGTGGTTGTAGGGGGCAGAAAGGCAAAACACAAAACCACTTCACAAAAGGCTTGGCTTCCTAAAAAAGGAGAAAATCTGCCTAACACATACTTTTATTGCCCTTAGACAACTGTGACTAGTCAAAAGCTAAGAAATCAGCTTTAATAAAAGAGGGGAAGTGCTGAAACAGAGCCAACAGTAACTCTTTATGGTTCTGACACCATTCAAAGAACATGCTGAGTTACCATTTCAGTATTTTGTAGGATGCAGTTAGAATTATATCATCAGATACGTGAATCCAATATGATCCTTCACAAGGAAAAATCAGCAGCATGCCATATGTTGTATATCCTAAACACTAGTCAAAATAGCCTCGTTTCATTTGACAGTACAAAGAACTGTCTGGATGTCGCATCTTTTCTTGGCAGACTATATAGACTTACTGCTACATTTGTTTCAAGACAGAAAAATCACATCCAGCGCTTGCATTGCAATCGTGAGAAGAATGTAAACTGGAGAAACATTAATAATATTCTTTGCTTTGGAT
The DNA here is from genome assembly GCA_035590275.1 of Ibycter americanus. Taxonomy (NCBI): domain Eukaryota; kingdom Metazoa; phylum Chordata; class Aves; order Falconiformes; family Falconidae; genus Ibycter; species Ibycter americanus. The sequence continues at coordinate 40,563,327 of JAVJGI010000050.1, read as the reverse complement.
TTGTGGAATTTAACATTCCCATTACATTTTGATCCTGAAGGGTCAAACCTATACGCTTTCCAAAAGTAGACAAACAGCTTTTCTTGCATTGAGGGTACAAAATTCAGTATTCCAGAGTCCATTGATCAAATTCATATTATGAAGTTGTTGCTTTTTTTTTTAAAAAAAAAGCTTTTGGCACGTGCTGAATGTAAATAATGAGTTGTGTAGAATTATTATTTAGAAAATGGAAAGCACTAAATATGAGTATTGCATAGGCTGGGTCCATTGTGGGACACAGTCCACAAATACTTAAAAAGTACCTTCTACCAAAAGCTTACTCTTTGTGCAGTTGAAAAATACCATCTATTTTATGCTCTGGTAAGTAAACAGTAGGATTATATTAACCAATTTGGGGAGTGGGAAGCAAAGCCAACTGCCCCCCAACTAACCAACCACTGACTAGTTGATCTTCAATAACTTCTTTATCCCCTGCAGTCAGGGCAGCCAAGCAGCGGGCGCTGTCGGCTCTTCCATCTTACCAGTGGCCATGCCTGTCTGGAAAACCCACTCCTGTTCCGATTTGGCTAATAGGTGTTTTGGCTACTATCACATCTAATTTCTGTGGATTCACATAGGTAATGGAAGTAATGATCTCTCAATCCATGGCCTATAAATTTCTAAACCAGATACTCATAGTTAATAATATAAAGCACGTAAAGACTGAAAATCAACAGCGAATGTTGTGCTTGTATTGTGAGACTTGGTGAAAATCGAAGTTGATAGACCCAGTTTTCAATTTTTCAGTTAATCAATTTAGTCCAGACAGCAGGCAACATTTTCCCATTGATAGAAACTAGTAATTTCTCCTGACTCATTTTTCTTAGGAACACCATTAAAAGGGAAAGGAAGGCAAATGCATGTAATTACATACCCAGGTTTGTGGACTTCAGGGTTTCAAGGGATACATGACCAACTGCTGTATACAAGAAAGACATTTGGGTCAAACAAACAAATAAGAAGTAAATGTGGGGCCAGGGAAAGGAAAGTGGGGAGGGAGCAAAAAACCCAGTTATACAGAAATAAATGGAGTGTAGATTTTTGTAAGTAATAAAAACAGATTTTCAAAATACCTCGTGGCAGTTCTAGTGAAGTGCCATGGAGTGGTATATTATTACTCCTTACATGAATGATCTGCTAGGTCTACAGCTGAGGGCAAAACAGGCAGACAGTGTTATCCATTGCAGAGTCTTTAATGAGACAATGTGAAGTTCAAGTTGCACACCACGCAATATTTTTCTCCCCTGTTCAATCTATATTAAGTCGATATTCTGCTAAAACCTAACATTTGTTGCATTTTTCCAATTTAGTTTCTGTCAATGTCCCCTAAAAGTGCTGAGCCCATCAAACTGACATCACCCACACAAATTTCAATAAAAGTGCTGTAGTGAAAAATGCCATTAAGCAGAGGCTGTGCTTTGAGGAAACAGCTCAGCTTCTCATTCACTCTACATCTGTAAGAGCTTGTCTTTTCATCAGGAACAGTAAAAGTCTACAAAGATGCACACGACGGCGGTGCTCTGAGCTCCCTTCCCTTTTTATTGATAGTGTGGCAGGAAAGAATAAGGAGCATTATAGTAGATGGCTGTAATGAAGACTAACCAAAATCTTTAACCAAGTGTATACAGAACTGTTTTGATAGCTGCAGAGCTGTGTGAACTGCTGCATTGCACACACACAGCTGTTTCCAGTCCCTCCCCCTTGATTTTAATTCTTCTGTGAAGGTTACTAATATTGAAAACTTATCCATCTGATACTTCAGCTAACTACACAGCCAAATGCTTTTTGTTCTAATTTTAATGGTTTTCTTTCCCTGCTGTTTTTCATCCTGAAAGATCCCACAACATGTAAATGACTGCAAGCCATTTTTGAGGATGCTTCACACAAAGCACATTGGGGGGAAGCAGCATAAATTGTTCCACTTCCTTTACCATAGCACCAAATCAGAAGCTGCCTTAACAAAAAGGTTTATATTAACTCCTGCAAACTTACAAACCATCAAACAGCCAAAGGTGGGTTTAGATTGCTCTCTCCCTCCCCCTTCCAGGTGATGCCTCTGCTTCTTATTCTCCTAGTCAAAGAGACTGAGAGCTTAAAGTTAATGCTAATAGCAAAAGATCTGTATAATTTAAGGGCATTTCTCTTTTAAGGACTACAGAATATTAACTTCTTTTCACAATTTCTGCTTCCATATCACTACGAGTTTCTATAAAAAATGGGCTCTGACTTGTTACAGATGAACCCAAAGGAATGAACACTAATTAGGAAGCTAGCAAACCTAATAGCCAGTCAGGCAAATTATACTTTTTAAATTTGTTGAGAAACAGTGGGCCCAGCTGACAACAGCAGGGCCTGATTTCACAGGACTGAAGCTTCTGATGTGACCGCAGCAGAGTTCAGGACAAGAGGGAAAGTAGGTCAATGTCTCGAGTCAGCCTGGGTGCCTGTTATAAGCAGACTTAGGATGATTCAGGTCATGCAAAGTTACAAGGCATGTTGGAATGCTCTAAGAACTTTTAAAATAGCAGTTGACTGCAAAAAAACCCTCCCGAACAATGTAACCAATGGAAAAATATTTTGTACAACAACGAGAAAAATTGCTGAGTTGTGTGGAAGATACTTTCTGGCATTATGCAGGCTTACTTTGTGCTAAACTACACGACAAAAATTACAAAAGGAGTGAACTACAAAATCTGTAACTAAAATGAAAAAATCAAATTAAATCAAATAGGGGAAACCAATTTACACTGTAAATCATACCCGGGACATGCACTTACAACAGCAACACAATCTATGTCTGATCTACTAACACACCCTCTACTTTTTCAGATAATGTATTCATTGGGACAGGCAGAAATTTGATATATAACTTTCAGTTCAAGTAAATAGAGAGAAAAAACCTGCCAAATTTGCTTGTATAAATCATAGCAGTCATGTTTTTATCACATCACAAAATGTGAAAGAAAAGACTACTTTGATAACACAGCATAAAAGGGAAAAAGGTCAATTCTCGAATGCTGTTACAATGTCACAAAAATCTGTAGTGATTCGCTGAAAATACTAACCAGTTACCCTCAGATGTGAAAAGACTTACACACCAAACCTCACCAACTCACAGGATCAGCCAGCCAAACTCAACCAGGTAGCAGTGGAGCATGTAGTAACTGGTATGACTACAGGTTTTGAAATGCTGATTTTGCTCCCAGTTTTCCTGATTACAGAAACTATGCTTTAAAGTAAACTGAATGTGGAGAGGCGCTGCTAAAAGCTGTTGACACAGTACAAATGAGATCACAAATTAGAAGGGATGTGCCAGTGGATGAACGCAAAGCTGTTGATCAGTGTAAAACTGTAAACTCTAAATATTCCTCCCAACATTTTTCTTAATTTTCTTCAAGGAACTCCACTGCTGAGACTTTCATATGTTAAACGGACTCATGGTGCCTTTTATGTGCTTTTTAGAATTTTTTTCCTCAGGGACTTAAATATATTGCTACAAGATTATGTCCCTTCTTACTTGCAAGGTAACTGGAAATGTTACACATACTTCCTTTAATAAATTTGTAAATGAAAAACATCACTGTGGTCTGTTAGGCTGTGACTGCTGGGCACACTCAGCACAAGTGTGAGAACACAAAACATCATTAACTTCAACAAGCAGCATCTTTTCACAATCATTCCTACACCCATACGCTAAAAGTGGTTAGAGTTTACAGAACTGTACTACAAATATGCCTTTGCCATTCATTAATGTCTTTGTATCTTCCATGTTGAATCCCAGTTAATAACTCAGGAATAAGGGGATTCTCCCATTCTGTGAGCAAACATGCATATACAAATAAACATATCTATGGGTTATATCTATAAAGATACTTCAATATTATGGAGAGACAACATTAATATTTGCAGCTGTAAAAGGATTAGGAAGAATCCACTGTTTCTGGCAGCCAAATCAAGAGTTTCTGGATTGTTAATTTGAGCCCCAAATCAGAACAGAGTGAAAATATTCTTTGTAGAATTTGAAGAATAGGGACAGTTTCATTTTCACATATTCAAAGAAAAGCATTTAACACTTTCTTCTTTTTAAAATATATACTAAGAAGTTTTTGTATAGGTTAGCACTACACGTTAGGAGTATACTTCATTTAAATTGTACCTGTTCTGTAATGCAGTAGTAGTTACTTCTCTATGTGAGTACAGTCACATTCCCTGTCTTCTTCTATAGCATTTACTGTGCTGACTGGAGTCGAAGACTTGTTTATCTGATGCAGCTATACCATTTCCATAAGGAAAGATATTTTGCCTTGATGATGCTGTAGTACAGGGGAATCAAAATGATGCAACACCTCTAAAATAATGGAGCAAGCAAAGGTCAAGGATTCTTACTGAATTTGAAAGATTACAGCAATAAAGGTTTTAGAAAGCACTCTGGAAGTTGTGTGGAAAGGATATCACTCTCTCCTAAATTTTATAACTATAAAAGCTAACCTACTGCACCAGTAAACTGCAGCTTTTCCAAAATAAAAATAAATCTAAGAATCCATGGAGGAAAAAAGGGAAAAAAAATCTTGGAGAGCAGGAAAACACCATTATTGGTCCCTTCATCTTTCCTGACAGGAGACAAATATGAGCACGATCCAAAGAATATGAAAATGAAGCCCTGCGTACTGGGAATGTCTTTCCCCCCCACCCCCTGATTGGCTGCTATCCTTCCTGTGGGAATGCTCATCTTATATTTGTCTTGTAACGTCTATTGTTACCTTTCCCTCGCTCCCCCACCCCTGTCTGAAGAGATGGATGAGTTCCAAAGCCAGCTGCATGCAACTTCCCAACAACATATTCTTGTTGTCATACCTACAAGACACTGCTCGAACAGGCAATATTGAACAAGACCAGTTTTCTTCATGGTTCTTAAAGAACAATGAGATGATGGAGAATTTTGCCAAAGTAAGCACATCCAGACTTTACACCATAAATCTCCAACATATTTTCTTCAGTCAGAACACACTTCCTACTTTGGAGAGATGAGGCAACGAAACCGAACAAAATACCTTTAATAAGTTATTATAAAATAGGATTAACAGGAGAAGAATTTGGAAAAGAAACAAAAGAAGCTGCAGGAAAGAAACCTCAGCATTGCTTATGGTTTAATAGGAACGTTTTCTGGTTTTTAAAGGCAAAAGGTAATGTAGTTCAATACTAGAGAGAGACAAACTACTTTGCCTTCAGCCTCAGTTTATCTACATAGGAAATGGATTCTTGCTCTGAAAGCTGCAGCATTTCCTCTTTATTGAAAGTGTTCACGTTAAGGTGAGAACACTTATTTATAAAGCAAAATTAATGCTAGTGCATTTACCTCTTAAGACACTTATCAGATGTTAAAAGAACGAATTCATAAATGGTTCACTGATGTTAAACTTGTATTGCAACCTAATGCTTCAGTTACCACACTGAACATAAAAGCCTACCATACTATTAATCTTCGATTTAGGATGGAAGGATTTCTGCTCACCATGCAGAACTCCAGTTACAATGTGATTTCATTCTGACAAAATACACTCTAATTGTGATACCATTAAATTAGAAATAGATGGGTTTGCCCGATACAATGCTTTGATGTCTACAGTTTCAATGCTAATAAAGGTATCACCACAGGTGTACATTACATTATGTTCATTAATTAGAGCATGAATTAAAAATTTTCCAGGCTATACTAACTCTCAGTCATTTAGATAACTCATTCAAAAAGGGAAAAGGTGGGTGGACATGATAAAACAAGTTAAAAGTTAAGGAAAAAAAGGAGCGGGAGCAACACACTGCAGGATAACTCCTGAATTCAGTTGGCCTCCATGCCAGCAGACTGCTCAATGGTTTGTTTGTTTGGGTTTTTTTTTTCCCCTTATTTGTGCCATTGTAAACTCAGAAAATCAGAGAAGTTACGCTCAAAATCTTGTTGCAGGCAAAAAGAAAGCATACCTTATATGTCCAGCCAATAATTTGCTGGTGCTATAACTGGAGTATTAACAGTCTAATCAAAGTATCATTATTATCCAGATGTAATCATTAACAAAAAAAAAAAAAAATACCATTACAGAAACATAGTCTCAAAAATAATACAGTTGCAGCTCTTATGCATGCAATACTAATATCTAGCCCTCTTCCAGTGTTAATCTTGCCCTTCTACCCCCCATCTGGATCCTAAGGTTGAAGATACCAGTCTTCCTCAAGCAAAATCAGCAGCGTCCCAACTTTCTCACTGGAGAAAGTATAATGTTGAAGGGGTTTCTTCTTCCTAGATTCACACAGAGCTATTTATTTATGATTTCTAACACACTTTTAAAAATTGCTCTTTCTTCATTGCTCTGCAACTGCGAGAACGATACTATATTACTTGGCGAAAGCTAAAACTCGCGTTAGTCTAGTTTCTACAGAGGCTAACTGACTCACTGACACGAATGAGAATGAATGAGAAATGAAATGAGAGAAAATTCAAAAAAATATCTTGGCGGTAAGACATGATGGCATCTAAATAATCTTTGCTATCGACTCTGCCTTTAGTCTCAACCATTAAACAGTAACAAAGTGTTTGGCTAGTCAAACCGTTTCTCAGCCCTATTGTTATGCTGATATTTGTTTTTCTAAAACAAAGAAGAAAATATGGTGCAAATATAATTATGCCTTCCTTTTCATAGCAGGGGTAAGGGTACACAAAACATGAATATTTTACTTTTTTTCTGCTATGTCAAATCAAATGTTGATGAGGAAAAATTTTCTTTTTGGTACCTGATACCCATACTTCTAACACCTACCACGAGGACCACTTGTCCCTGCAGCAGTCACAGGAGATCTTGAGAAGAGGAGGCCTGCAGCTTTGATACTGTACCAGTGCATAAGGGCACATAAGGTCTTCATCTGCTCCCCTCCTTTCCCAGGCTGAACAACAATAAGAAAAAAAAAAAATAAATAAAATGCAAAGGTGACCACTCACCACTTCCCACAAGCAGAATGATGTCCAGCCAGTCTCAGGCAATGGCTGCCAAGGGTCCTCGACCCTCCTTAATCAAGGGGGGCATCCAGAACAGAGGCTGCAGGCAGCCTTGCAGGCACCCTTTGATCAAGAACAGCTGACAGGGCTCCTTAGAAGCTGCTAGAGCTACCCTTACTTATCTGCTTAGCTTCACCTGGCAACAGCAGGCACCCTCAAGTTCCTCAGAGGGTTCCCAGAAACCCAGTAAGTTCTCAAAGAAGAGCCCAGAAAGTGGTGCACAAACTGCTGCGTCTGTTGACAGAGCTCTGAACCCTGAAGCAAAGCCAGCAAGACCAAATTCACTTTGCAGCTGCAACAACTTGGCCTCTCAGCACACTCAGCAGTGCTGTGGAACCAACCCAGTCCTCATGGCAAGGATAACTACCATCTCTGCTGGGTCCTGAGACTTTGAACGCATTTCCCAAAGGCGCTAAGTTTTACTGCTCAACACAGAGACTGCAAGCTATTCCGACCTTCCACACATCTCATGCTTTCTCAGGAGCCCTGCCTTTCTGATTTCATTAGAGCGGAGGCAATCCTTGCACAGGATGGCACAACACCAGGGCTGATCAGATGACATCCAGCCTGGGGTAGTAGCACACAGCCTCCACAGAGTGATCCCAGGCACGGGCATCAGTGAGGCATGGGCATCATGACCAGCACTGCACAACAGAGGGACAACCTGGCCTGCATCACGCTTCCTAGGGTGGGCATTCACACTGTGGAAGAGCAGCATGATCAAACTACTCAGTTGCATGACGGCTTTTTGCTAAGGGTTTTTGTGTTCAGAATTGGGTTTTTTTTCAGCATGTCAGTGCATTCAGGACAGAGGGTTTGTTCATTAGTCACTGGCAGACGCCAGGCAGGCAATGCACAGGCTCATACTACCTTTCTCAGCGTTTCCAATTACGCTGTGATGGTAATTGTGCATCATGGTATGTGACAAAAGTCGAGAGCTGACAAAAGATAATGGCCAAAAAAGTTTAGGTATGAATGAGTTGGCAACACAAACCAAGAACAGCAGGGAAAACAAGAAAAGCCATTACAGCCTGATAAATCAAGAAAACCTTCAGTAACCCACAGTTCTGATGGCAAAAATTTCAGAAGCTGTTGACTGCATTGGCAGACATAACACATTAACTTTCTGTGGACTGAGATTCCGAAGCAGGTGAATCACATTCAAAAATGAGACAAAGCTGGCTAAATTTTTCAATGTTTTTGAAATTTTTCCCCATAGTTACTCATGGTCCTCGAAGTCAGATGTTGACGCAGACCAGCGGGCTACGGTCATTCACATGGTTTCACTGGGTGAACTAGTTATTGTCACAGAAGGAAGCCAAGTGTTCTGGCACGCCGCAATCTAATGCAAGAAACCAATTAGTATCTGTAGAAACAAGTTCTTGTGCGCATCCCCATCGCTATTATCTTTTAACAGCATCTTGATTGCCAAGGCATAAGTATCACTTATCATCCACAGAAATCTTAAATTTTGAAGTGGTTATTCGGGTTTCTCTGCCATGCCTTGTATCAGTTGTAATGCATTTCCATGCAGGAACAAACAGCTTCAAAATAATGTCCAGCAGTCAAAATTTCATTGCATAGCCTCTGTGGTTATAAACCGTGATACATGTAGGCCAACGGTTCTTTGGCATTTCACAGATAAACACATACACACTCTTTATCCTTAACAGCTATGTTACTCTGAGAAAAAAAAGGTAGCAGCAGCTTGAGTGGCATTAAAATGAAGGGAAAGTGCAAATAAAATTCAGATTTATTTCAGTTTCATTTCTACTTAACTGCAGTTATTCATAACATCTAAATGCACATTCACTGCAGTTTCTAGATGCAATGTAGTAGTTTTTATGCAGTTAAAATGAGTTTATATACAAGAGAATTGCCACAAGCCAATTCAAAACTGCTTTTCAAAATCCCTTTTCCGAACTAAGTTGTATAGTAATAATTCTATTTGTGTGGTGTCAGCTGGCCCAGAACTACAAGTTTGAAATTACCATGAAGAAATCTAGGATTAAAAAAAAATAAAAAATATTTGCAGAACCTATATGAAATAGCTAAACATACCATGTGCATTAAAAGGAGGAAAAAGTCAGAACAAAAACTATTCTTGCTTTGCTTGAAGACACACTTGCAGCGCAAGCATACACCTGCATTCTTAATCTCGTTACATTTCTCAGTTATCACACCTTAAGATTTTTAATGCCCCCCCGAGCTCAAATTATTAATCATAATTTGCATGTAATACTCTGATTTGTTTTATATGCCCTTATAAAGGCACCAAACTATAAAGATATTAAAGGACTTCTGTGTTACTTACTTTCATTATGGTTAAAATAGCTTTTTCTCCAGCACTTACGATATGTTGGGGAAGGCCCTGTTGGTCTCCATAGTGTTTCACAAAGATGTTTTCTTTTGCATTCCCCATAGTTTTTTGCATGGTAATTTCAAAGATGAGGGAATAATCCATTCAGCTTTACTTGCTATCCATGGAAGGAAAAGCAATTTTTAGAACCAATAAGAAGTTCAACTTCACCAATCCCTCAAGCCATCTCTGGGAATCGCCTACAATTTTAAGCTCACTTGATAAGCACATTCTCCCACAGTGAGAATGTGCTGCGTGTACTCCAGATGCAACCAACCCTCGTCAAGTGCAAGTCACACTTGGGAAGTTAATTATTTGTACTTTGATTGCAGTCAGAGACCTTAAGTGAGGTTGTACAGAGCATAGTACAATGTTGTTTCAAATACTCACCAAGATGTAGTCTATGCTCTAAAGAGTTTAAAAAACAGCTTAAAAAAAAAGCAAGGAAAGAGGAGCTAAAAACAAGGGGGGAAAAAAAATGGTGGCAGTGCTAGGAGGAAGCTGATTCACTTATAAAGAACTTATGAGCAAGAACATGACATTTGGTACTCAGGTAACTAAACACAAAACACTTCAAAATCCATACTCAGAATTCCAATTTAACAAGAGCTGCCTTTTTTCTTTCTTTAATTTTTTTTTTTTTAAAGGGGGTGATGCAGGAAGAAGCCTAGTCAAAAAGTTTATAGCATTCCTGCTGTTGCAACAAACTAAAAATTGTGCAAAGAATCTCAACTCAGAAAATGATCAATGGCTCCCAATCATTATCTGAGCAGAATACTAAAGTAAGACATGCATAATAAAGTAATTTTGATTCATTTTTGAGAAGTGATGGCATTTAGTGAGATTCAGTAGATTGTCCCTTTCAGCACTAATAACACGTTCATAGCTTTCCCCACCAGACGTTCCATAATGGCAGTATAATAGGATTGCAATGACAATTAAATGATTGCATATTTTAGGGCAATGGAGGGTATCCACCAAGGCATGAACCATTAGCAAAATCGTAGCGTCATCACAGGAATTTTCATGCTTTGGCACAGCAACTGATAAAGCAGAAGTGCCAGAAGAGGACAGGTATTCAATTCGCGTACCATCTTCTTGACTTAAAAAGGCAGAAAATGGAAACTGATAGCAAATCTTAAAGTATCTGACAAAAAGTGAAGTTTGCTTTCAGCCCTTCCTCCTCCCCCCACCCATCAGAGGTGTTCACCTAAGACCACATGTAGCCTTTGCTGACAGAGTTCAGAAGAGACAGCAGGAGGTTCCTTCTCTTCCCTTCCCCAGATCCCGAGCTGTGATCGCTTTCGAAGGCTACCCTTCACCCTCCTCCAAACGAACAACCGGTCTGCAGCACACAGTGCAGATGGATTTCTAGTAACAGCAGGCTGTACAGCTGTGCATGTCTGCCATGCATTGATAGAAGGAGACTTCCTTTTAGAATTTAGTGTTGGTGTAAAACTCTTGAATTGACAGCCTGGGAAATGAAGCTCTCCGTTCAAAGGCTGCATCTTCACAGTGCTTCACCTCTGTGGCTCCAGAACAGCCGTTTTGGAGATGCAAGCTTATCTTCTCTGGATGTCAGTGAGTTGCTCCAGTGCTTTGTGGAGCTTCTACTCTGTGTGAAGCGAAATCCAATCTGACACCAAAGGAGTGGGCAGCTACCTTGTTTTTCACCAGTTACAACCAGCCCTTGGATACCGGCTACAGCCCAGAGCCAGTGTCTCACACAGAACCACTTCTGCTGGCAGGAGAACTTCATTCCCTGACATAAATGGCCTGGGAAACCTTTCCCAAACAAGGTATTTACTTACAGAAGTGAGGAAATATGACTGAAAAGGGAATGAATAAAAGGGGAAAAAAACCCCACAAAGTTATTTTATGGCTTTCTACCCAAATTAATGTATCTAAACCGCACTAACCATAAGGGCAAAGCTAACTGCACCAAGAGTAGACGACTCCCAAAAAGAATTCAGACTCAGCGTAAATCTGGTCACTGGAATTTACTTCTTTAGTACTTACCTCAGATATCACAACATATGGTTCAATGTAAAATATATGGATAAGTTTAGATGCTGTCAAAACAAGAGTTAGCTAAGTTTAAGATCCAAGATCTAAGTTTACCTCCCTAATGCAAAACTGCAGAACTGCAGGGAACACTGACAACAGAATGCTGAATTTCATCGCATGAAACATCATTTCAAGAAAGCATACACATTTTTCATCATTTGCTTAAGAAAAAAAAGCATTAAAAAAGTGAAACAGCAATCACAGAAAAAGAATATGGGGGAAAAACATATGCATGAGAGAATGCTTTTCCTACTTTCTTCATATTTGATTACAGCTGGAGGATAGAAACCAAAAGACATTTGTTATATTGCTGCACAATCCCATTTGCAATGATCACTCTCTGATGTGTCAGAGAGAAGGGTGCATTAGAATGCCTTTAAGTATTTTTATGCTTTTATTTTATATGTACAACTAGTGACTGATATCCGCTGACAAAGTATTCCATAAAAAACTCTAGAAACAGTTGTACATATACATAGATATACATCCAGTACATCAATTATAGTCATGCCATTATTTCACAACCCTAGAAAACAATTCTACTAAAATTAAGAGCACTTGGTGCTAAAGCTCGGTAAACCCTTAGAATTTAGAAAAAAAAATATAATTTTCTTTCTTTCACAGCCAGTGAAATGAAAATGAAATGAAAAATCAGCATTACGCTGTCAATAGTTATCTAAGAAAGTTTTGTTAAGCCATTTACCACACTTCAAAACATCAGGTGGAAATTCATGGAGTGGAGGTTCCTCAGGGTCTTAGTAGCCACTTACCCATTGTGTAGCACTGTGCCAAAGGG
>JAVJGI010000050.1:40537499-40550921 GCA_035590275.1 Ibycter americanus | reverse complement strand
AAAGACTGCAGTCCTGGTAATCATATCAGCCAGTGCCTTTTCTCCTTTCTTAGTGGGAAATACAAATTACACTACTTCAGCCAGAGGATACTGACACTGAAGAGAAGTCAACAACAATCTTCAGCTCATCAAAGAGGAGCTAAGCAAATTAATGTATATCATAACAGAGAGACATCCTGCTTATTAATGACTAGAACTCATCTCCTAGAGCGACAATTGAGGCTGAAGTCTACTCATTATAAGAAAATCACTCTATGATTTCAGAATTTTAACTCCCCTTTCTCTCGTCTCTTACTAACGTGTAAAACTTAACTATTTGAAGTTGCCTTCCGGGAACCAAAACCTGCAACGGTTTTCAATGTCTTTTCCTTTGTTCCCCAGTAGCTGAAGTACCATAAAACTCCTTTGGAACTAACTGCTCACTATCTCTAGAACCATAATACTGGAACAACAGACATCTGCTGGTAACATAGCCTGGAATGCATTATTTATTTATTACTTGAAAGGAATACATAAGAACCTGTACTCCTGTAGTCTATTCCTATTTGCATGCTACCAAGATAGCTCTTAAAAATAGCAAAGTGACAGGAGAGAAAGTTTGAAAGAGGTTCTTCCAGGCCTGACACATATCTGGTAGGCATTAAAGACTGAATCAGGTGTCTTGGCATACGGGACTCCCTGAGAGATGTCAACACGTGATTCTACCTAGCGAGAAACGAAGCTTCCTAGGCATGCAAAGCAATCTATCACATTCATCTGAAGAGCAACAGAAAGATTACAGAAGAACAGCAATTTGAGAACAACATGAGTCCTTGATGGCTTCCTAAGTAAATACCAGGTGTTAAAAGACCTTTAGAAAATGGAACAAATAACCCCCAACACACATCCCCATTTTGGCAAGAATTTAATGGAGTAGATTGAACAATTTCGTAGTTTTACTTCCACACAGCTTATATTGCAAACATGTAATATGGACTATATTTTAGGCTAAGAATCTAGGTTCAGTAAACAAGTCTTTAAAGGACTGAGCCCACTGAAGAACAGCAGCAATCCAGTTTTTTTTAAAAAAGCAGCAACAAGACAGGATAAATACACCCAACTGTCAAGACAAATATTTTTTCAAAACAGCTCAAAAACCTTGCACGCAAATCCTTTATCTCTAGGAGAACAAAAATAAATATTTACTGTGTGCCAAATAAAATTAAGAGGTATTTGGCACTGAAGGTAGAAAAGCACTTTGAAACATCACACTACATAGCTGCAAACAGAAGGCAGTGGCTTCTGCAACTGGAAAATGTCTTAAGAATGTTGTTTTACTTTTAACGTTACTAATGAGGAACTTCAAAACCCAAAATTAAAATTCAGGAAAAAAATGCATTAATAAAAAAAAGTTTTTGATTAGTTATCCAAATTATTCTTAATTGCAACAAATACTAAGAAGTCACATTCTGTTTCCCACAGTGATGCTTTGCTAGTCATCTGAAAGCTGTCTTGCATACGAGCTCTACAGTGCCTCTGCTTGGCTTTTGGAGGTACAAAGAAATTTGCTACTTCTACCCATTCAATTGAACCAGGATGCAATCTAAAAAACTGACCTAAATATTTCCTGATGATTTCCAAAACAAAGACCACCGTGCAGAAACAACATCGCTACACAACTATATATACAAACATGAAACAAAGTTTAAAAAAAAAATAATTAAATAACCCAAACTCTACCATGAATGCCACGTATTTTCCTTACAACATCCCACAGAGAAGCAAAGCAAAGCCCGGCAGCTTATTAACTGCACTCAATTGCCTGAACAATGTGATTGCACACACCTGCATCTCAATTAAGCTAGTTTGCTGCAGTGAGGCCACCTCACTCATTTTTAGATGTAACCTGGGCAGGATTGATTTCCAACCTGTCCCCAATTCATTGCAAAAGACAAGATAGACTTAAAAAAACATTCAAAACTATTAGAACAAGGATCTGATTTTATACCTCTGAAAGCAGAATTTCCACTGTACACGGCGGGTGCAGCGAATCCAATATTCGGAAGACACAGCTTGTCCCAAAACTAATAATGACCATAGGGAAAGTTAAGCTTGGAAGAAGCAAAGGAACTCTCATGAATTTTATCAGGACTTTTCCAATACACATCTCACTCAAATTTGGCCCAGTTATGGAATAAGCAACATAATGCTTGGGTTATCATTTCTACAGCTAAAAGGGTAGAAAAATCTTTTTTTTTTTTTAAACCTTTCCTTACCCCTTAATCTTTGCTTATGGCAGCATACTCTTTTCATTAAATTAAGAGCACATTTAAATTATTTAGATATGTACCTAAGGAAAGAAGATGGCTAATACATTTAATGTACATGTGCAAATTAGTTTGGCACACTTTTATTGCCCTAGTGTACAAGTTCAGAAATTCTTTCGTGACATCTCTCTCCTCAGTTAGTTCTTATGTCTCCTTCATTATTTCCTCATCATCTAATTCTGAAATTCATTGTCTCAACTTCATCTTTGAAAGTAGGACATTTCTTCTTAGGCCCACATTATGCAGCATGCCCTGAAGACCTGGCACACATTTCAGGGCATTAGCAGAAAGGCTGCTTCTTTGCTGTAAATATACCAGTAATGCATTTTTAAGGCCTCCGATAGGAATTTCAGGGCTGCCACATTCTTTTACGTACTGTAATCCAGCATATCCGTGTTGCATTAATACAACTTTATGCTGGAGGAAATATGTGCCTTTAAAAAACCCCATACTACACATAAAATCTGCATAGCCCAGTGAGGTACAAAAGTAATGAGTTGCATGTCGGTCTGTCCCATTTTTCTATGGAATTACAGCAGGCTGGAGAAATGGGTTTTGAAGCCTTGCCATTAGGAAACAAAGAGAAGCACCACAGAACATTTCTAGCTCTGGTCAGGGCAATCTCTTGGATTTAAAGCCTGGCACTCACGGTTGTGGCACCTGGCCAAAAACTTGAAGATCTGTGCTAAATTTCCACGATGTGAGCTCAACCTGGATACAGAAAAGGCCATGAAGCAAGAGTCAGTCCTTCATGGCCACATGGTGACACAGAACACTACATTAACCAGGTCTGAGCGTGCCGGAGCAGCTCACACGCAGCTCTGCCCATAGCTTGTCAACACTATGGGATTCAGGAGTGTTTTCCAATACAATGCGCAAAGACTTACTTGAAGCCGTAATAATACCTTCCCAATGAGAATTACCAACTATGTGTGTGCTGCAAAGGAGCACCTGTACTCTGGGATATTGGGGAAAAAGCTCAAATTTGAAGCAATTTCCTATCAGGAAGCATGGAAAAAAAAGGGTGGGTGTGTGTCCCCCCGCATAAAATTTTGATTTAAATGAAAGGAGAAAGCAATCAGGAGCCTTTTAGACATCGTTAATGTAAGGGAGATGCATTCACATGATTGTGAATTGTTAGAACAGTTTGTAAAGTGACTACATAGAGTTTTGAAACAGCTAAACTTACAAAAACGCTCAATTTCTCTTCAAATTGCTCCAGGGGCGGGAAATAATCACCATACCATAATTCCAAACTCAAATCACAACATGTTGAAATATTAGCCTTAATATCTCACTAACTATATGAACAGTCATCCACTTTTCTGAGCTCGTATGTCAAATCAAATCGTGTATAACAAGACCGCCTTCCTATTTGCCAGAGAGTATTGGCTGGCCAAGTTTACAGCAGTTGGCTGATTGCAGAAGTCTCAAGGATAGACAGGCATTTTGAGAATCCAAAGGATTGGCAAACACCTTGATAATCTAGTTTATAGTGTTACAGACAATCTGCACATGAGGCAATGAACCTACTACACGTTGGTGCACATCTCTGCTGGAGCCAAAATGGCAATGAGTGCAGTCGATTACTCACAATGCACAGGGAAAACAGCAGCAAAGTCATTCTTTGGTTTGCTGTTTTGTAGTAACTAAGTATTGTTCATCAATTTCTACCTGAAGGCACCACATTCACCTGTGCTGCTCTCCTGAGGAGGCCCAGCACTTGACCAAATGGTGGTTACACTGATTCTCCAAAGGTTTGATCTTCATCAGCACCTTCAGGTTTGCATCTGACTTGTGCTTTCTTTTCTCTGCTCCCAAGAGCCATCCATGGTCTAAGCAGCTGAAACCCAATAATCTCACCCTCCTAAGCAAACAGAAGTTACCCTCATGAAACCCTCCTCCTTGTTACATTCACATTATTTAACAACCACCCCCCTAAACACAGTGAACTGCCACATTTCAAAGTCCCAAAACTCTGAGCTGCTTTTAAACAATCTGCAAATCACTTTCTTCAAGTGTTTTTCACGTTGTTCCATAACGTTGCTGTGGTTTTCCAGCTCCCTCAGACTTTCACTGACTGTTACCCAAAGTGATTTAGAGCACAATGCTCAATACAATCTGAAATAAGGTCAACAAAAACTGTATTTTTAAGCTGAGGGGCAAGAAGACAGAGAATCATCAGCAGTCACTGTCTGGGCTGTCCCTGGAATAACTCAGGACCATGTGAGATTGCTGGGTTTTGTTTTAAATACTGTTTGGTTTCCCTCAAGAGACTATTTCCAAAAGAGCAAGGTAATAGCTGATGTCAGGAATTCTTTTTAACAGCCTGTGCTTGCTAAGCAGCTCGGTTAACCTAGATCTGGGTGTTTAATAATAGAGAAGACACAGGTGAACTGTTATATTAAGATACTCTGCTAGGTTAAACCCTGAAGTTCTTCAAATAATGGCTGGTAGCTGAAAATTTTGGCCAAATTTGCTCTGCCCCCTGCACACAGATATATCAACGCAGTGGTTTTACACATTTAAAGCGCAGTTGATCCTCAGTCTAAAATGCACGCATCATGTCAAGTGGCTGTTTCCACGTGGTAATGATACATTTTTAAGTTGTAGAAAATATTTACAGACTAATTGGTCATTGCTGCAACAGTACCTGCCTGTGAAGCATTTCAAGCTCTATAATGGTTCTGTGTGGATCAACAACATTCATTTAATCAGCTGTAAGCAAATGAGGAATTGCGTATTCATTCAATCCCCAGTGGATGCCACGGATGACAGCTCTGACTGAAGAGAACACAGAAAGGCTATCATTCCAGTAGCTACATAAAGATATTTGTAGTGGGTGGGGAGGGGGAATACCAAAGTTCAGAGTGAATAAGAGTAAGTCCAATTGCAGTACATACATGAGTATCATTCACTAGAACTTCTTCAACACAGTAACAGATTTATATTCATGGGATGGCTGAAACTAGTACCTCCATTGGTTGTCTCTCTACACCTCAGTTTTGCCTCTTTAGAAATTCACCTCCGCAGAGTGCAAGGGAAAATCAGCCTCAGTCTTAAAACCACAACGCAAAAGAATAGAAAAAGGAATACACTTCTGTGACATGTACACATGAAAGGGTTAATGTGAAATCATTAATTGAATCTCTTGGAAGCGCGGAATACAGGCATTAATTGTCACTGCTCAACACTTCTAAGTTTGTCCCCCCCCCCAAAAAAAAACTGTTCCTGTAGGTTTGATTTTTTTATTTTTTTTTTATTGCACCATGTGTTATTCAGAAGGCACGCACAAATCTTCAAAAAGCAGCTTCCAAAAAAACCCTGGTGAACACAGCACAGAAGGCTCCTCTGAAGACTAAGAACAAGACATCAGTGTTTCATCTGCTGTGAATTAGTTCGCTTTTTTCCTTCAAGAACTCTCAATATGAGAATCCGATCAACAGATAATCTCCCCGAGCAGACACCGCTTTGTTATCCTCTGTGGTAGTCTGCTGCTGGGGTAATTTGTTGCTGAACAATTGAGGCAAATACTTGGCTCAGGATAGAAAGAAGTAAGATTACTCTGTAATTGGAATATTTTGTCTCATTTATTCTTGAAGATGTGCCATATTACACTTCATCAGCCAGGGGTTATTGTTTTATGAAATCAAGCTGCACCTGGCATTGCATCGTATAAAACCTGAAGTGCTGCTATTTGCAGTCTAGTTTTCTATTTACCCACACTCTGGTACCAATGAATGTCTTATCCTGTGGTGGAACCTCCACTCCCTTCAACTAATTATCCTAGATAGTCTTACATTAAAAAAAAGAATATAGTTTTCCAGGACAACTACGAAATTTAGCCATAATATCAAACACAGATCTGTCATGGGCCAAAGTAATCCACACACTTTTCTCTATATGTTTATTTTCTACTTCCAGCAAGTTTTCAAAATGATCTCTTCGTTTACATCTTTAAGCAATTACTACTGCAAATGAAAAATTTATATGCCAAGCTGATTGTATCACTATTTCATTTAGTTTGACCTCTAGATGTTTTCCTGTGCTTTGAAATGGTTGCAGGCATAAAAACAAGACGGTGTTTAAAATTCAGCTGCATTTATGACATACTTGTACTGGTGTATCTTACACCACATGTGACAGCATATTTTTAGGAAAGATATTTAAAGGAAGTTTTAGGATAAATCCTAACCTTCTGTATTTAGATGTGTCTGGTAGAATAGAAACTTTCATTCTTGTTATCCAATTTTACGTAAGTGCTATTGTACCAGCTGCAAAAAATCTACCTTCGAAAGACATTCTGCAAAAAGGAGTAAAGAGACATTGAAACACATGCAGCAACATTTGTAGGTAGCTAATTCTAATCTATCAGCTTGTACATACACAAAGTTGACAGATATTTTGATGTTTTTATTTAAGCCAACTTTTTACTGTAAAGTTTATACTAACTTCACAGCTGTGAAGTCAAATATTTACACTGTTAGAATCGAGGATAGAAAGGAATAAACGTTCATAGATAAATCCTATTTCTAAGATGTCAGGTGGCAAGGGTAGAAGAAAGGATTTTACCTTGGTCCTGTATAAAGCATTATAGTATCAAAGCAGGATAAAAAGAAGGGTTTTGCTTGGCTTGGTAGATTTGGCCAGGGCAGGGAGAGCATAGCTGGTTTTTTAACCTAAAAAAAAAAAACAAACAACCACACACACACAAAAACCTTCAAACAAACAAACAAAAAATGAAGACCTGTATCTTATAATGAAACGCAAATGAAATTTGAACTCATGAAGCGCTGGGATTTTTCCCTGATATTAATGCATTTCTATGTAACCAGATAAGACAAAACATTCTTGCTGCATATGGTATTCCCCACCCATTCCGTAAGACTTATCAGCTACACTCAATTTTTAAAAAATTACTTTAAACATCCACAGACATCTGATATATCTAACATTAGTGTTAGATATAAGAGTGCTTGAGGTTTCATTAACAGTAACAACTACATTTTTAATAGCATTTCAGACTGTGGGAGCAAGGACCAGGTTACAGCCAAAAGAAAAAAATAAAACATACTGAAGAATCAAATAGAAGGCTGCAAAAGAGTCTCACAGCTGTGCTATAAGTAAGAAAAGATATAGAATCTAGGAAAGGAAAGCTAGACTAATCTCATATTTCCACTATAAAACATCACCTCAATGATGACCTTTTCCATCTCATGTATAGCAGAGTACCACAAAGGAGGTCCGGAATACTACTGAAAAAGTGCTCCCCTTCTTGTAGTGCTAGACCCAAGAACACCTTTTTAGCAGCTGAATTGTACGTTACGGTCAAGCCTGAGGTTTGTCCAAGCACAAGGAATGCATTGGTTTGTTTTGCAAAATTGATTGCAGGGTATGGGACGTAATGAACATCATTAGTTTGATCTATTGCTACCAAGCAAGCTCCTAAATAGGTTCAGTTATTTTAACAGCTTACTTTCACGGCTATATAGATTTTCTTGTGTACACTCCCCTTGAAACCTGGTTTATATAATACCTCACAAAAGTTTTTAATGTAGAAAAACTTTGAATTACAAGTTCATTTGAAAATCATGAGCTATTAAAAACAGGTGGAAAAGCCAGTGTACACAGTCAAATGTCACCCAGCACTGCCAAAAATTATTTGATGTTCCCAACTGATCTCTTTGCTAGTAGACAGCTTTTGCTCCCAGAGCAAACCCTTTGTGTTTGCAGCACTTGTGCTCAAGCAGACATCATGAAAAGTTGAAGACTCGTAGGTTTGTAAGGTGGGAGTCACTGTGGCACAGTGCTGTCTCACACCTTACAAGCAGAACAAGCAAGCAAACAGAGACTAAACCGGCAGTCTCTCTGCCCAGCTATTGCTTTTCAATGGCTCAGGACCTGCCCACGAGCAGGACAAAGCACAGCTTCCATCCACTCTCCTCCTTGTGCAAGTACACCCACTGTGTCTTACGCGTTCTCACCCAAAGCAGCCACCTGCTGTGGCCAGCTCTTCCTCATCAGCTAGGTGGAGACAGCAGTTTGGTTTTCTGTACCTTTCCATGGGCTCCTTTCTTTGTCTGATACCTAGCTGGTTTAAGGCTAATTCAAAGGCTTTCTCTGAAGTTGTCCGACCACTACCTTTTTTTTTAAAAAAAAAAAGAAAAAAGCCTTTTGCCTTCTAGCCACATTCAAAGGAAGAGGTTGTCTTGTTCAGATCAAACAAGGCAGTCATCACAACAATTCATTCACTGTAGGTTTATTTGTTTAGAAATTATGCCTAGAACGATGCTAGACAAAAAAAAAAAGCGAAGCTGAAGGACCCCCTTGTGCCAGACATTGCTGTACACAGGCAAAGTACCTTCAACTCCAAGCTGCAAAACTCCTGGGGCAAAAACTTTGTCCCCTGAAAATGAAGAGGGAGCATTACTTCCAAAGCTCCACATGATCCACAGCAACTAGGGAAACTGGCCTCTGTGCAGGGTAGGGTCAGTAACCGCACCTTCGCCCCAGCGACACCCGTGTGCTCCCCAGGTTACTGTTGGCATCGTGTTGGCACATATGCTTCATCTCCCTCAGATGCTTTCTGGCAAGAAGGGAGAAAAGTTGACTGCATCCCCACCTACACAAGTCGAATTTTAAAGGACATGTTTTAAAACTTTTTCAGTCTCAAAAGCCTGATTTAAAAAAAAAAAAAAAAAAAGGTTAAAAGCCACTAGGTCAGTTTTCAAGTTACTGGCACAGCAGATGGGAAAAGTTTAGTTAATTTTTTATTTATTCTCTTAAAGTTGACAAGCAAGCTTCTTTCCTTTTTCCCCTTTTTTGACATTATCCAAGCTGGTGTGCCCAGAAAGTGGAACCACTTCTAGCCTGCTCACTTCAAAGAATAGCCATGTGGGGGGTGGCAGTCTGCATAGCACAGCATCGTAACTGAAGGTGACAGCTCCTTTGGAGACACACCACAGCAGCGTCCCTTTGCGCATCCTCAGCAAGTTCAGGATCCTACACTGACATCTCCTCATCCCTTTTCACAGCCCTTATTCCAAGGCGGAAGAAGTAAATGCTTTCATCTTTTCTCTCCCCCAGCATTTTGTTTGCCTAAAAAGAAAAGCCAGATCATGAGTTTTCAGCAACATTTTGTACAAAAGTGTGTCAGAAGCCATTACCTGGAGGTGCTGATTACTGTTGCGGCATTCAAGACAAGTCGGCAACTGGTATTTCTTTGGAACAGCTACAGACGAAAATAGTCTGAGTTGCTGCTAGGTTTTAAAACTGATTTCTCTAAAGCAATATTTTTCAGAATGAAAGGAAATGTCAGGGCCAACAAATCGCACATGAGATATGAAAGAAAAGGTAAGTATTTCTATCCCAGGGATACAGCCCCAAAAGTCTGAGACATAGCTCTGGGGCAGGGTGGGGGGAAATACCTCAGTGGCAGTTTAAAAAAAAAGGAAAAAAAAATAAAAGAAACCAGTGAAGTTATTGAAAGAAACATCAGAAATGAGAACCCAAAGATGAGGTTAAAGGCCGCAGCACATATACTCATTCACTGGTACTTAATAGCTCAGATCTCAAAAGGTTGCTGGGGACAATTGCTAGGTAGGTAACACCACTACATTTTAAAGGCACTTTCAGAGCACAGGATAGAAAATGTAGGATGTATTCTTGTTGTTCCTGCTCTGAGGACCTAGCAAGTATCAGTATAACCACCTGTAAAGCAAGTGAGAAGGTACTGACCTTTCATAAAGTCATTTGAGATTTAGTAATAGCATCTGGAATTTAAGGATCTTGGAGATTTTAGAATTCTTGCCTAGATGGGACACAAGCAGGGTGCAAAAGCAACTGCAACATCCACCCCAATCTACCACATCAGCTGTTTGTTATATTTTTTCCTTTGGTTAAAAAGTCATGTAAAAGCTCACTTTCTTGTTCTATTCCAGATTTCAGTTGGTCAGAAATGCAGCTGGCCAGTTCCCTACTTCAATTATACCAGAGAAGAGAGAGAATTCTAGTCCACCTGTTCTGTCCAAAACAAGGAATTAGAGAGGAGTGAGAGAAAAAAAAACACACCAACCAACAAAACCTAAACCCCTATAATCCTATAAACTTTACCCATGCTTGAATTGAATCTTGTTTTGCCTGAACTAGTTCTCTTATCCCTACTAAACATACTTCAAATTCTCTTTTTTTACAACTTAAAATTTTAATTAAAAATAAACTGCTATGTGAACTGAATAGATAATATTAGATGGAGATAATAGAAATTCAAAAAAGGTATGTCTCAGACTCAGATAGCTTGGAGCTGAAGTTCAGATGTCCAGACATTTCAAATTCATTCTTAGTGGTGAGAAAGAAGCTTGTGTTGAATTCTAAGCCAGAAAGACTTAGAGTCAAAGGCAGGATGAAGAGAGGGGGTGTGCTGTGCACACAGCCGTGCTATTTACAACATTCTGTTTCACGTGTCACAGTTCAGATCTAGTTGTCTAAAGCTGATGCAATTCAATAGAGTGAAACTATTCCAGCAGTTGTGGCTATTCTGCCTCATTATTCTTCTTCAGTAAAGCAGGTATGCTAGGGTTCAAAAATTCTGAACTGTGTCCTCAGTACTCTGAACTCAATTTCCTAGCAACCTTCACAGTAAAAATGGGACCAAGAAGTGTTGCATTTACTAAAGGAAAGTTATACCACGTTTTCCCTCCCAATCTCTTTTTACAAAACCCCCCTCGATTTACTACGAAGCGATGCTCAGTCTGAAGCAGACAAGCTCATCAGTTGAAATTCAGAGGGCTCCCCCCCTCTGCTTCTAGTAGTCTCAGAAATTAGAAGAGAGCAACTGAAGTTACAGGAGTGTTCGATGAAGTGATTCTGGAGAGTGCTACAAAATACTGGTCCCCAAGGGTGCAATTACAGCATGCTCGGGAAGGGACCTGTAGGAAAGGCAGGTATGCAAACATTACACACAAAACTAAGGATGCATGACAGATCACACAGATATTTGCAAAACTGGTCTTTGATTTTTGCTCCGTTGATACTCGTCAGCTTATTTTCACAAAACAAGCAAACAAAAAACCCCTTGTCAAGTCTGACTTCCCTCTTTATTCCCTTACTTATCTTCATTTTTCGCTTCCTACTTTTGCAACTATCATGCATTTTAGAGACCTCTGTCACGTGGATTTATCACCCATAATGACCAGAGAGGGCATGTGATGCAAGGCACATGGTTCATATGATAAATTATTTGGACAAAGAAAACTTAATTTTCCTTGGGATGAGAGAACGGATTTAATCAAAACCAAGCATCCACCCCCAGATCTCTCAGGAGCAATAGAATTGCCCGTAATCCAGCCCTCACTGCCCAACCTTCTTACTTGATCCTGTACTTAACTTCTGAACAACATGAACTGTCAAAAGGTAATTCACTGCAGTTTTGGAGGACTCCTTGGCTCACAGTTTCCAGGAATACAAGGGCTATGCAATTACTCACCATAAATAATGCAAAAATCACGCAAAAAAAGAGTTTGCAAAGCAGGCACTACAGCCCACCTTGATCAGGCTCAAAGTCTTTGGTAGAAAGGTGGGAGGCACAAGTTAGACAACAGTTAGGTCAGTACTTTCTAATAGTGCTTTTCTTTGCAACTTGATGTGTACTTTTAATATACTTCATTGCAACAAGGTATCTGCTTCTGTTCAGGATAGTGATTGTTTTAATTTGCTTATCAGCATGAACTACACCCAGTGAAAACATTTTTTTTACTGGTCCCCTTCTCTTTCAAAAGCCAAGTTTCAATTAAATTAAGGAAACATCTACATACTGACTGGAGCAGCAGCTAAAACTTACAAGTCCTGAAAAATGCATGAGGAACAGTTTTCTGAAACATGCCTCATCAGAGAGAGCTAATAGCAGAAATCAACTTCAAATAAACACTTTGTTGAACTTAAGGAAACAACTGGGAAAGGTGCTTTAGAAACTGTATCAGAACACATCAGACCACGCTTTATTTACTTAAATGCTCAAGGTGCAAGATTAAATGTGTATATATATATACACCAACCAACAATTAATTCCAGATAGTAGTATCTGCCATTAGCACTCAATTAATGGTCAGTGTGGTTTTCTGATGACTGTATTTTCAAAGGATATGACAATCCAGTCCCTAATGCATTCGTACAGTGGTTAAGACAAATCAAATCTGCTTTTAATTTGAAGCATTGTACACATTATTTGAACAGCTTAATTAACTTATCCAGCTTTTAAATAGTACTTGCAAACACTGTTATACAAATAGAAGGCCCACTTAACACAGTGAAAACGTGATCATTGCATTTGAATTATCTTTGATGATCAACATCTTGTTAGCCTATGTGGTTTGCTGTTATCTGGAGCCATGAGCTGGTCAGAAACAGAGATTCAGTAGTTGAGTATTCTGTCAGTGCAGCACCGGCTGCTTACAGGGCACACATGAAAAGACCTCTCTGAGCACAAAACTTCAAGGCAAGAGTCAGGTTCCTTAGTGCCTATTCCAACCCTGTCAGCACAGCCTATGCTCTTTAAAATGTTCTTCCTCTTACATGACCCTGGGAGAAAGGCAAGAAGTTTATTTCTTGCTGTGTTTGTGGCTCTGTTGTGCTCTCTGCCTATTCCAACTGATTGAAAAGTACACAGTTACAGTCATAGTTAACCAACCACAGCACCCACATTTCATAGAATCGGAGAATCATTTAGGTGGGAAAAGACTTAAGGTCATCGAGTCCAACTGTTAACCCAGCACTGCCAAGTCCACCACTAACCATATCCCTAAGCACCACATCTACATGTCTTTTAAGCACCTCAAGTGATGGTGCCTCAACCACCTCCCTGGGCAGCCCGTTCCAGTGCTTGACCACCCTTTCAGCGGAGACATTTTTCCCAATACCCAATCTAACCTCTCTTGGTGCAACTTGAGGCGGCTCCCTCTTGTCCTGTGGCTTGCTATCTGGGAGAAGAGACCGACCCCCCCTGCCTACACCCTCCTGTCAGGCAGCTGTAGAGAGCAATAAGGTCCCCCCGAGCCCCCTCCTCTCCAGGCCAAACACCCCCAGTTTCCCCAGCCGCTCCCCACCAGCCTTGTGCCCCAGC
>JAVJGI010000050.1:40505091-40529436 GCA_035590275.1 Ibycter americanus | reverse complement strand
GGGGGGGCGCAGCACAGAGAAGGCACCCACCCACACTGGCTTTTTTCACTTCAAATTTAATCAACAAACACTGACTTCATATCCTTCAGCAAACAAAATGCTTGATACCCTACAGATTAGATAGATGTCCTCACACATTAACTAAAGGTGCAAATTAAATTTGTGCAATCTCCTGCATTTCTGTTGCACAAATACAAAATATGGCATCCCAGTCTGGTCTGTTGTACTCGTGAACATCTTGCAATGCCAAATTACAGGAAGGGAAGTGGATTGTGCCATAGGTAGCTCAGGAACCCTCCTAACAAGTCCTATTAACATAGCTGTTATGTTAATTGTAGGTCATAATGACTTATTTTTCCAACATAAAATGAGCAAATACTGATTATTTTAGATATAATAATTCTGAGTCACTGTTAAGAGATACAAGCATTTAAACCTTGCAAGCTCAACCTAGGACCATTACAGAAAGCACGTAGTTTTGGACTGCAGTGTTCTGCTGAGGCTTTGGCAGGAGACTCAAAGTCACAACAAAACCAACATTGGCCTAGAGCATCAAGAGGCCTGGGCGTAGAAGTCTTTTTCAGCCATAGGATTCTAAAATGGAATTCTTAAAAAAGAAGTCTAAGTAGTCGCCCACACTGGCAAAGTAACTTCAGCGTTGGCTAGTGTGTGGGAGTCAGACAGTGAGGTTTCAGGGGACGCCTCACCTGACAGACGCTCAGTGGTGGCATGTCAGCCTCACTGGAAGGAAGCCCTATGCCGTTTTGCCAAGAGAAATCAATTCATCACATTGATCTAACAAGTATCATTGCCAGCCTTGGCTATAGAGCTGCTGCTGGAGATGGAGAGTGGTGACCCACTAATGCTAACATTAGCGTGCTGCGTGGCTGTGCCAGCATCTGCACACAAAACTCATACTCCATGGCTGCGTGGACCAGCCAAAACTATCTGGGACATATTCTATTAGAGATGATATTGCTTTTGCTCCAACAAGCAGTAACTCTATTGAGATTGGCTAATTCAATTTTCCCCATCTTATCAGATTTCTTTTTAATGAAACTGAACAATAGTTTCATTTGTTATGTTATTAGTTTTCCCAGTGGTAGCAGCAAGACTAACTCGGTTGAAAGCTAAACAACAGCGTTGTGCCAGTGTTGACTGTTTATCATCACCATGTGCCAGCTTCATATTGCAAAGTTGCCTTAGTCCATTCATTTTTGTTTGTTTCCCATCCATGAGGATTCACAGCTCGGAGGTCACCTTCCTGCTCCATCTACTTTGCGGATTAGCATGTACACGTTTCTAGGTTCTAAACCCCTGAAGAGATCCGAAATTATCTGGGATGTCACGGTGATAGTGGGATAGTTTGGAATGAAATGGAGAAAGTTAGTTTGTTTGTTTTGAGGAGCAGAAATGATCATCTTATATGTTCATACTTACAGTTCTTGTATTGTCTGAGCTGCAAGATATTTATTTAACAAGTTTTTGTCTAAGAGAAAACATCCAAATCCTCCCGTTGTGTTTATCAACTCAAAATCCTTTCATCAATTAACCTCCAGAGGTGCTCGAAAAAGTTGCTATTCCTTCAGTTAGATTCCTGCTGCTTCGGCTGATTTATCACATTACAAAGACCTACATCGTGTTGCCATTTGCAGGGAAATTGTATTGAGAAAGCAGATTCATTTGCATGATGCTGGCTGAGGTGGTTTTTTTTTAAGCTTTCTACCTTTAGAGAAATGTTTTGTTTGATCCATGTATTTAGCAGTGGTGAGAACAGCAGACTGTCAGCCTCTGCACACTAAACCCTGTAGAACATTAATTCAGAGAAATGGCCCCGAATACACAAAACAATCCTTTTGCCTTGGCTCCCAAACCTCCCAACTCTCTTTGGCGTGCCAGAGGCCCCGATTCAAAACCAGAAAGGTGGGTCTACTGCAGAATTCCTTGTCAGCCCATCTTCATTTATCATGTAGATCCACACCCAACACTGGCCAAAGCCAGAATGAGCTCAGGTCACAGAAGTCACCAACACTATATAAGCTGCCCAGCCAGCATCAGGGTATACACTGAGGATTAAAACAACAGCATCCAGCTTCAACTGCCAGCCAGAACTTGTCCTCCTAATTTACTTCCTGGCCTTCAGGTGCTTCCTGGTTCCCATTCTTACCTCCAGATCCTGAGCACATAACATGCCTGCAAACCTCTGCCTTATCACCACCACCTGGCTCACCTCTTGTAGAGATTGCACCCAAGAAAGCCACCTGCAGACGCTGCCCTCGGTGGAACTACTGCTCCAGGGCCAAATACACGCCACAGCCACGGTGGCCGTGGAAGGCCAGGGCAAGGGCTTGCTTTTATAATTGCTAACAGACAGCAGCTGAAAGTCTAGTCAGAAACACTTAGCCCTGACACGTCCTCCCTGTCCTAAGCCATTGCTATCAAAGGTGTTATGGTTAACAAACCACACGAAACCCCCAGCATTTCCACAACTGAGAAAACCTGGAGGCGAGTTAGTGCAAAGATGTTTAATTCCTTGGTACATTTAAAAGCTTCAAAATCTGATCACTGCTCAATATATAGTGCCAACAACAGCAACGCTTTCACATTGGCTGCCAGCAGGTCACAGGGAGCTAAACCCAACAGTAGTCTAAGGATAAATGGCTAGATGAACCCAATTTGCTCATGCAAATAAAGTAATAAAACATTATCTGCATTATATGGAATAGAGAAGAATCTGGTTAAGGCAGCAATTGCAGCCACCCAGTGTCCAGCTTCATTTTGTTTGCATGGTTTTTCAACAACCCGAGAACAATGTGCTGGTAACAGCCCCAGTTTACCCAAAACTCCCCTGAGATGAAAACTGCTTTTCATGACCTAACGAGATGGAATTCCATCACCCTCTGCTTACAAGGAACCAGCAGAAGGAATCAAAGACCGTCTTTGAGTTCAATGTCTGTTTAAAGCACTCACTAAAACATACCTAAATATTCCTGCCCTGGTTGGCCGTGGCTAAGCTGGAGCCAGAGCTGGATGCCCCCAGCAGCAGCATTGCTGTGCAGCTGGAGCACCCCGCCTGCTGCAGGAGCAATAGGAAACACCTGGCTTTTGAACCAGGGGTCAAGGAAAGGTCTAGTTTTTAGCAGTGCCCTCGTGTGCTTATGGGAACATGCCTCACATCTGCACCACCTGTAATGGTAGAAGCCTCAAGAGTTGCTCTGCTACACCTTCAGTCATTCCTCATGCTTAGATACTGCACAACTCAAACAGGGCAGCAATGTACACCTTCCGCAGAGCAACAGGGCTCCCTGAGCAGTAATTCACCTTAACACCATTTGGAAGTAAACTTCTGATCTCATAAGGAACAATATTCTAATATAATTTCACCATAAAGCTGAAATCACCTGCTGCACCTCTCCTTGTTCCCCCAAGCCAGAGAAGTACCAAGGACTCCAAACTCCTGTTGATCTCAGTAACACACACTTACACACACATCCCCCCCCCAGCCTAACATTATTCTACAAATCAACAAACTAAGCAATTATAACACCAATACTAAGGCATTCAGTGAATGTTCAATATTAGAGGTACTTAAATATTTACTCCTGAAGCTTGACTGGAGCTCACAGTGTGCATTTAAACAAAAAACAACAAATTTGCATTACAATAGCACCTGGGAACCTAGTCACAAATAGGACCCTATTGTACAAACACTGAACGAAAAAGACAGTCTCTGAAAAGCTTTTACACTGAAAACAACTGTGCAGTAATTTCAACTACTTGTTATTTCATTTCCAGGCTGAGCTCCTAGTGTTCAGCTGCATAAGACAGTAAATATATTCTTACTCTGAGCACCCTGTACATAAATTAAAAGCGCAAGCAGTCTATGCATCACTGGCCAGCTCTTACCTATCATAATTCCTCATTGTTTCATATAAAACTGCAAAGCAGAGACCATTTGTAGCATGCTTTTGGCAAATAAATTGCAATCATAATACTGTATCTACATTTTACATATATAAAAATATTTATTTTTAGGAATTTCAACACTAAATCAGTTGTTTTGTTTTTTTTTTCCAAACCTCTTCAATTCTGAAGGTGGTATAAACTGGTACGTTTTGTGACACATTATACATCTGTTGCAACATGGTGTTTACTTCCAAAACACTCTGGGCCACACGGATGGTTAACCATTTTTTCTTATGTCTGAATAATAATTAAAGCCAAATATGCTGTATGCTCCAGAGAAGGACATACACAAAGGTAAACCACGAAGGTACTGCTGTATCTGCCCCTTGCCCCTGAATCATGCAAGTTTCAATTCATGCTGGGTTAGAGAGAATAGAGTTAACAGGTTGGAAATGTAAAAACCAGTCATACAAAATAACACCCGAGATATGCATGCACTGTCTTTTCATAATTGTGTAGATCATTTAAAAAATATAAATACAAAAATGTATCCCAGCTTCTGTAGTTCTAAAGAAACAACCTGTGACCAATAAATCAGAAAGCTGGGTATCTTCTGCTTACTATCTTAGTCTGCCAAACAATTATGCAGTGAAATGTTCTAATTGCACTTTGATTTTAATGTTAAAACCCATTTCCATAATTTCAGTGGATCTTTACAACACCGTTTAATATTTGCCAATGAAGCAAATGAGCTGCAAGTAACATTCACAGATGGTTCATGTTTTCCATTAAGTCTGCAAGCTAAGATTTTCTTTGTTTACAAAAAAAAGAAAGAAAAAAAAAAAAAGAAAAAAGTAAATGCTTTGGAAAAATACCACGAACAGGAGGCTTACCCAAATCAGTAAGTGGCAGCCGGAATGCCTCTCAACACCTACAGGTGAACAACAGCTCCATCACTAAGATAACACACTTTTTTTTCCCCTTCTTTTTTTTCCTCTCCTTACAGGGGGAAAAAAAAACCTTGGCCACGTAAGGAGTTTTGTAACAAACACACGCTACTGTCTAAGCCAGAAAACTGAAGTGCAACTGGATTATTTTAGGTTTAATGAACCAGAGCACAAAGAGCAACAAAGCTAGTTTCTCACACGCTCATCGCATCGTCTGGGTTTCTCCAATGTTATGCCTAAGATCAGGGAAGCAGTTCTCCAGGGTTCTTTGCCTTATTCTGTTTTTAAAAGAATAATTTACATCAGCACAAATCCAGACTTGTCAGCTCAGAAATGTCATAAAAGAAATGTTTTCAAGCAAAATCTCTGTCTTTTTCTTTCTCCAACTAGTTTCTACTACACGGGTTTTATTTATACAGCAAGGTTTCAGCGTTACAGTGTTTGAAGCAGCATCATTCTGACACACTAACCAGTTTAAATTATATTGACCCAGGGCTCCCACAGCAGCTATCGATTGATCACAGTATGAATTGAGCAGAAGAGGAGAAGAAAGGTCAAAACAATGATGATCTTAAAGCTGTACTTTTGTTCAGGTGCCTACCGCATACGGGAGTACGGTCTCCAGCCCCTAGCCTATAGTGCTATCAGAAAGTGACAAAATACACAGAGATGTAAATACAACTTTTCTTATGCAACAGAGTAAAGTTGAAGAACATTAACAGAACTCAATGTATGTTCTGTTAATTCCTGGCTGGCAAGAAATCAAAATGATTCAAGTGTTTTTGACCTGTTCTGTTTTATAATTTATGCTTCAATATTAATGCGATGTTGGGAATGAATGCTTTTTCATTTCAACTCCCTATTTCTGTGCAACTCTATTTTTTGCCTAAATATTAAAAAAAAAAGAAAAAGCTGTGTCCTGGGGTGGGGAGCAGAGAAGACGCATGCATGTTTTTTAGGGAAGAGCAGGGAAAAGTCCTACTGCCAAATTCAGAGAACTGAGCTTCCATTCCAGCGTGGGGAACCTCGCCTTCTGCTATGGGGCTCTGAAGTTAATTCTTTAGAAAGTCATTCCTCTCAATAGCTCGTTCACTTTGAAGTAATAGCTATATACAAGCAGAACTAACAGTTCTGCATCGCAGAACATTTAAGCTGTAATATAACAAGGAGGAACATCACGACGGTTGTTTACACTAACGCAACTGCTGCTCAAGCACTGTATTTTTGAACGCTCACTCTGGTTGGGTAAGCGTCCTAAACATTTGATTAAAGTTACTGGTCACAGTCACCAATTAAGCTGCTTTGCACAAGAGTGAAACCTTTTTTTCATTTGATAAAGCCCAAGTTTCAGGCTAGAAGCGATTGTATGTTTCAAAATTATTTATGTTTAAAAGCTATCACTGACATCTTAAGCAAGAGAACGAAAATACAAGCCAATCGGTCCTGCGATCACAGGAACCAGTTCCTTGTTTGCAGAAGCTTCAATTCAAATGTGCAAACTCCCAGTTTCTACACAGTGAGTCTAATTTTGGGGATGTATCAGAATTAGGCAGTGCAAGTGCAGCATGTTCAGCCAATACATCTTGGCATTAAGTCTGCTGCGTAGGCACATGTGCTTTCAGAAAGCACCAGGCTTACAACAGCTATCTTAAAAGCACAAGGGCCCTAACCCAGCTCCTGTACATTTACAACTCCTGCACGTGATAAAGTACTTAAAATTCACCCCACAAACATTTCCAGAAAAAAAAGGTGGACATAAGCCCTCAGATACAGACACTCTTAACCCCAGGGGCAGCGTAAACTCCGTACAGTTCTTCTCCACTATATTTCAGTGTCCGTGAAAATACTCCTTACCTCCAAATGAAACACATGCAATGAAATCACAAAACCTTATTAAGAAGTACTGGTTCCTTGCATCACTTCAGACAATTGAAAATCACAGCAACTCAGAGATTGCCTATTATTTTTTCTCCTAAACGCAGTATGAAGAACCACGAAGATACACTGCCTGATGATCCTGTGTCTGTTCCTGAATTACCATCGAGGCACAGGAACTCAGAGGCCTCTCTTCATGCTGCATTGCTAGGTCTATCTGAATACGAGGCACTTACACTGAGATGGCTTACGCCAAAGGTATAGATTTGTGTGGTTGCATCACGTTCCCCATCCACACTTCCTGCATCTGTTGCCTACGAGCAATGATCACCCTCCATCAACAGAGAGGGCAGGATTAGTGAGCACCAAGCGAGGGACGTAACCTGGAGCACACTTAAGGCCAGAGCGTTCAGCCTGTAGTCAACTTTTTCTGTAGGAAATGGCTTCTTTATTAGAATACAGACATTTCTTCTCTTCCTGCTGTTAGCATTACTTTCAGTAATATTGGTAACTAGGTATGACCTAAAAGACAGAATTATTACAGAACAAACCCCAGCTACTACTACTGAATTAGGAGAGAGATGAAGAGCCACTTAAGCACACACAGAG
This sequence comes from Ibycter americanus, assembly GCA_035590275.1. Lineage (NCBI taxonomy): Eukaryota > Metazoa > Chordata > Aves > Falconiformes > Falconidae > Ibycter > Ibycter americanus. The sequence goes on along the minus strand of JAVJGI010000050.1, from coordinate 40,522,099 downwards.
CAAACAGGGTGGCACTTTGGAGGGATTTTCAAACCTTTTCATCCATCGGGGCAGGGGCATACATATGGACACATGCATTCTTCTTCTCTTTCTTCTGAGTGCGTGCAGCAACACCTCTAGGGATATTTTTTTCACAAGCTTGCACTTCTGTTGCTGGCTGTGAGAGTCTGCGTCACAGATTAGGAACTCTTCTCCTAACGCAGGGACACAGCTGACCCTCCTTCACCCTCCCTTCTCCCTCTGAGTTCACAGCTTTCTGGTTTTACCCTTGCTGCCCTCTTAAAGAGCATCAGTGCAGCAGGGGCTGCTTAACTGGCACCTCCCAGCCAAAGCAGAAAAAGCCAATTAAGGGTTTGTGCTCCAGTTTATGTGGGTTCTTGAGCCAAACTATCATTTAAAGTTTTTAATCAGAAGCGATACACCTCCAGCTGACACTCCCCACAATCAGAGCAGGTTTGTTGCAATGATATTTACCTCTGCTGAATGAGCCCGCATCACAAACAGGTAGAGTACGAGTCATTAACGCCCTAGAACAGCTTGGGTATAGCACTATTTCATTAACACCCGCATTGCAAGAGGCAGATACTAAGGGTGAGATTAAATGCCGGTTGCCTGCCTGGCACAGCAGCGCCGCCGTAGTGCCGGGAAAGGGCCCGAACAACACAACAAAACCTCTGTGTCGAAGCTGCTCCCAACAGACATCCTTTGACAGGCGCTCATGGCTGGGCACACCGCGCAGCGGAGCTGTGTGAAGCATAGATTCCACACACACCCCCTCCCAAATCCAACTTAAATCCTGGAGAAGAGTTTGCTCTGTGCCCTGCGCTCCCCCGCTCTGCTTTTGAGGGCTACGCTGCGGCGCTGCGCGGTACCGCCAGCTAACCGTGTAAACGGACCGCCTCTTTTTGAGGGCCTAAAGGCATATTTATAACCTCACATGTCTTTTTCCCCAAGTATTCTTCGGATTTCCCTTATAGCATTTGCATTCATCTTTTAATTTATATAAACCTTACATGCCATTAATGTTAATTGACTAAATTGCTTAAAAATGAACAACCCTTAATGATTGCATCTTCCTCAGCCAAACAAATCTTTTCTCTCTTGCCTCGATTAACCTTCCTGAGCCCATGGCCTTCCTGTTCCCTGTCCCACAACCCTTTCCCCTGTGTCTCCAGATGAACCTGTCATATTTCATGCTACACACTCTTCTCCAGTGCTCCTGCACCACCACCGTCGTGCCCTCGCAGTGGCAGGATGACCTTGGCTGGCTGCAGACACCCACCCAGCCGCTCTCTCACTCCCCTTCCTCAACAATACGGGGAGTGGGGGTGGGGGGTGGAAATACAAAAAAAAAAAGCTCATGAATTGAGATGAAGTGAGATCACTTTACCAACTAGCATTCCAGGCAAAGCAGGCTCGACTCGAGGCAAGGAATTGCTCTAACTTACTGCCAGTTAACACAGCTTGAGGTACAAATACAAAACCTAAAATACCTTGCCCCTGACACTCCCAGGCTCAGCCTCACTCCTTCATCCCCCAAATCCTTCACCTCCTCCCTATTCAGGGCCAACTCTAAGATGCTTTTTTTCATCGGCCTCTACAAAAGTTGAAAAGTAAAAAAAAAAAGGGGTTGCTTGCATTAAGTAACACTCATCCATGCCACTTTTTTCTTGAGACACAAATCTCTTCAAGCCAAAAAACTTTTCTCCCCAAAAATGAAAAATGCATTCTGACTCCTGTGGTTTCCTCGAGCCTGAGAAACGACCTTAAAGTCACCACACTACTCACAGGAGCAGAAACGCTGGTAAAACCTCTCCTTAATGCCTGGTTCCTTGCAAGCAGCTTTGCTTCCTCAGGGGATCCGCCCTGAAAAGTGCCTGGGAGTTGAAAAACAGGTGCAGCTGCTTTCAGGTTTTTATGTTACTACTCAGCCAATAGCAAAATGACCACTGCTAAGGGAGGAAAAAAATCAAAACCAACAAGAGGAAAAAGAGAAAATCCAAGACTCCTTGAAAAATGTGTATTTTTCAATTTTAAAGTAATTGAGGGGAGGGGAAAAAAAAAAAAGCTTGCACATAGCATAAGCCTAATTCCAGTATAAGACACTGTCCAGATTTTTCAATTAATATAATTACAAGTGTATCCATTGAGCTGAACTCCACAGGTGAAGGAATTCTCTGCTTTACTGTCTCCATACAATAAAATAAAATAAAGTAAAATAAATGAAGGCAGCTCATTCTGTCTGAGTAATAGTCTGTGGCTACTAACATTTTAGGTTATTGCCTTTTACATGAATATATGTCAGTATTTTTATCATATAACTAAAGGCTGTGCCCAGAATATGAAATGCACTGTAACAAAACTTGTATATACAACAGCTCTTTGAGTATTGGGGACTTGGCTGAAGAGCTTTTGAGGGTTTTTGTTGAGTTTTCAGGAATATACTTTTCTATATATATACTGCAGAAAATCAGCTGGTGACCTGTTTCTGATACACAGTCTGCTGTATTACCCAGCAGCATTTACAGCACCACGCAATTGAAATAGGAAAACAGGGGACAAAAATATATGATAATACCTAGTACTGAGCCAGACAAACTGCACAAGAATTATATTTTTGTTATTTTTGTTAATGCTAAGCCTGTTTAAAAAAAAAAAAAAAATCTCACAACTCTCGGGTTTGAATAATTAGTTTAAACCAATGAAATGTTCTACTTCTGGGCTGCCTTTTCAATAGCAGTTACTGAACCAGAGGCTCTCTGGAGGAAAGGGCTTTTGTACTGCATGCAGGCTTGGGACCAGCATACAGGTGGCTCTTTTGCAAATGCTCAAGAGCTGCAATTTCTGTTAGCAAGACCTCCCTCTGTTTAGGAGGCTGGGCCATGATTTGTGCGTGTGCAGGATGAGAAGAAGACTGGTCTGAAAGTTTCTTCATTTCTAAATTTCATTTTAGGCCTTTTTACAAGAAAAGACATTTTTACCTTTTAACTTGGCGGAAGGGAGAGGACAGCTTTGTTGACCTCTGTCACAAATTCTTCATTATAGTATAAGTGCTGTAGCTACAGGGAGCACCTCTGGTTGTTTTCCTAGTTCTTGAAATATCCCTGGTGCAAATGGATTTCACAAAAGCTTGGGAAAATGTAACGACATTCAGGCAGGCAAATACAAGTTTGCTTTTCCTGTGCCACAATAGCAAAGCACATTTTTCTGCAAGAGTTACCAGTGAATATTCTAATATTTTATATAGTGTATATGCTAATGAGGTAAGTCTGTATAGGAGAGGCACATGTACCCCTGGAGCTGTTGGCTGTGCTGATGAGGTTATTGCCGGTCTAATCCTGCTGCTTTTCCATCAACAAAATAACGTTGCTTGCTAACATTGTGCAAGGCTGTCTCAGCCCAGACGGGAGAGGAGCTGCTCCACATCTTCCACAAGATGAAAGAAAGGTAAACCATAGCCTACCTATCTGACAGTATCTTTTTTAAAAAAATGTTGGTACTTTTGACTGAGGTTGTTTTATATGGCCTGTACCCAAGGGAGCCAGCAGTGTAGGTAATTACCCCAAATTGCTAAATCGCCCTCATCGGCAAATACAAATTTCAGGTGTACTGAGCTGAACGTGCTTCTTATCTGAAGTCAAGGGCTAAACAAACTCACATTTTTTCAGGTGTGAAACCACCTAGAAATGCCAGGTCCTACAGGCAAAGAATCACAGCTGTAGGCCACAGGCACTGTATAGAATGGGTGTTGCTCTCTTTGCCCCTTACTGACTAGACTCAGCTCCGGCTGGGGCAGAGAGAAGAGCCCAGCACCCGCATTTGAGGAAAGTGAATGTAAAGTGATGCCTCTCTCATAGCCAGGAGTTTTGTTACTTTTGAGCTGGGGTATTAAAAACAGGTTAGACCGACCAAGAAGAATTATTTAATCTGAATTCTTACTAAATTCAGTGTTTAAGAAGTGCAGGGAAAGCAGCATGGCAGGAGACCCAGATTCAAGCCTGTGATTCCCCATAGCCCCATTTTTTTATTTCTTCATATTTAAAGTACTTAATTAATCTATACAGAGTTTTTAATACAATACAGTTGATTAACGCTAGTAATTTCAGTGCCTTTTTAATATAACAAATCTCTTCTGAGAAATATTCCCAGTTAATGATCTGTGTCATTTTTTAAAGTTTGCCTTCTGACTAATTTTAGTAGAAATATCATTAAATTCTTCATTATACTTATTTATAGCAAGGACTGGATTGGATTTTAGACATTATGATTTTACCATAATAAAGACCTAGAACTCACAAAACACAGTATTCTGTCTGCTTTTGGAGCTCTAATATAAAGTTTTGGAACTAAGAGTAGCTTAAAAAAAAAATAATAATGAAGAGGCTTCTGTGCCACTATGAGGCCAGCTGAGTGTCACAGGCAGATGCCTTGGGGTGCTGGTCCACACCTCTGCAAAACCTCCTGCCCCCCTACCCCTCTCCCCATGGCTCATTTCGGTCCTTGCACTGCAGCATCCCTCTCTCCACAAACACCCGTACCAGCACCTTGATGCTGAGCTGTAAACCTCTGGCACCGAAAGGATGGAGACAAGAAAAACTCACCCCTTTTGGGGAGTGAGTGGGTGTGCTAGTGTTTCTCTGCTCTTTCCCCACAGCCAAATTGCTAATGTCTCTTCTTTCCTTTTTGCTCCGCATGTTTGCTGTGTCCTGCCTCACTAAGCGGTGGAGAAGGGTCATTTCTCCAGCGTGCCTCATCCAGCCCTGGCTCCTGGCTGTGCCTGTGCCAGCCAAGGGCTGAGCGGCACGGGACATCCCAAAGTGCTTCAGCTAGAGATTAAAAACCAGACCCCACTGACGCCCCAGCTGGTGAGCACGGCAGAGGCACAGTTTGCCGGCCGCGTGAAGACATTGCCCAGCCAGACCCTGCCTTGCTCTGGAGGCCTGAAATAACAGCTGGTTTGAGAGGAAAGCAGCGAGGTGGGGCGGGCAATCATGTATTTCCACTACACACCTTCATCAGCTGCCTACCTCCTAAGCTGAGCAATTTCTATCTTTACAGCTGGCTGAGAAATCAGGCAAAAATAACCCTATTTCAACCATACATTTTTCTAATAACTTTGTTTTAACCAGCTCTACTGTAAATCAACACGATATAAATATTGGTCTCTACACGGATTTTTAAACAGAAGTGCTGTGGTTTTTTATTTATTTTTGTATACAGAGTATTTTTGCTACTCCTGAGCAAAGCAAACCCTGGGACAAATGGGTGGTCGTGCCCCAGGGCCCAGGGTGCGTGCAGCACGGGCAGCGGCAGGTGAGAGCGCCAGGGGCACCGTCACAGCCCCCCACTTCCACTTGTGAGCTCGACCAGAACGAACAGAGATCACGGCATCGACCTCGTTAATGGGAACAGCGATGCCTTTCACCCATGCCTTTGGTCACGCAGGCTCACACAGCTCTTGCTGAGTGACGGCAGAGGAGGGCTGTTCTGCACCGACGGCTGCCATGTGGGATGCTGCTTGGCTCCCACGCTCCCCCTCCCTACCCCAGGGAAGACATCCATGTCCCCAGGCATCTCCTGCTCAGTCGCCTTGACTTGCTCTGCATTTCATTCAAGGGCTCTCCTCCTCTCAGTGTCTGCTCCTGCTTCTCCTATGTTTCTGGCCCCTTTTCCGAGGCTCAGCGGACTCCCGCTGATGGGAAGCCAGGCACAGAGGGGAGGGCAGGTTGCTCGGGTCCTGCTTCAAGCCACTGTGGAGATGCTGAACGTGCCCACTTGGCAACCCTCGCCTGGCACAGGCCAAACTCAAGAGGTCTCGCACCCTATATTAAGCAATCCACGCTGGAAAAGGAGAGTAACCTGGGCCGGTGTTCAAAAGACGTCAGGAATTTGTGACAAAGTGACAGTGCACTGTGCTTATGCAGAGACACGCACAGGCACAGCTGTGTGGCAAATGTAGCTGTGGCGGCCGGTGCGAATGTATACCATCATCACATGAATTATGCATTTCTTCGCCTGTAAAATACTGAGCACATTTATGCATCTTTCTTTATTTCTTTTCACTTTACTGGACATAGCATGATGTTTTCCCCATCATTATATTAGACCTTGAATTAAGGCAAGTTCCTTGTTAGGGGGTGAAGGTTTGGTTGGTTGGGTTTTTTTAATTGCTACTTTTAAATTCTAGTGAAACAACAAGTAAACAAATAAAAAATTCATTAGAGAGAGGCAGCTCAACTTAGATGAAAGTTTTACAGCATATAGCTCTGCTTTCAAAAGCAGAAAATCCAGTCACCGGGTCATTAGCACAGCATGCAGCACCACAGAAATGAGGAACATTAGAACTTGTGTCGTTTGCAAGATTTACTAATATTTCAGTGTCTTAACAGCAACGTTTCAGCCTAAAAGCTTCCCAAAAGGCACTTAAACATTTAAAATACCAGATCCAAATGGCTATGGATGCATTTACTCATTACAAGCATATTTAAAACAATGCATTTGGGCTGGCTTGTGACAACTTTGGGGCTACTGTGGGAAGGCAGGGGGAGGGCACGAGGAATATTTGTCCCTTATTTCGCCCCTTCGCAAGGGCAGCCAGAGCATGTCTGCTCTGGAGCATGTGTGGAACGACTGCTACAGTGCCAGAGGAGCTCGTGGGAGTCGTTGCATGTACAGATTACATTTTATTGTTTGACTGTGAAGATTCCCCTGAAGAAGCTAACGCTGATTATGATCCTAGCTTGATAGCTTTGCTTCTTTGAACACGTCAAGTTAATTTCATGCTGAATAAGGAGAAAACTTATGCCTGTCACAGTGCTATATATCAGTCAGGGGCTAAGAACAAAGGCTTTAAAACCTGACTGACTAGGTTTGCCACATAGCTTGGCTACAAAACGTGAAATGCAAGTGCCTTTGTGCTTTTCACAACACAGATGAACTTTTTTTCTTTGGAAGAGAAGGTGGCTCCAGAGGGGTCCCCATTACCACGTAAAATGGCTTTGCATTACACTCTTGAGCACTGGTGGAGGCTCTCTCTGGGAAGGATGGCTCTGCAAGGCTGTTGGGGGCTGCTCCTCCGCATGGCCATCCCCTTTTCCCAGGTCTCTGTTGAAAGCGAGCGACTACAGCTAGGTAAAAATGAGCCCAAAGGGACAGTTCCCTTTTAAAGTCAGGTTAATATACTGAGAAAGCATGAATCTTGCGGGCTTTTCTTTGGTCTTTTATTTGTTTGGTTGGATTTTTTTCCTTAGCTCCAGACTCTGTTAGGTTTTAGAAAGCTTTACTTGCTGTTTGATCTTCTCAGTCTCCTCCGGTTTAATATTAGGAATTGTAAAAAGAGTCTTTAAAAGGCAAAACAACAACAAAAAAAAACCCACTGAGTTGAGTTATTTAAGCAAACTACTTCTCCTGGATCAAATATAAAAATAAGGTCTCAGAAGACCTTCGTAAGCTGCGCTGTAGGAATGCAATTACTACTGAAAACAGTGCAATCACAACTGCTATCTTTTAGAAGTAATCTTTAAAAACTTTAGCAATACTTCGAGTAAAGCCATCTTAATTACAAGCAACGCCATACATAAGGGGAAGTGCCAGAGGCTTTGCAGATGCCCATCGTAAGGAATTTTTCAAACCTCTGCATGGCCCATGTTGAGGCTTTCTCAGTCTTAAGTTAAACTTTCTGAAAGATGGATGGCCAGTTGTAAATGATGGCATGGCACCGAACACTTCATTAGTAGTAAAAAGTCTTCTGCACTGTCTTCTATTAGTTTTTAGCACATGCTTCTTTTATAGTTATGAGAGAAAGGAGTGTCCTATGAGTGTGTTACAAGCTACCGGCAAGTTTCCATTTAGGGGAAGATAATTAAAAGTGGCTTGAAGTGCTAAGCCTCTAAACTTCCTGGCAAGACTGTTTCCTTCTGCTGCATAAGTCTTTGTCCTTTTTCTCCACATTATCAACATATTCACAGAAAAGTTGCTTTGCTTTTGCAGTTGAGATTCTAGGAAAATTCAGCTTTCAATTACCCTTAAATAATTCACTTAGGTTGGGTTATTATACAAAATGTTCAGGAAAGCGTAAGGTAAAAAATAAAAATCATTAATTTCTCCTGTGTATGTGCAGGAATGAAACTTAGATGGAGAAAAGCCTCAGTTCTGCATTTAGAAATATGGGAGAAGAGAGCTAGTCACCCTCCATTCCCCCTTGCACAGGAGCCTTAATGAAAGACTGGCACTAGTGATAGGAGAGGAATAGCTATAATCCCACTGGACTGGCCTATGCAGCATTAATCTACCAGGACAGCCGGTAGAGAATTGCCACGGCTCTCTTCCATGGCTCAGCAGTTGTGACCGTGGCCTTACATCCAGCCCACACGAAGGTATCGGGCTGTGCCGCAGCCCCTGCGGGTAACGCAGCCTGCGCCCGCCGCGCTGCATCGCTGAGCAAGCAGCTGTCGCCCGTTGGTACTGCACCGCACAGCTGGCGAGCCGGGGCTCCTTTCTCAGGCAACACGTGGTCACGTCTTAATAACCCTGAGATGGTTGCATTGTGTGTTTTACATTCTGTGCTTATTTGATTTTTGTTAGTGAGGTAACACATTGCTGTTCTCCTTAAGTAGTGATCCATCAACCAGAGCTTCATCTCAGCTCTGTTCCACGCCAAGTCCCCAGTTTAACCCCGGGGAAGGCTGAAGCCATTCTGGGGTGGGTTTAATTGGAACCAATCTGCGGCTTCCCAAAGCCCATTCGCTCTAAGAGCTCAGAATTCCCTCCTGTCGTGTGCCCTGGAGGGGGAGGAGGACAGGATTCTCCTGCATTGGTGGCATTTTTGAGCAAAAAGTAAATACCTTGAGTGACTTCCAAACTCTTTTTTCTAAGAATGAAATTACACATTAGTTCTATGGCTCCTTAGGTCAATGAAATATGATGGGCAAGGCAAGATAAAGCTAATCTGTGACACATGAAAAATACACATAACTGCCCCAAACCAGTGTTTTACTTGGCTCATTCTAAAAATCCTAAAAATCTATCTCCCTAATAATAATAATAATAATAATAATAATAAATTACCTCTAATTTTAAAAAATATATCAATTTGCTTTTAGACATCCATTCTTGAATTTACAGAAAACAGGTCACCTCAGGTGCTTACAGGCTCTGGTCTGAGCCCTGCAAAAAAAGTGCAAAAATTTTAAACTTTAAGCCATTGTCCCTTCTGTGATTAAAATACACTTTTGATATTGTTGCGTGCTTGTGCCTACACAAAAGATAATTGAAAAGTTTCTCTTTTAATGTTGTCTGGTTTTCTGCAGAATGATCACAAGCACCAGAGACCTTATGACTTTTCCTTTTAGTGGTCTTAAATTTATTTAGAATTCCTAGGATCTGCTCACTCAGCAACCTGCCTTCCTTTACCTCCTTGTTAAGTTCTCTCCTCACACCCGTATCACTAACAACAAATTTTCTCTTTTTCCTTTTCTTTCTCTCGCTCCCCTTTTTTTTTTTTTTAAAAAAAAAAAATCTTTCAATGTAATTCTTGTAATGAGTAGGAAGAAAGCAATCCAGATTCCTTGGCTAACAGCACAGTTAACAGATTACTTGGCTAACAACACACTGAAGAGGAAGAACAAAGGAAAGTTAGTTTTGGAGTAAAATCAGCAAAGTTAGTATGTGAGCATTCTTTCACAACATGGGTATGCAGGCAGGAGATACTAATGTAAAACGCTACGGTAAGGCTTAGCATCAGACTTTTGTTAGTGTGTGAGAAAGAAAATAAACGGTAACCTGCTAAAGCCAGTTGACAAAATAAGCACTTGTGTCCTTTCTGATTCTAAGAAGGGTAAGAAACCACACAGTCTAAAAATAACCGGCAATTCTTGCGTGATGTAAAATACAGTCACTATTATATGCAATGCAATGGTTGCTTTTCACAGAACAATGAACAGATGCAACACGTAAGGTCTAGAAACTTCCAGGCAAAATGTATTTATTGACAGCTGCTTCCACTAACTCAGACAGTGGCTGTTGCACTAGAAGATATTGCACAGATTTTTAAATCATCCCAGAGAAGTGAACACAATACATTTATGTATAAATATTCTAGCACTCTACTAAGTGTAGAATAAAATAAAATTCCTAGGAAATGATCTGATAATTAGCAAGTTAAAGTCTTAATTTCTCTTTCACCTAAATTGAAAAAGAATTACCTGTTCCACATTGTCTCTTTTAATCGTGAACAAAATGAAGTTTAAGTTTAGAAATGAAATTAGAAGGGAGAAGAACTTACAAATTTGTGTCCAGAGTGCAGAAATCTCACGGTAAAAAAAGACCTTAGAGCTGTCCTTTGTCAAAGATGTAGGCGAATGTGTCTGCCAAAGTTGGACCATACCTCTTTAGGTGGCTTTTAAACCACTGACCATACTTTGTATGAAACAACTTGAAAACACCAGAAAATTCACATTAAAATAAGGCAATCATCATTTGGGGCGTTTCAAATAATCCTGCCTTCAGCTTGTTAAGCGATGAAAATATTCTGAAGATCTCCCGCTAGACTTGGGCAGAGCAGTACTAACCACAGTATCTGATGGTAACTAATTCCTTCTGGTCTTCAGTAAGAGTATGATACCTGATTTTCACTTTCACAAATCTCCAATTGTCTCTACAGTAATTCATTTTACTGGGGATTTGCTTCTTAGGGTGTTCCAGTACTGACATTCTATTTTCCTGTCCCCAGTCCACACAGGTGTAATATTCTACACAGAGGTGCCAGGATCAGGCTGGCCAAATGAGAAAGAGATGGGCAACTGGATGAGGGCACAAATTTGCATGTATTTCCATTATTTTGGCACTGGGCAAAAACAATTCTCTATTGACTTCCCCTCAAAGCCACCGAGAATAAAGCTATAAAAGAAGATTATCAAAAAGTAGGCCATGTTGCTCTGCTTATCATATTCATGTTGCCACTTCTCATTTTCCAGAGGTAAGAGATTTCACAGTGGATTCAGAGTGGATGCCTGGTACAGCATGCTATGGTGATGCATGCCTTCCTCTTCATCTCCGTGCACAAACCGCGTCCTCGCACACCTAGGGATATGGATATCTTATCGTAGGAAACAGATATTACGGGACAAAGTTGGTTGAAGATGGGACAAAGTCAAGTTTTCGTAGCATGGCCTAACAGTGGGTCATGTTTAAAATTTAAAAAAATAAAAAGACATGCATCAGAACTTAGAGATATCCCATAGGAATTTCTGGCAGCAGAATTTACCGACTTTAGCAGCGTGCATATTTCCCTCTCTATTCTCAGTATATAAAAACTGCCAATGAAGCTGCTTTTCAGCTTCCCAGATAAAACTGTTTTTTCCCCTCTTGCTTGACATTTTTCCTGAAAAAACTTTGTTTGCCTTTTAACTGTGGAGCAACAGGGCTCCAGATCTTTCAAGTCTGTGATGAAGCCTCAGTTACACAGTTCACCAGCTGAATCTATAAATTAATGTCTGTATCCCTAGGCCATCACTCTTCTCAAATAATAGGAAGCTGGATCATTATCATTCTGGGTCAACATCAAAAGTCATGTCCAAGAAGATGTAAAACAGAGCTTCTAGAAGAATAAAGGTAAGGACGGCAGAGGCACTCAGACTTGCAAGTGCAACTGCTCACTTCACAAAAAAGGTGGCAATTCTGTGGGAGGCAAAATCAAAGAGAGGTGGGAGTGTTACAGCCATGATCTTCCATGCTTTCTCAAGCACTGCAGAGCTGAGATTCTCACCTCTCACTTCAACATTTAACAGATTATTTTATTTTTTTTTATAAACCAGGCACTTCACAAACTTGAATCCCATTTTAATACCCCTGGTAAAGCCTCTAAAGCCTCCCTCCTAGGAAAAATGTTCTGCTTTCTGCTCTATAAACCACCAGAAAATCCATATGCTTCATCTTAATTCCATGGCAAATACCTTGAATTGAACATCCTTTGAGAAAATTTGTGTGTCATTGCAAGTTTCCAGCCTTAGAAACTCTTGTTTTGGGGGCCTACACCAATGGGCAGGTATAAATCTTGGCTTAAAACAAAGATACGCTCTGCTGACAGTCGCCATGGAGGTCCAGATAGTGGACTCTTCTTTCCTACAGTGGAAGTGCAACCCAGTTTCTGGTTTGTTATTGTGATCCCTTCCCACCACTCGCTTTGCACTGTTATACAATAACCTCCTTTTGTTAGGAAGCAGCAACCAAAAAAAGAGGTTAAACTATGTCCCCCACCGCGGTCTTGAAACAGTGTGGCCTCTCCCATGACATCCATGCACATCGCAGTGCTCAAAAACATCCTGAATTTTTCTTAGGACAGGAATCAAACCCCTGAATAAATCAGGAATTACTTTCAGTGGAAGACCTATCTCTAAATGACATTTATGCAACTTGTTATTACATTTCACATGAAGTATCAGAGAGGATTATGGGAAGTAGGATAGCACCTACCGTAGGTATCTATTTCCCATAGAAGCCATTAGGACAAGTTTATTAGCCCATCGTGGTTGTAAATAATGAATTCAATTCAATATTTGGGGTTACCTGGGGTTTAAATTGGTACTGATCTTAGTCTAATGTTTCCAATTTCAGGAATTGAAAGACATTAGTATATGCCTTTGCCAGCATGCAAAATGTTAATCTTGATAGATTACATTAATCTTTACAGAGAGCACTTTTTGCTCCACTTATATTTCAGGATCTTAACTCCTCAACATAAGGATGCTTTAGCTCTTTATATTGAGAACACTGCACATTTATTTTAATTGGATAACTGAGCTTTTCTGCTTACTGAGCTGTCTGCCTGACATTTGCAAAATGCAGCTTTTTTTCCCCCAACATAACCTAACTGTTCATTTTTATAAGGCCTGTCATCCAAAATGCAGAACCTAATCCTTAATTAGTTGTCATATTTGTTTAGATGTTATACATCATCCATTGGACCGAACTGTTTGGTTTACTGTCCTTCATAATGCCCATTAAATGATTATTTTTGCATTCACTTATGTTTTATTTAACAGTTTTCCTATGCCTTGAACTCCTGACTTACAGGCCTTTTGCTAAAGAACGGAATCATTAAATTGGTTGGGCACGCAGGCTGCCCAGGCAATGCACGGGTAAATCAAAGCCAACAGAAAGCAAACGCAACCCAGCCATAAGCAGCGCTGAGGAGCAGGCTGGAGTGCTGTGAAGTACCTCAAACACAAAGGGCTCTTCTCCAGTTTGGTTTTTCAGCTGTAAATCTCTTTTCGAATCGGGAACCTACAACAAGTCAACCTGTCTCATGGGAAAGAGGACACTTCACTGTCATTCCACGCCTGTTAAGCAGGCGGTGGGGTCACGAAGGCATGTTTTTTTCACTCTGACTGATGTGGAACACAGGTGGGAATCCAGGCCAGAGTCCCAGCCAACAGACTATTGAAGATGTGCTTCTCAATGACTCATTATTTAAGTAAATTGGTAGGTTTTTAACAGAAGAACTGAGAATGCCTTGACCCAATATACACGTGGTGGCTACATACTGAGGAAAAACATTCCTGTATTAAGCTGAGCCAAGAGAGGATTTTTAAAACCATCTCCCACATACATTTGTGAGTGCTTTGAACATGCTTTCAGTGGGCATGGCAATCACCTCCACCTCCCCTCTCACCCAAAACTCTTATTCTTAGTACCCCTACCTACCTGGGTACTGCAAACCACACAAACCACGGTCACCTGCCTTTGGCACCCTGGTAGGAATCTGGCAAGTTTGACAGCATCTACTATAGAGCGCTAAACGGCAGAACAGGAGCTCCTGGCCCTGAATGCTGCCTAATTGGACATCTAAAATGACATTGATGTTTCTAGGTCCCTTCATGGATATAATTCAAAGTATCTGCTCTGTGAATTGGGTAATCTGCACGTTTTGTTGCTTCGCTGCATAGCAGGAGTTGTATCTCAGCCCGCTAAAGCAGGCGGTGAAATGCTCAGGCAGTCACATCACTGCTTCAGCTACCCCGCCACTGCGTTACACTCATCCTTTGTTTGTGCGGACATAGGAAACGTACCCACATACTTAAATACAACCCAGCGTAACTAAAAACCTTTTTTTTTCCAAGTAAGAAAATGAGGACCAGCTCTCGGATCTAGAAGTATGTCTAATCTTTTTCCTGCCTGTGTTAATCTGTCCTACCTCATTAAGAGAAAAGATTCAAGTTGATGACATACTTACATATACCGTCTAGATCTTTTTCCTGATCCTAGCCTGTGTCCATTGTGCTTTTTGTGAAGTGCTGCAAGGCAACTATTGGTATGCAGAGCACTAGGGAAGTGCTGAAGAGGCATGAAAGCGGTCAGGGAACAATTTCCCTTTCAGACAAAAAGCAAACATCTCCATTGCTGTATGAATCAAGTTATGTGGTGCAAGGACTCAAGTTCCAGCCTAAAAAGACTTGGCATAAAGCTCATGTTATACTGAGAGGTGAAGCGTATGCCCTTTAGGAATAAATGAAGCATTATGATAAACTTTTACAATACTCAAAAGTTGACCGTTTTTGATGACACTTTCATAAATTCTTCAAAGACCTTCCCAAATCATTGTCTCCCTTCTGATGTCACCTCCCACTCAAATCTTCTCTTCCCACTGAAACAAGGTGGCTTTTTATATTTTTTTTTATTATTTTTTTTTTCTTCTCCCCCCTCCACCTACCAAAATGATGATATTTCAGCTCTCTTTTAGGGAGGAAATCATTTGCACAGCCTTTTTTCCTCACACATCCGTACTGCAAAACTGAAAAAAATGTGGCAATAGGAACATGTCAACTTTGCAAAACAGCACTTGAGGTAAGAAACAGCAATGCGGCACAACAGCAGTTCAAACCAAGACAAAGTTCCCAGAAAGGTAAAGGAAATTAAATTCCAGTTTAAAAAGTTAACATTTTACCCAAATAGGAAGCCAATAAACAACCTGGGTGCCCTTAAAGATGATCAAGGACAGAATAATACAGGACATGGTATACAGGGATAGTTTTAAGATTTCCTAAAAAGATGCAATTTAATCTCTTCTAGACAATTAAAGCTGTATTAGAATTTTAAATAATTGGAAAAAGTACCCTGAAAAGCTTACTGCATTTTCCTTTTCTTTTCTTTTGGTTCCCCACGATGCTGTGCTTATTCGCCGGCCTATTGTTCAATAAAGACAAAGTTTTTATTAATTCAGCACGCGTTGGCTACCTGGCCAAGAAAGGAAGCATTACTGCACTAAATCATAAATAATGATGCCAGACAACAGGCAGATGAATCCACCCACGTGAAAATTATGTGGTGTTTCAGGTCCCTGCGTGCATGTGTGTGTGTGTCCCCCGCTCACGTTTACCCGTTCACACGCTTCTCACCTTCCTTCCATCCAAATCTTACTCATCCAGCCACCAAAGGCAAGACTGTCAATACCCCTCATGCATGGCATGGAGGGGAATACACCTGAACATTCAGTGCTCGTATAAAGGTGGAAAGTAAGCATAACATAACACCTCCCCACCATTCATGGCAAACATCAGGGTTTCTTCTCTTTAACCTTCCCAGAAGGATCCGAGCAATTTTTAGAATAAACCTTGCTGCTAAACTGCAAAACATGCGATACTTAATCCCTTATCTTTATGTCTTGCCTTCCTCTGGTAAACTACAATATAACAGAAACCCAGGCAGAAGAATGCCATAATTCTGTCGGCATGCACGTGACACGGTGAACGGCACGTTAAACTCATCAGCCTCATCACGACCCGCCGGACTGATGGGTAAGTCTGGACCTACAGGCACGTCGTCATCTCTCCTGGGCCTTGGATGGCAAACCGGGCAGGGACACGAAGGAGCCTTCTGCAACAGTCATCTTTCCTTCCTCCCTCGTACGCGAAGGTGCACAGACAGAAGCTGTCCGCGCAGACAGCTCACCGGCAGGCCAGCTCCCGCCCGCCGCTGCAGAGGTGGTGCGGGGCCTGGCCCAGAGCAGCGGGCACGTAATTACTGGTAATGGCCCCTCCAGCACCGGCGCCCCTGGGCAGCCCTTGGCTGAGCCGCTACAGGCTCATTTCCCCTCGGTATTCCCGCGATCCTCCTAGATGAAATGTCCTATGGAAGCGCGGTCAGTGTGGAAGATGGCCTTTTTGATTCCTACAAGCAAAAGCAATTCTTCCTCATGCATCACGCAGCGTTGCCTGAAAACCACACCTGACACCGGATTAACCTCGCCTTCGCAGGAAGCACACCTTCACCCCAGCCCCGCGCTGAGCCTCACCGCTCTGGCCTCTGGCTGGAGAGCAGCAGCCGCCGAGGCTGGCCCCGCCGCGGCTATCGCCCCCTGCACACACCAGACACGCACGGAGCAGCCCCTCTCGCTGCCCCCGCCCGCGCTCCCTGGGTGGGCACCGACCCCGCCAGGATCCCAGCACCGCTTCCAGGCAGCCAGACCGCTGCCATCCTGGCCAACGGGACACCTCCAGTAAGCACGTCGCGTACGGTACGGACGGTGCAGCTGCCGACAGCCCTTCGACCAACACAGTAAAAAAGAAAAGCAAAATGACTTTGAACACCAACGTATTTTTACCTTTTCAGACTAAGCTTTTATTTTGATATTACAAACCATTTTTCTTTATTCACAAATCACGGTTGTGATATAAACACTAATTTCTAAAGACAGATATACACATTTTCTGGGTTTGTAGGGTGGTTTTTTTAAATCTGTTTAGAAGTCACTATATTCCACATATGGTAGTAATAATTTTTTTCATAATTCATATTATCAGTAGTTATTTATATAAGTGAAAACATTCCCAATATATATTGTAAAAAAATTTCAAATGCTTTTCTTACATAACTATTTCAGACATACATTATTTTAAAATAACTACTAGGAGTACTGTAGGAGCTTTATAAACAAAATATCTTCTAATATGGGCTGCACCCTCAACCTTTCAAGATTATTTTAATAGACTAAAACGCCATATAATCATTTGGA
>JAVJGI010000050.1:40382591-40500091 GCA_035590275.1 Ibycter americanus | reverse complement strand
TGATGAAAAAAGTAGAAAAAAGTTCAGTAAACTTTTCAAAATTTAAGTTGGTAGATATTCGGTATTGTGAATAATCCATTCTTTTTCAAGCAGCAATCTAGCATTTGAAGCAAATGTGAAGCTGAGAAAGTACGCGATGGCAACATCTGGCTGCTTCACTACAAAGTACAACCACAGCAGCTGAATGCCTTCAGTTGTACTGTCTTGTTTACTTAGTAAATTCAACTTTCTCCTAAGGGATAACACATTAAAAAGGAGTTAATCTATTAAAGCTACAAAAATACCACAAATTCATGAATGTGGGCTCTATATCTTACCCCACAGCTATGTTTACTTTAGATTTGGGCAGAGAAGTCCTCATAGCTATCAAAGAGTGAATATCCAGGGGAAGCAGCATGTTGGGCAATCACCTTCTTTAACACATGGTCTTAAACCCAGGAAAATATGTGTAAAAACGTATTAGGTCCTCTTTTGCACCCAATATATTCATGTGTCAAGGATTAAATTTTTATATCAATTCCATTTAAATACTTGGGATCCATGAATACCTATCTTTGGAAATCACCCAAGAAGTTAACAACAAAGGAACCAGGCAGTTCCCGCTGGAAAAAAAGGAAGGAAAAATAGCTGACATCAGCCTATGTTGGGTAAATGACACTTGGTGCTCCTTTGTGTTGGAAAGGGGACATGAGAGTTCTTTAAGCAGGTTTGTCACTGACTGACCCCATACTCTGGAGTCTCTTTGGTTGGAAGAACTTCCATAAACCTCCGCCTGGGTAACCCTCCACATTAGGATGTGCACATTACAATATTCAGAGATTTCAAATACTTAGCTTTGATAGTAGCCATAACAGGATCTCTTACGTCTTGTTCATCTACACTGAAGTGAAGGAGACATCTTATTTTCCACTGCATGCCCATTTTTAAGGTCTGAGAACATCATTATAATTTTAATTCTCTCAAGCCAAATCTCAAGCAAACAGTACGGAAACTGAAATTTCCCTCACGACCCTAGCAACATGGAGGAGGAATTGCATGTACTATGATTATGCATGCTTTAATGTCATGACTATTATTTTTAAAGCAATGGGAATCAGTATAATTTCTTTAAATTGGGTTTTCTTCTTATTAACTGGTATTACTACAATACTGAGCAAAGAATATAAATTTAGATGTGCAAGAATTACATTAGTTTTGGTCTCGTGTAAACCATTAACTACACTGGGACTTTGAGTTTTTTGTTTCTGCTTCTCTGATCCATTTCCCGCGGTAGGGCCGCATTTTGACTCCACACCGCATCCCGTTCCTGCAGGATCCTTGGCTATGTCACGGTGCCCCACAAAACTGAAAGTCGAATGGGTCACCCATGGCAGGGATTAAGTGGCCTAAACGCAAGGGCCATGTACACGAAAGGAACAAGCCCAAACACATAGTGCTCAGGCTTTATTAAATTATGAGTATATTTAACCCAGCTACTGAAGTAACTAGCAAGTTTACAACTCTGATGTAATAAAACATGTTGGTAGTAGTATGATATCAATATTTTACATAAATCTGGACAACGAAGAGGAAAATATGGATAAACAAACACATTAAGCAATTTCAAAAGAAAAAAAAAAAGACTTTCAACCCACTATTTACTGTTGAGTACATTTTTATTACTCTTTTGCCAAACTAGTAATAACTTACGGTCAGTACTTTACTTTTTTCATGCTACTGTGTAAACCATGTTTCTTCCTTAAAACTAAAGTTACGAAGTAATCCTAATGTGAAAACTGTGACCTAAGTTAATCCTTGCTAAAACTAAAAAGAAAGTTTTACATTTATATTATGATAATGCTGAAGTTTGTACTGTGATATTAACATAAAAATGATATTTCAGAATTAACAAGGCTTATAATCTTGTTAAAATAAGAAACGCTTCTTCCTTTTCTTTTACAGGATATTGAAATTCCACTTGAACAAATGTGTGCAATGTAAACATAAGCTAAAATAAAATGTAAACAGCATTCTTCCAAATCTTCTGTAAAAGAAAATAAAATATATAAAATTAAATTGCAAAATTCTTATTCTTGCACCCTCCTAAATACACTTCAGAAGTGTAAGCACAAACATAGAAGAACATATTTCCAAAGGGGAGCGAATATATGCTCAGATATTATCTGGGAAAAAAAATGCATTGAAATTCCTCTGTGATGAATAGACTTTTTTTTTTTTTCTCCTCAGGGTGACCTCTACCTTCAGAATATGATGGTTTTATTATGATTAATAAATTTCATTTCCACAGAGGAAAGGAACAGTGTCAGCTTAAACTTAAAGCAAGTGGGTTTCTTTTTAAATGCTAATTTTTAAACACGCCCTTGCATGACACCAAATTTAGAAGCTCAGAAGGTTAGCAGAATAGATTCTGATTTCCATGCTGAAAATAGTAAGAAGGATTTAAACTATATTGTCACACTGAAATCAGTAAGCTAGTTCAGTCACATAGTCATTGGTTCATTTATTCGCTATTATGCCAGCATGCTTATTTCTCATTAAAATTAGTGGCGTTTAAAAGCTTTGTGATAATTTACACTGGAGATAATAATTCAAGGTAAAAAAAATTACTAAAATTTAGGGCATGCAAATGGCAAAGTATTTCGAATAAATTAATAGCCAATGCGACGATCTATGTATTTTACAGAACATTAAATCAACGTATCAAACCCAGAATGTGCACTCACAAAGTCTTGTCTAAGAACACATCTGATGAACCATTTTGATGCATCACTAATTAGAACCAGGTAAGTTCCACTATTTTCCAGTACATCTGGAACAAGTTGGAAAGAGGGTGGAAAAAATATGATGTTTGCTAGCATTTTGTCACCATACTGGCACTGGTTCTTCAGTGGCTAGACTAACAGCTTACTGGAAAGTAACTGAGGGAAAAAAATGAGTGTAGCTGTACTAACAGCTGTAAATGTAGCTGTAAACTATCCACCAAAACCTCAGCTCTTTACTCATGCTACTTCTCAATTTCTTCAATCATTTTCAGTACAGGGTTTAAAATTGCTAAAATACTACATAAAAGGGCATTTTTTTTGTCCACTGCACAAATAAAAAAAGAGAGTTAAAAATGGTAATTGATTGGGACATTTATTTTAGTAAGCCCTTTGAAATTTAATCTGTTTAAATCATCAGTAGTAGGTATTGATGAAGTCTCTAAAATAGGGAAAGTATGTTCCTCTCTAATTATAATTACTGTTTTAGGGTTTTAAGTTCTTTGGTACTACGGCCGTATTCCATACACATCTAGGGCAGACAGTGGAGCTCTGATACTGGACACATTTGGAAGCTCCTTGATAATGTACATACTACAGGGTTTAATAACAGCATTAATAAGGAAAAATTTACAGTACAAAAGATGAACCAAGTTAACATATTTTCCTCAAGTGAATTGAGAACTATAAAAGGAGAATTTTAAACATGATTTTACTTTTTAGGAATTTGATGTACACATTTTCTGATCATTATGATCTTCCCCCATCTTTTAAAGTCTACATATTGCTAGAAGAACTATAGAAAATGATGGATCTGTTTTAAGAACTCTAAAAAGAGAAGTTAAAAACCCGGTACTACCTCAGCTAAAAGTAACTCTGATCTAATCTCCCATTACTTGCAATATTACAAGCAAAGTGTACATATCCCTGGAAAGCTCATATTTCTAATTTTTCCACATTCTTTACTATATTGGATTGTAATTGAACAATCAAGCAATAAAATTGCTCCTTCTTCAGACCTATGTGTGTTGAGTCTTCAACCGGAATTACCTTAAACGACCGAAACCCTTGTACTGATGATTATTACTACATTTCACAAGCAGGAGTGAGACTTGGCTAAGCACGAGAAGGTCCAGCGCCCAGCGCTTTGGCGTTCCTGCCCTGCTTGTTCACCCAGGAATGGGCACTGCTGCCGGCTGTGCCTCTTGCCGTTGGCAGGTGGCACGGGAAGGGCAATCCCCATCTCCCCTCCATTGGCTCTTCACGCAGAATTGCAATGAAATTTCAGACAAAGATATGAAGATTTGAGTAAAGAATTGGAAGGAATACAAGGAAAGCATGGGTTACCTGGCCTTATCCAGAGAAATGATTCCAGTAACTAACACCTTGCTCTTTCTTTTGGCCACATAACTACAACGATGCCAAGCAGCAGCAGAGCTCCCTCGCATGCGCACCAGCTACACACCACGCTGCTGAGCAGTGTGTAACCCCAGCGGGTCAGCACAGTGCAGCAACGGCAGTCCCTTAGCTTAAAATTCTTCGCTACAATAGGGTGGGATCTGCTTATGGTGTTCAAAGCGTGAGCGACCAATCAGTCTATTTTCTTTTGGATATCAACACCAAGCAACTTTAGGCATTTCACTCACCCGAAAAAAACAATAAGTCTCTATCTTTCAGAAGGCAACGAGGAAATATGTCTATCCTAAGTTTTTACTTAAGACCAAGGAAAATGGTTGAATTCTGCTGCTAAAAACAGTTTCCAGTCATTTTCCTTGATTGTAAAGGTTAATGCTAAAATTTTCTATGCAAAGTTTTAAATGCGCAATATCAAACCCTAAGATCATTCCACAAGAGAGGACTATAAAATATTTTGTTGCATATCACCCTCCTCTTCCACGACCAAAAATGTTTCACAGATTTGTGATGTGGAGCAGAGAAAGAACTGGGAAGATGTTGCAGAGACAGACAGCACAATGAAACAGTGAAACTTCAAGGTATACTGCAGCTGCCACTCTTGACCAGACTGCGACCACCAACCTTTTGGAAGGAAAACAGGTTTTCCCTTTCTTTTTTTGCATTGGACTCAGGGGGGGCACGTGTGTTCAGCACAGGGACTGGCGAACACCATTCTGTTTTTGCCCCCGGGGGCTAAGTTGTACAACTGGGGTTTGTGGGCTAAAATCAATTTTCCTGTGTATCAGTGTATCTATTGTAATTTTTTATTTTTTTTTTCCTTTTATTCTTTTTTATTATTCTATTATTTATTCTACTTTTATTCTTTTGAGTTGGGCTCATTTCTCCTGCCGGTTTACTTTTAAACCGGCATACGACCTTATTTTAATTTTGATTTATGTATGCCAGCCTGTAGCTTCTTTTGAAGTTTGTTAGATGTTTACAGCCATCCAAAGTTGAGCTGCCACCTTATTAAACATTTAAATAAATATGATTGAAATTGGCTAATTTGCAGAGATATAGAAGTGCAACAAGCAGCAGCACGGGTGACGCTCCCTCTGAGCTGATGCCGAACAACTGCTGTGGAACAATCCCAGGGACAGAGCTCAGCTTAAAAGCTTTCGCTCAAGTTTCAGTCTTGCTGTCTGGATTTACACGTGTGGGGATTTCAGTTGATGCGTACTTAAAAATCTAACATAATTCTGTGCTAACAACAACGCCTGTCTGTATAATCTCTATCTAAGAAAGTCAGACTTTATATAAACTTCATTTAAAAAAGCCACTGGGGAAACCAAGGCTTGCCATCAGGTGACACCTAAACCCAGCTGTATTACAATGAAAATCAAGTATTTCTTTGATCTGTAAAGCATTTTCCTATTACTATTGCTATTATATTTTGAGGCAATAAACCTTCAATAAATTTTTATCTACTTCAATAATAAATATACTGGGTTCTTCGTTTATTAAATTTTAAAGCCGTATTTTGTTCTTGTGTGTAAAGTTCTGTAATATATGATCATATTAGTTTTTGTTTAATATTTTAAATGCAATATGATAATCTCAAGATATTAAAACTGAATCCTTGTGTATTCAATGTACGTGTATATAACCATACATACATGCACACACACAAACCACCTTTCGTGTGTACTATTTTCAGCCTATCAGAGAAAAAAAATCTGGTTACTTCATTAAAAAAAACAGTACAGAAGATGCACACATGCTTATACACACTTGTTGAGTGCAAACACAGATTATTCACTATTTCTGTTATCAAAGGAGCTTCACATTGCAAATCCTCCATTTACAAATCACAGAACCTCAGCTTTACTTAATCTTGTCATGTTGTCACATTTGACTAGCCATGTGAACTGACCTAGAACTGTAAGCGCAAGGCAGGCAAGCTGTCAAAGAGATAATGACAAAGATGCCAAAAAGGGCTGCCAGTGTTTTCACTGGGTGAGAAAAAGGAATTAATCAAACTTCATGAAAGAAGAATGAAGGATAATCAAAGTGTTTACTGATTTTTATCAACTGATCCAATGGCTGAACATCTTTACCACACAACTACCAAGAGCAGTAAAAGCTGTAACAAATGGAATTCCATATAAGCAACTATTTACAGCAGCAGTAAACGCAAGTTTAAACTGCCAACATAAAGGACACTTGAATTTATAGAAGAAGTTTAATACTGTGCATTAGCACATTTTCTAGTCTTTCCAGAGCAAAAACTTCAGTATCTGCTATTTTTCACAGGGAGAAGCAGTACAGCCTTAAATAAATACTTGCACAAAGACCTTACAGATGCTCCTTCATCTTCATTTTTTATTTTATCTGATTAGTGGAAGAGCATAACATAATAATAAAAGCATCTCATAGAAAATGGTTATTTTCCCAGGCAAATTGCTTCGTGAAATGAAGTCAAACCCATAGGCAGCAATACTAAAAGGGAAGAACCTCTCACAACCGAACATATGTCTTCACACAGTAATTCGAAAAGGCTGAAGGAAATATCTCTGAAACTGCATTCTTCAAAGCAGTTAGAAGTTTGTTTGGATTGTTTGGATGTATGTACTTCTCAGAAATTCCTTTGAAAGAGCATATTCTGATCAGTATCGCCTACCAGACAACGTGAATAAGTCAATGAGATGTATGCAAGCATGCATGGCAAAATTTTGACCAGCTACGATTATTTCTGTACCATAGCAGAGGTCCACCACAACAGGCACCTTAACCATTCTAAGCACTTTGTCAAATATCAATTTGCTTTTAAATAAGCACCTTCAGATTTGCTGTTGTTTCATGAATTAAATTTGCGGTAGTGTTAGTGCTGACAGGTTAATTAAAGTACCCAGGAAAATGGCAATGATTTGAGCAATTGCACTTGTTAAAAATTGCCAGTATTCTGTTCAAACTATTCGATAGTACAAACTCCAATGTTTCCTTCTTTAAGCTGCCTGATTTTATAAAACATTTTTCCTAGAGTTATAAAATTAAACCTTTCAGAATGCTTAATCTGTTTTGGAGACTATCTTTCTCCAAATGGAGGTCAATAACTTAATCTAAGACTGTCAATTTCTAAAGCTTTATAATGTATTTCTTTTGCCCCCCCACACACAATCCCGCCTCCTGGGGATGATTCTGCTCAAATATGTAAATAAATACAGTCGCAACTGGACAGATGTTATATCCGCTTCCACCATACTTCATTCCAAATTCAGGTTTATATACACACTTGCCTCTCTCTCTGTTATTTCAAAACCATAAACTGCATATACGCCTGGGAGAAAAATAATACCAAGCATGTATCCATACTTGTGTTTGTAGACGCAAGTTGGACAACAGTTAAAAATTGGAGAAAGAAAGAAAGAAAGAGAAACAAAGAAAGAGAGAAAGAGAGAAAGAAAGAAAGGAAGAGAAAGAGAGAAAGAATGAGATAAATACAGAATAATGATCCTGTCCCATATTAACTCAAAAATCATAAAATGTAATATGCAGGTACATCTGAGAATGAGCTTGGAAAAGACACTAAAACGTAGTGTTTTCTTTACAAACTATGAATTTTGACCATACAAAACCTAAAAAAACCCCCAAAACCCAAAATTATTGAGCACTGATTTGAAAAAAAACTGCTAAAAACGCTAAAGATTCAAAATTAACAATGTTCTGTAACCAACATGTAAATAAACCATGGGTTTATTCTGTGTCTCATTCTGATTTATTAAAAGCCTGATAGGACAAGCTGACCATTGCCCGCATCAGCCAGGAACCTCAGGACTGATTCTGCCCTAATGTAACTATTGTCAGAGATTTGCTAAAGGAAGATCTTCAGAGATCCTTGTTAAAATTCCATCACCAAACTGACAGGCGGTTTCCAATACTTCCTCTACCTCTGTTCTAGTTCAGGTCTGTTTGCAAAGTCTTTAATCATGCCTGCCAGAGAAGATCTATCCCAGAAGGACAGAACTTCTCTTCTGAAGAGTAATTATTTTTAGTCTCAGAATGCACTGGATGCAATCAAGAGTGACATATTTTTTAAATTTCCCACGGAAGGATCCCTCTGTCAGACACTTGAACAGATTTTCTTTATATAATGTACATGCAAGAAGAGCTACACAGAAATACATAGAAATGTGTATATGGACACGCTAATCATTTGTTAACACATTTATTTATTCAAGATTACTTTATTCCCAAATCAAAAACCACATCATGTGGCTGAGGGTTAAGTATCCTCTGGCAGGAATGATGAATTATTAGGAAGAGTCAGTATTACCAGCAGAATCACCCAAGACCTCCCATCTCCATTTGGTGATAAATTTCCAACCAAAAGTTTACTCGTTGTATTATTATTATTTGAAATCTACAAACACACACATTCTTTACAGGAAACAATACAAACATACATATACTCACATTTCAAACACTGAGCATATTAACAGTATCTTCACTTTATATCAATTTTACAAACACAGTTGAATTACTGTAATTGAGTTTAGGAGCACTAAAAAAAGCACTATAAAATTTTACTGTAGGTGTTTTGCATGCATCTGAAAAACCACAGGAAGGTTAGCTTCAGTTCTAAAAGTTTATGTATCTCTATATATGCTCCATGTATTAAAACATAAACCATCAGATAATAAATTAGTTGAAAGTCAACTTACAGATTTGAAAGACCGAATGCAACTTTGGCAACTTGTACCACAGGAGTATGGGCCAGAGAATTATTTTTTTATAAAGCCAAATGTCCTTTAATTCTACGACTAAAGGTTAGGTATGCAAGAAACAGAAGACACAGGCTTTCATTAGCTTTCTCCTTCAGATCATATTGCAAAAAAGGAACCTACAGTCACCTATGATGGATACATTTATCATATGGTCAAAAACATACCTAACATAAATACCCTGTTGTTGAATCAGTTCAACAGAGGTAATCAACCGGTAAACTGAAAAGTTTTAATAAATATACACAGAGATCCATTTCCTTCTGTGTAAAGTTCATTGAATTTACTGAAAATAAGAGCGCTATATTTTTGACTAGAATTCCAAAAATTCCAAACTAGCGATACATGGAATGTGTGTAATATAGTCTTGGACACTTGAATTGTGCCTGAATTGGGGGGTGGGGGGAAGTGTTTATTAGAGAAATAATTATTGCTTAGAAGGGTTCACTCTGCAAAACGGGAACTTGTTTTCAGGACAAGATAAATATTAAAGACCCCATGTCTATCTCAAGAATTCCACGTTAAAGAATAGCTAAAATAATTATATTTATTCTTACTTAGCAAGGCCTAGATTGACCAATTAGCAACCTCCCTACTACAGCTCACGAATCCAGAGCTGAGCAGGAAGCACAAGTGAAATAATGAAAGCCAAAATCCAAGTCTAGTGAGATCAAGGAAGTGTCAAATGCTGACTTCTCCAAATGTATTCTCTTAATGATTTAGCACTTTGAAAAAATTATGTTAAATTAGGTTTTTATTACAGAAGAACTTTTCAGATTACCACCAAAAATGCTATGGCTAGCATACAGATTATTACAATTTTTGCACATTTTGGCTTTAGCTATGATCTTCTTTTCCATAAATAAATGTTCATTTGTCTCTATGTAGGTTGCTATGGCATAAACAGACAACTCTTCACCTTTCATTCATTTCTGCTAATGTAAAACGCTATAAATAAACACTTCTTAATATCAACATTTTGGGTCACACTATTCACATACCCTTTCATCCTTCCACACAAGCAGCTTCTATAAGCTCAGTGGATTTTTTTGCATAACATTATTGGCAGAACACGTCCCGGCACTGTGACTATTTATTTTGGCTTTCGATTTCTTATGTAGCGACACAACACCATCCTTACCTGAGTTAAGACTAAGACTGTTCAAACTCTTAACGCTTAAAAGAGAGAACACCCCTTGACATATTCAATATATTTATAAATTACCATTACCTTTTATAAACATCGTTTGTTCTTCTGTACCCACGGCTTACAACATGATAGTATATCAAGACTTTTTACTTACTAGAGAGCGATCCTCTGAAGACACAGACCCTCTCTCCCACTATCTTATCCATAGGATAGACTTTGTGAGTGCTTTAGGGTCTGCGGCACCCTTGTGGGCAATATTTGCCCCCAAAGAGTTGAAAAGAAAGTTGTTAAATCTATAGCACTTACAACGTCCTACATACATCTACTAAGCCTTTACTCTTTTCATTAGTTCTGTTTGTTTGGCTTTTTGAAAGGCACAATCTTGATTGTACTGCACAGTTAGTTTTTATTAGAAGGTGTAACATAACCTTACTTACTAGGCCATATGATACTTAAACTGAAAATAAAACACCAAAGTCAGCAAAATAACCTAATGTCTTTTATATGGCAGAACCTATAGGCTGAAGCTATAAATTAATTAAACTATTCCAAAGATTTATACTATGGACTTTCCTATGCTTTCTCTTACGATTAAATGCAGCATGTGAAAAAGGATATTGAGACCTGGATGGATGCATCAAGAAGTATCAATGATTGTTACCTGCAGAGGTGTTACAAGAAATTTCATCTGCTGCAACGAAGACGAATTGATTTCTGCAAGAGAAGATAAAATTCACAATACTGCTTGCTGACTGGGAAATGTGCTAGCTGCCAATTGACTTGATGTTTACAGATGGGGTAGGGTAAGGGTGCTTAATTTTAATGAATGTAGCAAGAAAAAGTGTTGACGTATTTCAGTACTATAGAGTTTATAAGGATCATGAGGTAGACATGCTGGGATCTTTTAAATGAAATAATGGTGACATTTGGATATGGACTATGTACAAACTCTTGCATTGGAAGCTTCACGTTTAGTGTTACAGATATGTCAATATATTTATGAAGTCTAATAAAAATAAAACAATATTTATACTGCTATAGATATTAAAGGGCACTACTGCAAAATATGTAAAAAGCGGTTTTTGAAAAAACAATTGAATTTACTTCGTGCATCTGAAAGGAGGATATTGAAAGTAAAATATTCTGCTTTTTGTATGTCTAATATGATTGCAATCAGAAAATGAATTTTCTGCTCTTTATGAAAAAAATGACATAGTATATTCTCATATACTGTCATCCAAATACATAGATAAGTCTTGCAGAATTAGGAGAATAAACTAGAGATATGAATAATTTAATATAAACCTTCTCTTGCAAAATTCTTTTTTAAACCAGGTAACATAAAAAGAAAAACGCTAAATACACTAATATTTAAAATGCTGAAAACTTCATTACGGCACAAATCCTGATTTGATCTTTCTGAAGTCAAAGGAAACAGGATTTGGGTTGGTGGAAACCATATCTAGGGATTAACGTCAAATGATTCCTTTATGTGCATATACGCAGCTTCCTCAAATTATTTGTGTGTTGTGCAGGATTAGCAAAGAACCTGGGCGAAGTTTTAACGCTTGGGTGCTGTTTTACTCCACATTGCATGTAGCTCCTCCAGCCTGCACTGCTAGGCATTTTATGTTTTTATGGTTTGCACAGCTTTAATGCAAGAGTCTACCAAACAGGAGCTAGAAGGAACTAGTTCTAGCTCGTACTAAGGACTGCCTGGATGATGAAAGCTCTGTCCAGCATTAAGTACTCTGACGATCCTATTGAAAACTGTTCTGTTCAGGAGCAAACGTCTCTTTGGGGTAATAGAACCTTGAAGAGTTAAGCCCCAAGTGAACAAAATCTATTTCTATTACTTCAACTCCAATGTATTAAAAAGATTTGAAATTCTCATTTAGAAACCTGTGAACCTCATCACTTAGAAGTTCACGTTTCGGGGAAAAAACAACCACCACCAAACAAATAAGGACTCTGTAATCCATACTATAGGGACAGGACTGATTAAGATCAAAAGTAGCATCTAATCATTGCCTCTTCCCTGTCTCAGAGATATTAACACACTAACACAAAAACTGCCTTTTGGTATGAACGAACTTGGTGGTCAAACTGCATATTCCCTCATTTTCACTGGGATGTACAGACTGGTAGTTTTGCTCTTTATGTTGTCATCAGCAGCACTTTCACAAGCTAACGAGACCTACCTTGCACGTAATGCTAAAGACATGAATTTAAAAAAAAAGAAGGGGGATAAATTTAACATTACAAACCCAGAGCTACCCTGTATTTCGTAGGTAGCATATTTTTTTTGTCACTGTATTTACTGCTATCACCTCTTTTATTATCACTTCTTGTGATAATTCGGTAAAGACAGTTAGATGCTTGCCTAAAAGGGATTCAGCCAGTAGCAATACAGACTTACCAGCTACTGTTTTACAGAAAAACCTTTTGATTCATTTGTATGAAGTTATTATACTGCCCTCTCATCTAAATCAAAAGATCACTTTTCCTTAAAAACTGCCTTGGAATTGGCTAGCTGAGAAACTCCTTTTCTTTATCTCTATTCAGAACGTTTGTTGTTATGGAGTATTGAGCCACAGATACTCTATCTTCAGGCGCCAAAGCACAGAATTATCTGTAAGAATAATACACTGGTTTAGTTACTTACAGAAAGACCCCAGAACACTAACTGCTATTTGTCTTTTGGAACGACAGATGTTATTGAAACTGTTCTGAGCTCTTACTTTTTATTACCAACTCTTTACTCATTACTGGTAGAAAACTAATTTTAAAAACTTTAACCCAGAGTGCTACTTATTTTAAAAACATCTACCATAAACATTCCCTGTTATACTGCTTCAATTTACATAGGAAGATACTATTTTTCCTGTGTTTTGCTTTTGTAAAATTCATTTCTCAACTCCATAAATCAATTTTAAAAGTAAGGAGAAAGTTACACATTGGTCAGCATTGCAACTGCGAGAATGAAAAGACTAGGTGCTGGAGTTCAATAAGCCAGTTCAATTTTTTATAATTAATTAGGTGTTATTTGTAACAATTACAAGAAATTGCTTAGTCCTTTGATGGCTTTAATGGTTTTATAGTGGCAGTTTTTTAGTTAGTTAAATTCTATACTATTGTTTACGTAGACCTAGAGGAAGAATTGATAATCAGAGGTGTCGCTACACAGGTACATCACACCCGATGGCCAAAGCAGGTATTATTCCTTAGTGCGGACATCCCCACAGTCTGTAAAAGGAGTCCTCCCGAGTTAAGCTGACACTGTGGTGCATCATACTCTATCTGTCTGAAAGTACAGGAAGAGCAGACCTGGACAAGGGCAGCTACCTGCCATGGTCCTTGGCTACTGGAGGCTTGTTCCCTTCAAAGATCAATTTTATGCACTAACTGTATCGAGTGTACAAGGCTTAAAAAACTCACGAGAAAGATACAGTGAAAATTCATGACATGTTTTAGGCTGTTATAATGTTCCTCATCACTGCTACACTTTCTAGGGATTCAAAAAGGTACAAGTAATGTAAGTGGGCCCAACTTTATTAGGCAATAAGACCTGCTCAATTATTAATATACAGAATTGCTTCCGTAATTTAATTTGTGTATTAACAGTGAAAGTATAGAACAAAATTTTTACTGCTCATCATTTTCTACTTCAGATGTAAAAGAACACACATTTGAAATCCAGACAACTTTTTTTTTTTTTCTTTAAATAAAATTATAAAAGTTGTTACTGGTTGTAAGGGAGATAAACAGAAAAACAAATTGAAAGAGTAACATGACAAATACAGCGATCTGATTGTACGGTTGGATATATTCATCTTGCCAGATATTCACACTCTGGGCTAGTGTCATCCTTGCAAGTGCTGGCGTGGCAGCCTTTGGCAGCCCGAGCTCTCCGATGGGACCCGGACAGCGCGGGTCACGAAAATGAACTTCTGGGACTCGGAATGGCTACGTTCCACCTCAGCAGCTATTTCCCAAGGGCAAACACGTCTGCATACTATTACTTCTTTCAAGCCTATGTATCATTTTCTTACTCCTTCTAGTAAATTGAAAACTACCACAGATTTTTGCCAGTGTGGTAATAAAGATATTTTTAAACTTGGGAAAAAGATAACATTTGAGGTATTTCCTGAATTCAGACAGAAACAGAAGGGGAGGGCTACAAAATATTAAGTGATTTAGATGCTCTTTCTTACTTTGGGGTAGTTATTGAACCTGCATTACCCCAATTTTCAAAAGATTAAAATATGTTCTAAATTTTTCTTCTCCACTCCCCGCAGGCCCCTATCAAATATATTCCTTGAAGGCCCCAGCACAGACATAAACCCCTCTATCGGTTTTAGCACCTGCTATTTCCACCCAGCAGGTCTTTTGCATATCCAATTCATTAGATGGTTGCTTTCTCTCCCCTTGATACTGTTAGTTTGGTGAAAACAGGCCATACTGCAGCAGAAAACTGGATAACTTTTTTTTTTTTATTTTTATTTTTTGTTTTTAATCTTTAATCACTAGAGTCCAAGCCTTATCTTCACTATGGCTGTTTAACATACAGAACTACTTCTGTGAAGAAACCCCCCACTGAGTTTTTACTGCTTGCTACACTGCCCCAGAAAGATGTAATGTGTGCTAGAATAGAGAACAGCTTTAGGAGAGGAGTCTTTCACTACTTTCTGCCAGCATTTCCATCTCAGCATCTTTTTCACAGGGTAGCTTGAAAAACAAAAAAAAAAAGGCATGATTTTCTACGTGTATCTTTCTTTCTGTACTGCACTTTTTATTATAGGAGACCTTTTATTAAAAGATCCTTGATTAGCAACGGTAGGGCTTATGACCTCAGGAATGACTTTCAGTCATTATTAAAGTAATAATTTATATTTATAGACAGAGCTTGCACTATGAAACCAAATATTGTTTGAAAGTTTTTGTGATGGCATGAGGTGGGCAGGAAAAGTCCAGCTGCCAGAATCAAACCCACGCTCCGCAGCATCAAACTTCAAAGAGCATAAAAAAATATTTTCAGGCTCAACTTTATCACCTGACTAAAAGTAGCCTGTTCTGTATTAAAGCAGGCTACTGAATTGAAAGACTTAGATAATAAAGTATTAAAACAAAATATTTAAGCAAATGAAGAACAGGAATTTAAGTGAAGCTTAACTAAGGTTTTTCATTATGTACATTATTAAGCGAAAAATATTACTAATTACAAATTACTTCACTGAATGTTACGTAGTCACAGAAATTGGGCCTTCTGGACTATTCCCCTCCGCCCCCCGTCCCCCCAACGCTGCAGCCTAATTTCTTCAGCATGTTTATACTACCACAAGTTAATTAAGGGGCCTAAGATACTTCATAAACATATTTTGCCAGTACTTCCCCTTACCAAATGTTGCATCTACCCATTTTTCAAGAAGGGCTGTCTTCTACAGACTTGCTCCTCGCAAGTCACCTTAGCTGTGCTGAAGTAGTACAGAATAAACTTCCATACATTTGTTCTAAAGCATACTGACAATGCAGAAACTGCACGCTTACCAACGCTTAGGTCATTGTGGGTGGAAGAACCTATGTTTGCAGGGCACACAGAACAAATTACTAAGTGTTCTCCGGGTCCTATCTTCTCCCTAAAAGGCGGGGTGTCAGTCGGACTTTTCAATGCTATTTCTATTTTATACAGCACGTAACTCAAAACAAAATTTAGACACACAGGTAATTTCACCCAGCACTCCCAGCAGTTTTTAGTCCTCCTTCTTAGCGACACAGAGCTTCCAAAAAACAGAAGCCATAATAGAGGTCATGTGGGATTTTAAGAAATCAGGACTTCCCTAAAAATAATCACACTAACTCTAGGAAATTTGAAACCTAAAAGAAATTATAAGCCACTAACATACAGTGATTATGTTTCATACACCAGTATTCTTGGACTTGGCTTACTAACTTCACAAAACTAGACAGAAATAATTTTGCTCAGCACAGAGGTGCAGCCCCCGCTCCCAAAAATATAGCAGCTGCTGAAAACAGTGCCAAGCACCAGAACATAGGAAATTAGGATCAAGGTAAACACAATACTGAACAGAAGTTACGGTGGGAAGATTTAAACTATACGTAATCAATTGACTTTTCTGGTAAGACCATGGGATTTACAAATAACCCAGTATTTACATTTCCTGGATCAGAACCTCAGCTGGTAAAATTGATACAGCTGAACTGACAGCACTGACTTTCCTGGAGGCATTCCAAATTGTATTCTCCAAGGAGCTGGGGCTAACTATCTAACGTAGCAATGATTTTTCCCAAAAGTGTTATCTGTGTTACATCTATACGCTTCTCCATTATGTTATTAAAGACACTTTATTTTTCCTTCATGCTCTAAACTTTAGAGCTTCATTGCTCTTGTTAGGACTCTAACGTTGAGGGCTTTTTCACTATGAACAAGAACACAGCTGATGGCTGGCTGCTTCAATAGTTTTTGTAATATTCAAGTATTGACAAAGTTTCAGAGTTTCCCTCTAAAGTCATTTTATGAAGTCCTCCCCAACTCCCTCCTTCTGGTGTCCTAAATTTAAATATCAAGGTTCTCAAAGAATTCAAGCTTTTTAATATTAGTATAATAACTATAATAAGAAGGTTGATCTTGTTATTATTGTGCTTTATATTCCCATTACTGTAAGATCAAAGTACATTATCATACTCATAGCATTTGAATCACAACACAAAGACAGCTAAACAACTTCACAGCCATACCAATAAGATATATTAAATGAAATAGAACTATAAATAGAAAGGAATTCATGTGGTATCTAGCTTCAACAACACTAACAGTAACTTGCTTGACCTGACGTGCATTAGAAAAGTGTATTTTACTTTTCAACTAATTTCTTTGGTGTCAGGTTTTGGGGTTTTTTTCTGCAGAATCACTTGTCCAACCTAGCTACTAGAAATGATGCCGAGACAAAGAGGAAGACGCAGATATTCTGCTTTCACCTAGATATTCTGATTTCACTGTCAACAGATAATGCATCTCCCACCTTCATCAATCCTGACCATTTCATTAAATGGGTTTTTTCTGGAAATTTTGAGGCAGGGCTTGGAAGCGCATGGAGTAAAACCCTGCATCAAAAGAAACTGATGTAGCTACTTCTGCAAATATTACCTCACAGAAAACACTAAAACTCATCTTGATTGCCCAAGCAAAGGCAGCTCGTCCATCTGCATGGACTCAGCTGCCACTCCAGAAGGTCCAGTGTCCCCTCTGCCTGCATGGGTGTCTCACATGCCCTGGAGTGTCTCAAATGGCACTAGATCCTCGTTTCCAGGTGGCTTAAGCAAGCTCTTAATTTGACTCCCACGTTAAGTCACCTCTGCGTTACTTTTTGTGTCTTCTTTGTGCTCAATACAGGACATTTCAGCACGATTTAGCCCATGACAAGATGTCCCTAACATAATTCAGACCGCCAAAGACAGCAGGAGACAGAATTCTCTCTCATTAAATTTTATCTTGCCACCAGTCACAAGTTCTTGAACATGTATAATCAGTTTTAATATCAAAAAGTACTTTTGCACTTGTGAAAAGCATGTCTTCAAGAAAAGGGGAAAAAAAAGGAAGAGCCCCCCCCCCCCTAACTCTTCTGGACACTAATGGAAATGTGCATTCCCAAGACCAGTGATACGCCTGCACTATTCCATTTACTCAGAGAAAAAGACCCCCAAAACATAAAGAGAAAAATGGTCAACAGCAGATGCTTTCTCATAATTTGTGTTCTTATGTCAGGCTTTCCCCAGCAGATGGACAGGCATGTTTTTTAGCCCTTCTATTGAACTAATTAAATAGCCCATTCAAATGCTACAAGAGAGACACTCCTTTTAGCGTAGCCTCATATTAAAGCTGCCAAGCATGTTAGGGCGATGCCAAGGTGTCCGTACCACATACCCTGTAGGTGTAATTCTCCCATGGCAATGCCTTGTTATCAGCTCCCCCTCTCTTGCCTCCTCCCATTACACCTCGAAGGCTGTATAAAGAACATTTCTAGCAAATTGGTGCAACTTAGCATAGCTGTTGCAAAAAAGATGTTTCTTTTTAATATATTGCCAAAATGTGGACAATGTCTTACATCACAAGCAGCAGAAAAATCTGTAGCCTTTCACCTGCATTTTAAATCAATGCATTTTATTTTCCAATTTATTTTTTAAATCAGACCTATACAGATCTGCTTGGTTCTAATTCATATTACCTACTGTATCAGTGTATGAAGGATTAAATAATATTTTATACATAGTATAAATGTATTATTAATAAGACAATATACATACTATAAATATGCATATTTATCTGCAAAAGGAACACAGATGATTTAAGTGGATCTTAACATTTT
Source organism: Ibycter americanus (assembly GCA_035590275.1). NCBI lineage: Eukaryota > Metazoa > Chordata > Aves > Falconiformes > Falconidae > Ibycter > Ibycter americanus. Next base: position 40,481,622 of record JAVJGI010000050.1, on the reverse strand, counting down.
AAAGTGAAATCTAAAACTACTAGGTGAAATTCTGAACACCACATAAATCAATAGTAGAATTCATACTGACCTCAGTGGCATAAATGCTCTAAGATTATTTGCCTTTTACTGTGGTTAACACAGCCAACACACTTAAACTAAATCCTCAAAGAAGTAATCCCGTAACTTTACTTCAGAAGTGCTCCGTGTTAGCAATGTAAACTGACGTCAGTATGATCCAGGACTGCTACATTCAGGCAATTTTTGCAGTTTCATAATTTATATTTGAAAATTATGTTTATTACTATATATTGGAGATATTTTTCACTCACTTTAAGGCAAAAAGTACAGTATTTTGAAGTCACCCTTGTGTAAAGAATCAGTATTTTATCCAGTAAAATACCTAACAAAATATAGATTTATTTTGTTGGGGAATTTATTGTTTACATATATTGTGTCATCTTTAAAACATACTCATTAAAACATATTTCATATTTGTTTCTGACTTCATAACGATTATTATGGTTTACTAGTAACTACCATTTTATCCACAATAAAGTCTCCTAGTATACAGAGGTATAATTATAAACTTCTTTAGCAATTATGAATAACAACAACTCTTTCCCTTAAAATTATTTTAAAGGTTGAATGACTTTACAAATTACTTGACAACATTGTTTTTTCATATTATAACTGAAATACCATATATATGGAAACCTTGACAGGATTATTTAAGATATTCAATCAAGAAACGCAAAATGAAGTTTAGAGGCTGGTACGCGTCTGGTTTAAACGAAGACCTTACTTTTTTCTACATGTATATGAAATCTCCTATAGCAGTTTTCATAAAAGATTTGTTCTTCAGGATACTTGGGTAAACTTTCTACTCCCGTTCTGCTGAGCGGTATTCTTACAAACCGCTGTTTTGCCCCAGGTGTGTTCCTAGAGTATTAGAAATGTGGCAAGCCCAAAGGAATGTGGAAAAAAACATCTATTTTTTTCTCTTTCTATCAAATGCTTTAGACTCCTTTGAGGAGGGAAACACTACAGTAAAAACATGCAACAGTGTAAATCTGCATAGCTGCTTTAAATTTGTTCTTCTAATAATTCCTCACCTTGCCTAAAACACATAGCAAATTGCATACCTAATCCATACAGACTATATCCGATTCATTCCATATTTCATTAATAAAATTTAATTCCTTCACCTTCTCTCCGACTCTTTCACAATGCTCTTAATTCCTTCTTACTTTTAAAGCACTCAGGTTGACAATACTTAGAGCATGTTCTAATCTGCCATTTTGTGGTCTATCAAGTCAATGATCTGAAAACTAAAAAGTGTATAATTAGCAACTGACATGTCCAAAGGAACTGTTATGGTCTGTCATGTCACAGGCACTGACCCAATAGACTGTAACAGTTTTGGTCTGTTGGATTAGGAATCAATGTTTTAGTAACTCCCTAACTCCATATTCACCCAGTCTGCTGAATATAATGCAGTTAAAAAATTTAAAGTCGTACTTTCTTTCAATATCCTCTAAGAATGAACAAGCCCGTATGAACAACTAATAATTCCTACTTTAAAAGTATTAACTAATCTTTTTTTTCCCCCCTCTTTAATGAGGAAAAGCATGCGTGAAAATGCATCGAAGGAATGTATTTATAACCACAGTTATTTACTATGAACTTTTAAACTAAGAAACTCCCAAGTTAAAACTCATGCTATACAACCTGATGTAGGCTAGATGTATTAAACAAAAAGAAAGCAAGAAAACTGAAGTCGATATGTTAATGTCAGAATAGATGCACTGATTTTTTATTATTTTTTTGAAAATTATAAGCATTTAACAGCTCCTACTATGTTCAAGAAGAAACTGGCAGCAAAAGTACTCATCTTTAAACCTGAGCACTTTAGGAAGCCAGGTATGGAAATCTAGGCTTTGGTGTTCCTTTGCCTTCCCTCTCAATCTTTTCTTCATGATTTCCAGCATGCATGTCAGATCAAATCTTACAGTAATAGCCAAGCCATTCCTTGTCTATAGGGATTCTTAAAATATACCGTGATATTACAAGTGAAGGAGAATGGAAATTACAGTAAAGAGATGTAGAAGCAAGGTATGAAGAATATGAGCTCTGACATGACAAAAGTTTCGTAATCTGTGTTTACCGTTGTCCTGGGCCAGGAACCCTAAGCTTTTTCACTGCTGTATTACCTCAGTTTTGAACTAGTGGAGTAGTTTTAACAGTTACATGGATACTACCTGACTAGCGATATTGCACACAGGTGAATCAAGCCTTCAAAGTATCAAAAAACATGTTCATTCTACCAAACGTTAGAGGAATGTCTTAAAATATCAAAGCCTGTAAAGTACCTTTCTAGACTTGGTAGGAGATTATATTTTTATGAAATGTAATTGTTTGCCATGTTTTCCTACATTAATATGCCTCCCTGTGTCTCCCCCCAAAAAGCATTACATTTACAGTATTTTAAAAGAACCACGTTTCAATCATTAGGAAGTACTCTACACAATAAATTTTTATTTCAGGAAATTCCTGTCAAATTGCTCTACATGAAACTCCCTTTTCACAGAATTTTAAACTCTTTGATTTTTACTTTTTTCCCCCTACTACATTCCCTTTATTTGTAATCACCCAGTTTTACTTCTAATTCTTTCACTAAAAGGTACTGTTACGGCTATAATGTAAGTCATATATTCCAGTCATTCCCCGAACTGTGATCTGAGTGATGGATATGGATTATGACTAACACGATGCCAGTGATCCTCTAGCTTGCCACAGATCAGATACAGACATAAAGACATACAAGCCTAATTGGTAGATGCCCATATCCATTGCCTCTCTGTAACAGCAAAGTGAATGATTTTTATTTGCAATATTAGGGAATAAACAACCTTTAGCTACCATACAGGATATCCAGAAAAATCTAGATCAATCAAACATCACCACATCAAACCTAAGTGTTGGAAGAAGATTAAATATATGCTATATTATTGCTGTTACAAAAGCTAAACACAACCTTTGTACATGGTCAAGACGCTAACTGTTCCTTTCCGTTCTCAAAATTTGAGTAGCCTAGAATATGGGCTATACAATTCTCATATGTCAACTTGTCCCCCAGACTCCTCCATTTGTTGACATTCAACTTGTATAGCAAAATGCAAAAAGGTTTGAAGGTCCCAGCTGGGAGTAGAAGAGTAAAGTTATCACTACGTTCTATTCTTTTTCCTCTTCTTTAGAAATTAAAACTGTGCATAGAAGGTCATTTTCCTAAACCTTAAAAGGTATGATCATGAAATGAATGAAGTACTACAGTTTAAAATATTTATCCTTCTATAAAATTATTTAATGGAAAATTAAATTCTTACTGAAGATGCTATTATATTTTATATGCTCTCAGAAGCTTACTTTTTAGTATATATCACTAGTAAGATCCTCAATAAGAGAAAATAATCTGAATAAAACTATAGTGGTTTTCATTTTTTATTCATAAAAGAGAAGATCTTAAAGTCCACAATATACAAAAAAATTACCTCCATCTACAGAAGCTCGCATTTTAGATTTTGTGGTTTTTTATTCTTCATTCTAATTTTTCATTCTTTAATGAGGATGTTTCCAATTAAATCAAATCTGTACCTATTCTCTTTTAGGATAATCTCAGCACAAATGTGAAGTATTACTCTCAATTACTTGCCCAAAGAGAGCTGGAAAATATATTAAATTGTATCTCTCTAGACACTAGTACTTTGACAAAAATGAATACTCCACATAGGCATGCTAAAAATTTAAACTATTAGAATATCAGGATTTTGCCGGGAGTAAGATTTCAGATTTGGAAGGTAAACAACTTTCATATGACAAAATCTCCTGTCTTAAATTTCATATAAAATCCTATGTATGACCATAGAACATATAACACAAACTGATAGTGAAAAAAAAAATAATTATACTACAAAGTGTTATGTGCAAAATGTTTTGGAATATGCCTTATTTACTTTTAAAAAAGATTAGTGAAAAAAAAGTCAAGCTTCCAGTGATGAGGGATCTAATCCAGACAATGAAGTCGTCAGTGGGAATATTCCCACTGTTTGTAGTGAGATTTAAATTTGACACTCTATTTGGAAAAGGGAATTACGCTCAGAGCAAAACACCTCTGTACATGTGTGTGCGCGCGTGTGCATGTCTGTGTGCGTTTTTGTGGGTGGCTGATGGATGGGGAATGTGTGTATATATATGAATACACAATCATACATATATAAACACACATAATTATCGTTATTAAGTGTAACAGGGTTAGCAAGCAGTACAAGTGAAATGACATTGCCTTTCAGACAAGGCCAGTTTACTGTTATTGGGGGTCTGGTTTATTACACTACCATATACACTTGTGTAAATATTGCTGACAAAGTTAATATGCAAAACAGGAACATTTTGCTTACTCCGATCGAAGATGCAATAATCAAATCATAAAACACAAAACCAATAGCCAATCAATGTGAATAAGTCTGCCCATAGGCTTAATTCAAGCAAGCCATTCACTGAGCTATGTGATGGATCTGTCAAATCCAATACAGCATTACAGACATACTAGCAACATCAAGTGAACATGCAATGACAAAATGACAATACGCCCCACTGCCATGCTTTGACTTGCTCTAACTCATAAATAGAAAACTTGATGACTTTGCTAGTTTCTCTTACTTCAGACTTGGACAGAAATCTAACAACTATATTTTTAGTTATATTTTTAAAAATATGCCATGAAAGCTGAATACAAGCTGTACAAACATTTTATTGACATCTGATTTAATGTCTATTGCACATCCCTACAATTATTTTTTTCCAAACAGTCTCAGTTTGAAGAGTTTGGCAGGCAAAGTTCCAGAATAGTGAAGAACATACACAGAGCAGTAGGTCCCCTTTATCAGTTATAAGAACTGGAAAATTCATCAGAAATACTTTAAATGTTGGAAAGTTAAACTTGATTTTTTTGACCCACTTCTGCAAAGAACTTCAAATCTTTTAGTGCAATTTAGTATGATGATAGATCACAGTATAAAAAAAACAATTCTAAATTTTTGAAGGTTTATTCAGTGATCATATTGCTTCATAAATAAAACAACATGTACCTTTTTGTTTGTTTTGTTGTTTTTGTTTTACAGTCCTAAGAAATGTCTGGAGAAATCTGCAAGGTCTACCTCAACTGTGAAATTGTTTTTAGTACATGATTTCTCTCAACAAATACTTAGGGGTTTGCATTGTTTTGTTTCATGAGATTTCCTTGCCACCTGATTCTCCCCTATATATCTGTCCTTTGCCTACTTCCAGCAATATTTCCAGCTGTGACAAACAAGGATACCATTGCATTTCTTCACAATTGAGCTCTCTTACAGTGATCATTATCCATTGACTTAGCGTATTGATTCTGGAGTCCCAAATCTTTCTGTTAACCTTTATTTTTAATTTACCAAAACATTTCTCCAATCTAAAGATTTCCTCTTTCCATCTCCTGACTTCAGAAGCATGTCAAATACAGAACATTGCCATTCATCATGTATATGAGCTGTGATCAAAACAATAAAGCTTTTTTTTAAAATTATTTTTTAAACTAATATGAAGTAGTATTTCCATGATATGTCACTGCTTCAATAGTACATACTCACTGGTCCTCACTTCATTTTTCTGGGCGTTGTTCATACATGAACAGTAAATATATTTAATGCGTAATTAATCTAAATAGGGGCTCAAATCAACACTAAATAAGAGCAGTGTATAAGGAGATATGGAATCCTCAATATTGTCAGAGGACAGCGGATGATTATTACATTGAGAAGAAAAGATGCAAGCAGTTGTACTGAACTGTATTTCAGCACTTTCTTTATTAGTAATTCATGAAATCTGCTAAATTGAATTAATTAAAAAATGAATGAAAAGTTAATCAAATTAAGCAAACTGTAGCTGTGAGTAATCAGAGGTATCCATGTTTGCACATAGTTTCCCATATGCAAAGAAATGTTTGAGCACATTGTTATTTGTTTTGTTCTCTATGCTGGTTTTAGGATTCTCCCATAAAGAAACTGAGTTACAATATTCGTAATTAAGACAAGAAACCATATCCATTTGGGGGAAGCAGATCAAAGGTGAGGGTTAACCACATTTTAAAAGAGAAGCTAAATTAAAAAAAAATCCAAAAGAGATAGAATTCATATAAGATATTTAAAATTATGCAAGCAAAGACGGGTTATTACAATTCTAATTATAAACAAAGTGTATCTGAAAATTAGACATTTTTTCAAAAAAAAAATTAAGGGTTGTAACAACTGCATTACTACTGATGGCATCTCAAGCTCCCTTTATAGCATTTAAGAGCGCTATTTTCTTCGACAAATCCTTTCCTTTTTTTGTCAGCATAGCTCTTAGTGATGTTGACTCTCTACCCATAGCAGAACATGTGACCAATTGATGTTTTATCTTACAGCATTTGATTTGGTTTATGAGAAGGTACATTAATTCATAACTAAAGCATTTAAGAGTCATCTTGATATTGTTCAGTTTCTCTACGTAATGTATAGGTTTTCAGAAATTCATTTCTTCAGAGGAATAAACACCCTATAGAATGATCCAGGGACACCTGGATGCTATCTGGCAAAAAATGACTAACCACAGGAGGTTAGTTACAATTTTGTCCTTTCAGTTTAGTAAGTTTTTAGAAGCAGGAATTGTTTTGTGTTATAAGCTCACAGAGAAATACTAGAGCTGTGACATGCTAACACACCTTTGTGGAAATGAAATGAGACTACTGAGTAGCACTTCACCTTTGTAGGTTACCCTAAGTAGAAATAGTACATCACAAACAAAGTGCATACAGCACACACCTAGTTGATATTACTGATCCAAAATTAATAGAAAGTAACTTGCTTACCTGTCTGACACAGCATGCCTCAGCCATACATGCAAATTATTTTATTTACATAACTTTAAAAAAATATTTCATCATTACCCAGAATAAGCATTTGAAAGGCAAATATGCATGCATAGCATTGTAACATTCATACCATGGTACTTTGTTCTAAAAATACAGAATCCATGAACAGCACTTCAATCTAAGAAATAGTTCACTGAACTTTCTTAATCTGTTGATTTTGTTACGAAACAGAAACATTTAAAACAATGTCTAATTTAGCATCTGAAGAAATTTTTCAATACATATTCAAGACTTAAGAAATTATCTCCATGATTCCACGGGAAAATTTTCTTATATCAGGAATTGAGAAGCGTGACCTTACTTCTCGCTGTTATTGTGAAGCAAAATATATGCAGGTATCTGTCCTTCACAATATACACCCTCCCTTTACAACTGCACACTCTTCAAGTACTTGGAAAGTATTAAAGAGAGCATAGATCTTGTTAAGGGCACAGTTTATAAAGAAAACATAGAATATTCTTTCTTTTTATTACAAAATCATGTCCACACACTGCAAAGACTTAATTTTATGCAATTTGACAAACTCCTATTCCTACTGAAGTCAACTGCAATTTAGATATTGACTTCAATAGGGTCCCAATCTTCATCTTACAAGACGACAAGTTAATTTATGTGACATCGCTTTTAGTTTATAGAGGTTAAGTCTTTGCATGTTTCTCTTATGCAGATTTTAATCATCTTTTATTCCTGGCATTATTTCCACCAAATGTGGTTTACATTTTGAGGATAAAAATACAGAGCAAAAGAAAAATCACTGATTTTTTTCTTCAGTACTTCAAAAAATCAAATGGCTGGAAAGAAAGCAGATGGGAAAAAAAATATTGTTTTGCCTTGGATAGTTCAAGCTTAGACAGCTTAGACACAGTTCATTCTCAATTTCCACCAACTAAAACAACATCAATGAGAATTGAGGGCATTCAATAGGTTCAGGTTCTAAATCAACTCAAATAATACTCCTAAGACGAATAATGATCTTTAGTAGCAGACCATCATGAAGCTGTACATATATTTACCTACACTGTACAAGGGTCACAGACATTAACTGGATGATCTACAGCTTGGGAATGTGCACATCTCATGCCTGATTCTCAATTAAGGCCTAAAATCTCTCAATTTATGGCTATTCATGGATTATAATAAAACAGCCTGCTTTCGAGATCACAATTATCTGCAGAGCAACAAGACAGTTATGAGACTTCAACAAGGCAAATTTATAGAATCGTCTTCAACTTCCACTGGTCAAATATTTATTAGCAGTAAATGAGATCTTACCTGTCACTGTAGGCAGCTGCAGTGGCAGTGGCAGGCTGGGCGTACCGGTAGGCAGCATAACCACCCTGAAACACAAACTCATGCTCTAACTGGATTGCCACAACACCTTAAATCACATTCTACAAAATTTAGCAGCAACTGAAAAGAGTGTTGTCATGCTGTAACTTCAGTTAAGGGGTTAAACAGGTAATTCAGCGAATCATTAAACAAAATCTATCACCACAAACTTGTACTTGTTAAGATTTGTCCCGAAATCAGGAGAAAGCAATGAACTGCATCCATCAACGGGACTTTTTTGCAACACAATACTGTATTCTTCCACAAGTTTTCAAGTAGCCATTGTTCTTAGGAATGACATGTATGCATATTAATAAAGCAATGCCAAACCTAAAAGAAAAATTCAGCTAAGAATCAATTCTTTTTTGGACAAAACATGATTTATCATGTCTGGTTGATTAAACCTATGAATTTGCGCTCTCAGTAAACACGTAATGTTACATAGGTTTCCAATTTATACATAAAACTATAATGAAGCAGCAAAATTCTCTTTTTCCATGAATTAACATTCAGTTGTATGTAACAGTAATTCCAGCTGTTCAATTAAGCAAACAGGACAAACAAACACACATTTGAAAGGAATTGTGTGCAGTGATGCATTGATTATCAAACTGTGAAACCAGCAGAGCTTCCTGTTCAATGGACCACGGCGTTATATCAACCATTTCAAAATGATCTCAGCATGCCAATTAACAAACACAGCCCAGTCTCCACAGATAACACAAACGCGATTTACGTCCCAATTAGAATTCACCATCCCATTATCCTCTGGGACAGGGGACTTCTGTATTTCCTTTCCCACCTTCCCCTACCTTAACGAAGAATGGAATAAGAAAGTATGAGATCACTCAGCTTGGAATAAAATTCACATTTTTGCTAAACTGTTTGCTTTAATGGATCGATTTTTCCTTTTCTTTTTTTTTTTTTTTTTTTTTAAGGCTGCCTTCACACAAGATATTATGCTGAAGTATGAAGAACAGGCTACGACGTAACAGCCTTTACTGTAACAGTAGTAGGTTTTTACTGCAGGAACTTTTGTGGGGTTTTATTTTGATTTTACAAATAAAAATTCAGTCTTTTCAGAAAAGCAATTTCAACTACTTTTACAAGCTATTTCCCCCTCTACTACTTTCCTTGGCAGAATCGCTTTCATCCCTAACGTGTGTAAACCTGTGTTGGTCTGAAGGTTCAAGGCAGTTTGGTTTTGGAAATCAATCATTCGGCTGATAACGCCGCATCACCCTAAGAATAAACAGATGTTTTACATATACTGACAGCTCATTAGAAACTCCAGGCTTTGAATTGTCAACTGACTTGAGGAACATTCTTTCTGATTTTTTCAAGTGCTCACACAGAGAATATTACATTTACCTCCCCGCGCCCGGTCAGCTCCCTGCCAGCAGCAATTGTGTCACACAGCCACTGGAATCAGGCAGGTGCTTTCATGACACTCTATATCCTCGCTCTTTTGCAGCAACCTGCTTCTCTGTGCAAGCACAGAAGCATCGAGATGAAATACTTTCTCATTTCAGATCATTTGATTTTTATAAACCAATAGAAGGCTATTACTGTCAAAAATGTATAATAGGCACATATTGCTTGCAGGTATGTGCATACAGGCAATCAGATGTCAAATAATGTCACCAAGTGCAAACTGAGCCAGTAAACAGTGAGGCTGAGGGATAATAACGTGAGCTGCGCGCTTGGTCTGGCTTCTGCTGCAAGGAGAAAGGTGTGACATTATACAAATGTATCTGTCCTCACCTCCCAGCTTTTGAATGCTAAACATAGCACCTTTTTGTCTTTTCTTTTCCTTTTTTTTTTTTTTTCTTCTTCTTTCCCCATTTTTCCCTGAGCGCTGATCGGAGGGAGTACAACTGCCAAAAGTATAAAGAAGATATTTAACTTGTTTTCACGATCCAGTCCTGAAAAGGGGTGGCAGACTGCAAGTCATTCTGCAGTACGACATGATTCTGTTTGCCACATGTATGACTCCTCCGCTTGTCCTGTAGTCCACTTCTAAATGCCCTGATTTAAATGTGAGAGCCGCTTCATTCAGCCCAGCTACGCACAAGACAGCTCCCACCGTGGTACGGGACTGGGCACCGGCCATCAGGAGAGGCATCAACCTTGCTGTGTTCTTCATCAGACAAAAATGAGACAGGCTGTTCACACACTGGCTGCTCTTAACTCTGCAGATGGGAGGCTCTGTGAGGATTGCTTTCCTTTCCTTTATTTAACTATCACTAAAAATTGGTCAGGCTGTGAAGACAGACCCTTTCTTGCTCCTTATATATAAGAGTTCCATTTCTTTTATGCTTATATTTTGATCTGCTTTCATCAAAGAATTGCTGCTGAACAACAAAGCTCAACTCTGAACTTTTATTAAGATGCTCTGGATTCAAAAATCAGTATGACATTTGTCAGAGTCCTTGAAAGATTGAGTCTAAACCAATAAAAATCAAAAGAGATCTAAGTTAATTTGCCTGAATTCTCCAAAGAACTAAAATGTAGGATGCATTTGGTTATCAGGAAAATCATAATTCCCTACCAGCCCATGTCATGATTTCGTATTTTTAACATGAGATATCACATAGTTACACATAAAAACATTCTTAAGCAAATGATTTTGATGGGGTTTGTGTTCTCCAGTTTCGGTGTGGGGCTGTTGTCTTCCTGGTTTACTTCAATCACTTCAGACAATTTATCACTGCAGCAACAAAATACTTGAAGATTCACTTTGTGTTGGGAATTTAACTCAAACCCCTGAACTCTAAACTTCTGTGACAAGTTCTACCTTACAATTTTTCTCTAATTTTGAACTTGGCTGATATCTTAGATGAAGAATACACTAGTAATATCCACTTCATATACATCTCAAGGAACACATTAAATATTTATCTTCAAGTCTTAGACTATATTGCAAAGTAAAATACTTGAAATTATGTAATAATTACACAATAATAAATAACAATTTTAAGTTCCTATGTTTTAGAAGTATTTTAGGAATGCTTTTCCCCCCCTTGCTCCATACACTCACACAGAAAGTACCTGACTGTTATGCTTTAAATTAGTATTTTGAAAATGCAGCTAAAATAATGAAAAACTGTCTACTGCCTTATCTGTGCTCCCATATTTGCTGCTTCCAAAACAACGATAACACAATGTTACAGCAGCTTCAGTTGTCTTAGAAAATTAAGTATAGAGTCAAAACACTTGCAGTCCAAATACAAAGAGGTATCTCACTGGCATAAAACACCGAACAGGACACTCACAACAGTAACTGTTGTATTTCATGGGATATGAAGAGTATCTGTGATTTTGTGATAGAATCTGGAAAATAAAATGCAATTGGTGGACTACTCCTCTCATTTAGACACACAGAATCCATTTTCTCACATAATTATCTGAGGATTAGTATGATTTTACGAGAGTCTACATTCAGCTTAATGAGTTTTTGCCATCAGTCAGTATGTCATACCTGTGGTAACTTACTGCCATACACAGGCTCTTGCAATACTGCTCTATAAAGAAACAGAAATGTAATGATTTGAATGAGTCAGGAAAGAAGGATGGAAAGAAAGATGTAACGGAAGGAATTCAGACAAATTCCCCAGAGCCGCTCATTACAATTTTCCTCTCAATGTTTTATACATCTCTGTGGCTCCGGCAAATTGAAGAAGAGCAGTGGGATATGTCAAAGATCAGTGGCCAATTGTTACAGAGAAATATTAATCAATTTTAGAAAGAAATCACAGAAATTTTAGATAAGATAGGATAAAATGGAAATGAACAGAAAATTAAATGCATCTGAATTTTTAAATAGTCTACCTGTAGTAAGAATAATTTCCCCAAAAATGAGTTTTACAAATGCACATCTATAGATTACAAAACCATGTATACATGTGTGAGCCTCCTCCTAAAATACCTAAATTACTTTTTTTTATCTTGATCTCAAATGTACTGACAGCATCTGTTGTAGCTACAGATAAATTAAATGACTCTAAATTATAGGTTGGGGCTTTTTTGGTACTTTTTCCCATTTCTAACATATTTAATATTCTAAATGAACGTTGGGAATTATTTTTTCTCAATTTTTACTTCCTATACTTCCTTTCACTCAAGGATCTCAAAGTTTTTTGTGAACCTAAATTAGTCAAAGTTCAAAACCTTCTCTGCTACTAAGAATCATAACTGCCATATTAGCTACAAATAGAGGAGTGAGATTAAAAATGGCATGAATTATACCCAGCCCCCTGCAGAATACAGAAAGTAGTAGTATCTCTCACATGATATTGAGGTTTAAACAGTATTTGTTCAGCTCACAGAGTAAAACTTTGACTGTAAGAATTAAATAAAAAAAATATTTTTTTTAAAAAATCCACCACCTCTTTGCGCTGGCTCAGCTTCTGGAACAGGTCTATGCGAAAGGTTCCTCTTATTTTTATATTGTGTTCCCAGGGGTATCTGTTGCCTCAGAGAAGCTCTTGGCAACATATCCAAACTGACAACATCCGTATTAATTCCAACCAAATACAATCACCAGGGACTGATCTTAAATGTATATCACAAATAAAGATCAGAAAGATGAAAAGACATTTTATCACCAGATTTCCAAACTTTTAAAAAGGTATTACGGAGTGTTCCAGCACAGAGAGCGCTAGGAGGAACAACCCGCGGCTCCCTAGGGACTCTCTTGCCCTTGGAAAAATAATTTCTCCACTTCTCGTTCTGTTTCTGGGACTCACAGGAAACGGCACATCGTTCCGTTTACAAAGCACAGAAATTTTTAGTACTTAAAAGAAAGACTTCAGTGCTCACTGCATATCCTTGCTTTTCACGTTAGAACAGCACCTTTCCAGGTATTCGATTGCATCGATGGACTTCTACCTAGTATAGGAATGGCGCTTAGATAATTATATCTGCTTTTATCTTGGGAAATACATATGTGCTCCACCTTCAATACCACCCTACCTTTGAGCTGAAGGTGATGACAGTAGCTATTGATGATCTAGTTCCATACCCCGATCACAAAAGTACGTCTTATTCTTGACGGGCAGCTCAGAAAACTAATCTTAAATCTATGTACTCGTATGTTGTCGAGGCCTATCACCAGCTGCAGTACCACAGGTCCAGAATCCTGAGAGCAGGTTAGAAAATGGTGCTGTGAGCAGTAAGACTGGCTAATGCACAGGGCTGAACCATATTACCCAGGGACATCTGAAGCTGGTGATGACAGTTTGGAAGTTTCTCGTATTTCTTCGCCTTCCCACAATTTAGGTGTGGATTGAAGACCGACACGTTCTAAAAATATTCTTTATGACAATGGTTAAAAAAAATTAACAGGTTTAAGATAAAGCAGAGCAATAGTGTAAAGCTGTTATTCTAACCACATATTTCTGCGTCTGTTACTATTTTTGCTTCATTTTGTGGAGAGTATTTTCTTATTTCACAGGTGTCAATCTTCATCTAGGAACTTCTATATTTGCTGGCAGGCAACCTTAATTCTCCTTTAATGACTTTTTCTCTTAGTGAATCAATACTTAATTTTAAAAGGTCTTCCTTTCTTCCTAATCATCTCCTTTATTTTTCCTACTCAAAGGCACATTTAAAAAGGAATTCAATAGCTCAGCTATTTCAGAAGCATTATTACATTCCATATAGAACTATATGAAATATAGAATGTATTATATTACATCTAGAATCATGGATGTTGATTTTTCATTTTAGACTGTACTTTCCACCGATTTTTACATTCCTATGCTCTTCTCTTCCTCTAGTTAGTATTAAGCAACTCTGGCTATTTGCTGTTCTTGGTTCACTCTGCAGTTTTTATCCAACTTTATCTTTTTTCTCTTTGTGTCTTCCCTCCTTCCTTTCTAAAATATCTAGCCATCAAAGGGTATAGTGATAGCTAGTTATGAAAAGATTAACATGGTCCATATTACTGGTGGTACTCAATGTAATCACTTCAGAATGAAACCCACTTGGATACACGTGTTAATGCATACTTTTGGTCTGGCTTTTCAGCACTGTGTTCCTTTTGGTTTGCTTTCTGAGGTGTTTTTAAGATTCCTTTCTCTCCAATTTACTATTAAAACCTATATTGTTTAAACTTTTTCTCCTTTTTTTCACAAAGCATTTGTTCTTTCACAAAGCTTCAGCTCTGCAAGTAAAATGAAAAGCTGAGCAGAACTACGTCATAATCAATTGGGATTTAATAAATAACTTGGTCTGCCACAAACTAATACACTAGGAACCAATACAGTGTGAATTGTAAGGTTTCTTTTGATTTATGCCAGTTTTCTCTCTATCTCTCTCCCTGCAAAATGTTTTATATGCAAGAAAGGACAAATGAGAAGAGAAAAGAATTATAAAATAAGAAGCTTTTACATTAAAAAAAAATTAAACAAATTTCCAGAAGAGTGTTTTAATTCTGTTCACTGCTGTAAAGGTAAACATTCTGCTGCATTAAAAGAACTAGCAAATGTAATCAGAAATACAAGGCTGCAACTGAGTGAAAACCAATGCAGCAGTATAGTTACTCCATTCTCTAATGCACATGACTGTTCCAGACAACAAAACTGAGGATATACTAGGAATTAACAATTTATTTGTTATCTTCCTCATTGAAATCACTTTTCATTTGGAAACAAAATGTTAAAAGTCTGTGAGAGGGTGTGAGGCCACCTAAAAAGAATATTGTCATTCACCAACAGAGATATTCCTGGTTTTCAGCAGCAGCGGGTTCCAAAACTACGAACTGTTACATTAACATTTAGTTCTCACCTATACTATCACATCAAGCAACCCTAAGGAAGATGTCTCGTTGCCTTTCAGATTTTCGGGTTGGTAAACTGAGCAAAATGGATGTCACATTCTTTTGACAGTTTGAAGAAATATGAAAATTGGAAACCACACTTGAAGAAATTCCACACTGTGCCATGTATCCTACATCGCTCAAAAATTCAGCAGTTGTGTTTAGGTGAGATTAGAGCAGCACACTACACTTGAGTAAGTCTTTGGCAAACAGGTGATTCTCATGTATCGTAAACAATACGGGACTGATAAGATCACTAGGTACATAAGTACATACGGAAAGAATTTTAACCCATGCTAATTTATTTTAAAGATACCTTTTAATCTACACAAATGAATTTTCAGATAAGTATCAGCCTCTTTCTGTCTCCATCAGAAAAACAAACCCTACTTCTTCCATAAATTCAAATTGTTTTCCTTCTTTAGATAAAACTTATGGAAAAAAAAAATCTCTTTCCTTGGAAATAGTTCTGAAAGATTGCTGATAATGAATACAAGGAATGTTTTCTAGCACTACCTATTGAATTTTTTAATATTCATACCAATTTGAACTCATCTGTCTCTTTGTACCTTAACAGAGACAGTACAACAGAAGTACAAGTAGGCTAGAGAAAGTTGTCTGGTGAAATAAAGACAATACCTATAACTTAGGACCAGATTGCTTTATCGAAATAATACTGGAGTATCAGTAAAATATTTTACATCTACATATAGGGTGTAAGAATTAATTATTTTAGAGGAATGAAATTCAGCCTCAGCCACCTGAAACCTCTTGCATACTCAGACATAAGTAGCCTTGCTGTATACATTCAAGGTAAAAACTTCAGTATTGGTAAGAAACTGAAAAAAATACTATTATTTAAAGGAATGAAGTATAGTAGGTAACGATGGATCCAGGACCATAAAACTTTACTAACAAATATAACTACTTCTTATATCATGAGCAGTCTCTACCCATTTCATTTAAACTGAAATAAGTGGATTTTTAAAAGAGCAGATGGAAGTCTACACCAATTACAGACAATACGTAGCCATATCTTAAATTTACTATGTAACTAAGCTCTGCTATCACCATTGCACTTACATACACTCAGTGTTGCCTGGATTTGGGAGATCTGTATCTCTCCATAAAGTATTATCATACTTCAGGTATTAATAAGACTCAGCTTGCCCTGATTTTTACAAATTAGCTTTTGGGGATTCGCAGAATAATGTTTCTGCTTTGTTTTTATTTTTTCTTTGAACTTCCATTTTGAAGGGAGACGCCCTTCCACACACGCACCCACACTTTTCACATCTTTTTGCATTCATTCAGCATTTGATTGAAGAGTTAATTCAGCTCCACTGAACAATGATAGATGTAATGAACAGAAAGGTCTTCCAATGTGAGAGATATTCTTCTCAATTCTTTCTGACAGGCAAGGGATGGTAAATAGACAAAACAGAGTCAAGCTAGGCAGCAAACTTGTAAAAAGAATGACTCTGGTAATGTACAAGGACAGCATGCACATCAATGAATACTTACATAAATGTCTGCACCATAAAATCCATCCTGGTATACAACACTGCAAGGATGCACACACAAAGAAAAACATCCATATTAGTGCATTTCCACATGCAAATGCCACCAACCCCTGCACAGCTGAGGTTAGTCTTGTCACAAGAACAGAGGGAGGGGGGCAGGAAGGCACTCTTCACATTGGTTAAGGAGGTTGGCAGTAATTATCAGAAGTCAAACTGTACTGAATACAACATCTTACAAAGTATGCCAAACGCCTAGTCAAAGAGAGGCAAAGCATGGCAGGATTGCAAAATACTTTTGATAAGGTTGGGGGGCGGGGTGTGTGTGTGTGTGGTGTTTTTTCTTTTTAAGAAACCACATATTGGCAGCATTTTTTCTATAAAAATTTCCAGTGGGCCAATCCTACAATCAGTTTTAATACAATAACAAAATGTTATCTCTTGAACTACTACTTTCTTGTCCTGCAATTACATCAACCCTCTGAAACAAAGCAGTAGTTGTCATTACTTAGATGGAAAACAATACACAGCATAAGTTTATATGGTGAGGGGAATGTGTGAAATAATTATACTGGTGGTATTCTACCTATCGGGTCAAACCTCCGTACCTAAATGTACACAGAGATGAGAGTATTCATAGGTACTGCATTGGTGGCTTGATACACATTTCTGATAGTGACAACAGGTCTGTTAAGAATGCCATGGTGTTATTCTTATTAAAAAAAAAAAAAAAAAGTATTAACCTTCCTCACTTTATCATTTCACAACTTTGGGAAACATGCCAATGGTTCTGAGCTCCCCTGCAGTTTTGGTTGGATACATTACTACTTCTCATCTGAAAAAAAATGTAGTATTATTATATTGCTGTTTACAGTTTACCTGCAATAAACTGCAGGTGCAGTTTACATGCAGACTGCTGCATTTCAGCTAAGACAAATCATCAGTGTAAATAGTTCAAATTTTAGATTCTAAATCTAATTTTAAAAACCTAGATTCTAAATGACACAGTATGAAAAAAATGGTTTAAATGATTACACACAATAAAACTGGAACTATACAACAGCGGCCTACCAATTATACACATCACCTATAGTCCTGGAATTTTACATTCGTTTGGCAGTTCTATAACTTAAAATGGGGTTTTCCAATATCAGAATCAAGAGCTAAATATGAGAGCACACAGCAGGTTTTTTTGCCACAATGTTTTTAATTTAGAACACTATTATCTGGGGTAATAGTTATTACCAAGTTGCTAGCCTAAGATGTTTTGCAATCCCAACTAGAATTTTCATGTCAGAAATATAATGTGACTATTGAGGTCAATGACCAAAACCCACAGGGCCGAGCTGGTATGTGTCTAAGCCAGAGTCACTTGAGAAAAACTAAGTATGACTACACGTACAGAAACCACATTGATGACACAAGTTCGCTATGGAATGATAATGTGTGAAAAATCAGCTCCACTTAAATCAGAGTGTCTGCCATTTGCAACAGTAAGGTCAGACCTTTGCTCGTGTATTTTTCTATTTATTATGTCTGCAGAGCAAAATATGCCAAACCTGGTCTACGCTGGTAGCTTTCAGAGAGCTTGCTGTGAATACATTGTAATGCAATTTGGCTTGGCTTTGCTATTCTGATTATTTTAAAACATGACATGTTTTTCTTATACCCATTTGCACGTAAGAAATAAAACATTCCACATGACTGAGAGGTAGAAGTACACAGTCACGAACAACACAGAAGGAGTGTTACAAGATGATATACAAGGGACACTAAGCTCACTGAAGATGGAGGCCCTGCAACCACAACCCTCGGTTGCTCATACCCTGCGCCCATCCTGCTGGGAAGAGGTGGAGGAGCTGGGAACGAAGGAGTGAAGTTGAGCCTGGGAAGAAGGGGCAGGGAGCAGGGGAAAGTGCTTTAGGCTCTGTCTGTGTTTCTAATCATCCAACTGCATTTTAATAGGCAATAAATTAAATTAATTTTCAAGTCAAGCCTGTTTTGCCCGTGATGGTAACTGGTAAGCTATCTCCCTGGCTTTACCTCAGCCAAAGAGCGTTTCGATCTTACTTCCTCTCCCTGTGCTCTTGAGGAGGAGGAAGAAGAGGGCAGCTGGGTGAGGGTCGGGCAGCCAGCCGAGGTCAGCCCACCGCACTATATTAAACCACACTGCTTTCCCCTGCTGTTAAACGCTGCTGTTCAGAAAACAAAGCTCTGAGAGAGTAATTGTCAGGAAGGGGACCTCTTGTTGGTGACCTGTGGCTGCCCAGCGACGTCGCAGGACGAGGCGGGGCTGATGGGTTCTGACCCCCGGCCGCAGCCGGCTCGCCCGGCCCTTCCTCCGACATACAGCGCTCGGTCAGGTACAGACAGAAACCGATTTTCAATGCTAAATATGCAACTGCTCGATAAATAATATACTGAAGGAAGTACTCGACACTAAAATGAGACATCAAAGCATGACTCCGTCACTAAACATGTTTAGTATTAAGATGAAGTGGCAGAATCAGGCAAATGAGTACAGCGCTCCCCGGCAGGACAGGCACTATGAAAACGTATCAGCTGATTGTATCTTATTTCCTCCATATGGTCTTGTAGTAAGATAGTGATATTAAATATAAACCCTTCTGCTTCTTTTGAAGTTTGAGGAAAAGTAATTCTTCACGCTTTCACAGATTTTTCAGTTAATATTTCCTCTATTCACTGTCCTTGTCATTTGTGACTCCTGTGATTGACTCCAGCCAGTGGAGTCAAATGTATTTTCTAACAGCACCGTTCATCAGAAGGGCAACGTGTAAAACACCAAGAACCATGTTTTGCTCTTCTGCTTTTCTTTCCTTCAGTGTATAATTTTCCAAAGGGTAATTTGCATGGCTTATCATCCCCTTTTCTCTCTCTGAAGCTGTAGGCAGAAAACAGATAAGTCTCAAGCATGGCAAGAGACTGAACGCATCACACAGGGACCCATCTTACCACAGCTCCTTCTACACTTTATTTTCAAAAAATTGTCTTGGCACACAGATAAATCTTGAGTTCCCTGTAAACCAACACAGAGGCTGGAAATAGCCATGTTACTGAAATCTGAATTACTTCACCCAGGAAAGGGTGATATGTTAATGCACTACCTGGAGGGATTAAAATAAGAACAACAAATTTGGGGGATTTATTCAGTTGTATTTTATGGTTTTATTATGCTAAGGAAAACTCAGAGAAGAGAAAAATCGTGATTTAATAAGAAAATGTGCATCTAAATAACATCATATGTGGCAATCACTTCCTGAAATTATTTTTCTGTAAATATGAACCTGTTTTCTAACTATTATACATCTGCTTTGCATGATTTTAGCTGCTTTATTTTAGTCTCTGCAACTTACAGTAATTTTTCTAACTATATTAAAGACAAACTCTTTACTAGCTTAGATTCCACCTTTATAACACCCTGGGAGGACTACATCTGCCTTCATTTTAATTTTTGTATCCTCACATTTCAAAAGGATTGGGTTGAATAATCTATCAATGACATAAGAAGACAGTTCTCGACTGCACAAACATTAGCTCAGTAACTTCATAGCAGCTGAGTATATATGGCCCTCAGCCATACAAATAATCTGCACAAGTTAACATAAATAACCTAAGGGAGATTAAGTGCATGGAGTGATTGACTCAGTGTAACAAATGGGCATTACAATCACGATTTCATTCATTTCAATAGGAATCATGGTTATAGTTTGCTATTTCCCCTCCATCAAAACTAAGAAAAAGCACCTGAGGGACAAAAGTTCTGTTTTCTGATTGCTGGTAGGGTCGCCTTTAATGTCCTACACATATTTTCCCATTTTTGGTCTCGGAAATCACATTTTATATGAAGCCTTCATGAAACAAGTAGCAGCAGAGATGCAACTACAACCTTATTTAAAATAAACCAAGGAAAAGACTGAGAATTAAAGTAACACCTTCCAACACTCTAAGAACTACACAGTTTTCACTGTTGTAAATATAGAGCTGACACTCCTGTATGAGGCTTTTTCAACTTTTTAGAATGTTCTCTAATTTCAGGTTCTGGTTTTTCCAGTTTTATCATTTTCTGCCATGAACAAGTTATATTATCCACTTTGGGAAATTAAATGAGGGCACTGCTGCGGAGTGCAAAGCTGGAAGACATAAATCACTAGTTGCTGGCAAAACACATTTTTTTGTTCTAACAACTGCACATACATACAAAGCAGAGTCCAAAGTAAGAGGAAGTTTCTGTGAGCCCAAAGAAATGTATTGAAAAAAACCCATAACCAACGTAGCAGATGTAGTAGCTTATATTAATTAACTTTCTTCCTTAAATTCAGAATAAGGTGCTGGAAAATAAAGCTTCTTTTTCATTTTGAATCAGTTAGAATGTAGCACTTCAAAACATTTATTTTAACAAAGGAGAACAGTTTCTGAATAGTCTTTGTTACTTCTCCTCTACACTCCCCAACTTCACAATTTTATTTGGGGTTGGGTGGTGGTTGGTTTTTTTTTTTTAATATTACTATTTTCAAACAGAAAAGAGCATATTGATATCCCCTTTTTTCCCAGGAAAGACACCAGAAGTGGAGATACGGACTGAAAGCTAATTCTCTGTTAGCTTCCCCAGAACGGGAAGGAGCAGAGGAGAAACGTGAAGATAAAGACATCACAGAATAGACTTGTGAAGAACTTGAGGCAAATGATGCTGGAATAGAAGAACTTCTCATTAGTTTTACTAATACTGCTATCTACTACTACTACTGCCTGCTATACTACCAGTACACTGGCTTTTCTTGATAGCGATATAAAGATGGAGCATCATATTCACGATGTTTTACTATGTGGCGAATAGTCTTCAAGAATGCTGAGGTACTAGTTGCTGCACAGTTCACCAGCAATTACAGGTATCAAAATTGGATCACCTGTTTTTGGTAGTTTGCCAAAGAGAACAAAACCTGCTTCTTTCTCCTTTCTTTTGGCAATGTTAAGTACTGCCAGCTGCATCCCGAAATCTGTCATAAGAGTACCTTTACTGGGAGCTTCTGCGTTATTAGGACATTTCTTATACCATTAGTAGGCACTTTATCAATAAAATAGATAATCATAGAGAGACAGAGGTAAAGCCATGAAAACATGCTTTTTACATTGGTGTCTTTTTTTTAAAATATATATAATTTAAAAATTATTTTGTACAAAATGCTATGTAGCGCCCAAAGAGAAGCCCACCAGAAAGTTCAAAGAAGCAGTAAACTTGAATCATTCCACAGGGAAGCTGTCCCAAGAAAGAAGGTATGAAAGGAATTTAGTCTGCTTGAAATACTAACTACTTTGCTCCTCAACGAAGTCACCAGTCTTGCTGTGAAGTTCCTGGAGAGCCCCCTGAGACCAGCAGGCAGTAGCCCACAGCTCCACAGCTGCACTCTCCCACACGGGCAGGCTCTGAGCGCCATGCACCTCTCGTGCCATACACAACACAACCACCTCTTGCCTCTCTGCCGCAGCGCGGTGTTGAAGTGAGGCTCTCCATGCAATGGAGATCTCCAAACTCTAAATTTCAGCATTCAGTTGTCTCACACAAATTAAGCTTTACTCCCTCATTTCAGTTTCAGTAGGTTTTTATGGTACATAAATGAATTACATGTATGAAGTTATGAGTAAGCTGCACATTGTAATATTTCAAGGCATTAGAAATGATGCCACAGATGCTAGAAATGAAGTATTTTCCCTGAGCTAATGAACAAGATGCTGTCACAAAGAATTAGTGAAATGCCTCGCTCGCAAGTAAAGGATCCGTTAATTATTAGTGCTACATATCTCATGAACACTGATTTCATTTTTAAATGACATATTTTAAAGCATGTGTGCTGTTCTTTGATTTATAAGAAAACAACGACCTTAAATATGGCTATAATCAACAATTTTCCTCAGACCTAGCCAGGTGTGGCATGTTTGCTGTTTCCCAGCAGCTGCGAGGCACAGCAGAAGAGAGCTTTCCGTATGCATCCCACTAACTTGTTCTGCCTAATGACCGCGAGATCATCTAGATCTCCTTACGGCCCGGGACTTGTTGCCATTTCTTAACTTTGCTGATAAACAGTTTCTAAGAAAAGGTCATAGTATCAAGGAGGACACCAGTGAACAAGCAGCACTACAGATTCAAGGGAGATGAAGAGGAAGAAGGCGTCTGTTACGGAGCAGGGAGTCCTGAGACGGTGCTGCTGAGATCAACACTAGTAAGCAGCATGTCAGGCTGCTCTAAGAAATACACGCTATTAGCTGTACAGCTGATTTCCAAATGTAAAGCAAAATGATTTGGTTTCAGTTCCAAACCTTTGTAATATAAACAAGTGTGAAGAAGATTATTTCACATCAAGTATTATAGTTCAGTAATAAGCTCTCTAAGGTTAATGAAATATAAGACAATTAAAACTGTCATTTCAAAGGTCAACTTTACACTTACGTGTATGTTCTTTTTTAAAAAGAAAAGTAATATTTTTCTAATTAAACATTGCTGGATTTTAACATACATTCATAATTAAAATTATGTCTGTCATTATACAAAATAAATGTCCTTTTCTGTTTTTGTTTTTTTTTTTTTTAATTATTTAAAGTATTCTAGTATGAAACTGTTTGCTTGGCTCTAAGGCTGGGCTCCTTCCATGAGTAAGAAATGAGAAATTGCCACTAAATGAATTGCAAAATAGCATTCAAAGCTTTTTCCATTTTTCTTATCAACAAATGATATTCCAAGTTGTTTGCTTCCTTCTCTAAATTGATTCATTCTCTGTGATCTCTTTATTATCTCTGTAATTTTCCTTGACTCCTACTCCCATTGTGACTGAAAACCACATTCTTATAATTTGTTTTCATTGATTAAGGATTTTTTCTGATTAAAATTCCATTTTGCTTCTTTGATAGCTCACAGTACGTATTGGGTGAGCACAGAACAAAGCATTGCAAAGAAATTCCAAATTATACTATTGTACCAGTGAAGTTACCAGCACAAGATCTAATACGCTAGGCCAAAGAAATTATTTCAGAATAAAGCTTTATTAATCCAACTGTGGATCAGTGCAACAGATGTATGTGTTATTTCTGCAATGATCCATGAATTACAGAAGTTAGAAGTGTGGGAGTTTTGCATCGGAAAGCAGTGCCTTACTATAAAGCATAGGTGGATGGAGAAAATTTAACCTGCCTAATTAATATCTGAACTAAGACCTATCTAAATTAAGACAAAGCTTATTCATTGAAAACTTCTGCAGAGTCAAATAGTGTTAGAAAACACGGCTGACTGGCAAGGTGAGCCCAAGATTACCAAGGGTTAATCTCAGCCAGCCAGAAGCCACCAGAACAATTCGAAGATGTCACTTAATGATGCAATGCATGGCTCCCTCTGAAATCAGCTTTAAGGACGTGTCATGAAGGTAATCGGTGAGAGCGGTCCAACCTAACTGTCAAACCATCCTGCAGAAGAAGGTAAGAGTGCTGAGCTGACCTCTTGGAACCCAGTTCCAAAACACCGCTGAACCTGAGCGCAGTGCAAAACTTCTGTGTGAACTTACAACAGCAACTCACAACGCTTATACACCTAACTTACTACCTAAAGATGCTGAAAGTAAGCAGTACAATTACAAGAAAATATATATGTATTACACTTGGAAATTTCATTCTTCCTGCTGAGTCACTGTACTAACTAAACTATAAAAATTTATATAACACGCATATATACACACACAGAGCACCCACATGTGGCCCCTTCCATTAAAGCAAGTTTAAGTTAGTTACTGGTCTGAAAGTATTTGCTAATTTTGCATACACTAACAGCAGCATTGTCCAATTCAAAAACTGTATCACACAGCTGGTATGTATTTCCTTATATAACTTTATGACGTTGTATTAAACTAAGGTATTAAGTTCATCACATCATGAAACTGGTAGTAAACCATGTTGTTATCTCGCTACATATTGCACTCTTATGTTCAAATTTAAGGGACTTCTTTTAAAGTTAAGTGGAGATGGAAAGAGTCCACTTTCTTTATATGCAGTGTCCATCTTGTAGCTGAGACATTCAGATTCAAAGTGGCTCCTGTAGGGCATTCTAAACTTGTTTGCATTGTTGCCATCTACAAACACCTGGACTAACCCTAAATGGAAGTCTGGGCAACAGTAGAATAACTTTGGTGGGACACCATCCCTGTCCAAGGGTAACTCAGGCAACCTTCAAAAATCATGGTGCCTTCCCCCAGCACTGGCAATGCTATTTTGCTTATTAAGCTACACAAAACACTTCAAAAACAGAATAAACTTTTAGAAAATAACCTGATTCTGTGTCATTGTTTTTACATTCATTTTTAGAACATCTTATTTCTCTGTTTATTGAACAGTGATCACTGCCCAGTGTGAAGGAATGGTCAAAGTGCCTGTCTTAAATATCCCTGGACATTTAGTTCAACGGCTGACTCATCAGATTAGCAAACCTGTCTAGAGAAAGACATGCCTTTTGGCTTAACACAACAAAGGCTTCAGGAGAAACTGAGGGAACTAGCGAAGGGCACCCACCTGCCACCGTAAGGAAGGAGGGCAGGGTCCTGTGCTGCCTTACAGGGGTACCCACAGCGGGCGCAGGCGAGCTGCCCGGCGGGGTTTCGGGGGGGTGGACAGAGAGAGGTCACCTTCACTCAAAGGCTTTGCAAACCCTTCCTGACCCCTTCTCAGAAAGATCTGGTTGCTTTACAGAGAGGTAGTGGCATATCTACCTCCAGGTTTTATTACAAAATACTATTCTGGCCTGGGATCTGGAAAGTTCTCTAATCTTCCAAACTTCCCAGATTCTTAATATCTGAAAATCTTTTGACAATGTTCAGGCTTTTAAAGACCATATGCGGCATATAAAGCCTGTCTGTGTCAGCGTTTACAGAACTACAGGAGAATTTGTTTCTTCCTTCATTCCCTCAAAACCATACCTAAAAAAAGTAATCTTCTGAAATAGCAGAAGACTATTGAGTTTCTAGAAATTATTACCATGATTCTTTCTTCTTTGTTCCTTAGTTTACTTCTTGGGTTTAGTAAATGTAGGTCACTGACACTGAAATCTTAAGGTACTATTTAAGCAAATGTACTGAAAAATACACAGCTCTGAAAGAAGCACCCCAGATTTCTACCACAGTAAAAACATCAACTAGAAAAACTAAACAAACAGCAATAAAAATAAAAAAAACAACAACCAATCAAACACTTGACTAAGCCTTCAGGACCAGAGACAACGTTCAGTGGATGATTTGAAAAAAAAAGAAGTTAACTTGATCCAACCTCCTTAATAACCAGATGTTTGCAATCATCAAAAATATATCTTTAGCTGAAACAATTCCTCTGTTCCAAAGCGTTCAGTTTCTAAGAGCATTTACATAACAATATGTGACATCTGAAGTGCTTAAGGCTACCAACCATGGCAGTACAAATTACAGTCATTTTTCAATACTCCGTGCAAGGTGCACCACTTCCAGCCCTGGGACTGGTGGCATGCCGCGCCGGCTTCTGCGGCGAGACACCATCCGCATGCACCACAGCCACGCCGAGTTCCTAGCCTTCGGAGATTCATGCTAATAGGTAAAAGAGGCTGATCTTACCCGCCGTAGGCTGGAATCGGAGGAGGGGGGGCTGCTGCACGAAACGTGTTGTACACCGTGCGACCTCGGCCTCTTAGGTGTGCACCTCTGTAAGCAGCCGCTGCAGTTGCAGCCGGGTAGGGAAATCCTGGCACTGTGAAGAAAAAAAACCAAACAAACAAAACAAAGACGAATGAATGTAAAATATTCAGGTTGACCTACTGTTTTAAACCAGGGGTAATGTAGCGGCACGTTTGTGCTTATATCAAAGCTTGTGTGGAACTGCATGAGGGAGTCATAAGTAAACTATCAGACTTTTAACCAGAGGCCTCACCCTTTTACCCAAAATCTTTGCGTGGAAACGTTGAGACGGCACGCTGGGAATTTTAGATGGCAGTGGTATCAGAGGCGGCTCTGATTCTGCTGGAAGACGCTATTAAAAATAACATTGGCTGCTCGAGCCAACACAGCTAACGGGAGACTCCCGAGGTCCAAGTCACGAGGTTCAGGCTCGAATTTATAACGCCAGAGGCGTTTCCAGCGCATCACTGCATCTACCTCCAAAAGTCAGCCCTGCCCTGAGCGGAGGTGAGGCGTTAGACCAGGTGACCTCCAGTCAGCTAAATTATCCAGCCATTTTACCAATCAAATGGAGCTTTGCTTTTGGTCAAAAGTTGATTATTAACTGGGTCTTAATTGTGTCCCAAGGGAAAGAAACACAGAGCAAGAGTCTTCTCAGATTTTGGGGGTGTACCTTGTTCACAACAGTACCCCTTGTTCCAAAGGCAAGAGCCACATAGTTTGGAAATATCTATCTAAATTCAGCTAATATTCAGACCCAATAGAAACAATTCAGACATATAACAAAGAAATTAACTCGGACATTTTTATATTGCCATTGCGACTAAGTGTAAACATTAATTACCATTCCATGTGAAAGTTAAAATATTTTAATCAGAAATTGAACAGCAATACAGTACTACCTAGAGGGTTTCTTACTGTAAAAATATCTGTAAAACATTTCTCTTCATAAACTTTTTAATTAAAAAATAAACCCCCAAAGTTTCCACTTTACTTTCCCTGCCATTTTTTTAACCAATACTTCATTACTTAACTTCTTTGTACATATATTGCTGGGCAATGTTAGAACAGGTATTTTTTGAATGAATTTATCAGTGAGACAGGGAAAATCAAATCCAGCCCTGTTGGCACTCAGGTTACTTAAGCTGTGCTTCAATGCGTTAAATTTTTTTTCAGTATGTAAATAAAGAGATAAAAGAAATAAATATTGCTTAGCAAAGCCCAAATAAGAAGCAAGCAAACAGAAGTAATGTTGTATAAAACAATAAGTTTTTCAAGTCCGAAATACCAATTGATTTCAATCCACATTTGTCTTTCATCTGTTTTATCATTAAATTTAAAAAGAAGGCTTGAATTTGAAAATAAAATGAAAAATTCACAACTTGTAGACATTGCTGGCTGAACATATGAAGGAAAATCATGTAATTACGGTGAGTTCTCCATTATTGCCTTACTACTGTGGCTTTGGGGCTTTGCTAGTTCCTTCTCACTGACAACAAGGTTACACAGTAATTCTGCAAAGATTTACATGTCTGTGACAGAACATAAAACAACCTTATGGCAATACAAATAAATTAAAAGTCTCTTAAAAAGTGTAAATACCATATTTTTATTCCTCTTTCTGTAAAAAGAACATGTGTCAGAAGCAGAACGATGGGCTTACAGAACTCAATATACTATTGATAACTTTGCAACCAACTGCATTTAAGAAGCCTTAAAGAAATAGTGTCATGGAAAGCATTTTTTGGGGGAAGAACGAACTTATCCATTGAAATGCTCTAATTACTTTTGCATATGCAACAACATTGAATATTAAACAGTATAAATACAGTAGTGTTACAATCATGGCCTACTGCAACAAACCATGTAGCTTTTGTCCTTTTCCTTTCCATGTAAACGGTCTTGCATACAAATTAGTACAGTGTGCATACGAAAATGTAAAAGATAACTTTCAGTGGACTGAAGATATAAGCAAACATTATAGGAAAGAGATGTATGGGCTGTACTGTAGTTCCTCTGATAGTATGGGGAGACAGTTCTCTAACGAATAAATAAAAGGTGCAATGCCCTAATAAAATTTCATAGACGGAAGTTAACAATACATGAGAAAAACATGAGGGTTGGACATCACGGTGTCGTTGTTCACTTCTGTCCCTTAGAGAACGTGTTTGTGCGTGCCACATGCTGGAGACTTCCTGCCTTGGCTTAAATTAGGTGATGGGCACAACATATGTTTTAAGTGGTCACTTATCATAACTATCATCATGTCTGTTACTTCTCTAAGAGAAACACTGAAGCGGACTGGCACTCTTCAGCATGGAAAGGAAGTGACTGTGGGAGCTATGACAAAGCTCCACAATCATGAGTAGTAGAGAAAACAAGGGGAAAGGTGGCACTTCACGCAATCTCCAGTTAAGCTGCCATAGAACCTTCTGCCACTAAGCGCTATGGATGTTAAAAGTTTAAGAGTTTATATGATGGAAAATGATGAACAAACAGTTTCCCTGCAGAGAAACAGCACAAAGACATCACCTCTGGTTTACAAAATTACTCCAATTTATAGAAAGCTAACAGAATGTTCAAAGAGCTATAAACCTAACACACTAGCTCCAACTTTCCTTCAGGCATCCCGCTTTTGCTTCTTTCCAAATGCAGGGTATTAGACTAGATGGAGAACTAATCTAATCCTGTACGATTTTTGTTGTTATAAGAGTAATGTTTAGCTGCAGTGTACCCACATTAGAAAAATTACTCCTTTCCCTCCAGTAGGTAGTAATTTCTAGAAGGAAGTTTCTCCAATAATTTGAGAGTTAATTCATTCCTTTTTAAAAATATAATTCAAATAAATTAATAAAAAAGAAATAAACCCAACAAAACGGCGCAGAGAAGAGTTTGCTTAAGCAAATGGGGAAAAATGGACTTGAGAGTCTGGCCAGGAAAAACTGGTATCTGAAACAGTGGATATCTTAAAAGATAAACCTGAAGGCTGGTATGCTGTAGCTAGCTTAAAAAAACCCACAAAAACAAATCTGTAGTCTTTTAGGGCCACTCTTAAACTGCCAAGATTAAGAGAAATTTCTCTGACCTAAAAGGCACTGACAAAAAATTAATGAAGTCTGACAACCTTTAAGCGGTTTGGACAACTTCTTCACTTACATGAGCATCTGTAGTTCTCTACACACTGACAGAAAACACACTTTCACAAGGAAAACAGAAGCAGTGGTAAAAACCCCCAATCCAATTCAAAACATCTAAGCTCAAGCAATGTAAGGTATCTAACAGTGTTGTGGGCTTGCAATACATGGTCTGGAAACTCCTGCTCTAAGGTCTGTTTCAGCACTGAATACTTTGTAATTAACATCCCTCTTTAGCAGTATTTAAAAGCAGTTGTCTTCTTTCAGTGAAACACTCAACCTGTGACGAATGGACCTATCTCCTGATTTTTTAGAAGACATGAATAAATGTAGGTTTCGTGAAAACCAACATGAAACCAACCAACTGCAGAAGTTGTACAGGAGACACTGCGGACATACCTCTGTGAAAGCATGAATTCCTACTGTGGTTTGTGAGCATTTTTTCCCTTGAATTGTACCATTCAATCCAGCTTTCAAACAGGCATATTAAAATATATGTTTTGCAATAAGTGAGCATTTATCCTAAATGCTCTTTGTTCTTCATGGTGGTCATACCTTGGAAAGAATTACAAGTAGAGCCACTGACCTTAAATCTTTGACAGTGAATCGTTCTCTGAAAGACATGTCACTGCAAAAGCAGAGCGCCTCCGTCAATGAACGAGTAAAAAAGAACATTTTTTTTTTTTTTTTTTTTTAAAATTACGTATTTAGGAGAAAGAAGGCTTTCTCTTACGAAAGAGGAGAAAAAAAGCTGGAAGATGGAGATAACAGGAAAAGTCACTTAGCCCATCAGAAGCGGAGGCTCAGCATTCATGGGAGTGAAGACACCAATTCCTACCATTTTCAAAGAATCAGCAACACAAAGGATGTGATAGAATGAAAAGCTTAAAGTAATGTAATGGTTTTGCTATGCTTGCTTTGCATTGTTGCCTCAATAAAATCATTAAGCATAAAATGGCTAGAGTAAAGCAAAACTCTAAAAAAGCTTGTAGAAGCAATTAATGGAAGGTAGAGCAATGATCTGGAGTTCTGTCAGGAAGAGGATAAGACATGATTGAAACTAAGCCTGAGAAATGCGGACTGCAAAGTCTTACGAGGTCTAACCGTAGAGTTTATATATAACAGAATTATATCCATCCCCCAAAATTGATTTGGGTCACCGAAAATCAGAATATCTGAAAATACGCCTCCTATTTCCAGGTAATAACATTAAAGATTACAATTAGAAGCAAAATAATCAACAAGATCATGTCACCCTAGATTTGAGTTCAGCAAAAAAAAAAATTATGCTACTTCAGCCGAGCTGAGAAATCAGATGGTTAGGAATACGTAACAGCCGCAGAATTTATTTTGATACCAACTTTTTAATATCCTCACCCCAAAATAACCAGCAGAAGCGGCACCATTAGAACACAACTGAAGAATGGACTTCATAAAAATAATTTTCTGAAAAGGGCTCTCCCATCAGGAAGCATTAAGTGCTATTAACCAGCCCCAAAAGGAATGAATATACTAGCCAGAAGGGGTAAAGATTTTAATGACTTACAGTTTGTAGGTCAACCTTCCTTAGTGCCTCAGTGCCAAACTGCTGAAACTCAGTCAGTGAAAATGCTATTACAAGGGGCTGAAAATGTGTTTGACTCTCAGCAGGGAAGCATCTGAGTACACTTCTAAGCAAAAGTACCTTAAATTTATGAAAGTAATTTGATGCCAAAGTAATTCTTCTGATCTGCGATAGAGAAATGGCAGATTTCTCCAACTACACATTGATGATATAAGGTGATAACTCCAGGTTAAAAAACAAAGACTTTTCTAAGGATTATATATAATCAAATACCTAGCCAAGGAAACAATTTCCGTTCTCATCTAATAGCCCCATCAGTTCTACAGTTATTCATTCAGCTACTCAAATACGAATGAGACTACAACGGCAACAACAAAAAGTCAGTTCCTACAGACTGCACTTTTACTTTTTCAAATTAAAAAAGAAGAATGAAAACAATATGCTGCGGAAGCGCTTGGCTTTGCTTAATATAATTATCCCAAAACAAACAAATCATCTTGTACTACAGCCTAAATGAAGATTTTTTAGGAACATTATGTTGCTAAGATTCCTTCTTTAAACTGATTTGATCTATTTTTACATTTAAGAGGATAAAATTTTAAATAAAAGTATTATTACAATGAATATTGTCCAAGAAGTTCTCTCTTCTGGATACACTTTGTAAATATAGAAACACTGTCAGGGTATCTTCTTCATCGAACTTCAGTTTAGATCTCAAACGTGAAATCTGGTCAGCAAATTGCAACATTTAAGCAAATAAAACGGCCTTTGGAATTAACAGGATTCATGTAGGCATATCAGTAAAACTTAGGTAACTATTTAGGTAACTAATGATTTTACATAGAAAACAAATATGAGCATGAGGAAGAGGAACGCAATCTTTGTTCACAGATGAAATTTAATCAAATCTTAATTTCTCCCCAAAGATGTAATATAAGCATTGGTTTTATTCATCTTTTATTAAACGAACATTACAGATAGGTGCACTTTCTAGGCACCATATCTAAACATACTCCTTGGAAAACAAAGATTGTGAAGGAACAATGACAAAGCTTGAGTTCTCAAATGGAGGAATTCAACCTGGTAAAAAATACTTAAGGATTATACACTGTGTATTAAAGTTTTAAAGCTTTGGGATAGATGGAAGAGTAGCAGATGCAAAAAACAACAGGGGGCAGATTTTGTACCAAAGCCATAAAAATATACAGTCATTTTAATGGGCAATTATTCTTTGCATTTGTGCTGTGGTTTGAATTTGTATGAGAGTGCCATATGCCTCCGGAAAGGTGTGCCATCAAAATGGATGAACAAATCCACCTCTCATCACTTCTAATCTCACCTTCTTTACACAAACTAGCAGGTCATCTGCCATCAAGAGTTTCCAAATGTTTTATGGTGAAGAATTTTAATGTTACATCACGTTTGAATCAGACTGTAGTTAATTTACTGCAACATAGTTTAACTGTTAGAAAAGCAGGGAGACACATTTACACTATTCCCATAGCTCAGGAGGATCCCTGCTGAGGAAACACTTCAGAAGTGCTGGACAATAAATTAAAAACAAAGAGATATAACAGGCAACATGCTGAGAAAGGCTAAGCAGAATAATCTAAACGATGTTGTCTGAGATTTCAGGAACTGAACCAGGAATTTATCCCCGTATACAACAACTGTGTTAAAAAAGGTTGTGTGCAGACCTTTGCATTTAAACACACAGTCCAAAGTACAGTGCAAGTAAAATTTTAGCGCCGTTACTACAGATTTTAACAAAAAAACCCACTTTTAAATTTTATTTTGAGATATATATATGTATTCTTAAAATTTCAGGGTAAAAAAAAATCTTTAGAATGTTCACAGTGTTTAAAAATAGTAAGCTGAAAACACGTTTTTTTCACCTGTCACTTTTGTGAGATGATTATCCCTGGGATTTAGTTGTGAATTAACTGAATTCAAATTAAATTTGCCATATGTGTCAAATAAAGTCAGAACTGGTCATTTCTATTTCTTTCAGTCACAATCTATTTATTTATTTTTTTTTACAACACATACCTAAAATTAATAGAACAATGATTTCCTTCCTATTGTGCAAAAGTATATGTCAGTATTAAACACTGTAGTTTAGGAGTGAATAAATCTGTATTTTGGACAAACCGTTACTTATAGGACATTCTCATTTGAAATGCATTAAAAAGGAAAACAAAAATCTCTAATTAATGTACAAGTCTAATCACCATTCTCCACATGGAAGAGTAATTTTTCACTGTTCATTTGCTCAGTGTAATCTCAAAACTGACATAACAGAAAAGCAATGGCCTATAAATCTGGTCTCATTTGTTTCTTTAATATTCATATTCCATTGAACTACAGCTGCTTGTTGCTGCAGTCTATTACGACATGCAAAACTGTCAATAAAAATATTATGAAAGGCAAGATGTGTTTCTTCATGGCTCTGTGTGCCATTTATTTTGAAAAAAATAACAATAAATGGCCCATGGATTGTCCCTTAGTTTGCTGCACGCTGGGCAATTAGTGATTAATTACCTTGCTGCAAATTGACATGGCACAAGGAAATTGACACAACTCTGATTAATTAACTTTTTATGTGAGACAGTTACTTACAAAACACTGCAAACTGTAATTGAATCCCTTCACACAACACTACTGCATTAAGTTTCCAGTCAAACCCAAACTAGCACCAAATTTTACATAAATTCAGTGAAACTTTTTATAATAAGGTACACCCCGAGAGACTACGTAAATACTTCTAGAAAGGGTACAGCTGGCTTTAAGACACTGTTTTCACCTATTACATCCTCAGACATATGAAAAATCAGATTTGTGAGATTTTTCCATACCAAATCACCAACATAATCAAACGCACTCAAAAAAACATACATAAAATATTTCAGTAAAAAGCAACCTCCTATTTGAAGTCCTTATTCTTCCATTAAATTGTAGGAAGACACTTAACTGTTCCAACAACACTCTTTATTTGGTTATCTTTAGCTCAAATTTGCTTGCAGATCGAATTGATCTACTATCTCAACATTGACTTGCATATACTGAACTCACAATTAGTTTTCCTTTATCATTTTTTAAGAATATATGGAATCATTCTTTTTCTCTGCCCTCTTTTGTTTCCAAAGCACCACTGATTTCTATGTATATTGAGACTACTATATGCCAGGAATTTATAACCTTCGGAGCAAAATCTTGATGCCAAAACCTTGAACCTGCGTCAACTTTTTGTCTGAACTTTCTCAATGTGAGGGTGACAGAGCACTGGCACCGGTACCCAGAGAGGCTGTGGAGTCTCCGTCCTTGGAGATATTCATAAGCTGTTTGGATGTGGTCCTGGGCAGCCTGCTTGAGGTTACGCTGCTTGAGAGCAGGGCGGGTGGACAAGGTGACCTCCAGAGGCTCCTTCCAACCTCAGCCATTCTGAGATTCAGTCATTTGGTGATTCTGTGATTATCAGACATTCCCATATATGTCATCCTTCTTTTACTGGACTGTTTATGCAGCTACCTGAATCCCTCAGACATCGAGGGATTTTTCTTAACAGGCAGAAAAATAGGGAGGATGTGGAGGGATAAAAAAGAATAAATACGATGACTGAGAAATTTTTTATAAAGCTGTTATTACACCAACCTACAACTTCGGATAAGAAAATGCTATAATTGGTAGTCAAATTACTTATGGTGCCCTTATTAACAAGAGTACTGCACAGCTGATATTATAAAGAATACCAATAGTTGATGTACAAAGAACAGTTGACTCTTCACAAAAGAAACGACTAACACACAAGAAAAAGCTCAGCAGGTAAAAATAAACACCACAGCAATTAGGCCATAAAGGAAAAGAAACAGTAGAGATCAGAGAAGCCACACCTGGTCTGAAATTAATGAACAATCTTCAAATATAGATGATCAAAGTGATCAATAACTTGTCTTGTGTTCCTGGTTGTTGGACACCTGCAAGTTCCAAGCCAATGGAAAAATTCCCGTGTCTAGCTAAACAACATTTCTGAGCCGAAGTGAAAAGGACATGGTTGTGGAAAACTAGATGAAGAGTAGCACTGCTATAAAGAGATGAGAAAATTTAGTAATTTGATTGTTTATGAAAGTCAATTATGTGGTGAAAAGAAGTTCTGTCTGGATGACACAAGGACTACTAAAACACAACAGAACTATTAAACTGTAAAAAAAAATAATTGTCAGAACATTGTAGCGAACAATTTAGGCAGGAAGTGATTGAAGAAAATAACAGCTATTAACCTAATCCAAGCCATAATGGAAAAAATTGTCAAAACACCTGCAGTCATATAGATATTAAAAAAGTTAATTTCTCAAAAGTACTTAATATTTGTGAAATTCAGGTTGAAGAATTTTGCTGTATACAACATGGTTTTAACAGCCATGATTTAACAACTGTCACAACGATACAAGAAAGAGTAACACTAAATTAAGTCTTTATTTGAAACTAAATCCTACAGGCTAAGCTGAAAACCACAAACTTAACAACTTTACATCTGACAGACAGAATGATTTGAGATGTACGGTCAGCTGCGTGTGCCTACCTATTAAAAATGAGTAACGCAGCATCTAGAATGCAAAGTTAAGGAAACATCAGAATCCTGCATCTAGGACTCTATACAAAGGATCTTATGTATAACAACATCACAGAACATGATGCATAAAATGCTAAATGTAGTTCTCACTGTTTAGCTGCATACTGAGAGGAGTAAGTCCAAACAATCCCGTTGTCCTAACTCATTGGTTAGTCACAAGTACTGCCACTGGCCATGTGCCATATTTTCATTAACGGGAAAACACTAAATTAAGACACACGAGATGCCCAGCTGTCCTTGGTGAAACATCACTTTTATTATTTGAACTAAAGGACAAAGATACCCTCCACAATTTACTATTAAGAATGTTACGCACACCTTTCCAGTCATTTCCCACCACCCAGGTTTAGGATAGTGTATAACTGAAAAAAACCTCCACGGCACACAGACTTGAGTTTACAGAACTCTGAAGTGTACTAGCTCAGCTCAGACACACTGCACCATCACTAAACAGATTAACATAAGAATGAGCATAAACAGCAAGACATTAAAAACAGATTTGCAGGAGTGGAATGAAATTTACAGATTCTGGACAACTACCATACATCTTACTGATGTCTTATTAGTCACCATTTAAAATACCGATAGACAGAAGGTAAAAGGACAGTTACCCTGAAAATCGTTACAGAAGGACCATACATAGTGATACAGAACACAAAAAATGCTGTAACAAGAATTTCAGGCAGTGCTACCAAAAAAAAAAACCCAAAGAGTTTGACTTTACCATTTAAAAAGGCTGATACTTACCTCAAGAATATAACTTAATATGTATTAATATAATTTTTCTCAATTTTGTTAATTTTGTATTACAGCTATCTGACTTAGAAAGTCAGTGGTGTTATCCTGCATTCAGATTTGTGTAATTCTGTTTAAAGCAAGGTCCAATACAAGGGGCCAGAGTGTGTCTGAAAACCTTCTGAAGACATTTCAACAAGAGAGCACATAGATATTTTTGTCTGGAAGCGATACGTGGCTTTTCAACCTTTTACACTTCTCTACATTGGGGGAAAAATCATGGAAAGCAATTAGGAGACCTCCCTTCCTCTTTATTATTGACATATTTATTTAAACTTTCATGTAAACCCACTGTATTTTAACATACAGACAAGGAAGGGCACTTTTCACATTATTCCTGGGCAACTACCAGGTGATTCTCTTAACTTTTAAAATAAAGGCAATTAATTAATTCAGGAAGCACATTAAAAGATAGTTTGACTCCTAAATATTCAGTAATAACATTTTTGTAGCCTGGAAACAATATGCGTGATTGGTCTACCCAAATGTATGGACATTTCCCTTTGGGCAAGATTTTTGCACGGTTTCATTCATGAATCTCAGCTCTACAATGGTTAAGTTGGCTTAATCACACAACTCCTTTGCAGGGCTACTCTACATTTTTCCTATGAAGCAATAAAAAAGCAGACAAAACCACAACCATGTAAACAAAATCTACAATATATTTTAATTGTGATGAAGTGACCTGATTTAGTGTAGGAGAAAACAGACCAATTAAAAATTCAGTTTGCAGAAAACTTTTTACATTTAATTTTGCAATGCTGGAACATAGGCAAATTATTTATACCATGTGAATACTCATTCTCTAAACTGTTCCTGACCCATATACCAATTCAAAATGGCAAGCTTACTAAACAGTCTCTCCCTTACCGACAACAGTAAAATCACAACAAAGAAAGAAAAACCACAACAATAAAATCAGAACAAATTAATCATTGATGTCATTACAATAAAGCGTATGTCCATTTGGATTGCATACAGTCGATCATGTCTTACATACAAAGCCCAGAAAAGGAAACACCAAATGCCAGGAGCACCTACACTTCGGTTGCTTGGAGTCTCAGGACAATAACCAGACGACTATCATCATTACAATACAATTTTCAGGTAGTTACATGGGTGCAACAGATTAAACCTGACAAAATCAACTGAATCAATGTTTCTAAATCAAATGTTTCTGCTAATGATTCTGCTCAGAAGCACACATTAAATCACCTTTTGAAAATGTATATTTTCGCCGTGTAATCTTCTTGGTACTGGAAAGATCCCAGAATATAATAGAAATGTCAAAGGTCTTACTTTAGTCCATTAGCAATGCCACAGAAAAATAAAACCTGGACTGTCTACATTGAAACAAGAAACATGAAAATAGTTTCATACAGCATTTTTTAGGTAGTTTATTAACGTTTCTAAGCTAACTAACCTACTTCTAAGCAAGGATGTTCAACAGACACATTGAATAGACAGGCTTTACTTAATTTTCATTTTCTGTACCACAAGTCCTCAAATGGACAAAATCTTACTATTGGATATGGTATTTATACTTAGTATTTATGATTTTCCTTATTTATTCCATGCATATCAAGAGACTCCTGAACTATCCTCCACCTATGAATCAAAACAAAAAACCCAGAGGGGAGAAAAAAAAAAAAAAAGAAAAAAAAAAAGAAAAAACAAAAAAAGAACACGTGTCTGAAAAACATAAGTGTTGAGAAGTTTTGAATAGAGAACAGAGATAAAAAAACATATAATTAAATCTTAAAGCTTCTGCTATAGATTTTCTTTCCCTCCTGGCATATAATGCATAACTTTGGATCAGCAGGAGTATTAAGATAATTGAGGAACACCTCTAATGCCTGTTCTGAAGTAATGGAATGCGTTTTCCTGACTTGCTTTAAAAGAACTTA
The DNA here is from genome assembly GCA_035590275.1 of Ibycter americanus. Lineage (NCBI taxonomy): Eukaryota > Metazoa > Chordata > Aves > Falconiformes > Falconidae > Ibycter > Ibycter americanus. The sequence continues at coordinate 40,443,249 of JAVJGI010000050.1, read as the reverse complement.
AGCATTAAAAATATTTCTTGTCAAAAATATTACAGGACCAAAGGTTTCTAGGGAATTTTCTGAAAGAACTGCCTTCCCACCTTTCAAAAACATCTCATCTTTGCCTTGTTGTTTTCTGGTTGCTCATAAGCTAAAATCCCAGGGCAACATAGTTTATTGTTTTAATATCTGTCTGACGCAAAGCAAAAGTATTCTCTGGTGAGTGCTTATCTGTCATATGTACTTCTGTGAAAGGAATATCAAGACAAATAAGATGTTCTAGGGCATATCATGGGATTATGAGTTTGGCACTGACTGAATTCTATTTAAAAATAGTTGAAATGATAAATACAAAAAATATCTGCACTGATATTTTGAGGATGGGAATTTGAAGAGCATTGGGTTTTAAATACTTTCATTATAAAGGGTTTATACTATTTTAGTACGAATAAACGAATACTCAAGCCCATAAATGGGACAAACAATATAAGAGGAAAAAATATTCATAATTGAAACAGTTAAAACAGTAAAATTCTATTCTAATGATACAATGGACTGCGAACTTACTTTGTATTAATTAAACTCAATGTAATGGCATTTTCTATATTGAAATGAATAACCAGTGATCTGGAAATTCATTAGACCACTAGGTTAATTACAGAAACTGATGGAAGTTTTATCAGACAATTACAATTAAAGAACACGAACAATGTAGGACAGATTTATAAGCATTTGTACCACCCTTAATCATTTTTGCTGAATTCCACCACCACTTCTTACAAAATTGTAATCAATATATCAAATAAAAATTGGGCCATCAACTTTGTTTGCCCTTGAGTATGATAAAATTAAGTAAATTAATATCTGATTTCTGTGTTTTCATTTTTTCTCCTTCTAATTCTATCACTTGATTGCAATATGAAAGATTAATTTATTTGGAATAAAAAAATGAAACTTTATGGAAAAAGAGCACGTATATTTTGGAGCTGACAAGCACACTTACTGAAGATGAAACAACGCTAACATTTAGAAAACGTAAGCCAAAATTGACATCACTTTAAAATGTAGTCATTGAAGTCAAGGCAAAATTCTCTTTTATGGGCATGCAAAACATTTGGGAAAAATAGGCATTCATTTGCACATCACTCTGCACAAAGGCATGTAGCAATTTAGTGTTTTACCGTCTATGTTAGCTACTCAGTCCCTTTAATACATGCTCAGAAAAATCTGCTAGTGGCTACACACCTGACAACTCAAGTATGTTTACTTTTATGTGGGACTAAAACAAAGCCTAAAGGTTACAAAGATCAAAGTTGTGATGTAGAGAGTGAAAAATATTTAGCCACCTTTGAACTTTCGTTAACATCCGTAATGCCTCTCCCATTGCCTTCCATGGGACCTGGGTATGCACAACTGCAAATTTTTGAGAAACGTGATGCACGGCCTTAGGCTGGCTTCCTCGCTACACCAGCTAGTGCTTAGTGAGCCCGAGAGCGCTGATTAGCTATTCCAGAGCACAAAGAAATTTTCTACTGACAGGTGCATCTCCTTTTCTATCCCCTGCCAGGAAAGGGCAGGGGGGGTGATCAAGAAAACAGAGCCAGGCTCATCCCAGAGGCACACACTGGGAAGACAAGAGGCAACGAACATAACTTGAAAGAAGAGAGCTTGCCGCTGTTGAGACATTCAAGCTCCGGGACACGTGACTCAGGAAGGTTGTGCAGTCTCCATCCTTAAAGGTGCCCTGGTGCAACCTGGTCCTTCCGACCCGAATTATTCTATGATTCTACGACTTCATGTCTTCCTTCTTTCCCATGTTTTGGCTCTCATTAACTTCTACTTCATTCGCATTTTCAGGCACTTCTACACTACAGAAAAATGGGGCAAATAGGCAGTAAACAGTTTCTAAAGGTCCTTGCACAAATTCAGATTCATATTTTTGCCTTTTTAAACCATACATACCCAGCTATATTACTTCCCTTGTAGAACAGTGATACAGATATTCAATGACAGAACTTTTTTCTTCTTTTGAAACTTCCTTTTGTCCAGCAGGGTCTTAATATTCTCACAGATCCTATTCTTGAGTGGTATCAATTTGGAGAAGTTCCACAATTTTTCTTGATATATTTCTTATTTACCAATAGATACAAATATCTTCAGGATTTTAAAACTTCCTGTGGAAGCAACTAGTCTAGGAAGTGGGGGCAAAAAGAGACTATCAGTTCTGTGCAGCTAAACTGTTTGATTTCTTAAGTTTCAATGAGATATCATGGACATCCTCCAGGAAGTTTCCAGTGAATGCTTGCTTACTTGCTGCGACTTGGTGTCCTCTAATCTTTATTGTCTAAATACATCTCCTTCCAATACTTGTCTACATTCTGCACGAAGATAACGATGAAGGATTTAACTGAAATCAGTTGTATTAGTTCTGTCCTCAAGATGTCAATGCTAAGGGAATTCTACAGCAGCAAGATGAGACCATGAGCCTCCTTACTTTGCTTCTCTCAATAAGGCAAAGAGTCTGTCCCACCAAGAGATGGGAACACGTTTGCATGCTGAAACTATGCTTTCTACATAACAAATTATCTATGCCCAGAATTGATGTGCAAATGAAAAACTGATCCCGGTCCCATCTTCTGCTTCAGCATAAGAGAACAGATGAGGCATGAGAGACTATTGCTACTGATTTGTTCCACTGCTTGCAGAAGAAACAGCTCATTTCTTTTTGTATTATGCGAAGGGCCAGAAGTGATGGAAGGAAGCAGAGCCATGTTTCCAACTCCTGACATGTTCAGAGGTGTAACTAATCACTGTACAGGGAAATGTACAATGTGATACATAAAATATATCCTGGGGAAATAAAACATCAGAAGGGAAAGAGTAGCTCTACAAAATGCACTCTTCTTTACGGCTAGCCAAAAAAAAAAAGAAAAAGGTGGGTAAAAGTGTTCAGAGTCATCAGAGACTACTAGTGACCATTACAGTCAAAAGTCAAAAAGTTAAATGAGAAATAAAGGTAGCCAAATTAAGAAAAAAATATTTTACAACCATGTTTCAGTCCTTCATTCCTTATAGAATATAACTTGGGAGTAACAGATGAACAGTCAAGTTAAAGACAACATTTCTAAAAATGGGGACCATCCTCTTCCAAAATACCTGAAAATTCCTACAAGCCATTAGCATTTCATGAGCTCCAAACCTCTCAGAGGACTTTAAAAATCTCAGCTGACTCTTTCCCTTCTGTTAAACAATTACAAATTTAAAAACTCTTAATTCTTACATTGTCAGCTGTTCTGAAACATTACACGGTTACAATATCAGCACAAACAGAATAAAATATTAACAAATTCTTCAAAGAAGGTGGCTGCAATATTGTTGTCTACATGGAATGATAATAGTACAAGTATTAGTCTCACAGATGTTAATGTTGACTTATCAGTCATCATTTCAGTATTACAAATGTTCATAAAAAATGGAATATAGAAGATCTTTAAAATAATAAAAGAAAAAGAGACAAAACTCAAGCTTCATTTCTATTCACTTCTTAGTAGAATTTCTTATAGAAATGGAACTATTTCACATCTTTATTGAAAGTTTTGTAATAAGGAGAAATAAAAAAAAATAAATAATTACATTCATCAGTAATTGCGGTAAGTTTGTGTTATTAGGATTTGTGACCCTGTGGGGGAAACTACATTTCGGCAATATGAGATACTATACATAATAAAAAAACCCCCATGACTTGCAGACAGACAGATTAAAAAAAAAGTGTAATAATTTCTACGGCAAGGGCTACTAGCAATCGCTGTTATGAAACTGTGTATTACACATTGCCCGGTGGGAGGCAGATAGGCAAGTCTGTTTACTTATGTATTTGGCATAATTGAAAACAAACAGGTGTTTGTTAGGATATCATTATTCAAGGAGCACCACTGCAAAATAAGATTTTTCAAAGGGATTGACTCATGAGACATAATGGAAACAGTGAAGTATAGAGCTTAGCTAGCTATACAATGACTATCTAGGGATTTAATAATAGTGGAAATACCATGCAATGTAAACAGCAGCCCCAGAAATAATTTTCCTAGGATAGAACTTGGTGAGATAATAGGAGCAACAGGGTAAACTTCAGAAAGGCTTTATTTAGAGTAATTTCCAGAAAATGAAAAACAAACACAGCCCCCTTCCTCCAAAAGAAGCTCCCTGACAGTGAGATGAATGAAATGTTTGGATAATTTTCTAGGAAAAGAATTTCAGTCAAAGATTGGTATTTTGGTCAAAAAGGAATAGCACACTAAAAGTGTACATTGATTTAAACAGTATTTCGCCTCTGTTGTAACAGAAGGATTAAAAAAATCAACACTGCTTCGAAAAGGTGACATGGTACAAAATATTCCTGGAGCACCTGGAAGCAAATGCAGATTTAACTGATACTTTCATTTCCAATTTAAAACACTTAATATATTTTGTTAGTTCACTATGTATTTGTAGACTCCTGATCTGAAAGGAGATCCCATATTTATACTGTAAAAGCAGCAGCTCTAGGGATAATATTCATAGCCTTTGACATAAGAGAGTTACATGACTGTAGAGATGATCACTATGGAACTCTTGTCCTCATTCCTGGTTTTAATTAATGAAAGAAATTAATTGTTTTAGTAGTCTAGATAAGCTTTAAAAGAGTAGAATTGCATTCTAGATTGAATACAATCTTCACAAAGAGCGTATCCGATAACGTTAAATCAGACAATGTAAACCATTTTCTTTAGAGAGGACTGCTATGAACACAGAGCAAATGCTGCTGCTCACGCTAGTTCAGCAAGCTGCAATTATGACTATTTCATTAAGCTGCAGGCTTCTTAACTGACTAGATTTCAGAATGGGCATCAGCGGTACCACCAGTACAGTCTAAAACGCTCTCAGAAGAATCGGTTCCGCTTCTGCTTCGGAACTTCAGAAGACACTTTTCTGCTCCAAGGTTCTGTACAGAAAATTGGCTGATGGCAGCATCTGTTATTTCAGCTTGTCTTCGCTATTTTTATTAGGGCGGCTTTTTATAATTCAAAATACCCGCTTGCACACAGGCTTTTTCCTTTTGTAAAAAAGACTTCATATCTATTTGCTTTCTGACACAATCAAATGGTGGCATGACAATAAGACTTTTTGTTTATTCAATCACAACTGTGACCAGGACAAAAAAACAAACACAACTTCATCTTCTACACAAAATGCAGAGTGCACAACAGGACTGGATTCAAAAAAATTTTACTGTTACTGAAGAACTTTTGACCATTTCTGTAGAACATTGCAATACAGGTTGTCTTTTTTGTTGTTTTTTGGGGGGGTTTTTTGGTTGTGTTTTTTTGTTGCTTTTTTTTTATGAAATATACTTTGAGGATAAAGATGCAACTAAAACCACTGAATTATCTGTTGACATTACTTACATATGTTTATAAATACCACATTTACTTTAACAAGAGCTATTGAGAAAGTTTACATTTTTAGGGGGCTTGATTCACATTAATGTGCTTTTGTCACAAAACAAAACAAAAAAAGAGCCATAACACTAGCTTACTTGTGGATGTGTATACTAGTGAACTGGGGGCACTGTACACGGGAGATCCCTCCTGGTTTGCCTGGCACAGCAGCACCCTGCCTACAAGAAAGAGAGAGAGAGTGGTATCTGGTTTTGGAACACTCGAACTAAACCTCAATTTTTATCTCAAAACAGAAATAAAGTCATAACCAGAGCAGTGCGGTGAAGCAGGGGCACTTTTTGTCCTTTGACTTCAAAGCAGAAAGAGCCCCAACAAACATGTACAGCTTTACATTTGAAAAAGCAAAACACAGACATCCCCCCAAATACAAACACCCCTTTTTTTATCCCACGGGGAAGCCGGTGCAGGCTCCGAGCGTTGGCGGTGCACGCCAGCCTCTCGCCCCGCTGCTCTCTCTCCCTCTCTGCCCTACTCTCGGAAGCAGGAGCTGCCCAGTTCGCCCCGCTGCCAGCGGGAGCACCCGCCCCCCCACGCCACCCAGCTACTCGCTGCGCATCTCCCTCGCTTCGCCCGGAATGAGAGGCCACTCAAGCAAACACAGCAGATCCATCAGATGCAAAGCTCCCATGTTCAGATATTAGGCCAAGGATGATCTCAGTTATGTCGCGTAAATTAACACTGGTGCAAGCGATTACTAATACACGTGAAGATTTCAGTATTTTTTGCTCAAATGAGAAATTCATCAACGTAAGCTACTTTCCAATATACAAGCTGGACGCAGGATTAAGAACAAAAGAAAAGAAAAGAAATAAAGCTCTTTTTTAAAAAAAAATAAAGTAATAACCAAATCAATGTAAAACAACACTTCTGCAATGCATGTTCATTTTGAACAAATGACAGAAGCTTAGGCTTATTTCCTGATCTGTTTGTTGGTTTTTTTTTTTTTTTAAATGAACTTTAATAAAATGCCTTACTATTCCAACGTCTTAAAATTGTATTTTAGCAGTCTTAGCTGAACACAGATTGAACATTGATTAGATGTAGAAACAACTATACTTTCCCACTAGTAACAAAACTTCTGCACTTGTGGAATACAGTTCACCAGGAAGAACAGGATGTGACACATCTGGTTTTGCAGATATATGTAATATATGCACACATATACTACACAAAATTACATATATACATACACTGACACACTTTACACTGTCAGGATGTGTGAGTCACACAATTTCAAAAATACAAAATTTACACGAAGATTTGTGAGACTTTAGAAGTTGTGCATTGACTTATAAGCAATGTAACTCAACGGAGTTGAGTCAAATATGTTTGGGAAGACAAGATTACTTACAAATGGTAGGTATGTTTTCAATATAGCATTACAAGAGCAATTCCCAACCTATATTCAGTTACCAAACAGAGGTCTTTCCAAAAAACGTTTCAAAAACATTTCTGTCATTAACCAGTTCTTTGATTATTGTTCACAGCTGTCAGTTGAAGTAGAAATAAAAGAAATACTAAAGGAAAATAATTCTTATAATTTATGCAATTTAGCTAAGACTGTGAGCACTGGAAATGTCATGAAATATTATGCTTCTAACCTTCCCAGACAAGAGCATACCCTTAACTAACAGGATTTGGAGACGCTTGTTTTTTTCCCAGCCATCCACTACTAATCTGAGAGACATAACAAGCTAACTTTTTTTTATTTTTTCCCCTTAAAGACAGGATATAGTTGACTATATTGATACGTATCTCTCTCAGCCTTCCAAAGAAATGCACAAGTGGAAGCTGTTAAATGAACATATACCTATTGAGATGCTAATAGCAAGTACCACTTTCAGGCTGGTAGATAAACAGGACCTATCAACACATACACTTGACACTACAAACGCGTACACTGGAATACGGATGTGTTAACACCACAGATGCTTCAAAACCTGTGCTACTACTGAAGCCAGAAAATGAAAGTGAGCTTAAGACAGAGACGTTCATCCAGCTGAGTGAAATGCAGAAAGGAATTATTCAAATCAGTAATTTTCATGAAATTTTAAGACTAATGTAACTATAATGACTTCAAGTATGTTTAGTAAATAAATAAAGATAAAAGGCTTTTAGAAATTGAAGATAGTAGTTTGTTTATATTACTCAACATAAATTCCAGATGACACTTTGCTTGTTCCATGGTCTACAGGTATCTTCCTATTCTTTGCAACTAATACTCTTACACTTTTTCTGATTTAATCTCATACAAATCTAATTTTCCTTACTCTAGTCTTCTAATTTCTAATGAAAGTACTTCAAAACAGATGGGTTTTTTCATCCATGCTACTAGAGTGTATTTAATCTGTTGCATCGAGCTTTCTAATTATATTTTGACAATCTGCCTTCAACTTTGTACATAAAATTAATATTAAAACCTAAAACACCATTATTAGATTTTGTTAGAAAAATACTCAACTTTTTAATCTACTTTTGTGAGAAAAGATTATTTCTGCTGCATCCAATTTTGGTATTAAAAATAGTTGAATTGTAATTAATACAAGTGGGGAAAGACTGAATTATTTACAATAAGATCTTCTGAATAAACCTCAGAACATTGAAACAATCTATAAATTCCCTAACGGGAAAGAAAATATTCTTTTTCCTCTAGAATACTAAATTCTAGCATGACAGAATAAAGGTTTGGGGTTTTGGGTTTTTTTGGATTTTGGTTTTTTTTAAGAAAGGATTTTAATATCAAGTTCTTAATATTTCTGCTCAAACTGTAATTTAATATCACCATGGAGCTGAAGAACTTCAGAAAATTACAGTCCTCCATGAGTTCATCTTTAATTCTGCGATACCTTGTGTATTAGCATATTTAACGCTGATATTTTCTCATTAAGACCAATCTGCATGCTTTTTTGCTTTTCTCTAGTATGAGCATCTACTTCTTTGGTCACAGCAGACACGTGACCAGTGAGACAGGATTTTGGAGGTCATCAGCAGAAAGCCCCTCCTGACTCACTCCATCAAAAGGATCAGAAAAATAACAGCATATATATCTGAGGAGTGTATTCACTACAGGCACCCAGGAGAGCTTTAGACAGACCGGTGGCAGAAGGGAAACTGAGGCAGCCACGCTGCTGGGTGTGACGAGAGGGGAGCAGCCTGCGGAGGCTGAGGCAGCCGGCGGGTTGTGCCGCTGTGCTGCCGCAGGGCACAGCGGTGCCAGCTGAGCACCGCCCTGAGACGGCACAGATCCTGCCCAACCCAGTCACTGCTCAGCCTTGGTACACAGGCTGGCAGCACGGACAAAAATGTACTTTTCAAGATCAAAAAATATTCCCACTCATACTTCTCTTCCTCCAATGTTTTCTCCTACAGTCCCTGAATAAGAATCTTACTGTTTGATTACATCCTTTGTTGAAGCACTATAGTTATTTTGAGGAGATAATTACTCTAAAAATACTCAGGGCTGTGAAAAAAATGATGTGAAGTCATTAATATTTTTAGAATACTAAAAATTCAGTTCCAAATGGTTCCCAGATATCTGACTAAAAGTATTTTCCTAATTTTTCATACTTTCAAATATAGGTTTTTCGTATGTTGTTATTTACGTGATTCATAATAAACTAATGTACAGAGCATAAGTGGAAATACCAATGCGCTAGTGATGATGCACAGACTACTGTGCTCATACACTGGCTCACACAAGACATGTGGCAAAGTTAACTGTATTTCTCAAATACTCAGGTAGCTAAGAAATACCCACAATCAACACCAGGGAGCTTTTCCAGTAAATTATAAAAGGGTTTTAAATAACTTCTGTTAAATACAGCTTTTAACGGGAACCACTATGTAGCCAGCACTACAGACAGCTTGAAAGTAAAGATCTGGAATAAGTTTAAAGGAATTTGCACAACTAGTTGGAATCTCTTACGGCATCCTTTGTGGAAGTATTAATTGAAACATTTTCAGCTGAAAAAAAATTTCATACCATTAGCTAAAATTATGCTGCTGATGTAAAATGAACAGTGTTGCATGGCCCTGACCATGGGAATACCCTCCCCTGTCACAGGAAGGAGACAAAACGTTTAGAAACCTTCAGTCCTGGGACTGGATAAAGTTTATACACCATTACCAAGAACCTGAGCTTAAAATGCATCACCTCGAGTACAGGTGCTTTTAGTACCTTTGCTCATGAATAACAAGTTTCCAATTTACAGTACTGATATTTATTCCCCAAGAATGTTGGGGGATTCGCAAAAAGGAAGAGGACAGAAGTTGCACTGCTGTACTCAGTAACTTGCTGGGGTTTTGCCCTGGAATGTGACGAAGCGAGGCGGAGGGGATAAACAGCTATCCCGCTCTCTCCCTGGGAATCCTGACCAACCACAGCTTCATATAAAGCTCTTTGGACAACTTGAAAATGACAGTGATGCTGAGTTCCCTATAGCACACAACTACCTCCCTCATAACCAGCGGGTAATCGCATAAGCATTTGCAATGGCAGAAATTAAGCAAGTCAATCTCCAGGACTGGTCTACATCAGGTGGTAGTACATAGGCAGCTAAAATGAGTGTTTATAATATAGGAACTAGGTAATTTACTACATACGAGGAGATTTAGTGAAGATTACATCACTGTAATCCAGTGATGGCACTTATAGCCTTCTTTATATGTATTTATTCTATTGTGTTACCCACAAGAGCTTCTTACTGCTTTTCGCAACCAAGTACCGGTTTTTAATTCTATATGTTCTATACATACATTCTGTACACATTCTATAACACTATTTTACAAAAAAAAACCCCTAAACAAACCCACAGGAGAAAGTGGAAAAAAACGAAAAAATATTTGTGTCCCATTTTGCCTATATTATTATTATAAAGTGATATTCTATGACTCTAGTCTAAAAGCTGCACTATTTATTAAATTCAGCGAGTGTTATTTCATTTTCTCTTTCTCCCAATACAGCTGGATGTTACATAGCCTGGTCTTCTCCCTCGGTTAGATCTCAGTCATTCTGATCACTGTTTTTCATTGTACCTTTTGCAACAACTATTATTCCTATACGCTTAATTCTTCTTCTGCAATATATACTGTATGAAGAAAATGATAAAGCTGTATCTCTCATGAACATATCGGGAGGTTTGCCAGTGTATCAAAGATCCTCATGAACGCTCCATGTCTGCTTTCAACTCGCTGTTTGAAAAAGTGTAATTTAATATTGGTCCTTCCAGAGAGAAACAGCATTACCTTTGTTCTGGTCTGAAATATTTTTCCATGATGGGTTATTTCAAAACTGTCACAGCACTGGATCAGAAACACCTAACTAAAAGGCCGCTGTTGTACAGTAATAGTGTATGTTAGCTTCTATTGTCCCATCTGACTGGGGAATTTAAAGAGAGCCTCTATCTTGAATACACAATAGCTGTGAAGTGCTCTCTTAGCCCTTCATTATCAATCGTCAAACTACAGGGCCTTAGTAGGCTTTTAAATGTGCTGTTAATTAAAAATAAAAGTGCTTTGCGACTGCCTTCAGTTATTTGGGATCTTTCTATACACTGAATAATGCTGCTTCAGATTTTAACACAACCACTCATGGATGGTTGTGTTGGTACATTGAATTGTTTCATCTATTATTAACAAGGAATAAAGTAGCATCACCCAAAAATACACACCTCCTTTCTTCCAGTACGTTAAAAATACAACCAAAACCTATATTTAATTCCCACAAAGTTATATAGTTTCACTTAAACAAGAGAATTGCACAGTAGACAGGAGAACCTGAAGCAGTTGATGTTCAAAGGTGAGTTCCATAGGTCCAAATCAATATCTATATTACCTCCTGACAGCAAACATGAAATACATTCAATTATTGAATAATCTGTGTGTACTTGCTACTGGTAATGAGAATGAGAATCTCTGCTCTATACACGCACTTATGTAGCAAGTCCCTGACCCACATATAACCTCACACAGGTTATTAAAAACTGGGCAGGGTGGGGGTCAGGGCTGGGCAGGGCAGACCAAGGTGGTGGAGTTATGTGTCTTTAAGGCATTTTATGGGATCTCTTTACTGAAAAATTCTGTTTAAGATGCCAGTTTTCCTTCCATCACTTTTCTAAGCATAGTGCATATTTCTTTATGATCACCTCTCTTAGTGTCACCAAGACATTCCATGAACTTCGGCAATGACCCTGGGAACAATGACTCAGGGAATAGCAACGCATGTTACAACAAACATAATTTGTAAGCCATCCTTCCAATTACCCTTTGCTGGTCATATGCTTTCCAAGTTTTTGGGAAACAGACCTCCCTCCCCTGTTACATATGTCCATTATCCAGTATACTAAGTCACATACTGGGATTGGTAGGTGTTTATGTCATGTAAGTGAAAATCAGATGAGCAGCAAAGTTTGCAGCTCTGGTAATAATTTTGTGTGAGATTCTCCTAATTCCCATTCTTCCCACCTCTTCCTTCTATAGCACATATAACTCATCACAGGGTAATAAGGATCCCTCCAGGAGCTGACATACCATACCTACCAGTTTGTACTGTGGTGTCTTAGACTGGGAAAGACCTTGCGGATAGCACAGGAGCTGGGAAGTGGCAAATTCTTTTAAGCTCTGCTCCCATGCCAGCATCCTTTTCCTGCCTCACAACATGATGAGATGCTTTAAAGCTTCAGCCACTCCATCAATGAAAAGCTGGAAGGTATATCTGCTACTGATCCATTAACACTCTCGAAGACTGCTTTAGGGCAACAGCTTGACAACGCAACATGGCATTGTCACTGGGGTTTAGTGGCAAATCTAGGCTCTGCCGTGGTACTGTTGGTATGTGGCAAAGTAATGCCAGCTTAAAAACACACACTGACCGACTTGTTTCTATTTTAATTAGCATGCCACTCTTACCATAGATGGGCTGTATTTGGCAGGAACAGCTTATGTAATGTTTCCATTCACAATGTAAAACATTTGCAATAAGGCACCTTTTCCAAATAGAATTTAAACATTATTAACCAGCCACAGACATTCCTTGTCTGTGAACAAAACTGCCAGAACGAAACTGCTATGTCACACAAACTCAATTGCTGTTTGTACCAAAATCCATAGCAAGCCTAGAGACTCTACTTGTGCTCGTTAATTTTTTACTATTGGCATCCAAGTGTAAATTCTTATCCACATACTGTCACCAAAAAAATCTAAACCTGGAAATGCACTATGTAATAATGTAAAATATCGGAGTGGTACTATCAGTATTGCCCATAACTGTAAGTTTCCTATGAAATACATTTACTATATTATATATATCTATCTCTCTCTACACACACACAAATTCAGGTGCACATAAATTGATATTCAGTAATATCCACTCCCATTATCTTACACTGGGAGATGTGTCCCACTGAAGTTGTTCGGGGCCTTGAAAATTAAATCTTTACTCCTAATGTTTCTAGGTCCTCCTAGCAGACTAAAAGGCAGGGAAATGATGGTTACTCTTGGTTCATTGTAACTTTATCTTGGTTCAGTTTTAACTTAGAGAAACAAACGTAACAGAAATTCTGAGGTATAAACATAAACTCTGAAACGGTATTATACTGATCTTGAAATAGGATACTTGAGAATATAAAAAATACACTTATATTCCGCTGATGACTAAAATGGGTCACATTCATACATCTGCCTTATGAATAAAGGCTGCAAGATGAATAGAATCACAGAATGAATGAAACTGGAGCCTTTCTGCTCAAACCTGAACACTACAGCTTCACCATGGCCCGGAGAGATTACAAGTAGATATGTTTATACTTTATCCTCTCATATTGTGTCAAGACACTATTTTCTGTGTAAATTACCTATTTCAGTAAATCGATAAGACAGAGATGCAAATCTAATGCAATTAGATGCAGAGATGCAAATTACTAATCCCTCAGTTCTATTTGCTTACCCCAGTGGATGCTGGTTTAAATTTACAAATAAAATTCTATTCTGAATAACAAGCTGAGAATATAAAAGAGCAAAAATTGAATCATCATGCATAATCCTGGCTTTAGTTAGTCTATTTCTTCCCTAGCCTGTTCAGATTCCAGAATTTCATAAGCATGAAAAAACATTACAAAAATGGTAATACAATGTTTCCAAACTTTCTAAAACATTTACTTTTACTAGTAGCAGCTCTATGCTTGGAGATTTTCCCCAAACCAATTTTCACAAAGAAAATCTGACAGTGCCAAACTGACAGAGATTGTGTACCATTGTAAAGCACAGCTTCAGCTCAACGACCTCCACAAATGACTAAACAAATGAAAACTCAGTATTTTGAAATTTATTCTCAGTAAGTATTACGAAATGCAATTACAATGCAAATCTATCGGGGATTCTGTCATCCAATGCACAAAATGGGAAAAAAATGCAGAAGACTCAACAGAAAACGTTAGCTACATGTTTGAAATACAATTCCTACATAATCTTAAATTGTTTTAGCATTCGTTTACAGACATAATTAAGGTTTAACACACAGCAGAGTTGTTTTCCATTCCGCTTAACTGTATTAACTTTACATTTCATATATTAATTTATTACTTTACATTTCAGAATAGTTTGTCTGCCTGACTGTCCATCCTAACTCATGGATCTTCCTAACTTTGTTATTCTTCTAATCAGAGGAATTTATTCCTCTGCATAACTGCTATTAACCTATCTAGCATTGCAAATATCCCACCCAGTCCTAAACAAACAAGCGTTGTAGTGATGACCTTGTAGTTTGTCTTAAATTTTCCTCTGAGAGCTTCTTAAGCCATTGCTTTTTACATATATCCATAGCCGGTACCTGAATTACAGTCTCAGTTTTATTCTATGGGACACCACGATGCATACTGCAGCCCAGACCTCAGGTCCAGCCAGTGCCCACCCAGGCTGACCTGTATTGTCAAGTGAGACAGTAGCAGTAGCTATAAACTAGGTGGTTTTATATCCAGCCTCTAAATGGACATCATCCACAGTCTGGACAATTTACTCTGCACCAGGTTTAGCCTTGTCCCTGAAGCAGGCAACCCCAGCACACGCGGTTCAGAGCTGTCCAGAAGCCAATCTGCATGACGTGTGACAGTCAGTGTGCACACGGAGCCTCCAGTACGGCTCCCAGTGCAGTTTCTTGCAGACAGATTCTATTTCACATGTACTGCTCTGCAAACCTCAAGCCAGCATGTGGCAAGCAGGGATAATTTTCAGATTTACTTAAAAACCATGCTAATGCTGCAAACTAATGTATTAACAAGAGGAGGCCAGGGAGATAGTTGGGGAAAAAAAAAATATCTCAGTCTAATGTTTATAATTAGGCAGTTTTAGGCTGCCACTATATTTAATTTATTTTTGATGCATCACTAATCAGGAAGCCAGAGAACACATTTTCACTAACCACCAGAATGATGTTTAAATAAGAGAAGTCCAAGCATTATTTTTCCTTAAAAGACTCTCTTCGTGAGTAAAGCACAGTACTTAACTTTCTTTTTAGCCCTTTAAGGATCGATCAATCATATCCACAATAAAAAACATTCAAACAAGCATACAAGAAGTTAGAAGCAATGTAATAACAAAGAAAGGGCAGCACAGCTCCTGCTTGATCAGAATGCTTGCTTTTGTTTTATTAAAGTAACATTGGTGAAAGTAACTAGGTGAAACTAGGAGAAACATGGAAACATGGCCAGCCGATCAAGAGCTCTTGTTATCCCCCCAACACACACACACTCGGTGCCAACAAGACTGCACCTGGAATACTGCATCCAGTTTTTAAACCTGCTGCCGCTCCAGTTCAACTGAAGTGTGAAAAAATGGAGAGGATATGTTGGAGTGAAACAGAGATGGGCAGGGGCCAAGAGCTCGTGTCCTGTGAAGAGAGGCTGAGGGAACTGAACTTGATTAGTTTAGCAAAGAAGTTGTTAAAAGGCAATCTTTCTCTGCTTGAAGGGAAGTTACAAAGATGATGGAGTCAAAAATCTCATTAGAATTGTAGTAGATGATGATACGAAAGGTCAGCGGCCACCAACTTTAGCTTGGAAGGTTTAGGCTGGACATTAGAAAAGTGTTTTTCACTAGGAGGGCAGTGCAGCACTAGGAAAACTTACCCAAAGATCATAAATCTCTCTGTTTGTAAATGTATACAAATTCATGGCTCACCTGATCTAGCACTGGTGTTAGTCCTGCTTCAAAAAGCAAGTTGGACTGCACAACCTCCAGAAGTCAGTCCCAATCACATTTCTATGATTTTGTTAGGAAGTGTCTGGTCCAGTGTCAAAAATCTTATTTCACGGGTGTGAAATGTCCAGGTTATGTATGATCACCACTGCATTCCACAGCAATTATGCTAGATCTGGGGAGGGGGCTGCTCAAACACATTACACCAGCTCACTGGGGAAAAGAGAAGGAGTACAGAAGAATGCTCCTTCAAACAAAAGCAGCCTTCAACTAAACAAAGGTACGTATCAGAGATGAGTGGGACTACCTGAGTAGTTGGCAACTCAGCTGAACAGATCATTTAACTACAAAACTAAATGTCAAGATGTAATCTGAATACTTTAACTTGGTGGCCATGCACTGTAATGCAACAGTGACCTTCACACTGCCCCTGTAGTCTCAACCGCCTTGCTGTCATTTGGGTGGCATTTTGACACGTTGGATATAATCAAAACATATAATATTTTCAAAATTTTCAAAAAAAATTATTTTCAAAAAAAAACATCAAAAGCATGTGCCTAAGGTAAAGTACACAATGACAACAAGCATGTTTGTCTTCTCCCAGGTGCTATCCTAGCTTCCAACCATTTGCAGCTCAGGGACTTCCTAAGCCCAAAGCAGCTTCTGTGTGTTTAATAACGGTCAGTGGATTTCCCTCCCATGAGCTAACTATAACATACTTCTAACACACATAGTGTTCTGTGCTAGAATAAGGTACCAAATCAAGTAAGTTGCAATCATAATCACGCATTTAATTATGATTATACCTGGTCCTGTATTCATCCACCAACTCACAGAACATGTGTTAAAGTGGAATTCAGGCTTACTCATGCACAGGAATTTATCATTCCAAGCCTACCTCATGCACATTGCTTTATCTTTGGTTCAGACATTATAAGAGGAACAACTTAACCTAAAGAAAATAAGACATTTTCATAAGTGCCACGCAGCAGAACTACCACTGCAGAAATTTATTACCTAGTAGTTCAAAGGGAAAAGCAGGTTTTTGAGTTAGGATGTCAGCACGAGGAAAGGCATCTTACTCCTCTGCAAAACACCTGCTAGGCATACAGGAGGAACAGAGGCAAGAGAACTTTTGCCATTCATTGGCCCTACTTCCTTCCTTCCAATACCTATTTAAATACTTTTTCTGTTCTCCTATGTATTACTTCATTTCTACATGTTTCTCCCAGCCCAGAACAGCTAATAGAACAATTCTTCACCTTGCCTCCCTGCCTCAGCTTTGTGCTTTGCACCCATCACGATCAACTAGTTAGCACTGTTTTGTCATCTCAGAGTATTGTTTGTCTACATGCAGTAACTACTGATATGATTTCTAGAAAAATCTCCAGCATCAGGGACCTGACCTCTCACTGGGGAACCATATAAGGCTGCTGATACTGCATCATAGTGGGGATGCAGCACTGACTTACACTTAATAACTCCAAATCCATTGACTCCAAGTAGTGAGATAGGATCAGTGTGGTTTTGCTGTGTAGGCACCTCCAGACCTATGCCTCAGCAAGACCGTACCAACAAGCAAATGGATCCAGACACCTCCCCCCCAACACCCCCCCCAAAAAAAAAACAAACCACCTCCTTTCCCTTATTTTGAAAGAACTCCAGCTTTCAGAAAATATACAGTTTCTGTTTTTCCAGATTCTGTATGTGCACAAATTCATCATAATCATAACAAATGATTCCTCTATACCAGCCTGTAGCTAAAATTCCTAAACTTTTACACGGGAGGAGCAGGAGCTCCCCTCTTAACCATTCTCTATCTTCTGGTGTAAAGCTCTATCTACAGTTCAAGTTTCACCATGAAATAATCAAGTGTATGGAATTTCTTTTAGCAATCACATAGGAAGAGTATCAAAGCTTAAGTATATACTGTGTTATTAAATATACATCCAAACAGAAGAAACATCTTTAAAAGGGTAATACTGACAGTATCTGTGATTTTCTCTTTAAAATGTGCAGGCTTTGATACAATGATGAATATAGGTCGATTAACCTTGCTCCAGATTTATATGTATAACCAATTAACTAAATTAATCTTTCAAAAAATAACAGTCATTGGCATTATTCTTTGAATAATCCTTGTTTAGTTTCCATGACAGTATACATTTTAATGAAAAAGTCATTATAATGTAGCATAAGGCATAATTAATTCTGGAAGATTTTTTTGAGTAAATAGCTAATACAGATGCTGAATTCCATTTTTCTACTGGCTTTATTAATCCTTCATAAACCAGTATTTCCACTATAATGGCTTGTAAAAGCTCCACAGAAGTTTTAGAATTGCATTACCTGTCATCAGTGGTGTTAATCTAACTAGGATGTCATCATTTGTATGACGGGACTTTAACATTACGGTCTTTGAAACAACAGTTCCAGCTTTGTTTTATGCTTTGAAAAGGTGCATCTATATATAAGAGATGGAACATTAAACAATAATTATTTATTTTTTTCCATAGAAAATTACTTAAACTGTTTAGCTAACAATGTTGAGAATTTGTTTATTTAGGAAAATCTGCTTGGTCAATGCCTTAGTTCAAATCTAAGTGTCTGTAATCAAATTGTAAGATGAATTAATCTTTACACTGACAGCCAATTTTCACCGAAATTATGCCTTACAGATACGGTACAGCGAACTTTTACCCTAGGATTAGAATTGCTGTGCAAGCATATAATTCAGCTTCACAAACTCCAAACACCTTCACTGAGAAGTGTTTCTAGGGTATTTGCTGAGCTTATGCAAGACTCATTTAAATTCAAAGAGAAACACTAGAAAGATGAAATGAATCCCAGGTGCTCTTACACTCCAGAAATAGATGCTTTAAGACATGAACAAAGAGAATTAGTGTTAGCAAACACAGGAATCCTCTCTTCCCTTGGATTCCTCTTATTTAAGTGTATGTTTTTATATATATATATAGTACTATGGTATTCCTTCACCTCTTGATTATATACAACATTAGATTTCAAAGTTCTAAACAAACTTGTGAAAGGAAGTTTGTTACAAAATGTGCTTCTTGGAGGATACTGCTAGCTTCCAAATCCACAGCATGCTAAAAAGCCCCAGGCATCTAAAACTTCTCTGTCTTCTGAGAGAATATAAAATTGTTAAAAGCACAAGCTCTTCCCCCTTCTTTCATTTTAACTGATGGGGAAAATGTTCCAAGCCACCTTGGAATGATAACTATTAAGTGCCCAAGAAACTGGGTGCCTACAACTGTCCTCACTGGGTTAAGACTATTCACGAAGTGAATACAACTACTCAGCTATGTAGGATGACTCTTGAAAATAGCTTCTGAAAAAATTTTAGCACTTCATGAGTATTCAGGAAAAAAACCCCACACACGTAATTAGTCATTTATGTAAAAGGAGAATGGGATCTCTGTTCCTTGTCATTGAGCTGTGCTCCATGACCTGTTCTAACGGTACTTCATCACTAGGCTAAAGTCCTTTCTTTCTCCCCTGCCAACTTAAATGTTGAAATTTTTGAAATACTGTTTGTTGGTTATGACCAGGCAAGAATATTTCCTCATGTGGGTCACTGTGAATTCAACTGTTCTCTGAAAGAAGATTCACTACTTTTCCAGGTAATTTCTGTAACATCTTCTCCCCTACCTTGCATACTGCCACTGTCAACAAGAACCTTCTCCAACAGGTAGGCGCCCTAACATGCATTTTCTGCCACTGACAAGGACAAAGTCTTTTAAAAAAGGCCTTACTATGTCTCAGCCTATCTGCTTCAAAGGACTGATACAGTAACATGGGTGCAACAACATTCTATATTCCAGTAAAGAGAGTGCAAGAGATTGCTCAAAAATTCATCATTCCAAAAACCAAAAGAGAAGAGAAGGATGTGCAAGAACTGAGAAGAACATGGAACTTTGCTTTCAGACTGTCTAAGGCTGAAAGGAAGGCTAGGTACTACAGCTAAAATATATACTATATAAAAATAAATAAGCAGGTAAAAATGATATTATAACAAACCACAGAAACAAAGAACGTAACAACTTATGGTAAGAAAGTACCAGAGTACTCCTAGTAAAGAAACCGAACTGCAAATCCGTATTTTGCCAGCCATAGATGAGTGCGTGGGGGAGGGTAACCGACTCTAGCTTAACACAGCAAAACGATGGGTCACTATGGGAAGGACTTAAAATTGGACGGATATACAAATAAATGAAAATTTTGTCCGATTTTACATGAAGCCTTCGTGAGATGAAGCACACAGTGCTTCTTACAACGCCTTCATTAGGACCTGCCAAAGGACTTGATGGTTTACTCAAAAAGATAAGCTGAAGTAGAAATGATAACTTCAGTAAGCATTTGTTTCTTATAAGGAGGAAAAGCACCTTAATACTATCCTTTTATTTACCTAAGTAATTTTTTTTAAATTACCTATCAATTATGATATATGGAAAAGTAGAATTCTGTGAAATGCAGAAAATGACAAATGAAAAAAATCACCGGCCTTTTGTTTTCTGTGAAATGTCCTTTGAGGACTTCCCAGCGGAGCTGTGGGAAGGGCAGGAGCTGTGCCACTCTGCAGTTCCCCAGCACATCTGCGGTCAGTAGCTGTCAGGGAGGCTTGCTTAGGCCTCGGAATTACAACAGCAGCGTTCAAATCGCACTTCATGAACATGTCACTGGAAATCTATATTAATGCTACAACACGACCTAAATAGCCGCATTTCTGAAGCATTCTAATTTACTACAGCAGGAGCATCTCAAAGTCAGAAAAAGTCTTAGAAGGGCTACTGAGGAAGAAAAACCTATAGTGTTTTGGAAATATATAGCATTTTCCAGTCCCCAAGTAATACTTTACTTGGGTAGTGTCTGCTGTGCCTCTGCTATGTATCTTACAGTCTCCATTTTTAGCTGTCATGTGTTTCCTCAAAGGTTTTCTTTTACAGAAGTGTACACTCAGAAAAAAAGCAGAGCTATAACAATCATGTCACTGGTCCTACTGTTTACCATTATCTTCAAGGTTTTAGGGTTGATTTACATTGCGTTCCTCCCTATTTGACTTTAATTGTCTGCTTCAAGTTGTCAGGACATAACTATATCTTCGATTTGCATTGCATTAGGGGATCTTTTCCTTTCTCTATTGATCTTGTCTTATGGAGTAATTTAACTCAATTCTAATTTTCTTTTGCATGCGGGGTGCTCTCTATCCAAGGAAGTGAGTTATGTGTATTCAAGTGGTGCATCTTATGAATCTTGTTAAGCTTTACCGCCTTATAGCCCGCGCTGATGGAATATTTAATCACAGAAATGAGTTGGCAGATATGATGTACAATACGGTTAAGCCTTGCGGCATGTGTCTTCACCGGCAATTGAGAAACGGGTGAATTTGCCATTCATCAGTGCCATCCTGACAGCTTTGTATAACCTTCTGTTTTTTCACTTATTTATGAAGATTAAAGGTACTTTAAATCAACAGTTTCTCTGCAAATGTATCATCTTTATTTCAGAACTGGCCAAATTTTTCTTCATTTATTAGAAGCTAAAGGAACTTCTTGCACTGACTATGAAAGAGTTGGTACAATCTTAACATGGCAGCGTTGGAGACAATAATTAAACCAAGTAACTAGAACTCTGACTGTCTTAAGAATCAGATTTATAATTTTATAATCTTCAAAAACGCAATTGCTTCTTCTCCAAGTAAGGTGGCGAGGGGGAACCCAAAAAGAAAAATATGTTGCAGTACTCTATTATGACATGCAATAACTGCATTGCTCTTTTACTGTTCCATTTTCTAACGACTTTAAGAGACCTGCACAGAGCTCTTTTTTTTTTTTTTTTCCCCCTAACTAAATTGCTTAAAAGGAAGTTTAAATGTCTGAGAAAAAAAAATTATCTTTCAGTCAGTATAGAAAGTATGCATTTGATACAAATTCTAAAAAACCAAAAACTAGAACTGCCTGCAAGTATAAACAGAAAACCATCTGAAATACGTGAAGTATCTTGATAGAACTTTCTGCATAGGTGTGGTGGAGTGCATGTCATAAGTCATAAAATTAAATTAATACTCTTCTAATGGTAATTAAAGATTCTCATTAAGAAGGGCAAACACCTCCCTTGTGTTGGCAATAAAAATGCACTTGGGACTTTAGGAGGTTATACAAAAAAATCAATAACCTGCCATTTTATAATTAAAAGACAAAATAAATGTTAGGGAAAAGTCCAGTAAATTAGGAAAATTACCTTCAGGAGAGATTGAAAATATTGATTTTAATTTACAAACTATGTGAACTCTTCATGCCCTACTTCATGAGACAATTATAAGTCAGATTGTTAATTCTGCATACGTATTAGAAAATTGATTACTGTACTATGGGAATATTATTATATTTGTCATTAACACAAAGTCATTTATATAAAATGACTAATAACTCTGACTTTCTAATTTATGCAGGTTCAGGGTTGGTTCACTAACTGCTTAAACAAGATCAATGTTAAATTCCTGTTTTCAATGTAGGCATACATCAAGGAAGGAAATAAATTCTCCCTACACTAAATATAGCAATTCCATGAATGACAAGTTAGTATTTTTACTATACTGTTCCACTTTTACCCTAATTGGAACATTTTCATCTGTCTTAGTAGATGGCACCAGATGTATTACAGGCAGTTTTTGAAAAATAAATATCCGCTTGCAGCAGTAGTCCTATTTAACAATTTTTATCTCTTGAAGTCCCTTGAACTGACAAAAGATTTTCAGCTTTGTCTAGCAGAGGCATGGAGATTCCCCAGCTTATGTGGGCAACCTCTTCCCATGCTTAACCACCATCTGTGAGAAATGCTGTCCTAATACCTATTCTTTACTTGCTGCAAAGAACATATTCTGCATTTACCTCTTTATTCTCAATTACCTAAGTGTGTGACCATGGATAAATAGTTTTGGTTTTTAAAATATAATTAGGTATTTGTATCCAGTACATACACACAGACACAACTGAAAACCAGATCCAAATGGAAAACTGAAAAATTCTCAGAGTTTCCCATGGAAGTCATGGCAGACTCATACATGATTTTGGAACCTAAGAAAGGAAGGCAACTTTATTACCCACTAGAAACATTTGGATTTACAGCCATTATTTCTGACTTAAACGTAAATTATTAGCTTTCAAAAACTGGCTGTTTTGGACTTGCCAGCGATTATGTTTATGGGCAGGATTCAAACTCCTTAGAAATCAATCGGGTTTTGGAGTACAACCAGGTTTGTTTTCATTACTGTTGCTAAAGCACATTTGGAAACTGTTGCTAGCCATGACTGACTTCCAGCAGAAAGACTGTATCTCATTAACTCCAAATTGTAGACAGGATCAGAATTCAGTCTCAGCGAAGACTCAAGTGATATAATATAGATCTAAAAATATAAAAGTTTTAAGAAATGGAATAACTAAATATAAAATTTAAAGAAAAATGTTAAGAAAAGAATTATGAACACAGATATTCTATACTTAATGTGTGTCTATGTACATGTATATACCAAAAATATATATTTATAGATAGATTATTTTGTTATAGATAGGTTCTTTCTCACTAGGCTTAAATAATTCCTGGAAGAAAGTGTCTGTACTGAAATATAAAATAAAATGAGAAATAAAATATAAATAAAATCTCACGTAAGACTGGGATATTGCAGTACATTTCATGTTATACTATCTACTTCCCAATAAAAAGGTATTTCATATCTTCTACATAAACTTCAGTATTCCCAGGTGACTTAAAATCTTGCATCACAAATTTGTAAATGACTTGCAGATAACATGAATCAAAAAAAGAAACCAAATGTCACACCAAACACATAATCTGTACTTTCGCACATTGTAAAGAATACTAAAATAAAATATGGCATGGACAACTATGGAGTAATCCTTACCTGCATAGAATTCTGGACTATAAACTGCACCAACAACTGGATTTAATTTCCAGCCTGCAGCAAACAAAGACATAATGGAGTTAATATTACAATTAGCGATGATAATAATAATAATGATTTTGGTTTTGGGTTTTTTTTTGTATAGACATATACAGATAAAATGGCTTCTAAAAAGGTCATTTTAATAGAAGTTTTATAGGCAAGTTAGATTTCTGATCTTTAATAGCAGGCTCTGAAGTACACGAATAAGTAATGAAACAAGATATTCTCTGGACATGTAGTAGTGGTGTAAATTATCAGGTGAATTACCTTGGCTGCAATGCAGAGTTGCCATGGACTCATTCCCTTAAGTTATGGAACTAAGTCAGAACTAGTTTGGGTATCCCTGCATCATGCAGTACCAGACTAGATCAGTTCCTTCTCATTGCTTTCACTCTCTGGTTACAAGCCAGAGAGGCCAGAACAGTTCATTTACTGGACATAAATGTTTCTGATAAACTTGTGCTAGTGTAGGTTACAAGGCAATCAAATAATCTGAGCATTTTCATTCTATTCTGGGAAAAATGAAAGCGTAGACACTGTACAGAAGTGTCTCCTGTGACACGAGAGATTTGCGCACTGCGGGATCCCAGTTAAATGCTGGAGACTTTTTTTTCCCATTTGCATTTGTACATTCAGCTGTCTGCACTGGAACAGGACAACGACGGGCACACACCGACAGCGCCGGCAGGGCCTGCACTTACAGCTGATAAATGCTCTTAGCCTGTTGCTATGAAGTAGCTGGCATGTAAGAAAACGCTGCAGTCACGTTCTGCAAAGCTCTGAAGTGGTACAAATGCAGCCACTGCCTTCGTCTTAAATGATCACTGTCCTCCCACAGCTGGCATAAAACCAAAGTAGAGAAGCAGTAGATCTTCCGTATTGTGTGTTCTGGCCAAACTCCACCTAACTGTGTCCTTGCACCCAATGTGGCATTTCCAGGTAAGCCTGGAGTGCACAGGCTTGCTGCAGGAGCAAAGCCTGTGTTCGAAGAACGTCATGCTAAAGACGACAGTGCTAGAAGCAATTGAAGGGGAAGGGGTAAGAGAACAGCAGGAGAACACACTGGCAAACTCATTAGCCTTCTCAGCTGTGGTAAAGTGCCAATTACTGTGTTTTGCTCAGCCATGAGTAGACCCACTCCCAGTTAACTCCAAACTCCACAGAACATCCCCCCACCCACACTTGTTTTATAAGTGTTTGAACAATTATTTGAACTACTGGGACTGGTAAAATAGGGAGTTTCGAAAAGCACACTGGAATCAGAGGAGTGGGAAGCACCATTTGTAAGTGGGAATAAAGAAAAAATACCTGAGCAAAAGCATCTTGTAAACTCAAGAGCTATGGTACTTAAAATAGATCCTATAACTATGCTGCTGGAAACGAAATACAATCTGGGACAACAAGGCTTTTCAAAATCAGAAGAGCCAAGATTAGAAGAATTTAAATGCAAACCATACAGAGGCTTGTTTCTGCCTTGGCCATATCATGTAATGCAAAAGAACAGCAGAAAATCATAAGCCCATAACGCATGGTAAGACTGAAAGAGTGTAGTACAAAATCTCAATAGTAACACCAAAGAAAACTATTCCTATCCTTTAAAAATTGTTTCTCTATCTGGTGCACAGTAACTATTTACCAATAATTAACTGTTCAGTAACAGATGTGAGGGGTGTTTTTGAAAGGAAACTCATTAATAAAAGTTCAAACAGAGTAAAGAGCAGCATTGCACGCAACCTGTTCCGCAGAAGTAATTGCAGTTGCTGTACGTACCTAAAAGACAATTATGGAAGCTGAAAAATTGCCAACCAAGAAGGGCTACAATAGCTTTTCTCCTGAAAATATCATAGGATTTTTACCTGACCCTTCAATTGTACATACTACAGGATTATAGTTAGGAATGTCATGGTATAACAAATACTCTTAGTGAAATTTTATGTGACAGAAAATCGTCCAAATTTTGAGACTTTCAGTAAAAAATCTAACTTTTTATAGCTTAGGGAATATTTAATATTTCAAATTCATAATCTCCTCAAAAGACCACTGACCAACACCATTCAAAATGAAAGACAGGACTGAATTTCAGATCCGTCAGCTTTTGCTGTCAAAGAAGCTGACAGACAGTTGTCAGCTTCTAAGTTACACTAACAGTGCCACAATTTGTCTGAGAGAAAGAAAAAATCTTGGAAGACACACGTTGCTCATCACAGCTGAAAGACACTCTTGTACTTCAGTTCCTTACCTCTCTCACAGTGACGGCTGTCTCATCTAACTTTTTTTGAAGCTTATGCAGGAAATACTTCATTCATCGTGAAAATAACAGTAATTAAACTTAACTTTATCTTTGCCAGCTAGCAACGTGCTGGCCCATAGCTGTGGGTTAATCAAGTGTGATCCTAGTTGATGCATCTGAGCCAGCAGCTGCCAAGTAACCTTATTTCGGCAGCTGGAGGAGGCAAATTCCCTGCAGTGGGTATAATCTTGTGCTTTTTTCTTATTGTCACAATACCACTCCCCTCCTCAAGTTGAAATTATAAAAGGTCTAAACTTAAAAAACAAACAAGGAAACAGAGACTCCCCTCTGCCTGCCCCCAAAGCCCACCCCGTACTGTCATCCAAAGAAATGCATGTTAAGCGTGCTAAAGGGAAGAAAAGAATCATACTGCACAGTGTAACAAGCTTTGGTAGAAAGTGGGGCACAGCAGTGCAGAGAGGATTATTTTCACTTCATAGGCCAGACAGGCGCCCATGGCCGGAGGAACGCTTTGGCAGAAGAGACGCCCTGCGACACCGTTTGCTTTCCTCCTGTTTGCACACAGAGCGGGGGAGGAAAGGGGAGCGGGAGGGAATTTAACTGTGGTAATAGTCACTAGCTGTGATTTTGAATCTAAGTTTAGATCATCAGAAGCCTCAAATTCAAGGCACCACAAGTATAAACTTTAAAACATATTTTTCCCTCTACTGATCTCTGTTTCATGTTCCTCACTCATTGCCGCGGTTCTCTGAATCTACTTGCTCATAATTTGGCATTCCATACAACGCCTGGATGAACATCCTGAATTGCAATATGGGCATCAGAAGAAAGTCTAACTGTGAACGGGATAGGTTGGAACATTTAAAAATGCCTCTGAAATATTTTTGCCAACAAGTAGAACTCCTGACACTGAATTTATTTGCAAAGAAAAGGCAGTTCTACCTCCAAAGCACATGAGGTGAGCCATCAAAATCATCCTGTCTGATAACAAACTTGCATAAAAAAGCTCTCCTAGCAACTGAGCATTTATTAACTGCTCATTTTGGGAATCGTTGACAGACACTGGAAAGCATACTTATTTCAAACACCATCTAGGACACAAAAGCAAGCCACTTATTTGAATGAAGCTGCATATATTTAAAAAAAAAAAGCCTAGGTTTCTATGCTTTAAAACCTACTGACTTTTGCAATCATATTTACAACATGAGCCCTGTTATCAAACAACCACCAGTATTCAGGAATGAAAGACAAAACAAAGCGTATCTTATTTTTAAATTACAATAACTATTGGTGTCTGATGTTTTTATATAATACATGTGCCCCAGCTACGGTTTGAATACCTGCCAATAACATGTCAGTCACCACATACTCTGAGAAATAAAGCCACACGTTAAAAAAAAGAAGTGGTTCTGAAGAGAAAGGCATGCGCAAGCAAAACGTTTCTGTCTATCCACATCAGAAGCATCTTGCAAATATTAATACAGTTATAGAACATAGAAAAACTAGCCTTATATTCTATTTTAAAGATTGGACCTTTACTTTGGACAACAATAATCTTTAATAATCAGCTATAGCACTGGTTAATTCCTGACAAAATGATAAAGAACTAGAATCATACAATGTCAGGATGACTGATAATACAAGCACTGATTAAACTAAATGAAGCACCTTGCATGTCTACACTTTATTCCTTGTCGCTTGTAATGATTATGCAAGAAGAACATGATTCTCCTTGTGTGTTTACTTTAGGGGACTTCAAGCATTAAAGAAAAGTAAAAAAATAAAATAAAATATATCAAAATGTATGAACTACAACCAGAGTTTGTCTTGGTTAATACCCATCAAAAAGCACGCAAAAGAACATCCTACATGCAACACCTTGGATGTCTGGATTCACAAACATAAATACTAATTTTTCTGCACTGAACAGGGTATTTCATACTTCTGGTGAGATCTAGCCCAGATGGAACAGGATGGAAAATGACAGGCAAAACAGTTCAAGTAGGAACCACTTAACAGCATGTTTTCATCTTTCAGGTTTTGGATATTAATAAATGATAATGTATGACCTATGTAATCCTGCAGCGCAGGACACAGAGGTGAACCTCCTCTAAAATCAGACTCCTAAAAATCTCACATCTCTATTTCCAGCATTCCCTTCCTTCAGCACTGGATGTGTTGATATGTAACGTGTTATTTGCTAATTAACAGTTTGGTAGCCTTGGGACAGTATGAATTAAAAATATAGATCAAAATTTATAACAAAACTATTTTTATCCTTTTGTCATTACAATAGAGCAGACAAAGTTCACAGTATCACATGCATATAGTTAATTTAGCTCCTTATTGCAAAAGAATCTTGTTATGTGATCCAGTCAAGCTTCACGTCTCTTTCACTAGATTCAGCGAGATGTTTTAAAGCCAGTAAAAAAGGAGATTTTCCCAGCTGGATCATTTGCCAAGTTCCACATTTACATACAAAATGAGGAAGAAAACAATTTCTGAGAAAGCATGAGGAATTTCAGACTCTTCTCCAGATCATTTTAACTAGCTCAATTATCACATGTCAAATGAAAACCATTACTATATTTTATTTTTACTGTGGTAGGAAAAAATTATGACTCTTTCATTAAAAAATAAAGCCACTGTTTGCCCTGGGTTTTAGTAAAACCTCATTAATGATACCTCAGATACAGCAAGTAAGATCCATTGTATTTCAACAGGGAAGAACCTAATCTACCTGTGGAAACCTTTACTGATGTACATGTAGATTTCACCTGCTTTCTACCGGATGGCAAAACCTAAATTAAACTGAAAAGCAAACAATTATAACTACGCAGTCTAGTAAAACTAGAAAATGTAATTGCAATTAACTTCAATCGATATATTATTGTTTGACATGTTGAGTTTGGTACTTGTTAGAATTTTCTGAACTAGCAAATGCAAACAACCCCAGCACGTGATCAAACACTGCCAAAGGAAACATTTTTACATACATTATCCCAACTTAGATCAGTATTTGAATGAATTTTTTTAGATAGCTTGGAATTTAGATTTTTCCAGGGAAAGAAAGCTGGAAGCAGCACCCCTTACAGCTTGCCCTTTACTTCTAAGAAAGTGTGGAAGGAAGAAACAGAAAATTATCTTTGACTAGATGCGTGTCTTGATACTAAAAAGTATCTCAAGCCTGACAGAGACATTCTTCTTGCTGGTCTCCCTACTTCCATCATCCAAGCAAAATTGAATCCTCCGATTAGTTCATTCATCGCAACATTAACACTGCACAAAGCTAGAAGAGAATAATGCTTTCTGTCAGGTATATTTTCCTGTACAAAAGCCACTGTGGTTAAACACGCAGATTCCAATCAGGCAAAATGATGCATGCTATGCCCACATGGCTGTGAATTAGCTGAACTCTTCGCAGCCAGAATTTATGCCCAGCCATATGACGTTTTAGGTCGCTGGACAGCACCTGAGCCCAAGGAGACACGGACTACGACACTTCATGAGCAGATGAGTCCACCCATTCAGCAGAAGTGTAAGGCTTCACATGCACCAACATTAACACAAAGCACCCAGATCTCATGCACTTACCATTCGTGTAAGGGTTGACGGTCTTTTTATTTGTCATTACACGTGCTGTTGCATTATTTACCTAAGCACATAGAACACCAGATTAGAAAGGGTTACAGACAGAGTCCATGTTACTATTAAATGCATGCATTATTACTGCTATTAGTCATGTAAAAATAAAATGCAATTTAATTTATAGAAGGCAACAGGTGCATAACAAAATCATACTATTTATAATTACATTTACTTTCATAACCATTTTAACTTACAAATCATTTCAATAAAGCAACATCATATCATTTAAACTTTAATAAAAAGACATTAAAAGCAAATTAAAAGGTACTGCATAATTTAAGACTTAAGAGCATGCTTGTATTCCATGATAACACTGATACAATAAATACTCAAAACAGAAAAAAAGATTATATGAAGGAACATGCAGTGGAGTAGAAAGGAAAGAGACAAGGTACAAGGAAACAAAGAAAATGTCAAAAAAAGGGACAAACGAATTTTAGCAGTGTGCAACATAACCCTTTAGAAGAGAAGTACCATTGGAAAAGCAACATCTAGCATTCAACACTTGGAACAAGAGCCTTTTTCATTGCAAGAATTAACAAAATCATTCAAGCTTTAAAATCACAGCTAACAAAAGGATAAAAAGAGGGTGCATTATTTAACACAATATGGAGTTAACAATCTGAGTAAGATGTGCACGAAGTCATATCCTCAATCCAATCAGTGCCTCCCAGGCTTGCTTAAAACGTACACTCAATTACAGGCGTACCAATATAGAAAAAAATGTAGCATCAAGAAAACTTAATACAACAAGTCAAAAAAATTCACGTGGTATATCAGCGCTAAATACGTGAAACGGCAGATGGACTTCTCCACTTACCATTCAGCACCATCGCCAGCATGGGTATGTATACAGTTACCATGGTTACTGAGAGTTTGGTGAGGGCCCTAAGCGCTACCGTCGAAGGGGGAAAATGAAAAGGCAAAATATGCAACATCTTACTCAAAAGACGACAGCATTTTCAATTGGTATTTTTTTATTCTAACAAATACGACTGAGGCAGTATTGAAGGGGATCCAGTGGTATTAAAACACATTTATGTTGGTTTTTTAATAGGTATGAATGGCTCAGGCCATCCAGCCAAAGTAGACTGATGGTTTCATTAAAAATTAAATGTTAAAATTGATCGGTCTCTAGTCTGGCTTTGTTTTTTTTTTTTTTCTTGTACATCTTTTGGATGCTTCTTTCCAAATCTGAATTTTTTGAAAGCCACTGTGGATCCCACATCAACCCTGCAGGAAAAAAAAAAAGAAAGAAAAAAAAACCAAAAAAAAAAAACCAAACGAAAAAAACCAAAAAAACCAACCTTTTGTTTGTTTTTGTTTTGTCTGTCACACTTTTTCTTTTTTTGCTGTTCTCAATTTTTTTTTCTTTTTTTTGTTGGCTGGTTTTTGGAATCTACTGCACCCATTGATTTACAAAACATCCAAAATAACTTCAAAATATTAAAGCTTTCATTTTTTTTTTAATTCTGTCATCCACCTTTCAGCAATAATGATAATAATAATAATAATTACAAAAGAAATAATAATAAAAAACCCAAGTAAGGCCAGATTCTCTCTCTTTATATATAAATATATATATAAACAATGGGAAGGGGAAAGGGGAGCACACAGAAGACACCAATGATGCATCTGAAACAACAAATGAGAGTGAAGCAGACATTTATAAAAAAGATGAAAAGGAAAATATTTTGAACATGCACCTCGATTTTACGGCCCTCTACCACGGTGCCGTGTAATTTCTCCCTCGCCCTGTCCGCATCAGCACTATTTTCGAAAGTTACGAAACCAAATCCCTGCATGCAGGAGGGAGAAGGGGGGAAAACAACATGCACATTATTATTTCAGTCAATGACCACTTGTTTGCTTATGTTCTCTGTCTTTAATTTAATATTTTCTTGTCCTTGCTTCATTTCTGTAACATGCAAATTAGAAAAATTATAATTGTATTGAGATGTGCAATAAATAAGCGACAAATGTGAACAAATTTTTTCTGTCATCAGTTAGATAATACCCTCTGAGAAATTCAAAGAATGATACCAAAAATACCTTTCTACATGTCACTACAGAGGAAAATAAATCTAACAGTAAGAAAATGAAATTAAAATAAATTACAGTGTCTTCACATAGAAAAAAATGAACTAATGAGAAAAGAAAATGAACCACATTTTAATGACATGCAGATATCTCAACAAAATAAAAAACATGTGCACAAAATTCAACACTGAATGTCAATATACTCTAAAACGTTGCCTACTTAATCATGCTGTTGTGATCATAAGAAACATTGTTCCCATGCAACACTAGGGTAACTTAAACTTTTGTCAAACTATACAGCCTTTACTTATTTTTTTATAAAAGAAAAAAAAAAAGAAAAGAAAACCACCAACAAAACAAAAGTACTTTTAGAACAAAGTATAAACTTTCTTGTATTAACAGATCAAAGAAAATCACATGATGTGAATAGAAAAAGAAACTCTGATAAAGGAATAAAAATGCAAACGTTTTGAATAAGTTTAACTGGTTCATTTACTATTTATGTATATTACTTTCCACATATAGAACATGCAACTGGTAAAACTCCAGAATCCCGTGTTAGTGGGACAGGAGAATACTCGACAAGTATGAAATTCTGCTTCTGACAAACACTTTGCTTTATAATATTAGGCTAAACAAACATTTCCAATCCTACTAAAATACTTTTTCTTGTGCTAAGTTAAACAGTGTTTACAATGGCAAATATTTTTTGAAAAAATCAGACATTGAAAACCGCTTTAGAAACATACACCAACCCTTTGAAGTAATTCTTACATGAGCACTACAATGCCTTTGCATGCTTTCCCAAAGTTACCCGAACAAATAAGCTTCTACATCCTTGGTGTTTCATAACAAGAAACATTTGCAAATTATACATGGCCACTTTATAAATGGGCATTGCTGCACACATTGCAAGTCCTACTACAACCTCTTTCTTTACTGTTACTCTAGCTTGAACTACTAACTTGAGTTAAAGCTTTCCTCTGTCTGTTCTGTTCCTCAGCCATAAGCCATGCACCATGTCTCCTCATTCTACAGTCCATTCGCTAAGTTTTGTGGTCTGTATTCACCCACATACTCTCTGCAGTTCTACCTATTATATACATAGCGACTGATTTAAAAAAAAAAAAGAAAAAAAAAAGAAAAAAAAAGAAAAAAAAAAGAGGGGAAAAAGGAAGGAAAGATATTTATACATTCATTTATATGTTTTATACAGAGGAGACCAAATATGAAACTAAAGCAAAACTGACACCAAGTACTGAGAAAAACAGTGGATATGAACTACAAAACTGATTAATCGGCAATCAATAAAAAAGTTAAGAGACTATCAGGATTGTTATATGGGTTATTTGGGTTATTTTACCTACTCAATGAACACATTTATTTATGCCAGTTTATACCACAGAAAGCGCCATTTATATACAGCAGCAGTTTATGTTCCATTCTCTTCAGCTTAAACACATTGTCTGTTGCTCCTTTCCCCCTGCCTCGTTTAAAGCCACGCTGGAGCACGAGCCCAGCAGTGCTCTATCAGCAGCCCACTTCTAGCTGAAGCCATTCTCAAAACTCCTGATTCCACACATTTTCTCCACTCTACCCTCCACACTTCTAGCACAAAGTCACGACCTTGCTTGTCACAAAACACTGAGGATGTAACACACTTTTCCCCAAAGCACCAGGAGTGTTGAAAGTAAATCCCCCTCCTTCATACTAATGCCTATGTTTTAGATGCCTGCATAAGTTTTTCTTATACCTAAATCCACCCTCAACTTTAAACTTTTATTTCTTCAACTGCTTCCTCCCCTCTTGTAAAAGCTCTGTAAAAAAAAAAAAAAAAAGCTCATAATTTAAGATGCCTCTAAGTAAATTTCACAGTGGAAAACATCCCTGAACCCATCGATCCAAAGAGCCTAGCTCCATGCAATAGCATAAATCCCCCAATTCTGTTTGTTCTCCCCTCTCCTCCTTGCTGAACATCTGCCCCTCCTCAGACTGCAAACATTTGGTGGGAGTTGTTTAGCCGTAAGTTTGAATCAGTCGTCTTCGCTCACAGCACTACCAGCTAATTTTTTTCGAACGACTAAAGGAAAAGATAAAAACCTAATTATATTAAAAAATTAGAAAAAGATATAAAGTGGAGCCACAAGCCAAGATAAGACAGAAACTTCAAAGATTCTGAAAAGAATACTCATTGTAATTTTTTAATTTCTTATGTTGTACTTATTCTCATAATTAACACTATTCAAATTAAGTTCTTATTATTTATTCAAATCTTTAATTTTACCTAGATGACACAGACACTCAATCACATAACAGATTCATTCATCACACATTCAAATATCTACACAAACACATTAACATTAATTTTATACGCAGCTGATTCAACAGCTACTTTAGCTTAGCGTGCTATGGATTTTATTAACCGGTAATGCAGATTTCTGCATTTTAGTTTTAAAATCTGTCCAATGATTTAATAATAGCCAAGTTAGTACATGAGAAGGTTCTGGTTTAAATTCAGGAGGTGCTTTGCAGCTCTTTTTTGAAGAAATATATGTTAATATAATATATACTATATATACTAACACCTATGCGCACAAACAGATTTATGAAAGTATATAGGTACTATATAGCTGTATAGCACATTCATTTACAACTGTGAAAAAATGGTACTTGTTGATGTTCCTGTATCTTTGCAGCCTTGCAATTGCATCCGAGACAAAAGCCATCTGCGGCTCCATGGAGAGCTTGTGTTAGAACTGCAGAGTAGCGTTAAAATAGGCACAGTAATGGAAGCTCTACTGCAAATTTTCCTTCCATGGTCAGTGGGAAACACAGAGAAAGGTAAGTTACCAGCAGTTCTTCATGTTACTTTAACCAACAGCTTCAAGAATTGGCAAAGGTAAGCCTCATTTATTCAGCACAGGTTGTAAGAAAGATCTACGCCAAAACAATACTGAAATTCTTGCAATTCTCATAAAGAGTTTCAAAAGTCATCAGTGTTGCCATACAATTCTAGTGAAGTTATCTTAGTTATTATTATGCCCCCAAACAAACAGAAATTTTTAGTATGAAACTTGTATTATTTTAGGGTTTCTTTCATGGTGAGATTCCCTTCTTCAAAATTATTTTATACTTCACGGTGGTGCTGCAGCATTATGTGTATTGAATATGCAATTCCGCTTTTCTCAGCTATCATGGCATGAAAATGAGCTTACTTCTGTTGTTTTTACAGGAATATTTTAAAACATTATTTATTAGAACCAAAAGAAATAAACAAAACCAGAAACAAACAAACAAAAAAAATACTCTAGCAATTCTTTTATGCCAAACTGCAGCTAGAAACAAATTTGAATTTTGATCCTGCAAACTTTTTTACCTGTACTCAGTTTGAGACCACTTAGTAGTCCTTTCAGTTTCAGTGGGGTTTTATGAAAACATAGATAAGCACTGCCAGGAATGGGACTTTAATCTGGTGCATCTTAAATCCTACAGAATGGACATGAAATGATCAGATTAAGGAAAAAAAAATAAATTAACTTTTTATTTAATTGAGAGAATCTAAGGGTACTTCTGCAAGTCAAAATACTGTCGCTATACCTGAAATAACTCTAAACAAGATGAGAAGCAGCACACATAAGCAATGAGATGCATCACAGAGCTGCTTTGAGTATCTTCAGCAGCCTACTCAGAGCCAGTTCGGATGCACCAAACAGCACTGGATAGTCTAGAAGTATCTACTAAGAACAAGTCTTAGAGTCTGTAACGCAAAGTGTGTCACTGAGGTAGTGACACTACAAGCCCACCTAGGAAAACCTCTTCCTTGTGAAATCCTTTCTAGGAGCAGCTTGGTTTTAGCACAAGGCACTGGGATGTTTTCACTACTGTGAGACCACTGTTAAAAAACCCCCTCAGTCCAGAAATACCTCCTCGCCCCATCCCCCAAATACTTTAAAAAAGCCTTATACTTATGCAGTCCGATGCAGATGCGGTGGTTAGAAATCCTACATGTGTGAGACTGAATGGCTAAAAAAATATGTAAACCACCACGACCATGACGTGTACTCAGTTCTGCTCCATCTTCAACAGATGTCAATCAAAGGTGGAAAATGTGGGATGTCTATTGAAATTTAAAATGATATGGAGCAGGAGCAGGTTCTGAACAGTCAACATCTTTTGCAAACACTACTGAACAGCCACAATTTAATGACAATAAGTTTCAGCCACAGCAGGAGATTGTAAGCCACCAAATTCCATACATTTTGGTTGTTTACTGAAAAAATGGTAAATGTTCCAATTGGGTTTGGGCTAGCAGGGAAGGGTACTAATTAATGATTGTCAGAATAATTTTGGAATGTAAACCAGGAAATTTCAGCTATTCTGTTAAAAAAAAAAAAAAAAAAAAGGCTTTTTGTTTAGAATATAAATAAAAACACATTAAGGGAACAATTAACTGAATTAAGATATATCTTATTTAATAGAGATTTATGGTACAGATGACTTTTAAAAATGTCAGTATGTCTATAACAGGAA
Source organism: Ibycter americanus (assembly GCA_035590275.1). NCBI lineage: Eukaryota > Metazoa > Chordata > Aves > Falconiformes > Falconidae > Ibycter > Ibycter americanus. Next base: position 40,407,131 of record JAVJGI010000050.1, on the reverse strand, counting down.
AAGAATCCCACCACTAATAATAAATCATATATGAGAGTTAGAGGAAGACTGAAACATCGGTGGATAAACATTCTACTGTGTCTGACATGGCAGGAAAAGGAAAAAGATATCATGCATATGACATACACATAAACCCTCACAATGCAGCTAATATCATACATAGGTGAAGAAGACTGGGCTACAGTTTTGCACCAGGTAACGAAGCTAATGCAGTCATAGGCATTCTATCTTGCTTTATTTCTTAAATATTGAGTAAATTGAAGTATGCATTTAAGGCAAAGTAATTTTCAGAAAAAAATTAGATGTTTGCAATAAAATAAGAACTCTTTTAATCAAATAATGTTAAACTAGATTATTTTCAAAGGGTTGGTGTACTGAAGCTTTAACTAAAGAGGAAAACATCTGCACTTAGATAATCTGGAACAATCACATATTTTCTCAGTTAATCAGTAAAGAGGATAGTTATTAGGTATCATTATCATCTTTCATTTCAATAGAGGAAAAAATACCTGTACTAATACAAACCTGCCTACAAATATCTGTAGGAATGGACTCATCGTATAAAATAAACAAGATAATTATCCTTGAAGAATAAAGACAGCAGAAATCAACATTCCCATAAAACACATGACAGTTTGGAGTAGCTAAAATTACCCCCTTTAAAAGATATAAAATGAGTCCAATGATTTTCATGCTGCTTAGGAAACCGAATGACAGCTCCAAAGATGTTTTCACTAACATGGAATTTCAGATGTTATTTTTTACAGCAGTGCAGTTGTTTCCTTTTACTCACACAAATATTTTAAACAAATCTAAAAAATTCCATGGGTGAAATAAACTGCTTACCTTTGAGCCTCGCTCATTAAAAATAATTTCAACATCTAAGATTTTACCAAATTGCTGCAAAGAGACAGAAAAGTTACATGAAAATAAGATAACTTCAACACTTGTATCATATCTAGTACAAATGTTTCTTTCAGAAAAAGTGCACCACATAAAAAAAGTTAAAGAATATAAAGTCAAAGATTGCCAAGCACTAAAAAAGACACACTGAAGACAAGCCAGATCAATATTACAACTAAATCATACGTATCATTATACTTTTCACTGTCATTCCACACACGTATTTATGAACCTTAAGTTCAGTGAAACCACCTGACAAAGAGGAAACCATCATCAAACTGTGATCATAGTGAAGTGAAAGTCCCAGATTTCTTCTTTTATTTTGTCTTTGCACATAGCAGGTTACTTCCCTATGATCCATCCAGTCCCATCCGCCATCACAATTTCACAATTTTTTTCACACGTAATATGCTACTGGGGTACTTTGCTTGGAGTGTAATAAACATCACTAACGAGACAGGATTAATGGCTGCATGAGAATTGCCGCCCTCTGGTCATCCTTCCTTCTGAAGAACCTTTGGTTCAGAAGACTTCTTGCAGTTGCTTTGCAGGATAGGTAAAGGTGTTTGGTTACTTCTGCTTTACAGGAACAAGATTTAACCAGCTGGTAGTTTTGTTGTTGGCTTCAAGGAAGTGAGGATTTCTCTCCACCCTTGCTGAGAAGGGATAACCATTACTCCCTAAGCAATTCTTGTCTTACTAGAGTATAATTTGGAAAATTAGAATGGATACTGACTTGTTGGGGATTTTCCCCGGCTCACAATGGCACTTTTAGTATAATATTAGTAGTAACTGCTATTAGTCTCGACCTTAGAACAGCACTCACGATCATCTAGGCATTGCTCTCACACACAAAACTTGGCCACAGTTGCTGTCCAAAGAAAAAGACTCCACTGGACTTCTCTCAGTAAACTGAGAATAAATGTTTGACTTTGGCAGTGTTTAGTTAGAACGCTTTGTGATACGACACATTTTGTGATGTGACACTGTAACGTATCAGGGGCTCGCTTCTGTTATTTCATATGTCATTAACATGCAGTATGGATCACTGTTAACACTGATAAATGACACAATATATTAAAGAAAAAGCCTGAAATTAGAGACAGGCAAATGAAGAGTAATCTAACAGAAGTCCAAGGAACTGCAGAAATGAGCCTGGACTCCAGTCTTTTAGGATATAATAAACCATTACAGGCCAGAAAGGGCAGTATTCCTTTTCTAGCTTATTGAAGTGTTTCAACTTGGTTATGAAAAATTCACCATCGTTTCTTATCCCTTGGCTTATTTTATGTTCTTGCACTCACCATCTAATCAATATTTTAACTGCAACTTTAGCCTATAAGCAGACATTGACTTAATGTTTAAACAATCCTACCGTGCTGTATTTATGGCCATGTAAAAAGTTCATCTGCTATGCGTATAACACAGTCATGATGCAGCGTTACCATATTTCATATCAGATATTTCAACACACATTTGCAAAAATTTGATTTTTCTACCAATTCAGAAGCTAAACGTTTACTGTTACCAAGTCACTCTAAAGCAGGAAAACTCTAGCCATTCTCCAGTGTTAGTCTTTCGAGACCTAAGACTTAGAAATACTGAAATTTAGGTTTTATTCACTTATAAATTACTACAATACCTGAAATCAGAGACATCCTTTCATTTAAGGTACTTTCAAATAAAATCCATCTATTTTAAGTGTTTGTGTTTTTTTAAAATAAATTTTCATATTTTTCCCTAGGTGGTTAATTATTATGCCTTCTGCTATTTTGCCGGCGAGCCGTAAACTGTATTTAGGAGAGGTTACTTGTAGCAACTCAGATATGGCAAAACAGTCACTCTCATTTTCCAATACTACACCAGGATTCTTTTTCAAGTGACTGTTTCCTTCACTGCATAGAAATAAATACTGCAAACCACAATGGCTTAACTCACATGCAAAGACATTAGAAGAACTTAAAAATCTGAAGTAAACACGGAAGCTGGAAAGAAGTATAGTGCCATGAAGTACTTGGTGCTGCACTGTGTAACAAACCGTAACGCAGAAGACAATTAAGTTTTCATGAGTCAGAAATAAGAAAGCAAGAGTAACAAAAATAGTTAAGAGTACTAACTAGGAAAAGGAAAAGCTGGGTTCTAACAGCTGATCAACTACTATTCCTAGCTTTTGTTTAGTGACACTTTAAAATAAACGTAAATGTTCTTGGAGCAGGGAAAAGACACATGGTCTAACCTCTAACAGTTATGAGCCTAGAACTGATGGCACGTATCTGTGAAATACAGCCAATGCACTTGAAGGTAGCTCAGCTGGCCTGGGTAAAAGCAAAAATGCAGAGACTTATAGAAAAATACTGGCGAAAACTTCAGAAGCTTACAGACCTACAATACCTGTGGGGATGGGTGAGGATTCCTACTCCTGGGCTTCCTGCTCAGATTCAGCCCATGTCTTACTTCTATAGATTTGGGTTCCTTGCTCATGAGGTCAAGCATTGATGATTTTACATCGTGCTCTCCAAAATCAATAAACACAGATATAGAACTCCAGAAGCGTACAGCAGGAATATATATGTATTCAATATTTTAAGCCAACGTAGCTTTTTTGGAATGTAATACAAAACACAATACATAGAATACACCCAGCTGTATCACATATAGTAGAATCAGTAGAATTTCTTTTCCCAGTTGTGGCTGGCAAATCAGATGTTTGGTTAGAAATAAATGAAACCAGAATCTTTACTGAAAATGGTTAAACAGCCTAAATCAGACATACTGCTCTCATGGTTGCCTATAATATAAAATACTTATTGCACTGCAAATATGAAAAAGCATAAATAAAGTATGAGTACTTACGCCAAACATTTGTCTAAGATCTGGATCCCGGAATCTGAATGGTATATTTGAGACGTGAAGCCGTTTTGGCTGTGATTTGTTTTCTGTATTTTCAGAAGATTGTGTCTGTTGCTGGCCATCGGTCTGTGCTGCATCATCTGTCTGCTAAAAGGGTAAAGCAAAATAAAGCACACTGTAAGTATTTCTGCCATTTTCAATATAAAGTGGTGGGCTTAAATTCTCAAAAAAATTACTAAAAAGGAGGTAAATCTCCACAAAGGTACTGAAGAATACCAGAAGTTGAAATACATGAAAATCAAACCCATTTCTGTATCTGTCTCAACAGTATACATTTTCAGTGATATTTTTAACATGTATTTAGAATAAACTGGAGAATAGAAAGATTATTTGTTGATTTGCTTAGTTATTTTTAAATAATGAATAAATATGCCTTCCTATATTATAAGACTGTTGAAACCCCTTTAACCTCATCAGTGTTTGCCAATGGAAGAAATTGAATCTCCATGTCCAAACAACAGCCTACTTGCAGAAGCAAGCTATACACTTTCAAATAAGATTAGTACTTTCATTTAGAGGCCACTGGGACTTCTACACAGGAGGCAGGTAACACATCACATCCTAGCTGCCATTTCATAAGCAGTGCTGATGGGCACTGGAGGGTCATTTTGTCTAGATAAATGGTCACCATTATGGAAAAGGCCTTGAGTTGTGAAAGGGAACAGAAGTATAATCAGCAGTGAAGGTTGCTTGACATAAAAGTGAGACCCAGAAACAAAGTTTCACAGATTCTCTTTCTCATCAAAATAAGATCGTACCATGGTATTTCTTACAGGGATATTGTTCTCTAGTTTTAAAATGCTATTTTATAATTGAAGGACGTCACTGTGTACTATAATTTAACAAACAAGCAGAATTATAAACCCCTAGAGAGATTAGGAAAAAACATAATGTCCTTCATCCAAAAAGTAAAAGTAACGAATGCTGGTCTTTCAGTATATTACAGAAATTTCTCATCTGTGTTCTTTACTTATATCATACAGTGCTTAAATAATCACTGCATGTACAGCACACATTCACTAGAAAAAGGTTTTGCATAGCTGTGTAAAAACAGCATAGTGGTTGGGGTTTTTGGTGTTTTTTGTTTTGGTTTGGGGTTTTTTGCACTGATAGAGGGGATTTGACAGAAAAGAGGAAAGAGAATAGTTGAATAAAATAACAAAGATCATCTTATAACTGTTACTCTGTTTTCTCTGTCCTTCCCCTTCCTTCTCACCATATTAATCTTCCAAGCATTCCTTTTTCTCTTGTGTTCTAATGTTACAGTTCAACTTTACTTTACGAATTTTTTCTTTTAAAAAAAAATGAGGAAGTCTCCCATTTCCTGCTAGTATCAAATTTCTTTTAAGAGACAACAGTTTAAGCAAAATAAAACTGGTTAAATAAAATAAACCTTACCACACAGTTTCAATACCAATAATGCTGTTAAGGAGGAAGCAAAAGAACTCAAACGTAACACATCATTTACATCGGCAAAAACTACATACAAATTTAATTCTAGCAAGTTACATTCAACATCGTCTTCCCCAACAAATGCAAATGTTCTCAAATTCAAAGTACAAACATGTACGATTTCCTGTACTGCCCATACTTTTGTGCTAAGAACATTTTACAAACAGAGGTCCTTACATTTCTGCAGAAGCATCAGTTCACTGGCAGTGTCTGCATTTTACGGGATGCGATGATACTCATACACAACTACAAACTTCTGTGTGCACTAACAAATGATTTCAGGTGATCCAAACAACAATGGGGAACAGCTCAAGTGTGAAACTAAAACTGAGTCACTGCCACTGCATCTCTTCATCTGCTGCTCCCTAAACTCATGGCAAGGGTCCCACAAAATAAATAGTTCATCTTTACAAATTTCTAGTGATTTAAATACTAAACAGAGTATATGGCTGATAAGAGACAAAAACACGTGCCATGCTATCTCTTGCTATCTAAAACCAACTCAAAAATTCAAAGTTTAGATTTTAGGCAACTGTTCCATCCATAGACACCACAGAGATTACTTTCTACCTTCAGGCCTTAGAAGGCGAGGAATATGAAGCAGATATGGTGTATGAGAGCAGGTGGGGGATCAGGGGCTGGCAACTCCGGAAATACAACACTCTGGAAGAATTTAAGGTCAATTAGATTAATCTGAAGAGAATTAGAGAATTCTGAAGGTGCTGTTTAGCTTCAGGAACAAAGGGTGCCCCAGGAAGAAATTATATAATCAGTGTATCGTATAAATGCAAATTGGAAGAAGTAATTTCTGTTCATTCTATTAATATAAATGATGAGAAACAAGGAGTAGGAAGGTTGAACTGTGCACTATTAGCATACCAAAACATCAGGAGCAACTTCGGTACCAAGAAGCTGAACAGAAACATTGCCAACAAAAAGCCACTGAGGTTTCTGAAGATGATGTTAAGATGAAGGAGCTACAAATTACAGGTGAAGTGGGTAAATCCAGGTACTGTTATTTTCTGGGCATTTCTTTTTTATTTTACCTATTTGTTCGCAGAAGCTTGAAATTTACAGTTTCAACAAAGAATGCCTCAGAGTTTTGGCAGTGAGGACTGAAAACCAGAAACTTCAGAAAGTCACTATCATCGAAGATTCACACCTGTAAATGCCCTTAAAGAAGTCTGTGGCAGAATTAACAAAGCTAAACCATTTCAAATGTATTAAAAGGCTTGACAACATAACAGTTGCTTTACAAAGTGTGTTATCATCCAGAAGTCTATGGACATGCCTAGGAGATCTGGAGAACGGTAAGTGCAAACTGAAATTGGAATATGAAGCTTATACAAAAATTTCCAAGTAACAGCAAGGAAGTAAAATACACATAGGACAGAAGACAGGCTGGATTTTGCAGGATCCCAGAAAGGAAAGTTTCAAAGCCCTGTGGACTCAAAGAGCTAGAATGCAATTTACCTTACACATACATAATACATTTCAAGAGAATATTTTCATTGCTAGAGGATCTAAAGACTGGTTTGATATTTCTTTAAAAATTAATTGAAGTCAGTGTAGGACATTAGCCTTGCTACATCCCTGCAGTCTTGTATGCAATCAGTGCAAGTTCTGATCTGTTACGAGTTTGGTCTCTTTCAATACCCTCTCCTGACTCAATCAAGCAAAACAGTATGCTTTATGCAAAAGAAATAAATAAACAACCCCCTTAAGCCTTATAATTAAATAGAAATTACATAAAAGGGAGTATAGTCTGTGTGTGTTTTCCCATATGACCTAACTGTTTTGAGTACAAAGCTGTATCAGAGTTACCTTCACATATCAACAAGTCATGAATTTAACTCTGTGTAAAGATCACAATTGATAAACCAACTATCCAACACATTTTACCACTGGATCTATCTGCTACCTGGTGGTCCTTCCTTTTCTTTGTGCGTGTACTGGGGTTTTTCCAACAGTAGTTGGCAACGTAAATTCACATACAACTTGTAATCCATTATAATCTTGTTTATGGAACTGCTTTCTAACCAGTGATTTTTCATGCTGTATTTGTGTAGTTTATTATTGCTGTGTAAACACCTTGCATTTGATGTTTTTGAATAGCATCTTATTTCTCCAGACAATACCTACAATTTATCAAGATTACTTTGAATTCCAATCCTGTCCTGCAATGTACTTGCAGTCCTTCCCAGCTTGGTACTGTTGCAAATTTAGTAAGTATATGCTCTATTCCATCATTCAGATCATTAATGAAAGTACTGAGAAAACACTGAGTCACCACAAATCCCTGCAGAACTCCTTTTAATAAATCTCATTTTGATAGCGAGCTGCTATTTACAGTTTCTAGTTTTTCACCCAGCCTTATTGTACTTGCACGTTTACCATATTTCCCGGTTTGCTTAAAAGCATGTCTTGTGTGGAAGTGTCAAAGCCTTACAAAAAGAAAAATATAACATTCAATGCTTCTCCTTTGTTCACAAGGCCACTGTAGAAGTAAAAGACTGTATCTTTTTGATAAATCCATGCTGATGGCTATTCTTCTTGTACTTTCAGGTGTCAAAAAAAGCAGTTCACATTTACTTGTTCCAGTATTTTCTCAGGACTGAAACTCTGATGCCAGCACATCCCTTTAGCCTATATAACCAACACTTCTCTCTCCTGCCTCTTTAAAAACTGGCATTATGTCTACTCTGCTCCAGTTCTCCAGCACCTCTACTCATTCTCCACAAAGTAACAGAGACACACATTAATAGCTCCAAAATATTATCAGTTTAAATACCTTGAAATGGAGCTAATTAGAAACAGTTAACTGAAAAAACCAAACCAAACCAAACCACCACCACACCTAACGTACCTGAATAATCTTTAATTGGTTTATTCCCTCTTTGAAACTGACAACTTTTTCTGACAGCTGGGAAATCACTGTGATAACCACCTGGCTGAGGCTGACCTGTACAGTGAGGGATCACGCACAGAGGAAAGGTTCTCTTACCCTTCTTCCCAAGACTGCATTTCATATTCACGCTCAAAGAATCTCTCTAGCCTGGCATCAACTGTAAGTTTCTCCACTCCAGCTTGAATTGCCTCCAGAAGAACCTCGCTCCTGGCTACCTTTCGTACAGTCAGTTGCAGAACTTGTCACCAGCACATTCCAATAGCAATCTCAATTGACAGTCAGGCTGCAGGAAGCATCAAATCACCTGAAATCCCTATTATTCACGAGTGTAGTACTGTACCTCCAGTTGCCTACTAAAGAGCTCGTCCATTGAATTTTACCAGCTGGATGTCTATGATAATTTTCAGAACAAAGAAGTCCTTTTCCCTCTAATAGTTATCCAGAGGCTTTTAAGGGTCTCTCTCCTACAATTGTGACCTTGAACAAGGCACCCCCTTAAATTACAAGGGAACAATTCCTTTCTTGTCTGCCCTTCCTAATCAAGATTTACGACTATTTTCAACAGCATACAGTTTTTGCAGGTATGAATTTTCAATAAAGTTTTGATTTTTGCTTTTTAATAGCATTTTATGCCCTTCTATTGTGACATAGTTGGGCACAACGGCATCACATGAGTACGCTGTGACCCAGCATGTGTGGACACAGTACAATATTTATTACAAGGCATCAGTAAATACCCCAAAACAGACTGCTTCCATTTACAATACCTGAGGTACGGAATTTCTGTGATACTGTGAAGTTTCTTAACATTTCTAGAACCCTATATCATGCTTTATAACTGTTAAAGCTATTAAAAAAAATCCAGCGTGTAACAGTTCAAATAACTTGAAAAGAAGCAGTTTTTCGAAACAGGTAAACCAAGCAGTAAACCTACAAATGCACAGGGAGTTGAAAGCACTGGTAGTACAGACCCCTAGTGCTATAAGAAATCAATGGTAACTGCAGGTTCTCAGCACCCTTGAAAATTACTACAGATTGGCTTTTTTCCTATGCATGTCAGTCAGTACTGTATCAGGTTAGTTTGTAGCTCTGAGGTTTAAGATGTCATTTGTCATCTTCACCGAAAGGTCATTTCCACTGATTTGCTGCATGACTTTTTTTCTGGTTCCACTGAGAACGTATTTCTAATTTAAAAAACCTAATAAACAGTTACATATTTAGCAGATTATTGATGAGTATTGCCCGGAGGGAACCACAGGATGAAAACTTTGGCATCCTATTGACTATAAAATAACAGACAGTGCTACAAAATCTTATTTATGTAAAAAACATTTGCTATGGATATTTATTAATACACAATTGCACACAATTGCAAGTTTCCAGCACCATTTCATGTCATAAATGTTAAAATAAGTTGCTGAAACTTGAATCCTTTAACGACTGTTGATTGCATTTGCAGGCACTTCATACAGAATTGAGATGCTCAATTTTCCATAATAATTTCTCACTCAATCGATATCTGTGCGCTAAACAAGTTTAATCTTGATGAAATTTAATTTAGGTATGGACAACATTCAGAGAATATCATGTGAGGCATGTCTACATCTCTACCCAGAAATATGTCTTCGTATGTCAATTTTAATTTATCATTTCAGAGAATAAATATTCCTCTCTATCTTAAGACCATATCTCAAGCTATTATTATTCTTTGGTAGTTCTCTTTATAGTTCGCTTTTCTCTCAACCTTTGCCCAATCTTATTCAATACATACGTATCTCCATTTTAATAAAAATTAAATTTTGCATTGTTATCTCATAAATATTGAAGAGAAACTATTTAACAGGAAAATTGATGATATATATCTAACCCCTCAAAGAAACAAACATCATGAAACCAACTCCTTGAGCTAGCCATTTTAAATGAAATAGATATGCTCATAATATTGCCTAAGTATAGAATCACATTAATATTTATCACTGAAATTATCAAACCAGCTACCACAAGTGTGCGGAGGTGTAACTGATAATAACAAAGATTTAAAGAAAACTAGTACTAAAATCAGATGTCTTTGTATATGTTGTTTCATTACAATATCTGAAGTCATTCTCTGCCAGTTTGAAATATACTTAGGAAAAAGTGACCCAAAGTAAAAGCCTTCACTAGTCTGCATTCAGAAAACATTGTTACTGAAGCTAATGAAAGTTACATCTGACATAAAACTTTCCTTTGAGTCTCAGTCGTCTTCAATATTTACACATACTTGCTCTTCTCTCTCTCTCTCAGGAAATCAGCACCTAGGGCTGTCATACCCCTTGCCATTTCTGATCAAACCACACAGGCTGCTTTCCGGCTCCTATTCCACCACATATTTGCAATTATGAAATGTTAACAAATCTTAATATATGGTAGTCTTAAAACTTATAATGAAAGTTATAAATACATAATACAAAATAGAAGACCAAATTCTCACATACACAGAAATTAATTGAGATGAACTCCCTTTATTTCAGTGAGCTACTGAAGTCTTAGGTGTTAGAATAAATCTAAATTGAAACCATTCTTATAGGTAAGCAAACGCAGATCAAAGAGGATGTTTAAAAACATTTTTTTTTAAATTTCATATAAGATACTTTCAGTATAAATATAAGGTATACTTTTTAATCAAATCCATCATCAGGGCAGTTAAAATTAAATCTATTGTTTTGTAAAGAAATTCTTTACCAAAATACTAATTTTTTGTCTCCCTAACTCAGTTCTACAAAGAGAAATCTTCTGTTCTTTAAAAAGACTTCACTCAAGTTCTTAAGGACTTCACACTTGTCATGGTTTAACCCCAGCCGGCAACTAGGTACCATGCAGCCACCCGCTCATTGCCCCCGCCCCCCGCGCCCCCAGCGGGATGGGGAGGAGAATCAGGAAAAAGATAAAAGTCAAGGGTTGAAATTAGAACAATTTAATAAAATAAACAGCAACAACAACAACAATTGTAATGAAAAGGAGAGAAATCAATTCCAAAGGGAAGGGAAAAAACCCAAACAAGTGATGCACGACGCAACTGCTCACCACCCGCTGACCGATGATGCCCAGCCAGTGCCCGAGCAGCAATTGCCAGGGCCTGGCCGACTCCCTCCACTTTATATACTCAGCCTGACGTTCTGTGGTCTGGAATATCCCTTTGGCCAGTTCAGATCAGCTGTCCTGGCTGTGTCCCCTCCCAGTTTCTTGTGCCCCTCCAGCCTGCTCGCTGGCAGGGCCAGAGAAACTGAAAAGTCCTTGACTTAGCTTAAATATTACTTAGCAACAACTAAGAGCATCAGTGTGTTACCAACATTGTTCTCGTACTAAATCTAAATCACAACATTGTACCAGCTACTGGGAAGAAAATTAACTCTATCCCAGCCAAACCAGGACAAGCCTAAAGTCAAGTTCGTAAAATCAATTAAAACCACAATATATTTATTCTGGGCAGCCTAGCTTTTCCAGAACTGTCACGAATACCAATTCTTCTGTTTTCACTGAAAGGGGGTTAAATGCAATGAAAAATGAGGAGTACCAGTTATGCTGCAAGTTTTTGGAAGTTTAGCGATTAAAAACTTTCCTTCTAATAACTGGCAACAGGCATGTATGATTCTTAATAAAACCTGTAGTGATTATGCAAGTGCAGGTAGTGGCCCACGCTGTATGCCTGAAGCATCTGTCCTTTAAGAGCTGCTGCTCCTTTTGGGGCAAGTGAACCGCCAAGACTCTTAGATCATTCCATCTCACAGACAAAGAACACCTGATCCAGTGTGCTGCCTCAGGATCAACCTGCATTACACATTTCTGATATCAGAAGAAACTACCTTAGTTTACCAAAGAGTTGTAAGTTAACTGAAAAGAACCATTTTGTAAAAGATTTCAACAAATAATTTTTTGTTGTTTCCTCTTCTAGCTTTTTCCAAAGAATTGTGATTATTTATAGATGTGAAGAAAACTGCTGAACAAGATGTTGTTCTGGAAAAAATAAATTTTAAAATTTGCTATTTGGAGAAAATATTATCTCCCCCACCTTTTTCTTAAGACCTTACTAATCCAAATTTGCAGTATATTTCACCCAGAAATACATTCTTTAGGGGGGGAAAAAAAAGGTATCCTTTAAAGCCTTCATCCAGCTCTAATACAAAGCCATTTCCCCAGGTTACTCCTCCCATCCTTAGTACTTGTGACAAAGGCACCGCATGCAATAAACCAGAATGGTCAATGAACCTGAAATCAGAGAGGGCCTTGTGTACTTTGGGCAGAAAAAACAATTCCATTCTCCTTCCCAGCAAACACAAATTTTCTGTATCCTTTTCCTTCTATTGTTGAATACAGTCAGTCATATAATGTTTCTTACACTGGAACTGTGAGTGTTAGACTTCCACTCCATTCTTTTTCCTTGAGTAATCTCTTTCATTTTCCACAAAACAATGGTGGTGTAGACAACATCTTTCACCCTCAAACCCTGTTTTAAAATGTAATGAAATGCTGTCACAGAATAGCTGTTTGCATGCCACTGCAAAAGAACACTGCCCTCAATCTCAGCTTTTAAAGAGTAAATGGAGCAAATGGTAGGAATGCCTAAAATTGAACTAAACCTATTATCTCTTCCTGGACAAACTAGAAACATGCTGTATTCATATAACTTGAAAAAGCTTTACCAAGTCTTGATCATTCTTCTATAATCTGTAAAGAAATACCAAATGGTAGTGTATTTTTTAAACCCACACCAAATCTAGAGAAAGAACAGCCTAATTCTAGTAGGAATAACCTGTAAAATATTGACAAGAAGAAAAGAAAAAGAAGAAAAACAATGGATTATTTTCTAAAATATACTCAGCAGCAAACGTAGGTGCTTCGCTGAATTTCTCGTGTACACATACCCACATAAGGGAAAGCTCTTTAGATTTTTAAATTATTTTTTTTAAAAAAAGCTTATTAAAAAAACATATATATATATATATATGCCTAAAACAGCACCTGTTTTTTCTTGCTGCACCAATCAAGTTATTTCTCAGAGAGAAAGAGCTTGTGAATGTCTTCTAGGCATTATTTGATTAAGTTGACAATATTATGTGAGCAATGGTTGAGTACCCACCGTGCTGTACTTTTGACCAAATTGATTTGTGTAATGAACACTTGCTCTGTCTCTTCTCTAGCCTGAATAGGGCTCTTGATTTAACCAGTGGTGCTGGAAGCCAAGTGAATTTACAGCCCCCACAGTCATTCTCTCTCAATCTGGAGAGAATAGCAGCAGCAGTACATGAGCAAGCATAATTCAATACATTGTGCTATAAGCGCAGAAAATAATATCAGAGAGCTCTGCAATATACCTGTTTGATTTGATTTGTAAACCTGATAAAAAAGCAATCGAGAAAAGTTCAGCAGAAAAAATATATATGCGTCCTGAGCAAAAATATAACCATACTGAATGTGTACAAAGAACTGAAAAAATCATGCATAGTAAATCAACTTCATACTTTCCTTGGATAATATTGCACATTTTCCATTTAAAAAGGATCTAGATTCTGAAAAGTTACCTTTCCATTAAAAAGTGAGCAAAGAGAATAATTTAAAACTGAGTTTGGGGCTTTCTGAAAATACTGTTTCCCAAATATACTATGAACAGCATACTGACAAACGCAATGGGCTTGTACCATTCCTGTTTTCTTAAGTAGATTGTCTGACTAATTAATCATACTGGTTTTGGTAAACTTATTTCTGAGAAGTCCCAGCTCTGCAATGTGCCTCCCAGAAGCATAACAACATTGAGGAAAAGGAGTTATCTACGCAGATACATCTGTTTGTACTTAAATGTTTACACAAAGGTGTTCACATGGAAAAAAAAAAAAAATCTATCACTGTGCTTTTTTACAGCTGTGATAAACATTACCACAAGTATCAGTGACTTTTCTTCTTTCCTTGTCAGCTGCATCTTTTATCCTTTTCTCATGAGTGAAGATCAATAGTAAAGTCTCATTGCCTTCAGAATATTACAACGTGAGATTATTTTTTCAAATCAGTTCTAAAGATAAAAATATTCAAAGTATCTCATACTGGAAGCCATGCAGCTCATGCCACATCAATTCATCCCCTTAAGAATCCATTTCTGAAGACAATGTGCACTGTTCTTTGTTCTGATCTAGTGCAAAAGGCACATAGATGTGGGACTTGCCATTACGCACAAAGGAATGTAATAGTATAATCATGACTGCATTTGATAATGTTGTAAATTTCTAGTGCAACTATGAGGATTTCATACTGTAGGAATGCTTGGTTTCACGGACAGTGACACTTAAACACTGCATGGGAAACCCTGGCCCTCTTGTTTTCAGTGGTAAAATTCCCTTTTATTTCAGCTGGGTCAGAACTCCACCCCAATACTATAGCCACTTGATAAAACAATTTCACCATTCCCATCAATTTCACTTGATTTCCCAGATTACAAAAGGTATAATGTTCTGGTTTTCATATCCTTTACAAAAACATTTTACTATCCAAAGCGCCAAATGAAAACAAACCAAAGCAATTACTTTGTCACCATTCCCTATGACAGTTCTGAAAAGAAACATACAGAGCAGCCAAGTCCTGTTCTGCCAGGCCATCTTGTCCCCCCTCTAAAGCACTGAGCTACCACACTGGCTACTGCCCAGGCTATCAGTGAGTAACGGCAGTCTGCCCCTTCCATTTCAAAAAAGTACGTTAGATGTTCAATTCTGCCTCCTATTACTAAAATACATCTTTCAAAGTTGAGACAAAATGTGAGACGCTTACACTTAGCTTGCAAGCTGTATGGCATTTGGGTGACCCAAGTGACAAAGCTGGACAGAGCAGGAAGCCTGATTGTTTTGTACAGGCAGAACAGATTGTGCTTCACAGGAAAACAATTTCTTCACGTAGAATGACATTTAGAAACAAAGGCATAAAAAAGTGGTTGCTCTTCTGTATGAGCTCATCCAAAATTCTAACAACCTAACAAAAGTATTTGCCTTAAGTAAGTTTCGTATCGGACAAAGTAGCTCACATTTCTCTTCAAAGAGGACCAGAACAGCCCCTACGCAAGTCCAGTTCCATGTCTCATGCTGCATTCAATATAAGTGCATGTGGTCTGAGTAATGGACTGACAACCAAGCTTTACCAAAGCAGTAAGAAAGATGATCAATGACGTGCCCATACAGCAACTCACCTAAATCACCGACAGCAAACACTGGCTTATAAGAGATGCCATGGCTCGGGTGGGCTGGACACTTGCTGTCCAGGTCGTCTGGCAGCAGCAGCCAATCGTGGAAATGCCTTTTGAATGCGGGCAAGAGCCATGCTACCCCCTGGCTCCACCAGCAGCAGCATGATTTGAGAGAATCACACCTTATGTGAACAGGGTGGGCAGCACCCTGCCTGCACTGCTGGTACCAGTCAGAGGCAGGCTGCCAGCAGCCTGTCAACACCACCGATATTGGTCAAGGGGCAGGGTGTCAAGGAGGCAGGGTGTCAGCACCCCTTTTTTAAGTGAGAGGAGACAACCACCTCGCCTCTGGAATATTTTATGTTAGGGGTCCTTGATCAGTTGGATGAACACAATTTACTACCAGGAAGACAATGCAAGGTGGTTGACTCTGACTGGGACATTTGTTTTAGATATACTGCAACACACAGGCATAGCCCGCTAGAATCTCTTAATCCAATTTACAGACAAATGAAAAAGAACCTGAATAATTTTATTCTTTTCTTTGGCAATTTCTATGGTTCCTGCTATTGAATATGCTTTGGGGCTTCAGCGTACTGGGTACTGTTGCAGGTTGAAGACTTTAAAGCAGTACTGATTATTTCTTTCATTCCTAGATGGATGCATTCTGGATGCTGATACCACAGGCTACATGAAACTATTGCTATTATTGTGATAGCTTATGCATAGAAAGCTAGCAGCCTAAATAAGAGATCATCAATTTTGAGGACAGATAGGAGCAATAAGATAGGTTTCTTAAGCTTCTGGTACTTCAGGGCAACCAAAGAGTTATTAATTACTTGGCTACATTAATTATTTTCCCAATCTATCTTCCTTAACAATATGGAATACAGCCCTTACATAGTGCTTTACGTCGCCATTGCTGGCTCATCATTTTTTTTCCTAAAATAGTCAGCAGGATATCAGGGAATTGCACATCAATCATGTTTGGAGTGAAATCACCAGAAACCATAAATGTTTTGGATTCTAAATGTGCTGTCTAAAAAATTAGGCAAAATTTCCAGGTATAAAGAGCAGATATGATTTTTAAAAGAATATTCATAATAGGTTTTAATAGCAGTTGCCAAGTTCAGTTAAGGACATCCAATTGACATCAGCATATCAATAGCTTGAAATGGGAGAAGAAATTATAGTAGGTTGCCTTAATGCATTATTTATTGTTTGTATCGATTCAATAACTATTTCTGACCGCCTACTGATCTCATCCATGAATATCACAACAACAACAATTAACTAAAGCATTCTCTAATCAGCTGCATCCTGGCTCCATTAGCCAAGAAGGAAATGCACATTTTTTGAAGTTCATTCTATATCTACAAAAACTGAATTACTGTGATATTTTCACAAGATAATTTAAAAATAAATTCTTTGGATATATTCTTAAAAAAAATAATCCAGCAGATCCACTAGGAAACATTTTACTAGTCAAAGGACAAAGACATTAATTTAATCCAAATGAAATATCTTATGCAGTGACACATAGACAAAAAGAAATATTCAACCGATTTTGTTATTCCTCTTTCATCTGTTAGTCAGAAGACTTATTTCTGATGTAATTCTTGTTTCTTTTTAAATGGACTTCAATACCAGGAACAAAGTGTTTAAAAATAATTTTGTTTCAATACCTGAAAGACACATGTAAAATCCAGACAGGTAACAAATGAAAACATATAAAAAAAAACCCATGAAAATAAATACAGAAATCTTAAATAGAGTTGATTAAAGGCTTTTATCATTTCAATAGGAGGTCTAGCTTCACATTTTGCAAGCATGTTTGATGAACCCATCAAAGTATTACGAGAACAAAAAGTTATCAGCATCCTCAGTGCTAAGAAATTACTTGCTCATGTCAATTTTGCCCACAAATTACTCAACACATTTACATCCTAAATTCATCTCTCTTATTTCTCTCATGATGCAGCTTGTTTCTTGTGTGCCTAAATAGAAACAAATTCTAAGGGTGTGGTTTCACCATCAGCTAAAGCCTCAACAACACACGTGACACAAAACCCTGCCTTTCGTGCCACCTTGGGACTTGGGTTCCTTCCACCCTGCCCTGTGTTTACTCTAGTGCTTGTATAGATGAATGTTGGTTCAGACCCATTGATCCAACTGGAAACTTACACTTCACAAAATGAGTCTGTGAGGTGATCCAATTCACAGCTAAGAAAGGGACAGAAATATGTAGAGGATCTTGGGTAGAGAAAGCTGGAGGACAGGCCTATTCCTTGCTGTTGTAGCACAGTCTTAGGTCACCTTAAGTCAGTTTAGAAAATGTCACTTACCCCGATCACAGAGAAGGGCTTCAGGGATTACAGAATTATACAGATAAATTATGTATAACAGGAGTTGAAATGCTTCCTCTGAAAGTATTAATGGGGGATGGATATCATATGTTCCAGATTACCAAAAATACAGATCTGCCATCTAAAAATTGTGTACAAATAAGTAACAGAGTTTCAATGAAGAGAGTTAAAGCAGATGAAGAAATATAGAAGTGTTTTGTAAAGCTTACAGGTAAATAGTTATGATAGTTCTGAAACACCTTCTTCTAAGTTACACTTTGAAAGGCAATCACGTACTGGCAATAAATCAGGACACAATGCTTTTGAGACCAAGGCTGACTGATGCAAAGCTTGTGGCAATAACTTGGTTACTGGAAATCCATTCATTCTTCCTAAATAAGTTCTCCTATCCAACTCAGTTTTTACCTTAATACATGAAGAAACTATTCACAAAACAGCATAACTCAATACACAGGAAGGCAACTGTACTTTTACCTGTGGTCCTTCATTAATGCACAGGCATCACTTTTATAAAATAGAACAGGATTCTTTTCTTAAATGTTCAAATTAGCTAAAAAATTCTTCTAAGTATTATCCATCATAAGTCAACATTATAAAAGGCTGCAAAGCTGCAATAAAGTTTATTGAATTTTTGTTCTGGCAACAGGCTCTATCTGGACAATAATAGCTTTTGAAGTCTGCGACTACCTTGTATAATGCTGTGACATTTAACGATATTTGTCCAAATGAAAAATCATTAATGAAATAGTATGCTACACAGCTTCAAAGGACATTACTTTCTTTAAAACAAAGGGAAGAAGTGTCTTTAGATGGAACATTTGCAGGTTTGGCTACGATAATGTGTTTAGAAAGCAGTGTTTACTCTCAGCTGGAATCAACATACGCCAGTTTCTGGAATTCCCCCCTGAACTAGACTTATGTCATGCATGTAAAGTCCCTTTTTGTAAGAGTTGTGTTGACATAACCAACTGCTGAGTGAACTTGTGAGAGCAGAGTTTCACGCTGAGAGAGAATGGTTGATTGCTACGGTGTAAGCTCATGAAAAGAAACAAAACGTGACAGCATGATAAAAGGTTTTTCATTGTTTGACCCCTCACCTATTCCTGAATTCCTGCTGTGACTTTCCATTTGCTCACTTGCATGTCTTAGCCCAAGGAGTCGATTCTTGAACCCTCTGAAACACAGAAGAATTTGAGGGTTCTCCATGTCACAAAACCCCCCACTTTCTAAATCACATTGCTCTTTTTATACTGAGGTATACAACAACTTAACAAACAGCAGTTCAGCTTCTACGCAGGACTGTAATTTTTCAAACTTAGATTACTGCCATTCCATGAAAAAATAGTTGGATTTATTTTTCTTACTGGTTATGTTTGGTACTTTCCTATCTTAGCACGTTGCAACCAAATGCAAACAGCATCTCAAAGGCGATACAATGCTTTGAATGGAAAAGCATGCCGGTGCCTGCTGTTCTCTGATGTTATCCTTTCGATAACACACTAGATGCACTTTCACTGTCAACGGAATGTGCCCCAAGGTTTCCACTAGCCCAATCAAAGTCAGAGAAGACCACGTCATGGAACATTATGTTTTACATAAACCAGAAGCAGACTTTTTCATCCATCTCTTCAAGCTCATCCAACACCCTTCTTTCATTAATGTTAAAGACAATTTCAGGTTTTAGAAAATATTCCCTTCTTCCTTCACTTCTCCCACTTAAAAGAAAAAAAAAAAAACAGAAAAATGTAAAGAGTGCTGGATGGTTCAGCGAATCTTTAAAGGGTTTAAATTACCAATTCAAATCTAGATGTTAATGCTAATCTTATGGCGAATTCTGCCTGATCATATGAATGCTGCTTGTTACAGAATTTCACCCATGCAGCTTTTACTGCAGAACTGGGCAACAACTTTGATTACTGATATTCAAGTTTAAGGAAACATCTATTGAAGAAGTGGAATCAGAACTCAGATCCCCTTGAAATTAGGTTTTCCTTTCCTGGAAAAGTTCTCAGGAAGGAGGGCAAAGAAAACATTCTCTAATAGCAACCCTTGAATCAGAAGAGTTGGCACTGAGAGTTTAAAGCTATTTCCCATCTTTATTTCTCACAATGAGCTTGCCAACAGACCTCTTTCCTCGTTCATCCTCAAGCACAGCAACCAGAAACTCCTCAGTCAAGATACACCTATTTTCATCTAACATCTGTACAGAGAAGCCATTCGTCATAATAGTCTCAAACAGTTTTGCTATCTGTAGTTCACTTCAGGAATCGGCACAGGATGGTACAGCCAGGTTCCCTCAGCCAGTATTACAGTTTCATCTTTTGAACGTTCAGAAATGGGACTCAGTCTAGTAGTGGTGTGTGCAGATGAGGCAAAGCCGATCGGGGCGTCTGATACACCAGAGGGCTGTGCTGCCATGCAGAGGGGCCTCAACGGGCCAGTGAAATGGTCCAAGTTCAGCCGAGGGAAGCAGAGTCCCGCACCTGCGGAGGAACAACCCCGCGCACGGGGGAGCGACCGGCTGAAAAGCAGCTTTGTAGACCTGAGTCCTGGAAGACAAATGGAATATGAGTTGGCAACATGTGAGGGATGGTGGTACCTGACAAACAGGGAGAGAATGAGAGAGCTGGGACTGCTCAGCCTGGAGAAGAGAAGACTCTGGGGGGTCTTACCAATGTGCATAAATACCTAGTGGGAGGGAGTAAAGATGAAGCAGCTAGACTCTTGCGAGTGGTGCCCAGCGACAGGACAAAAGGCAATGAGCAAAACCTGAAGTACAGGACACTCTGTTTAGATGCCCAGAAAAAAAATTCCTGTGAGAGTGATCTAACAAATTTCCCAGAGAGCTTGTGGAGCTCCATCCCGGGAGATACTCAAGGCCTAGCTGGACAGAGTCCTGAGCAACCTACTGTTGTTCATCCTGCTGGATTTGTCAGTGACTCAAGATCAGGCCCAGTGAGGATAATCTGGCTTGGGCAGAGCCCAGCAGCTGGCAGGCAGGTACACCGCCACGGGCAGGACGGAGGCCAGAGCCCTGTGGAGCAGCCCATGGCTCCCGCGCCGCTGCTGAGGGGGCCCTGGCGGGCCTGCTGGGCAAGGGGCTCTGCTGGGAACCCGGGGCGGCTGGGCAAGGGGCTCTGCTGGCAACCCGGGGCGGCTGGGCAAGGGGCTCTGCTGGCAACCCGGGGCGGCTGGGCAGGCCCCGCAAGGCTCTGAGTGCCCTCACCGCCCTGACAAGGATCAAGTTCCAAAGTCTGATGCCAGAATATCGTAAGAAAACAACATGCAGAGGAAGATCTAAAAAGGGAGTGGGAAAAATCTTCATTTGAATGGGCAAAATTTTCCTGCTTGACAGAAATTAGTGCTGCTGTGCTCTGCAAGTTCTGTACATACCAACAGACCAGTGCTCCTTTTCTGACTCATAGTTGCTCACTCTACTCAAGATGCTTTTGTTTTTTATTAAACGTCCTGCATTAAGAGGATTTGTTTATTTGGAATATTGCCCTCCAGTTCAATGATGTAAATCCACTTTCTTTTGATTATTCTTCGTTTGCACCTGCCCAGCCTTGCAGTACTGAGAACATCGCTCACATTTCCCTGACTTGGTTCATAAGTGTGTTGCAGGTGCATATGAAGAAAAAGAATTATAATATGTAGTCCCTAAGGCATATCACCTCTGAAAAAACTAATTTACTAACTAAACAAAATACTTGCTGTTGATATCACTGATGCGTTAATAATGTAACACAATAATGATAAGATTTGGAGTTGCTGTTCAAACAGAACTTTAGTCTAAACAAGTGAGAAAAAAAAAAAATCCGTTTAGTTGAAACGTATGAAACAACCCACACAACAAATAGCTCTAAAAATATCAGCAACAGCTCCGCGTTGCTCATTGCAATTATGTGGGCCAATCTTCCATTCTCTGCACACACTCGTTCTGAAAAAGTATTGTTTCAAATACCAGGCTTCACAAATATAATCATGCAAATGGTTCTCCAGATCCAGTATCTGACACCAATTACTTCCAAAGATGCAGACAACCCTCTAGAAAGGCAACTATGCTGAAAAGCTCCACCCCCCACCCCACCCCCCAAAAAAAAGTTCTCTCCATTACCCCAAGTGGGAATGCGATCCTTCTGAAATATGTCAGGATTACCTCTTGAAATATTCTGTATATCCTTTCCTAAGTACAGGTGGGGTTATTATTCAGTTAATTCCTATTCATTTTTATGCTACATATATTTATGCATTTGTAAAGTCATGGTTTTTCATTCCCTCCTCCACCATAAATGCCAAACATACGTTATTTAATAAATGCACTTAAACTGTCTTGGAACACATAGCTTCTATGACACTCTTCACCTACATCTGCTGGGGGTCTGGCATGCATTGCATTTAAAAAAATATTTACAAAATAAAAATCAGGAAATTCCTTTTTCCTCTTCTACTGTCATGGTTAATGCCTCATGAAAAGCCTCACAATACTAAAAAGCGGTCAAAATTTATACAGCTTGTCAGTATTCACAATGAACTTGCAGGAATATTACAGACGTACCAAGTATGCCCAGATACTTTCTGAGTTATACAAAATAACCCACTCATGCTGAGAACCATGTTTTCAATGACTTTCTTTCTCTTTTGCACAAACTTAGATACAGAAAAATGCAAGCCTTCACACCTTTGCTTGAAATGGCTGTAGAATAAACATTATGTAAATACACTGGCAGCAAATGACAACTGTACGTCATCTTTTCCCTGACTGTTCTGCAACATCTAGCATCTGATGACCACAACCCAAATAAACAAGGCAGTTTTGAGAGAGGAATGATTAATATGCTACAGGAAGGCATTCCAGCATAATCGCTTTCTTCATTGTGCGTGGATTTACAGTTACGCTATTTTCACTTTAAATCTCACTTGTATATCTAAGGTTGCCATATTCCTCTCTTGCACATTCTCTTTATATATATATATAGTATACAGTATAACTATGTAAATAAATAAGATATCTATATATTTCTTTTTTGTGCATTCATGATTACTGCATTATCTGTTAGTTCTTAGGATTTTTATTCCCTTCTGCATCACAGTGTCCTTTCCACCATTTATGCTGAACTTGCGTAACATAATTGAAGTCTCTCTATATACACTGTGTCAAATATTCGTAACCGTAAGCTGTAATGCTCACCGGATTCCTTGAACTACAACTAAAGTCTGCTTTCTTATTTCTTGCCAACTGAAAAGAAAAAGGAACATAACTTAAGGAAAACTGACAAAAGAATACTATTGCCAGATGTCCATCACACAGCTTATCAGCCACCACCCTCTGTGGGAATAATGCCAGTCTCTGATAACGCAAAGCCAGTCTTTCAGGAAACATAAGGAATTATTTTTTCCATTTTTTTCATTGTATTTCAAACCCCTATTGCAAAAGAAAGCCCCACCAAACCTTACAAGTCAACGGTCCATGTAGGTTAGTGGACTGAAACTGGAAAAAGGGGGGAAAAAAAGACAATATTTTTCAGTTACTTTTTTGAAATCTGCTTCTAAACGCAAGCTTGTCTCCCCAACTTGTATAAGATCTCAGCCAAACAGATTCTTAGTTTCTTCAGTGATTTAGGGACATCCAAGTACATTTAGCTTCAATGCTGTTAGAGAAAACATTTGGTAATCTAACATACACTCAAAAGAAACCATTTCACGGCTCTTTTTTGTTCCTTCCTAGGTATGGAATTTTCACTCTACTTTATACTCTTGCTGCATTTACTGCTTTTTAAGGGGGTGGGGGGGGAAGAAGAAAATGAGTTTGGTCACTCAGTTTGCCAACCAAGCCTACACTGCATATAGCATACGTGAGGAATGTGAGGAAATCACAGGGTGTTTTTTTTTTTAAATCTATAAAGACAGACTTTATTTCGGATGAGCTAAGAATCTTCTTTTTGTGAGTAGAACTTAGACAATAATATGAGAGGAAGTTGCAGCAATAATTAACAGCTATTGGGAGTAAAACTCATTTAGAAATATAACAAACTGAGAATACTTAAACTGACTTCATCTAGAGAAAGATAAAAGAACAGCTTACAGAAACATGGCATGAATTGCATTTACAGTTAGCATCATCTACTTGTGTAACACCTTCCCTTTCCTCCACTTCTAAAGGAGATACTGTCAAAATTGCTCTTTGTCGGACTTCTGGAAATGGATTTACAACTAAAATTGTAAATTATAACTTTTACCATCTGCTCAATTCCATCTCAGTAACGAATTCATCGGCTTGAGAACACTGTGCATCTCTTGATCACTGGATAGCTAGAGAAAAAGTATCAAACCACTTCTAATTATTATTTACAAAATGAAAGAAAGAAAAGCAGGTCAAAAAATGAGACTCACAAATGGTAGGTATGATTTTAAATTCCTTCAGTTATTTGCATAACCATCCAATATCTTTTAATGACTGCAGTTATGAGATTATATAAATTCATGAAGAATATATATTTATTAACACATATGTTCAGGACTTTTACACTTCCCTGATTAGAATGTCAGGTGAACATTTCAGCTGAAAGAAAATGAATCGTGAGCTAAAGATGTGCAGTTCTGTCCCACCTGACTTACTCATGTGAAGAGCCTCTAATAGACATTGTGGGGTGCATGCATTAAATTAGAAACCTTGCCATTGACTTTTTTTCAAATTTCCTTTAAATAAAAAGGAAGAAGAAAAGGTTAATTAAGTTCCCTGATGCAATTCTATTAAGAATATCCATGATTACTGTAGGATGAGGAGGATATTTAATTAA
>JAVJGI010000050.1:40300303-40371816 GCA_035590275.1 Ibycter americanus | reverse complement strand
GACGCAGCCCGTGGGGGGCCCACGCTGGGGCAGTCACAGAGGGCTGTGCCCCATGGGGGGGCCCACGCTGGGGCAGTCACAGAGGGCTGTCTCCCGAGGGGGACCCCCGCTGGGGCCGGCGGTGTGAGGACCCTGCCCCTGCGGAGGAAGGAGCGGCAGGGGCAGCGTGTGATGGACGGAGCCCAAACCCCGCTCCCTGTCCCCCTGTGCCGCTCGGGGGGAGGAGGGAGAGAAAGCGGGTGTGGAGTTGAGCCTGGGAAGAAGGGACGGGCGAGGGGGAAAGTGCTCTTCAAAGTTGGGTTTATTTCTCACTAGCCTGCTCTGATCTGATTGGTAATAAATTAAATCAACTTCCCCAAGCTGAGTCTGTTTTGCCCACAACGCTCCCTGGTGAGTGCTCTCCCTGCGCTTATCTCGACCCACGAGCCTTTCGCCGTGTTTTCTCTGCGCTGTGCAGCTGCGGAGGGCAGCGGCAGAGTGGCTTGGGTGGGCACCGGGCGTCCAGCCGGGGTCAACCCACCACACCACGTCACACTTTTGTAATGAAATTGCCATAAATATGTGGGATTAATTCAAGACAGAACAAAACTCTCTTACTAGTCCCTTCATCTGAAATTTCTACCTATTTCTACAATTAATTAATAAATTATGGCATTTAATGTCTAGATCTGTGCAATTTAAAACAACCACCCAAATCTTTCTCCATATCACTGAAAGACCAAACACAGCACAATGCACATCCAAGAGTATTAGCTCAGCCTAACTTCTTTTCTGGTAAAGTCTGAAAGGGAAATCTTCTAACCGTTCCCTCAATGCATATCTAGTTAATAAGAAAATTGTCCTCTGTCTACTTCTGCCTGTGATGCATATTTTGCCCTGTCACATCACTGGTAGACCATAAAGCAGCTTCACACTTACCGATGGATCCACCTGCTTGCAGGTGAAGCCAAGACAGATCGACATGCCTTGCTACTGTCTTTCTAATATTGACGAATAGCAAAGTTATACGTTTGACTCAAGTCTCTCTTTCATATTGACCCTAGAAAGGGAACAGATTAAGCAGGCAGAAGTGGTAAGTAAGCCCACACATGAGTAACATTTAATTAAAGTAATTCTGTGGGCAGTTAGGTGGGCGTGTGGGAAAGCTGAAGAAATAGGTATGTGGGAGAGGAATGGAAACTTGTGAGTATAAACAGGATCTGGAATAATAAAAAAAATATGTTCAGGGTTGGGTTGAGGGGTAATAAGCCACTAAGCCATCCTTAACTGAGACCTATGTGTAGTCATACAGGAAAGTAAGTTTAGCTCTTGCGTAACCCTGGACAAAGACTGTCACATTAATAGGAATTCAGCCTTATGACTTACGGAAGAAAGGAAGCTTATCTGAATGATCTTCACAGCTTTTAACTACAAATCTTGTTAGTTTTGCATCTACCTGTGCTATCTGACCATTCGGACCTCTCTAAGGGAGAGTCAGTTTCTTGCAAGCAGGGACCTAAAGATGTTGATGGTTAACCAAGAAGTTACAAGCATGTTCTCCTCATGCTATTGCATAAAGTACTCTACTCCACACGATATACAAATTTATACTGCAGTTACAAAGAGTTGGTGCAGGGAGGAATCAATGACTTCTGATAAAGTTGCAAACCATTAACTATCATTTGCATGCCAATTACAAGAGAATGGAAAACATCAGTCTTACCTAGCCTAGTACAGTCACTCCTGCATTCAGTGAAAATGAGAGCTAATTTTCACCAAAAAAATCCCCCCCGTAAGGATCAATTTTAATTACCATGTTATAATGTGAAGCAAAGATGCAGAAGGTCAAATACAAAGTAAGTCGTAATGAGCTATTTCATCATACCAAGATCCTCTTTGAAATTTATGCTCAGTTTATTCAGCAAAATGTGCAATAATTGTTTTTCTCAATGCATCAGAACCTGAAGCACAACCAAAGCATTTGGATGCCACGGCTACTTAGATTGCATAGAGAAAAGACAAAGTCAATAATGTAACATGTAAAAGGATTGGTATGGAGCAGCAGCCCAAGAGACAACACAAAGTTGTCTCTTGACAATGCAAGAAAACTCAAAACCCCAATACTGTTAACTCCTTCAGGGCCAAGCAGGGAGAAAATTGTTTACTTGGTCAATTATACTTAGCAGGTCACAAATTAATTGGTAATGCTTTTTAAAAGAAACATTTCAAGTTGGAGTAATATAACTGTATCACTGGCTGATAATGTGATTGAAAAGACCTCTGCAATGTTTTGTGCTTTAAATCTGCCTTAGAATTGGCTGGAATTACCTGCTCAAGTGATCGAAGAACTGTTAGTCTGCCCCACAAGGAACATTCAGAGGGGTATTCAATGGTGTTCAGCTAATTTATTTGAGCAAACATGACTAGAGATGAAAGAGCATAATTGCTCTCTTTATCCCTGCATGGGGTTTTTTTTTTTTGTTTTGTGGAGGATCTTCAGCTTTATTACTTCACCAATTTCAAGCACTTAAAAATCATGAGAGGAAGCTAAAATCACAATATCTAAAAAAAACCCCAACAACCCAGAATAATAATTTTCACGTCTTCTGTTTCAATATCACATTTGAAATCCTTTCTTGTTACAAGAATCAAAAGGAACAAGAAGCCACGGTGACACCTAAATCACAAGGACCAGTTACCGAGATTTCAGAACACAAGATGCGCTGATATGCATGCAGTGGCACAGTCAGCTGGCAGCGTGACAGCTGCTCTCCTCACACCAGATACCCACTCACAGAATGACAAGTACTTTCCGGGAGTAAAGCCCAAGTTAACTCGGCAACACAGGAAAAAGAGAGGTGGTTATCTCCTTACCAGGCAAAACAACTAAGTACACAAACAGGCACTTTTTAAACAGTATCATAGAAAACAGTTGGTTTAAGGTTTTGTGTATCCTTGAGAAGAATCTATTTTAGAGCATGCACTGACACATGCAGCTGCTAAAGTGAGCAATACATTCCTGCTATTCCTTAGCATAAGCGAAGAAATACATGTGGGGCATAGTCACAAAGTTTACACACAGGGCCCTCAGCAAGGAAGCCTCTTAGAAGGAATAATGCCTATGATCACAAGTCATTACTGTGCCTCACCAAACTAGCACAGCATTATGTTATCTATTTGGGATGTCAGCTTTGATCTCTTTACTATAGAGTAGGAGCCGGACCAGGTTGCTCGCTTCTGCAGCTCTGAAGCACTCAGGGTCTTGGAAAAAGCTCCTTGAAATATTTTCTTCAAGTAATAGTTGGGACCAAATATAATAGGTAGTATAAATGAAATAGCATACCACGCTGATACAATAGCCTACACCAGCAGGACATGATTTAGATGAATAAACACTGCTGTAACAATCGTCAAAGTATTATCAGCCATCTAGCATACCGGTGGCAAATATCTATAGACAAAACTATGGAATGGAAATAGAATAAAAACTGGGTCATTGATAGCAGTTGGGGGGGAAAAAAAATCTATGCAGAAATCTGACTTGCAAGACAGCCCACATCATGGCGAAAAGTTCCTTGCTTCTCCTCAGAAGGAGCATGGTCCTCTGAGTGCCACTGTTTGGAGACACACTTTTGTAAGAACAACTGATGGACAACTGTAAACCAAGTAGGATAGAGCCCAATGATTAATATGGAATAGAATTTCTTGAAACAGCTAATGTATCCAACATCCCCAGCAGATGAACAGACCAGGAATGACATAGTAGAAGAGAAAGAGTGGAAGAAGTAAGCATTAAGGAGAAAAGAAAGAAAGGGGAGAAAAAAACCCAAACCAAACCACTTATACCAATACATTACATAAACAAGAGAGCAGGAAAAAGATCTAATAAAAAATAGAAATATGCTGCGGAGAACTGTAGTAACAACCTACTCAGCTGCAGGCTTAGACAGTGCACTAAAGCACTTTACTATAAATGCTTGCTACTGTCAGTTTTCTTACTCAAAAGTGGAACAGAAAAATCAGTACAATAAATAAATAAAAAAAAGCAAACAACAAAACAAACCACAAAAACAAAAACCTCAAAGGTTGTATATCTTTCTCTTCCCCAAAACAACCAAGTTCAGCACGGTGAATAATTTTCCAGTCCAGAGCATCACTAAGCCTTCCCAAATCCTTAGATGAAGAGATGGCCTCTGAGACATGACTAAGGAATGCACAAACCTGGACATAATTAACACCAAGAAAAGAAACCACCAAACTTACAAGCCATTAAGGTCTCAAAGAACATACAAAATTTCAAGGTAAAGCAGAACAACAGTTACAACAGACATGCAGTATCTAATATATCAGTTATTCTCACGCAGTAGAGTATCAAGTTCAGTGGATGCCACAAGAGGAACTTTGGTAGTAACCAAGTTGAAATTTAGTCGTAACAGCAAACATGCAAACAATACCTCATCATCTTCAGTGATCACAGACAAAGCACACCTTTGCACTACATGTCTCCCACAGGACTTCAGCAGCACTGCATCCCCGTGCCATGCTGGGTGTTGATTCAGAACCACTTCAGACAGAAAAGCACTATGCACTGAACCACCAACACCCCTCCAAGTAACCTGCATTTTCCCTCGAGGACTCCTATCCAAGCACACAACTTATCAAGGCTTTTCAGTTTGTGAAATCTGGTGAAGTCCCAGTCCAAGGCAGAAAGACTGCACAAGAGCCTCGAGTTTTCTCTAATGCAAAAGTAGAACGAAGCTTAGAGCAGAATATTTTTTATACACACACAGAACACAGAGCATTATTACAAACTCAGTTTTTACCATACCATATTTACTTTCATTATTAGTATAACACACTTAGAATAGGAAACACTAGAGAAACAACATTTACTTTAATATTACCTGCTTTCTTACACATGCCCATTTAATGCTCTTTGTACCTACATACTCATCTCCCACTGACATCAACGTAAGTTGAGCATGAAAACCACAGGCAAAAACTGAACAAGTTTTACTCTCGGAACTATGTATGTACAATATGTTTGCATATATACATATGTACACAGGTAAAAGGTAATTTCATATTTAATAAAATTATCAAATGTCTGTCATAAAAACACTTTCAAATATGTAACTATTTATCATAACACTCAAAACCACTCTGCAAAATCATCAGATGTTACTTTTACCATAACTTTGTAACACACTTATCATTGATCCATTCTTCCTGAAAGAAGCAATTTACTTTTTTTGTTAATGACTAAAAGCACATTTGATGCTATGCAACTCCAAGAGTCTACCAACCAGCACTTAAAGAACCCAGTACTGGATGAGTATTGATTGTGCATATACTCAGATGGACTACTTCCTTGATTAAAGTTAAACAAACATATTGATCCAAAAAGATGAAAACCGTATTATTCAGAGAAGACTCAAAGTAACTTTTGACAGTATCTTATTACCTACAGATGATTTTGTATTATTTCAGCTAAATCATCCTGTCTTTAAACATTTACTTCCCTTTTATCCTGTATATTTTCTCCTGTTTCACAGCATCTGAATACGAAGTTAGCAATCCCTGTACGTGCAATCTAAGAACCTCGTGTTGAACACTTACCCTAATAGAATCTTGTTTTGCACTATTTTAGCAAAGTAATGGATTAAAAGAAATAAATCACTAGGAAGTACACTTTTTGGAAGTACAAAAGCATTTCTCATCCCGCATCTTCACTGCTGCACGAATGTCCATTAAATGACATTTGAATTGGTTAAGGATAACATGCAGAAAAGTCTTAACAATATCAGAACATTCCATACTCCTTAATTGCAATTTTCAAAGTGCTTGGTAGTCAATTCAAGCAAAAGCAAGCAAGAAATTGTTCTTTCTTAACTGAAAAGAACTTTGGCATCAAACTAAGAGAGAAGTAGAAGAAAAATGACATGTTTTTTGACAGGGTAGATACTCAAGGCAGCTGGAAGTCCACAGAAAGTCAGTGCGACAAAGGACAAAAGATACCCAGAGCATTATATTCAGATATTATGTGTGCTCCCTGGAGCAGCTCAAGGTACAAAAGGGTCTGTGCAATATTTTGTTATAAAAGGTAAAATCCAAGAGAAAAAAAAAGGAGCCCTTCCTATTAAGTTCTCAACAAAATATTTTAGTTTTAATCAAAGAAAAGCATACACTCTCTTCTGATCAGATTTGCCTGCTTTCATAACATATAGAAAATACTATATATTCTGTAATGCTGTATTCATTAATGTCCAGCACCAACTCCAAGCTGGTTTCAAGCACTGTCACTTTGGCTTGGTAGTACTTTACACCCATTTTGAAAGGCTCTGAATGACCAAAGACAACACAGGAAACCTTTATTTGAGACTATAGATTTTACTCCTAAGGAAATCAAGTCTATAGACTTTCTATATTAATAGCACTCTACTGTACACAAAATTGCAAACCTGTAATAAAACTGATGATCAGAATCTTGTTCAATTTGCAGCAAATGGGGATACTGACAGTGGTTCCAGCTGGGCTGGGATCACACTGTGTTGCAGTAAAGGAATCAACAGAAGTTGCATGGAACCTTTCGATTTTTATCTTTATTATTTATAACTTTATCAGGGTTTAGGTAGCACTAGACCTGATGTGAGCTCTAGCTTCCAGTGTCTAATTCTTTCAGACAAAAAGAAAGAAACTGGGACACACAGAAAAAGCCAGGGTATGTGCCTAGCCTCACCGTGCAGTAAGTCCTTCATGGATGAGGTTAAGCCACTTCTGGTAGTAGTTCTATAAATCAGGTACATCGCCCTGCAGTTTATTAGCTTCATATTTCAAACTTTTAAGATGCATTTTTAGAGTATCTCCAGCTTCACACATACGTAAATATGTACATGAATAAGAAAATTAAAAAATTGCTCTTGCCTCCAATAGCTTGTCTAATCCACATTAATCACACTGCATTCTTTTGTGAATGACTGATCAACTGATCATTCTTCTTTTAATGCTTACTGAAAGGAAACTATGTAAAAATATCGGAAACTGCCAGTGCCACTATGTCCCCACATCAACTCAACTTAAAATTCCTTAAGACTGGAAACCAGCTATTCTAAAAGCTAGCAGGAACTGGAAAGAAATATTTTTTTCCTTCACCAATAAAGACCACATGGAGTTACAATGTTGACACAGTGCTACTGAAGCTCTGTTTCATAATAAAAACTTTTATTATTGAATCTACAGAGAGATGTACACAGCTGGACCCTCATAATATTACAAAGCCCCTGTCAAATCTCCTGGGATCTATCTGCATATACCTATATATAATGTCTCTACAGTGTGTTAAGTGAAATGCTAATGAGACACTGCATAACAGATTTTATATCTAGGTACCCATAATTGAATTGTGCAAACAATATTTGACTGTACGTTTGTAATACTAACTGGTGAGTACTGTGTTAAATGTCAACGCTACTGAACAATGTAGATCCACAGAGATACACTTCTTGTAAACTTGTATTTTCAATGCATTGTTCTCCAGGGAAGGACAGTACCCACAACTTTCAATATCACATTTCAATTTATAAAAAATATTTTTTTTTAAAAAATCAAAACAAAACTTTCTCAAAAATACCCTAAAGTCAAAAGTAAGGAAATCTAATTCTTTATAAACAGCATGGGAGCTACTTCAAAACGTTATGCACATTCCTCTGTAAAAAAGGAAAGAGGAAAGCAAGAAAAGGTTCCAAATAAAAAGAGCAAATAACTATACTATATTCCCCAAATACAAAAGGTTAGTGGAACTGAAGTGTTTTCCTTCAGAGAATGGAAATTCACTCCAAGTGGAACCAGAAGGGAGAAAGTATATGACAGGTAAAATATAAGTTGGCTATTAGGAAGTCAAAAAGGAAGTAAGAAGAGCAGATAGCAAAGGATACAAAAACAAATAACAATAAAGCCTATTAGTATATCAGAAGCAGGAAACTTTCAATGGAATCATTGGATTTGCTAGAGCTGGGATTGAATACAGTACTTGAAGAAGATAAGGGCATTGCAGACAATCCAAATTATTTCTTTTCATCAGCCTTTGCCATGGAAAATGTTGGAAAAAACGCATACCTGACTCCTCTGATAAAGAGACTAACACTTCTCCAAACTGAAAAATCAAAAAGGGGTGAAGAAACACAATAAATTGAAAGCAATAAATGATGAGGGATGAGCTCCTGTTCCACTCGCATCGACAGGTGCTTTACCATTGATTTTCGCACTGACAGTCTCTTACTTCAGAACTGAACAACAGACCAACAGTTTCAAAGTATGAAACAGCTGAGCTGGGCATTGCAGTGGACTGTTCAGTGTGCAGCTGTGGTCAAAAGAGCAAGCAGAAAAGTAGAATATAAAAAGAATGAGACAGGGACAGTAGGAAAGACCATACCTTTAATCACTATCCAGTCTCTCCTGGGCTATCTATTCAGCTTAGGGTTCCTGCTCTAAACCAGCGACACTGCATATGGCAGGAGTTTGACAACAATCAAAAATGATTACGGAAGAAAATTTTAAAAGCTAGAAAGAACCAGGAAGTTAACTTAGCAAAGAGATGAATAAGAGGGGACACTGTAGAGCTGCAAAGACTACTACAAGATATATGTAAATAGGATGCTATTCAACTTCAACTTTCTCACACTATTAGAGCAAAGGGCCAATCAGGGCAATAAAAAGTTACCACGTCAAAAATAAAATGTCTGAAATGTTTTACTGCATGAACCACAAAACTATGCAATTAATTCACAAAGACATCTCCATGATAATAGCAAGGAATATTTTTGGTGCTATTGCTTTTCTTTCTTGTTGATACCCATATAAAGAAATTAGTGACATGGCAATAAATATAAATCTTCAGAACAACTCATTTAAGGGAGCATGCTTTCCCTTTCCTCTTGCCCTAATGCATGAAACTGTTCAGGTTTGACATATGCCAGGGATGGAAGGGGAAGTAAGATGAGGTATGGAGCATGGTTGCAGTGAGGATGAGGACAGCTAGCAGAGGTGTTTCAAGCGCGCGCTCAAATTGCAGCATGCTGTCTGTTCTGTGCTAGATCCTACACATGTAATACAGGTGGTTGATGGCTCAGAAATCTGCCAGATGCTGGCACTGGATATATTGGGTCCCGATCTAGAATAAAGACAGAAGCATCGTGTGAAATCTGTGGCTTAAATTACAAGGTAGGGCCATCCAAGGCATCTCTTGCATAATTCATGACACTTCAGAACTCCACGTATAAATCAAATAGAAGGGAAGTCTATCATTTCTGCTCTGTTGAGCACAGATCCACACACAACTTTGGTAATGGCTGCACAAACAAGCTCTCTGGAAAACACAGTATTACAGACGTGCTCTTCACAATAGTCGTTCACACAGTTCTGCAAGTAATCATAGTACGGTGTCATTCAATGAACACTTTATGAAAAACTACTCACAAGAGGCAAAAATACAGAGGCCATTAAAAATAACAATATGAGTCTGGTTTGGGGTGGGTTGTTTTTTTGTTTGGGTGATTTCCACCCCCCCAAAATAACTGCTTACAAACAGTCTTTTGCAATGTTTTTCTATGTTGGACTTAGTCAAACTTTATTATATGACTCATGGGCTTGCTATTAATCACTTTGTCTGTCTAATACTGAAGCAAAGGAAACTACAGATTCTACAAAGCTCCCACAGTTACTAAGAGGCTCCAAAAGCAGCAAAATTATATTCTCCAAGTTAAACAGTAAACTTTGACAGACTTTCAACCTTGAAACAGTGAGCAATCCTAGCACAAACGGAGAGCGAAACTATTCAGTGTAACGTAAGAATAAATGTTATCAATAAATACACATGTAACTTGACCCATACTGCTTTAGAAATAGCTGTAACCTTGACTTACTGTGGCTGTGCCGGAGACAGTTTGTGCATTTGTGTCAGCTGCACTCTGTTCAGAGTGTGTCTGAGCAGGAGGGTACATGTTTAACGTGTGCTCTGGAACAGTGGTTTGGCCTGTGTAGTCTGGAGCTGGATGAGGATGTGGGGCTGTGTATTCTGCAGGGATACCATTCTGAGGTGGAGCAAACTGGGCTGAGGCATAAGGCTGTGCCATTGTGTCAGGAGGTGCTGTAGCTTCCTGATTACCCTGTAAAATCAAAGGAAAAAAAAGGAAGAAGAAATGTGGTGTGAGATAAAATAAGCCATGATCCTGCACATGTAACGCAGAAAGCGATGATAAGAATTCTGCTAAGACTGCTGGCCTGAAAAGGGCACAATGGCTGTTTCTCGAGGAGAAAATTTCTTATCTGAATTAAATCCATTGTGCCAACCCTATTAAATCTTATTACAATTAGACAAACAAATCTACTGTTCTATGGATAATTGTAGACTATTCGTTAACTGGGAAAGGTCAGTGAAATCTACCTGAACTAATGCCTCAACCCAGACAATGAGGAGGGACAAAGCTCAGCTTATTCCAAAGGCTGCCGAGCGCAACTGCCAATACAGAGCTCCGATAAGGTAAGCCCATGGCCTGTGATCCATTCTGACTTACCATCCACAGAACACAATACATGCAACCTACACACAGCACAGTAACCGTATACTGAAAATACTTTATGAAATAATGCTCTATGAGATACCCAAAAACACTTCGAGGTATGCTGTATTGAGCAACTGCATGACACGAATGCAAAAAAAATAATAATGAGATCCAATCAAAATAGTAAACATTTGAATCTAAAAACGCATCAGTTCAAAATCTTCACATAAAAGAAAAATTCTATGCTGTAGGCTGTCAAAGGAAATAGATTTAAGAGCTTTAAAGGCTTTAAATTTGAAGACAACAGTATTTCATTTCCATATTACAATAAGCCTATATAATTAAACACAAATGCCCTCATCTCTTTACAGATAGATCCATCTTTCTCTTTGATATAATAAAGGATAGTTGAGCATGTTAATTTAGCAGAGACGTCTGACTAAATGCTCTGCTCATACCAAACAGTAATAATTCTAGGGGAGGAAATGTACAGAACAAGCTTTCGGAACCTACACAAAAGATGTCCAAAACATGCTGCTGCAGATGACACAGCATTAGAGGCCATTAATACAGGGACTATCCCAAACTCAGATGAACTGATTTACAGGACCAAATTATCCCTCTAGATATCAAGTAACATAAAAATGAATATTTGAGTAAAACTTTAATTAGTTTTTTTTAAATACTCTGTCATTCTCCCACCAAAACATGTACAAATACCTGCATGGGACTATTGTAGGGATTTTGCTTATTTGTACGCATCAGTCCTTGTCCTCCGAATTTCAGAATAGGCTGGATGAATAAAAGACATTGTTTTGCACTTCGTACTTAAGGGCATTTCCAGCCAATTTCAACTAATTATGACATAATTACTAATGACATCAGTTCTCCGACCTGAACTGGTCCTAAACTCAAGAGCTTTTAAGAATTTGCAAAACCACAGCACAGAAATAAGCCTTGGTGCATGGCAGGCTTAGAAGGGAACACTAAAATTTTCCTTTGTAAAAGGTATTCAGTGTGTCCCAAAAAATTAAAACTTTATATCAGCAATCAAACCCTCCCTAATTTTAATCCCATCCTTGCAACTATTTTAGTGTATGGCCTTGGGCAAGTAGTTTACATTGCTTCATTCAACCATCTCTAAAATGAAAACAGTGACATTTACGTACTTCACAGGATTAAGTCAGTAGGTTTCATTTGCATATATCTACAATCATTCCAAGGTTAATGCTGCACTGAAACTGGCCCTGTTTAAATTTCAGTAGAGGTTAAAAACTCTTGTAAATGTATACTTATACCCTCATATTAAAATGGCAAGGTCCATTTCTTACTTCTTTTACCCAATATTTTCATTATTAAAAAAAAAAAAAAAATTAGTCCAGATGAAGTAAAACCCAGCAATGACTGGATTACATCAAAGTCATTTATGAAATGTTAAAGAAGTATTTTTAAAACTTGTGAGGGAGACAGGCAACCTTAAATTTTTAATCAAATATTTTAGGCGGGACTTCACCAAGTGGTGAGAATGAACAACAGCAAATCAAACTTCTGCCTATACAAGCATTTTCACTGTGCTGGCTTTGAAAAACAGTAGCTGGTTACTACTGGTCCTTAAGCTATTCCTTCATGTCAGATGCTAAACATGGCATTAGAGTCAGCAGCTGTTAAAAAAGAACAATAATGGCAACAAAGGGACCAAGGGCTAATGTCCACGTGCATTTGATCTAAAGGTTTTTATACTACCTCGAGCCCTAAACCAGATGTTGCCGAGACCCCCGCTGTTTCTCATTAACCTTGACAGCAGTTCCATGAGACCCTAATTAATATTCAAAGCATTCACACTTAGTGCTAATTACAACTAATATTTAATTAAGAGGGTTGAACTTTCATATTATTTTAACCAGCAACGGCAAACAACTCACTTTTCAGATTTATCATAAAATGGCAAACTGCACTGGCAATTTCAGCACGTTCACGTTGCTGAGACCCTTCCATCTCTTTCATTAGGCTTGTTAAGTTGAGGTCTGGATCACTTATTTATAACTGAGACCCCATTAACATATAAACAACCAAGGGTCAGGGGGTTGTTTGTCTTTATATATATACATAAAACTTCTACACATTTTTCAGGGATTTACAGCTTTACCATTAAACAAACAAACAACCCCCACCACCATGCTTAGGGCACCGGCACACAAGATAATCAGTCCAGGCACTGCATATTCATTAAATTGTTTGGGGGGGGGGGGGGGGCCGGGGGGCCGGGGGCGGCCACCCTAAAGAAATTACACTTGCACGCTCTACTGTAGGCCGTAAGTTTAAAACAACTGTGACAATAAATTGGAGCTGTTCATCTCTTAAAAACAAGGTCTACTGCAGCCTTTCCTAGCCTTTAAAATTAGTGTGAATTTATGATTCACAGTTAATTCTATAGACACAGTATTACAATGGAGTATAAAAGCATGGATGTATAAACTTGCTTTTTACTACTTACATGGGTATCAAGCCAGCAGCTTATTATTTAGAATATGGATTTATATCAAGAACAATGCAGGGTCGACTAACACACATTTGTATATACGTGCGGTTGATGGAAACCCCAGACTACACAGACAGATATATTTGAATAGATTTTAAAGAACCAACAATTCTTTAAATATAATCACCAAAAATGTCCCTTTATTGTGCTCTTTAAAAGACAACGAAGTAAAATGAATAAAGGAAATAACAGACCTAGTGCATTAAGCTGAAAATATGAAATGGCCCTAAAAAGCAACAGGAAATATTGATCTTAAATTAGCCTATGAAGTCAGGTATTAGAGTAATCTCAAAACTGCGGATGACAGTACACAGACATCGCTTAATACAACCTAGGCATGAGAGGCTAAACAGAAGTTGTCCCTTCAGATTCAGTTCCAAGTATCTTTAAGATTAAATGACCCCTTAATGCTCACTTTGTGCATGGTTTTTAATAAAGTAGTTGTTGGCAACAGAAAGAAGAACAAAGGATGGCAGACAGTCAGGCTCTGCTAAATGTTCTGGCCCGAGTTTTAATGAAAACCACATTTCAACTGAAAAATATGCTTTACGTGGCAGTGTATAAAATAAAATTTATTGCTTTCTGGTTAAATGTTGAACTCTAAAGAACAAAAAAAGAAAGCATTTTGATGATGTAGGTAAGTGAAGTCGCTCCTATTCCGTATATATTACTCCATTTGAAGAAAAGCTTAGAATTTAAAATGCTCCTAGTATCTCAGATCTCAACATGCCTTTTCAGCATCTTCTGCTCTGAAAGGATTTCATAATTAAGAAATGCATGAAAAGTGTCAAAACATAATAAAGCAAGCTTGTTATGTTTGTACACAAAAGACAGAGCACAGAAAACATTACTTATGCAGTGTTCCTTTTTAAAAACACATTTGCAGCATAAAATTGTATTCAATGAAAACCTTTCTGCTTGCCTGCATTTTAAAGTCTAACTAACAGTTTATTGTTTGTTTTACTCTATTTTCTGTTTGGTGCATTTTGTTTCTTTGGCAAGAGATATTTCACATTTAGAGAAAGCCTCTCATACTGTAGTTAAATGAGCCAAACTGCATCATATCCTTAGGGCACGGAAACAAAGAAGAAAAATGCAACATTACTCAGTAAACCTGCTGGTTATATGAACGGCTCAGATATATCAAGCATAGCAGAGATACATAACCGCCGCCGTAGTTTGCCCTCCTTCAGACTTAAGCAACAAAGCACGTATTAGAAGTCTTGCATGCAGTGGTGCAGCTGGTTATAAGAAATGCCCTGGCTTGACTAAAATCAAAAGTTTCAAGTGAAAATAAAAGTGAAAATACCTGCTGTACCATCCTGCTCCCTTTATTCTCCATAAACTTAGCAGCTGCTCTAGTCCCAGGCCATGCAGCATCTGCCCAAAGCAAGCATCAATTATGGATGAGGGCGTGTGAGCAATGTAATGTGTGCATGAGTGTGGATGATAGGGGTGTTGAAGGAGGGGGAGCTAATGCAAGGCTTACTGACCTCCCTCTCAACATCTGACTGCTCCCAAAACCTAATCCAGATGGGACTCTTTCAGTTTGCTGGGCCTCGCCCCATCAATCACAGCAGGCCACTCCTCTGTCTCCTGCTACTAGTTATAGAGTGCACCACTGAGCAGATGATTACACACAGAAGAAGAAAAAACACAGCTTGACTACATTAATAGCTGTTTAAAAAACATTAGAAATGCTACTATGTAAGTTGCCGGAAGCGGAACGTTTTTGTTTTAAAATTAAGACGGCTGCATTCAAAGTTTCAAAACCCACTAAACTTCCAGCGCTTTGGCTTTTTGATAGCCGCGGTGTACAGTAACATGTGTGCATTTCTATGTGATTAATTCGTCCTTCATGTGGTAGAGTTAATACCAATAAGACTGCTATTTTAAAGTTGCTGAACTCCACAACTTCATCAATACTGAACTAGCCTGTTTTAGATTAAATGTACTTTATCCTTCCATACAAATGAAATACTGTTTCCTTTTTTGTTTCATTTCATGACATCCCTCTTCCTTAGCTAGGGAACTATTTCAGAAATGCTTCCAAGGTTTAGTTCTGTGAGGCACTTGAAGCAACTTAATGCTTCACTATTCAAGGAACTTTCCTAGATGCTCTGGAGGTAGTTTTAAAACTATTAAACTTCTAATTAAGTCACATAATAAAGAAAAACAAAAACAAACAAACAAAACAAAAAAACCCCACCTCAAACACCAGCCTAAGAAGATACAGACAGCCCCAACGAATACACGTCTGTTGTCATTCTGTCGCGGACTGCAGACATGAGAATTCAGAAACAGGGCAGACCCGTAACGTAGGAATTACTCCAACAAATGTTCAGGTTCTAAGGGGTGGGCAGAACAGCAGATAAACAGCCATCAATTCATCATTAAATTTATATTCCAACTGAAATATATTAGATTTCTTTTAAGTGGCAGTGTAATTCTTCCAGATTTGTTGCTGGCACTCCCCAATTAATGATAATAAGAGCAGCCACTTCAAATTTTTCAGAAGGAATCAGACATCCGACCACGCTGGACAGATAATCACAACTGACTGACTCTGCGAGCTTTCTCTGTTGTAGCTTAATTATCTGACCAGGCCACTTGACTCAGATCATTTGCTTCTGCAATCATACAAAATGAATTCTCCAGTCACCTCTCTTTTTTGGAAGGTTCAGTACAAAGCCAAATTCAGATTTCATTTAAAAAACAAATCTTGTTCCAAAAGAAGGGTATCCTCAAAAGTAAGAAAGGTAATGCACAATAATTTTTTTTCAGAAAGCATAAGGGAAAAAGATAATAGTAAGCGAGCAAGAAAAAAATGTCTTTACTCCCTTAGCAAGAAAGTACTATCCCTTTACTCCCATTACAGAGAAATAGTAACTTTTGGTCCTCTTCATATATAACATACTATATTCCAGTAAAAATCTGTGCTGTTGCTACTGCTATGTATACATTTGAAAAGGAAACGTTCATTTTGTGTCAGTGCCTGAGGTATGGAACAGACTAACTAAGGAAACATCACAACACCTAACCCTAGGAAGGTTATAACCATTTACTCACATTTAACAGAAGGCGGCAAACTTCTTACCAAAAACTAAGTCCTAGTCTGAATTTCTGCCTGCATTCAAGACCACATAGTATTACAGATGTATAGATACATACAAAGAAGCATTCCCCTCTGACACCTTCATTCTTTCCAACTGTCGCTGCCGAAACTTTCTACTACTTCTATGACGCTGTGATTTATGACACTAGCTTTCCTTGTCCTACATGACAATTCTTTCTCTTGCTATTGCCAATAGCCCAAGTGGACATGACTGTCACACTGATTTGTTTTGCTTTCATGTTACCACCTAAATCTTTCTTTTTTTGTTTGTTTGTTTGTTTTAAACTTATGTTTCCTGCCTCTCCCTCACTTTCTCCAGTGCTAACTTTTAGGTATTTTACACATGGTCTTGTCAACTGCAACTCAACCTTCTAGTCCACCGACCAGTATTTTCCTTCTTTAAATACACGGTAAGATTTTTACATCCCATTTTGAAAACACGAGTCTCCAAAATTGCCTGAAGACCCACATAGCAAGAGAATCTGGAGCATTCAGCAGGTGTATCTACAATTCATTTTCACAGTGAGAATTGATTCTTAAAACATTTTAAAAGGAAAGTATAAAAGAAGCTTGTCCTTTCCCACAAATCAATATAGGAAAGTACACCTAATCTTATTTTACACCTTTACTGGAGCATGCTGAAGATGACGATGTAGCATCCTCGTACCCAAATAGAAGAAAAAAGAAAAAAAAGGATTGGATTGTCAACATACAAGGTGCGTAAAAAGCTGCCTGGAGTGCTGGCCTTTAAAGAGAGTAGCAGTCAATATTTAGAAGTCTAAGTGTCAGTCAGCTGTGAGCGCCAGCCCCTGGGTATCAAGGCCAGGTCCAAAACTGTTGAACATCTTCATAAAAGACTTTTATGAAGTGTCAGAATGCAAGTTCACCCATGACAGCGAATAAGGGGAGCAGCTATAGGGATCTTGAGAAGCTAAAGGAAGGGGCTGACAACAACCTGATCAGAGCCCTGCTCTTGGGCCAGAACCACCCCATGCATCCCTACAGGCTGTGGACCGACTGCCAAGGGAGCAGCTCTGCGGAAAAGGATCTGTGGGAGTCCTGGTGAACAGTACGTTCGGTACAAACCAGCAGTCTGCCTTTGAGGCAATAAAGGCTACTGGCATAGTGGGCTGCATTAGCAAAAGGGTAGTCAGAGAGCTGAGGAAAGATCATTCCTCTCTGCACAGCGCTTGTGAGACAGCACCTGGAACACTGTGCCCAGTTCGGAGTCCCCCAGGACAGGAGGTGTATTTGCAAACGGGAGAGTTCAGTGGTGGGCTGCTAAGAAGGCTGGAGCACACGACACAGGAGAGGCTGAGGGAGCTGGTTTAGCATAGCCTGAAGAAGAGGGCACCAACAGACAACTTAACTGCATCTTCTCCAACGTAACGGATGGTTACAGAGACAGAACCAGACCTTTTTCAGAGGTACAGAGTGAAAGAACAAGAAGCAACAGTCAAAAGTTTCAGAAAGCTAAATTCCAGTTGGTTATAAAGAATAAAATAATGAATATGAGGGAGGATATGCGCAGGAACGCGCTGCAGAGAGGTTGTAGCATCTTGGAGACTTTTGAAACATAACTGGACAAGCCCCTGAGCAACCTGAACTGTGTCGTTACCCCTGATTAAAAAAGGATGCTGGGATTAGATGGCCTCTGAAGTACCCTTCCAACCTGAATTATTGTACGATTC
Organism: Ibycter americanus; assembly: GCA_035590275.1. NCBI lineage: Eukaryota > Metazoa > Chordata > Aves > Falconiformes > Falconidae > Ibycter > Ibycter americanus. Next base: position 40,353,933 of record JAVJGI010000050.1, on the reverse strand, counting down.
CATGTGGTTTCCACAACAGCAGAATACCTTCAAGATGGATTTTATACTTTTATTCTATTTGATGACTCTCCTCATAAGGTTTCACTGACAAGAAAGAAACTAGCTGCAACTTCTAGTCTGCTTTCTCTCCTCAAGAAACAGTATCTCAATTCTTTTGAGATGGATTTGGAATCCTTTCTTAGAGAAATATATTTACATTTGTTTAATCCACAGCCAGAGAAGTATGGAAGTGGCAATCACTATAGTGCATGCAAGACAAGAACACTTTCACAAACAATGCAAATTAATGTTGTGAACTGTGACGTGTCTTAACTTTCTGCCAAATGTCGCCATTTTCATCGTATGTAGAGGAACACTGCCTTGACAACCACATCTCCATAGAAAAGAGTATTTTTCTCTACTACCTGCATCCCCTCTAAAACAATAACTACTACAGGCATGTAAGCTTTCTAATTTTATCTGCAATTTTTGTACTGAAATAAAATCGTATTCTATTTGCTATATTAATATCTTGAAAATCACTGCCACCTCCTAGAGCTGAACTGTAATAAAGCTAATATGTCCATTTTCTAATTTTTCAGTATCTAAGAAAGTGGTTCAAAAAGCCAATATTTGGTGGGGGTTTTACTGTAATACTGATTGAAGAGATGGGATTTTTAAAACTGGATCAGTTCCCAAGCAATTGTGACAAGAGAAGTGAGAGGTTAATGCACTGAAGAAATAATCAATGTGAGTTGGAGAAAGAGGACAAAGCAGAAGGCATTTATTATGCTATATTGACATAAAAGATTTTGTCCTGAGAAACCATTTCTTACTCATCTTGAGTCTTCAGTTTGCAAGAATGAAGGCAACCTAGACCAAGTGGTAAATTACAGGCATTTACAGGAAACGGTAAAAACATCTGTCTGTTCTTTTAATCTACCTAACACAGATCTTGGAGCTACCACAACTGATGATGCGCACCAGAGGAAAGAAACATGCACTGCAACCATATAGCCTACATGTCTACAAAGCAAGAACCACTGGTCTTTCTTTAATAGCTACAGACAAAAATATCATTCATAGCTAAAGCAGTAAAAGCAGCAGAGACCAGTTGGCAAAGCTATTTTACTAGGATGTGTTAGTGCTTCCAAGAAGCCAGGTATACTAGCCCAGGTGACAAACCGTGCTTACATTGCAAGAGTATGTCTGGTCTTGACACAACCCTCCATCGTGCTTTGTAAGTTTTTCTTCTAGACTCCGATGAGACTATTCCTACCTTGTAACTTACACACAAGCATAAGTGTTTCGAGAATTTGAGTCAAAAAACTTCCCTAAATGCCACCTTATTGGTCAAGGGCTGAACATTCCAAAAGATTAGAGTCTGCAGAGGAGAACTGAACAGCAATCAAATCCAGTTGCACGTGTACGGTTTTCAACAGTTAGATAATTTCTAGAAACCTGAAAAATTCTTGTAACATAGCTAAAATGATTGATTTAAGATCTGTTGTAAGAAGGTTTCAACATCTCAATTGCAATTTACTCCACAAAACTAACTGAATTTCTCAGGAGATTGAGATTGGATACAGCTGTTTTTTAAAAGTGTCTAAATCTGATGGTTTAATCTAGCTGAGGTTAATAGTTACACAAAGTTATTCCCAATTTACAGATGCTAGCTAATCCAGAGCATATTAAATAAACTCCTTTTTCAGTTGATTTCCTAATGGACATACCACAAAATACAACAATGTATTTACCAGCTTTGTCAGTCACACAAAGCGGTGAACCTACAGTCACGCGCAGACAACATGTTTGAAGGCTGTTTGTTCTGAGGAAACCGTATCATAGTTTCATGCATACCTAAATCAGTTATTTTTCACGTACAAATGATTTCATATTAGAAACAATATTAGGCAGAATGAGTGATGCGTGTCACAAGTATTACACGGAGAACCAAGAAAACAGACCCGTAAACAGGCACAGTGCTGTCACTGCTCCGCCTAGCAGACTTTTGTCTGCTTCACAAAAGCACCAGTGAGGTTACTGCATCAAAAAGCAGCTTGCCCCAGGTACTCCATTTGTAGTAAAACAAGGCTGCACACAGGGACAGAGCGAGCAATGTCACGCCAGAAGACTGAAGGGCAGCAGTTATTTGAGCACAAGCTGGCATGCCATCTCTTTGAACGGAACGCTTTGAATGACCTCTTTTAACCAGGGACACAATCTTTCACTGATGAGCTGTGATTTAGCATCAGAAAAGAAAGGGGACATTTCTCTTCATAACCCCTCATGCTGAATCATTTTCTAAGGCAGTCCCACAATAACCACAGTTCATCCGTTATATGTGAAACAGGTCCAAGTTTCAATACCACAAATGGGAGGATCATTACTTGACTCTACCGAAATAAAATAAGGACCACGGTCAGCTAGAAAGGGAAACGCGAATGCAATGCCGTAAGCTGTCCTAAGCAGCAAAGCTGACTGCAGGTCGTACCGCCTCCGCTATCTGTTCGCAAACACCACAGTACAGAGGGCTGCTTCACAAGCCAGTTGGCTTGAACTAGCCAGGTTAGGCGATAATGATTACTGTAACACTGGCCCAAATGAACTAATGGCAGTTACTTTGTTTACACCAGGTAAATTTAAGAGTTTGATTTATGTGGTAAGCTCCACGAAGACAATGACCTGATTGAGTTTGGGAATTTCAAGGAAGACCGGGAAGATAAGCAGCAGAGTTAGAAAACTGGGCTTCGGGAAAAGAGACTTCAGCTTACCCAGGGAATTGTTAGGAATCCCTGAGGTGCACCCATGAGAGAAAACTGTCCAAGGTAGCTGCCTGACTGATTTAGCCGTTGATTAAAGAGAAGTTCAGCGTGTAGGAACAAAGCATCCATTAAGAAGGAAGCAGAAGGCCCACATGGCTAAGCAGAAAGTTTCTCAAAGAAGATGGACAAAAAACCGGAGCGTACCAGCAATGGAATCAAGGCTTGGCAACAAAAGAGGAGCATAGAAATATTGCTCAGGTACTTGAGGACAAAATCTGGAAGTTTTTTTTGTCCAAACTGCTTGGAACTAAGACTGGTGATGATACTAAAAGTGACAGGAAAGGATTCCACATACCAGGTCTGCTGCTTGTAAATGAAAGTTCATGGAAAATGTTGATGCAGGGAGGAGACAGCCTTGTGATGAAAAAGTCCTCATAATATAATGAAGTACTTCACGTCTTTTTTGTTTCATATAAAGTCTGATCCTTGCAATCATTGCATCCAAAACCTGGACAGCATGGATAGCGAAGGAGAGGGGCAGTGAACAATGGAGATGCAACGGGTTGGAGACTACTTAGTGAAGCTGGATGTATTTACACATTTGAAGCCTTAAGGCATTCAACAGAACGCGCGGAAGGAGTAGATCACTGTGATCATGGGCCAATGCCTATTAAATTATGAAAAATTACGCTGATAGGGAAGTCCCAGATGACTCAAAAAGCTAACATTACTCCTGTCTTTTAAAAAAAGGCAAGGATGATTCAAGGAACTGCTGATCACTCGGCCTCATCTCAGGCCCTGGAGAGATCACGGAGCACATCCTTTGGGAATCAACTTCCAAGCACATGAAGGAGACATAATTTGAAATGTCAGCATGGATGTTTCAGGCAAAAATAGTGCTTGATCAGCCTGGTTGCCTTCAAAACACTAAAAACAAATGGCTACAAGGATGAAGTTAACATGCACCAGATACAATCTCTACCCTGACTTCAGTAAAGCTTTTAATGCTGTCTCCCATCGCATTCCTGGTTGAGAGCTGAGGAAGGAAGGGCTGGATTGTCAGATGGCTTGAAAATTGGCTGGACTGTCAGGCTCCAAGATCAACAGCTTAACATTTGGCTCCTGACCAGAGGTAAGCTGAATACTTTAAAGTCAGTACAGGGTCTCATATTGTGATTTTGTTAAACAGAGTACATCCTCAGCAAATTTGCAGATAACACTACTCTATGGAGCCTCAGTCCAGGGACATCTTGATAAACGTGAGGACTGGGGAAGCAAAACCCTTACATAGTTCAACATGGAAAAGTGCAAAGTTCTGCTCCATGGGCATCATGGAATAAACTTGAGGGAATAAAGTTCACTGCACATTCACTGAACCCCTTTCAGTTTTAGTCTGTATATAATAAAGGTATTAAAAACACAGACATATAATCTACATTAAATATTGAGTGCCTTGTTATTTGCCCTTGAGGCAGACAGCTTATAGACTATAAATCTTTTAAATTGCCAATGAAATTCTATTACTTCCTTTTTTCCCCCATTAAAAAAAAACAACAAACCAAACCAAACGAGCCCAACAAACCACCAAACCAAAAGCCACCAAAACCAAACCCAAATAACTCATCTGTGTATTGCTCATGGAGATCCCATGCAATAACATCCAAATGTATGTGGAAATTGCACACGTTCTGCATTTTACCTATAACTTTTCAGCAGACAGAATTTTGGGGTTTAGATATCTGACCTCAATATTTTGAACAAATGTGGCAGAATATGAATACAAATATATGCACAAATTGTACTTATCAGTTCCAAGAGACAACAACTGATTTTCACACCCATAAACTTGTGATTAAAATGAAGTTATTTCAACAGAGCTGAATATAGTTTTATAGGTAAGAAATCCATCATTCTGCTGTTCCACTTACTTAAATTTTCAAGAAAAATAAAATATAAATAATCTAGAAATTAACTATTCTACTATTGCTTTCAGACAATGCCCTCTTCCCATTCTCTGTTTACTTTTAAAATTTCCATCGCTTTGTTATCTATGATGGACCATAACCGGAGCTGCAATGATCAACTAACAGAGCAATGCCATCTTATTTAATACAAGTTAAAGCAGCATTCATGTTTTGGCACTGAAATGAAATGATGGAACGTGATTCTCTGATGTTCTTTACTTCTAGGATTAAAATGCCTATCAAAATATCATTGGACGCAAGGAACAGACAGATTGGCTTCCTGCCTCAGCTACACTTTGCTATGCTTGTTTATCACTGAGATCATTTGTGTACTTCAGTTAATGTTTATGTTAAGATGCTGTTATAACATTAACAAGTAACTGTTTACTCCAGCGTTTGTCATTAGCAAACTAAGCCACAATACTGAAGAAAGGTATAGCTCTTCTCACCCACGAGATAAAAATGGCAATCAGATTTGCTTATGCAATGCAAAACATATTTCTAAACAGGGTTGAATGTCACAACTGGCTGAAAAGAAACAAAAATCTATTAATAGAGTGCTACAATGAATCTGCAGTTACGAAGAAAATAAACAAAACCCTTTAATGGTTCCTATAGCATTGGAAAGACTTTCACTGACTATACTGATTGGTAAGTTCTATGTTGTTAAATCTGTAAAAAGCTTCTGTTACTATGGAAGGAATGGCCAATTTGTCTTTGTATTTTAATTTCCCCATCTGTAGGATAGGGACTAAAACTGCTCTCAGATCTGCAAAACTACATTACTTCTCCCTGCACATCATCTTTGGAGATTTTTTTTTTTTTTTTTTAGTAGCCCCTCTTCACAAGACTAAACATATACATAGGGTAGTAAATCTTGCTATAAAGCTAGCTTCTGCCATATGCTATAGGTGCTTAACCCTGGTAAGCTTGAAAACCATTGCTTTGAACAACACATTATTTTAAAATAATATAGATTGTGGGACTGGGTACAAATGCTCTTTCTCGGTTTACAGTTTTATTTTGTGCCTCTGCGTGTAAGGAAGGGAGGGCTAGTGGAAGGAAAGGTATTTCCAAAACTGAAACAGCATTGAGAAAAACTGTAGCATATTTATACCAGAAGCATACGGCTAATTTACGGCAACAACATCCAACAGCATTTGTGTTTATACAGTGCAGCAGCATGTATAACAGCCACAGCATCCAAACTCTAGAATTAGTGAAAATAAGCATCTACATAACTATTTTGGGAGAGAAGAGTTATACCCTGAAAACTGCTTTTAATCCACGTGAAGTGAACGGGCTGTCTTTTATACTAAAACACTAGATTAAATAAGATACTAAAAAATATTGAAACAGTTCGGGTTTTGCTGAGCGTGCACCTAGTGAGGTGGAGAATAGAGCAAATGTGTTAGCATTCTAGCTGCAAAAGAAATTCAGATTAGATATTGCTAAACAGAAATTGATAGCTAGTAGGTATTCAATCAGAAAAGTGGTTTTCCTTTTAAATATTGCAGTCACATAGTACAGTACATCACTTGTGTCAAGTTAAATTTAATCATATCAGCATACTTAAAGGAAAAAACCTGAGTAACTACTCATATAACCATGGCAAGAGGGATTATATTAGACTTTATGAAGCCTTTCCCTTTTATTTAATATTCTGATATCTGTATAAAACAATTTCGATATATATTATACCCTCCAACTAATCTATTCCATTGTCTTTTTAATGCACACCCAGTATGCCTGAACTCATAGCTACAGTATGCGAACTGTCAATTATTTATGTTCTTCTGAAGTCTGCCTATGTAAAAAGGGAGACATTTTCCTTGAAGCAGCAATAGGTACAATGAGTATTGCTAATTTTCTTAAGAGTAAAGGAACATCATCTGCTTTCTACTAGTTAAGAGCACATTTAAAAAGGAACAATAATTTATGAGCTCACTAATACCTATCGATTTTTGTCAGACTTGGTAGAATCAGCTATGTGAAGGACTGTGCTTCAGGAAATGTGTTTGAGCAATGCAACACAGAAACTAGACAGGCTTTTACTCAAATGTGCTTTTTCTACATATGTTTAACAGCTTATCTGAACAACAATGAAAAATGATCACTATATAATCCATCAGAAATAAACCAGTTTTCAGCTGCCAGAGACTAAATATAACAAAAATGTAGAAACATGAATTTTATTCTGGGAGAGTAACCGAAACTGTTAAGTGGCATTTATGTCAAGCATGCACTTTTGCAGGCTCAGTCCACCTCAGAAGACACGAAGACTGTATGAATAGAACTTGGGCTCCAAAACAGGGACACAAAAGGCAGAAGTCTACCTATACAAATGTACTGAGTTTATTTTGCCAAGCCTCTTAGTGAATTCTCCTCTCTTCTCATTCAGATCCTGATTTAATTTTCCCTATCTTTTAAACCTCCCGCTGACTCCGCCAGTCTTCTTCACAGCCTCCTTTATTACTTCCTCTGTATCCTCTTTGGACACCTACCTGAAAAATCTGATTCTCCCATTTAATATTTATTGCAGCAATTGAGTGTACAGTAGATGCAAAATGCTATCTGATCGGCATGGTGACACAGTAACGTGGCTTAAGTATGAACAAGAAAAGCAATGGATAACCCTCACATATACACCTTAACCTTCCTGCAAAACGTCTCACAGAATTGTGAACTACTCTGAACAGAAATCAGAGGCTACAGACCAGTACAATTTAGAGAACTTTTTTTGCCTGCTCCCTTTTATTCTAGATACCATTGTAGCCAATCTACCCAGGATCTGGAGGATGAAAAGACATTTTGGAAATCGACACAGCTTTAGCACTTCCCCTTTGTTGGTCTTAATGATGTGGTAAGTGTATTAACCACCTTGTATAAATAACCACAAAAGGTTCACTGCTCATCAGTTGACTTCATGTAGTAACAAAAATGTTCAGTGTTTAAAATGGATTCTTAAATCATACAACTATTACTATTTCCACTGCCTACAGTTCTAAAGAATAGTAAAAAACCCTAAACGAACAAACAAAAAAAACCCAGAAAAAAACCCCACCAAATCAAAAAACACCAAAGCAGTGAGCTAAAAAGGTGAAAAAGTAGATTCAAATCCTCCAGTAAAGAGGTCTGCAGTGACTAATAGCATCAATTAAGAAAGGCAATGCGCACCAAATTCAATTTTAGTGTCACACACACATATATGTGTCCATGGTATCACGTTAAGAACCAAATTCAATGGGGAGTTATGAAGCATAGTAAATTGATCTGAAAATGTTGTTTGCTAATAAGGATTATAAAATAAATTCTCAAATTATTATTTTAACTTCATCTTAGTAACACAGATTGAACACCAGTTAAATAACCTGACCTCAAGACCTCTCTCACACTTCAGATGCAAACAAATTATGATATAAAATATTTCCAATTAAACAGAGAATATGACATTAATTCAAACACTATAAGCAGTACACATTGTAAAAGTCTCTATTGCTCTAAGACAGTGAGGGTGAAGACACCATGAACTTACACCCTGATTTCTGTATGTCTTGGGCTTTAACAATTTAAATTAAATACAATTAAAAATGTAAAAATACATTTTGCTTCCATTTCTTACATACATCAACCAGAAATATAAAAGCTGTTTGCTACTAGAATTTGTTGGCTAACATCTTACATTCTGCCACTCTGAAAGCGCAACATCATTGCACCATTTCACTTAAAACAATAATAAAAAATAAACAAATTAGGAAGCTACTACAAACCCTGCCCTGACCCACAGAGCCCAGCTAAATGGTGGTTCCAACTGCCCTTTGCTGTCTCACCCGGAGGACTCTAAGCCTCCAGCTCGGGAGCTTCTTAAATCTCCACACTAATTTCTGCAATGATCTCTCTGGGTACTCCTTCCATTTAACAGCAGGCTTCTGGAAAAACAAGCAAGGTAAGGAATGACGATGCAGGCATGTCCCTTGATCAGTAATCAGGAAAATATGCAATAACTATTCTTTTTGCAAGAACCGTTCATTTTGCCAATTTATTTTCAAATGTGAGCTGAGACAGCTAGATCTGGAAAAAGTCTACGCTTGTGAACTCAGCAAAACTAATGTCCTTGCTAGCTTAAAAACAGACATGCACTCACATGAGAAGGACTGTAAAAGAAGAAATACTCGACCTGAGAGATCAGCAGTGATTGGGAAATGGAAAACTGCCTAAAATGTCAATTGAAGGGATATTAACCATTTAGGTTATACACGTGCACACGTAAGATTGTCTGTTATTTTACACTGATTTAAAATATTTCTTCCCCTCTATTTTGGTTTAATAATACTTTGATCTAAACCCAAAAAGGTTGTCAGCATTCTATTCACTAAAGGGACAGGAGAGAAACGGTAAGCAGAAAGTGTCAGCTAGGCCAGTTCTATCCCTGGAGTGACAGAGAGGCAATAGGCAGGGCAGCCTGGAGGGTACAGGCAACGTTTTAAAGATTTGCATGCCTGCACTACATTGGATAATCCAATTCAAAGGGTAGGGAATTAGTTTTAAATTTGGTTTCAGACAACGTGTATCAGCTGTGAAAAATAAAAGGTATCTGGCTATGGAAGTCAGGAGTGTGTAACTGCACTCTTCATGCTATGGCCTCCAGCCCAAGCCCCTGCTCAGAGCTGGGTTGGTTACGCGATCAGGGTGTTAAACCCTGATCCAGACATTTTTTAAAACTGCCAAGGACAGGGACTGTGCAAACTCTCCAGGCAACCTGTTCCAATGTTAAACTGTCCTCATGGGGAATATTTTTCCTCATGAAAAACCTCATAGAGGTTCCTAGTTGGAATTTGCTCCAGTTTATGTGTGTTGCCTTTTATCCTCTCACCACAAACCTCTGAAGAGACTACCTCCAACTTCTTGCTAACCTCCTTGCAGGCACTGAATGGCTGCCATCGGGTCATCCTGGAGCCCTCTCTTCTCCAGGCTGAACAAGTACAGTTCCCTCATCCTACTACCACATGGCATGTGCTCCAGCACATGAACATCTTGGGGGCCCTCTGCCGAACCTGCTCCAGTTGATCAACATCTTTCTTGTATTGGAGAGCCTCAAACTGAGCCAAATGTCTTGGATGTGATTTCACCATTACCAGGTAAAGGGAGATAATCCCTTCCCTCAATTTTCTGACTATGCTCCTGTTTATACAGCCCAGGACACTGTTGGCTTCTGCTGGGGCTGGAGGAAATACACTGTACTAATCTGCCTACACTAATCCAGTAGAAATTCTCTGTTGGAAATACGTGTAGTACACACTGACATGGAGATCTATTCAGATACAAGCAGATGGGAACTGCTTGCAGGAAAGCCAGTTTTGAGGGGTGAAGTGGTGATGACTACAGCTTTCTGTGCAAGCAGACTGACAGCGTAAGACGCTTGGATAGTCCCACTACGAACCTCTCGGTCCCCAACAAGAAACAGCTCTGCCATTACAGAAGTTTCAAGTTGGAGCCAGAATTTCCGTAATAAGGAAAGGACCTATTTTTTAAGAGAGTCCTGACCATTTTATTTTGCCTCTAAGAATCAAAGAAAGCTCTATAGCCTTTCCTCATAGCAGCCACTACCCGACATAATCGTTTTAACACAGTAACTGAGATAAATAGAAGATGGAAAAGGTAGGATAGGCAGTGGGTGGGGGAATGCATATCTTCGAGGTAAAAGTAGACAGATATTAGAAGCGCTAGCATTTATATGGGGAGGCACATCACCCACCATAAACCAGTTATTTAATAGGTTGCTTAAGAGCTAAGAGAGCTCTTCACCCTACCTCTACCCCATTTAACACATTAGCTTGCACTAATGGTGAGCTCTCATCCAGAAATACACAGCACCTCTGCCTGTGGGTATTACCACATGATGCAAATGAAGTTGTAAAGAGAAATCAACTCATCAATCACAATCACAAGGGGACACTGAGCAATGCAAAAGGATTAGCATTTCAGCCTTGCTCAGGTCTTTCCTATCACCACTCTACTTTAATTAAATACCACCTCAAGTGCTTTATTACCATTAGAAATCTCAGCGTTGAAGGCTAGCATTCCGGAATCTAAGTGCTGAAGCTAATTAGAAATGAGGAAAAGAAAAATGTTCATTAAAAATTGTGGGATTCCCCTAACAGAAATGATCTGCACCGTGGAATAAAGATTTGCCTTTCTATGGATTTAGAATAACATGTTAAATAGCTTTCATTAAGGTGAAGCCTCTTCCTTTGAACCACATGCCTGCCATTGTCTTTCCTAAGTAAAGCAAGATTTAGCTGTATCTATCAAACAATTGTTAGAATTTAAAAGATTCTTGGCTTATGGTTAGCTGATAAGAGCCTTAATTCCTCCTCTTTAACATTTAATACACTAATTTAAATTTTTTCGGACTTGGCACAGTCAAGGACTTTTTGCCTTACTTCCCTGGATATACATAAGCCAGTCATTACTATTTATGAAGGCAATGAAAGAAAACATTAAACAGTCAAAGAAATATAAATCTTAGATTCTAACACAGAGAGTGCAACAGCAGGATTAAAAACAAAACAAACAAACAAAAAAACCTGAAGCAAATACAAAGACATTTGCAATTTAAAGCAATACAATATAGCTGAAAAGCAGTTTTCTCTTCCACTTGACTGCCAAGTGACCTGACTCAGGATTTTATGGCTTTCCCAGGAACAAGCTGATGATATCAGTAACATCCAAAACTTAGCAGTGAAATTGCGCTGTCATGAGCAAAAGCGAGGAGCAGACAGAACAGATTCAAGTGATAAAGTAAATATTTTCCTAATTTTTCACTATGTTCAAATGGAAATATAAGTTTGTGTTCTGGTCAGCACACATATTGGATAAATTTATCTTTATAAGGAAGATCTGAGTAAGGCCTATACATTGCTGCCATCCTACCCAGCTAACTAGGGTGAGGCTTTCTTGTTCAATTTTGTGTATCACACTTAATTTTTAATGTCTGAGTTAGGTGACTTCCCAACGCAAATAATAACTCAATTATTTACAATTAAAAAGACCAATAGTGGTTTAAATATTATATATGTATTGTTATTTGAATAATGTCCAAAAATATCAACTTAAATTTAGCCTGAATTTATTTCAGTATCAATTAAAAGCCTAACACTAATGAAAATACTATTACTCTTTATTCCAAAGGGAACAGGTGGCTTTAAACATTTACTTATTTCAACTTATGGAAACCGATCACTGAACTATGAAGAATCAAAGAGCAAACTTTCAGTCATTTTTTAATACATTTCGACTCACAAGAACAAAATATAAGAAGAATACAACACAAAAATAAAAGAATCCAGCTTCTAATATGACTGCTTTAGTTTAAATTGTAGCGGAACAAGGAAGGTTTTAAAAATATTTGTTTGAGCTACAATATTAGATTTTGTTCATAACATTGATTTAGCTTTTGGTTTTTAAATGTACAATTTGTATAGAAAATAACAATTTGTGATGCATGTACATTTTTACATTCACCTACCACCTTAAACCCCCGAAGATTATAAGCTGCCCTGTACACAGCTCTCTCGCCACGAACGTGCACATAGGAGCTCCCGGAGCTTCCTCTGAAACAAAGCTGCTCTCGAAACAGGACACAAAACACTCTCACAAATGGATCAACCGACCAAGGTTTTTGTCAAAAGACAGCAAAGGAATGCGCTGTGCAGGTAGCACGGAGGGTGTGAAAGAGCCACGCTGGTCATTTCTGGGGCTGGTCAACATGGCACAGCTCGCTTTTCTAATCCGGCAAAGCAAATGAAAACTGTATTAAGCTGCAAATTAAAGAAGTCAACCCACGAGTTTTACTACTTCTCTGCTCCTGTGAAAAGCATCATCTCCAACACCGTAACTGTAGGTGATGCTTCGGAAAAGTATTAAGAGCAAATGATTCTTACCCTGCTCTAACCATTGCAGTTTTCTTCAGTCAAGGATGTAGAGATTTGTCCACTAACTCTGTATCAGTTTATTATTGACTTAAATAAAATCAGCAGCTTAAGTGAATTCAACTAGTTTATTTTCCATCTCAAGCAGCCTGCAACTTTCTAAAACCGTAGCAAAACTTTGCCATTCTTGCTTCATTTCTTCCAATAAGCTTATATAACAATATATTTTAAAGGGGCCCCTGCATTATCCTCAGCTGGTGGGAAGAATTGTACTTTCTTTAGAATATTTTTTAGGACTCCATTTGTTAAAAGAAAAAAAGGCTGCTTAGGCGGTTTCATGATTTCTGTGCAGAACATTCACTCTGTGGGAGTGCCTCATTTGCATAGCGGCATGTGGGCAGGATTTGGACAAGCACACTGAAGGATATGACAATCAAAAACAGATATGTGGGAAATCTCTTTTAAATGCAAAAAGACCTCACCCAGGTTTCACTGACTTAGGTAAACATTGTTTCTAAGGGAGAAGTGAATGCATAAACAACTCACGAGTTAAATATTGGCTTCAAGCGCTGCAATTTCTGTTGCGTACCAAACTACTCCCAAGAATAATTTCTTATTCTGTCCTAGGCCTAGCACAGCAAAAATCAATGAGAAATGGAATTTTGATCAATGTTAAAAATTTGCATGTGATTTTTCCAGATAATGACATGCAGAACAAGTTATAACTGATTTCTGCCACTGACATTCTGTCAATTTAATAATAGATTCCTCTTTTGATGTAACTTGACTGCCATTAGCATTCCAAATATAGTGTACTGTTTCGTTACTATCTCCACAGAAGAGAAAACTGAAGCAAAACCATAAAACAGAAGGCAACCTGGGCAAGTTTCTTGCTCACAGCACTTGCTTTTAATCCATCGCTCACTGGAAATGTGTAAATCCAGTTCCTCACCAGACTGGGAGAGAGCAAATTCCTGTTTGAACCACTCTGAGATTCCTAGCCTGCAAAAAATTACTCTGCAGCAGCCAACATGAAAGCTCGATTTTTCAAGCAACAGACGTTTTGAAGCGCTGCCTGAAGCTGCCCTCTTCCTTTCAAACTGAGCTGACCAAAGTGACTCATGCACTTGGCAAGAAAATTAGACACTGTTACCACTTTTGAAAAAAATGGTAAAGGAGGCTCCGGGTCTGTCTTTGCGTGGTGTAATCACCCACGAACTACAGTGATTACAGGGAGATCCTCCCAGTTTTCATAAACTCACAGTCTGGTCCAATCCACCTTTACGTATTTTATGAGGAACTGCTTTCTTCTGCTGGATAGCAACACCAAAAGGCAGGACTCTCTGATTATGCCAAGAGCCAATTTGTTAAGCACCTTCCGTTGCACCTACGGGTACATTGGTGTCCAACAAGGCAGGGACAGCTCTCATCTGGATGCTTTGGCTCCACATCATCTATATATTCTATTCGACGTTAGTACAGTGTGCACAAACAACTTGGTCGCAGGCTTCTTTAGGAAGCAAAGGCTCTGAAGGTTCCCTGATCAGTACCCTCAGGTCCTTCTATCTTAAATTTAGCAAACCATACCACACAGTCTAAAAAAGCTGCTACCATTTAATCCCCATCGATTTTTTTAATTAACATCAGGGTTTGGTGTACTCCTTGTATTTCTTCTGTGTTAGCCTAACTCTGACAATACAGACTTGCACAACGCTAAAAGGAGAGTATGAATAAGGGGATTTATTTCTCTCTCTTTTCTTTTTACACACGAAACAGATAAAAAGGATTTCCCCTGGAAAAGGATTAATTCTGCTTGCACAACTAACGTGTCGACCACTCCTGGAAGCCAGTTCAGACTCAGACAATGACCCTTTAAAGATCCCAGCTTACGACTGTTTAAAAGAAGCACCATATAACAAAAAGAATCTCACCTTCTATATAAAAGATCCTTCACAGTAAAGATACCCTTTGTGGAAAGGAGCACACACTAAGCAACCCCCCTCACCCAATCTGCTCTTATTTCAGAGCAAACACTGACCATATAAACTCAGACAGAATAATTAAATCAGTTCATTTAAATCAATATTATGTTAACAACTTGTGAAGCTACTTTCCTGGGAATATGAGCCCCAGCTTTTCAGCTTTTCAATAGTCTTATGCAATATTTATTGCAGATTTTTTTTAATAAAGTTTGTATTTCAGACACAGGTGCAAATCCTATGCCATCCTAAAATATAAAAAATGTTTCCTTCTCGTAATTATTATATGCCAAGGTAAGATTTATAGGTAACTGCGTTCACAAACAATGTAAATGAAGTAAACCATAACCTAAACATGTGTGTTCTATGTTATTAGCCAGTTCCTTACAATCTGATAGTTTTCGTACATATTGGGTATGTCACTACCACATAAAGGATGCACCGATCCAATTTAATTTTAAATAAAGGGATGTTAACTGGTTGTTATTTAAAGTTACCATGTTCTAAAAATAACTCATAATGGAAAAAGCAGGGGACTGAAATATCCCAGATCTTACAAACTGCTGTGATAAACAATGGTCACCTCAACTACACGTGTGTTGTAGGGCAGTCATGCTATGTCTTGCATTAATGTTGGGAAGATCAGTGTTGAAAGTGGAGAAAAAAAACCCCAAGTGTTTGAAGAAGTGGCCAACCCATTCTATCTGTTATTATTACTACCTCACAAAAAATTTCAGGCCAGGTAAAATTAAAAATAAATAATACCAGATAAGAACAACTACTAGGAAAAAAAAAACCCAAACAAACAAAAACAACAAACACCACCAAAACAAACCACCACAAACCAAAATCACTTTTCTACAAGGAAAAAAAAAACCCAACCCCAGAAGCGTGGTCAGATGCCATTTTCCAGATTAACCTAGAGATGCTGAAGACCTTTTAGGCCTTTGCTCTCTGCTGTGCAATGCTAACATCAGTTCAAGATCTGTATAACCATGTGATTCTTTAAATGCCAGAACACTCCCTCATAAGCTTCTGTGAAAAAAATTCAAGATTACTTCCAACTTCTTCATTAGCAACTTAAACTAAGTAAACTCACACCTTTCCTTCTGCCAGCCCTGCTGTAAATACAGACCGGTGCACTGCAGCCAACCTAGGTGTTTGCAGAGTGAGCTTGAGCTGCCTGTCCTGATCATTTAATTTTATTTCGTTCCATGGTCATTACCATCCAGGTTTACCAGAGAAGCCATTTAATTGCTCAGTCAAATAGTGGATTTCAATTTACCGTTAAGTCAGTGGCATTAAGCAATACTACTGCCTAGTCCATGCAACAGAAAATTAAAAAGATGCTCACTTCACAAATGAAAGACATGTAAAAACAAAAGCAAAAGGTACCTCCTTGGCTTTTAATTCTAAAATAGGTTTGGGTAAAATAAAACATGAGTCTGTAAGAGGTACTGCATTTATCTGCTACAATTGCTCTAAAAGGCAGACTTCTGTGAATTCTGTAACAGATTTAACAACATGACTGCGATGTATCGTACTTGCCTTCTTATGCAAATGCAACATTAAAGGCTCCTTTCTCAAAGATACTCCCTGCACACTAATATAGCCTGTACTTACCTGGTGCTTCAGCTAGGCTCTAAAACTTCCTTCATGTAATACATAGCGCAGGAAAGAAGGATACCATGAAAGAGATAATTGTACTAGATCGGAGATAAAAGTTTAACTTATTTGCTTGTTATAAATCCTTGAGTGGCAATTTTGACTCTCTCTATTCAGGCTTGAAGTTTTGCCTTTAATACATCTGCTGTAAGAGCATCCACCAAAAAGACTCAGTTTGCACTTTTTACGTATGTGCCCACAAGACCCATACATACATTGTGAGAAACACAGTGATCATAGTCCTGTTGTTCCCAGCTTAATTACTGTCGGGCCTATTGCTAATTTTTGGCGCAGGTCTACATTGCACAATACAGAAAGTAACAGCAAGTTTTCTTCAGAAAGCAAATAAGGAGTTAGTTAAAATGCTGCAAACTAATCTGCAGCTAAACACAAATTCACTGAAGGTAAAAAACATTACAAATGACATCCAGGAAGACGCAGATGATTCCTAAGAACTAAACATGTAACACATCTAAAAGGAACATCACAGTTTTCACAACCTGATTCACACACAGCTTCAGATAAAACAGAAAGTGCCAAGATGCAGAACAGGGGCTCCTCAAGAATGTCTCTTTCCAGAAAGGGTAGCTGTAGCTCTGCCTATATGGTCCCAACAGAAGATCCTCATCTCCTACTATGGAAAGGATGCAAGGGCAAGAACCATAAATAACCACAGATAACCAGAAACCCCTGTTGCTTGATTCAGTGCCTCTATAAAAACTGCACTCCCAAATCGAAAACCAGTATCTGGTGAAGAAAAATAAATCGATCGCTGTTTCACAAAGAAGGGACAAAATCAACAGGGGGAGATGATGATGCGTCATTACTTGTTTTAGTCAACTCACTTTTACTTTAGATACAAAGTTTAAAAGTTTAAATTGTTTTTTTCTTAAATTTGAAAGTATCACATCAGATCATAACTTTCCACTTCTGGACTATGAAAAGCAGGACAGAGAAGATATAACAAAGCAAATTTAGAAGGGTCATAAATTCTTGATCTCTCTTTCAAGTACGCATGTGCTACTGATAAACAATGTCGGGCAGGAAAAGGAGTAGCCAAGGAAATCTCCACTTCTACTTCCATTTTCTTAGAAAAACATAACTATTTCTATAATTGCACCAGTCCCAATACAGCAATTCTAATTTAAACTTATTTCTTAACAAACTATTTTTTGCACTGCCTATATTTTACAGGACAAGCACTAACCGCTGAAGATACTTCGTGTACTTTTTCTAAATTCTTTTTGCTAATGTAATTTTAAGGTTGATCTTTTTAAACCTACAGAGTAAATCACTTTCATCCTGTGAACTCAAAAAAACCCCCAAAAAACAAAACCAACCCAAAAACCAGAGAATGGATCTAACATTAAGATTTTTTTAATTAAAGCTGAACAAGATGACATATACTAATATTTTATTTTGCACATAGTGTATGCGTGTTTCCAGTAGTATTTTCTTTCGCTAATATTCAGTCGCTATGAGAACCCCTTTTTTTGTGACTGATTTTGGCTGTCTGCCACAGACAGCACAGATTTAAACATGCAGGGAAAGATCCTCAGCTGGTCTGAATTCTCAAAACACTCCCTGCAACTCAGCTGGGAAAGTTCAGTATTTTGATGTTGCCAGAATACAAGTTTGACGCTTTTAATATTGGAAAATAATACTACGTTTTTAATAGCTAAAAACCCAAATAACAGATGAGCAATTAGCACACAAAGGCAAAATGGAAGAAAGACATAGCAACGAATAAATTCACACTGTTTCATCGCTTTTGTCAGAGATCTCTTGTGGTCTGGTCCGTTTAGCACCTGCTAAGCCTAAACTGTATACACTCCTCTTAAAAAAATTGTCAACAACTGAAGTACAGATTAATTTTCAACTCCGATCTCTTGCTGGTATAAGCAGTGTTTGGAAAAGAAAGGTTGTCCTCCTGGTCTTGCTCTGTTTAATTCACATACACAAAAAACGGTAAGGATTGGTCTCAAGCAGAAGCCAAAAGAATTAAAACAAGCCCCCGCGAACTTGACTTGCATGTAACTGCTGCCATCTTAATAAGGTGAGAGCAGCTTTTAAATCCCAGGCAGATTCAGAAGCTGCAGCCCAGTCCCTGCCATATGGAGACAGCCTGGAATCTGTCAAGTTCACTTAGTGAATTTTATCTTTGGGGAGTCAGTCAGGCAAGCTAGATCAGAATAAACAGGATGCTGTTGAGATCTGGAGGCTAATGCTGGTACAGGCTGGACTACTGAACCAAAAGAAAAAAGAAAAAAAAAAAGTCAGTTATAAATAAACATGTGGTGACTAGAAAAATTAACAATAATTAAAGCTGTATATGCACAAAAAACAACTCTGTGTGATTTTTACTGGGCTGTGAAAGACACTGTTCTCTGACTTCAGGAATTAGCCAGACTTTCCATTTCTTTCCATTATTCCTTGGATAGTAAGATACAACAACATTTAATGCTTTATCTCACCTTTAAGTATGGGTCATTTACAATACCCTATTTAAACGATGTGCCTAATTACACAACTTTTCAGTAAAAGTGAGCAATGTCACGTTCACATGATCTACATGCAAGTCCAAGCTGCTGCTTCATGCTTCAATAGGAGACAAAAATCTGTGGTCTCCAAACCTATCAAATTCTGTTCTGATGGATGGGGATAAGATAGACTTTGTTGTGCTCTGGGTGAAAGCCAGAATGTTAAATGTAATCTTCTGCACATGCTTTTACTGATATTCAGCATAAAAATAAGCCTTATCCATTTTTATTAGTTGGTCTGAGCCAGAACCAATTCTTTTGATGTCACCTAGCTTATAAAATGCAGCACTATAAGCAAGGGAGGTTTTAAAATGCTTCATAGACTTTATCCATTATATTAATGGGTTTCAAATTGCAAACTGTGGAGCACTTTCTGGTGCTGATCCACAGGCAGCTGGCCAGTCACCTGGAGCTGGCTGCTCTCCTTGCTTCCCCCTGCTTATTCGCTATAAAAGACAGAGCTGAAAACAGGCAAGCAAAAAAAGACATAATGCCATCTTGAATGCCATTTTTCTAGATAAACAGTTACGGTGCTTGCCACATGACCACCTGAAAGGAGAGGACTAGGCAATTATGGAAGGCAACACAGCTTGCTGGTGCTGTCCGCAGTGGACCATACCAGGCAGGAGAGGGGGAAGGTGGAGCACAAGAGAAATAACTGGGTTTGCTATGGGATTAATTTGATTTAACTTTAAGATGAATGAGTAAAATAGCCCAGTTTTCAGATTTTCCCTATTTTCAGGCAAAAAGCCAAATTTTGCCTCATGCCCCAACAGGATGATCTTGCACTGCACTGCTGTTTTCCAGAATTTCCAGTTTAAACCACTTCTTTTAAGAGTGTCCTGATAAATACCCGTTAGAAATGACATCTTGCACCGGAAAGGCTGTTTCTTTGAATACTTTAACTGACACCTACAGATTCATCCAGGGAAATCAAGTTATCTTTATAGATGGAGTGAGCAAAGAAAGCTACGCTGACCTGGGTCACCAGGGTAGGGAAGGGCTTCTGGGAACCTAATCAGCAAATCGTAATAAACAAGATATCTATATCTGCCTGCTAGGTTGTTTTGGTTTGTTTTTTTTTTTAAGTTATTTCTACACTAATAGCTTCTCATTTAAATTGTTTCTTATTTTCAGATACGTATATTTTCTATGTATTTTAGCAGGTTTTCCCCAGCTAAATCACTTTGTCTTGACTGAGAAACAGAGCTACTGTTGTGGATTTTCGAAGTTGCAAAGCTACTATAGTAAGTCAACACTAACAGCATGCTACTGCTTAATAGTAAACAGATTCAACAGCTGAAATCATTTAAGCTATCAGTAATAGCTATTATTAGATGGTGAAAAATATTTGCGAGTGCATGCCCGGACATTTATAATTATAAATAGCACGCAGCAGGAGCTAGGTTCATTCAAAGCAGCACTGGAATCTGTAATTTACCAGTTCCAGTTCCATGAAAGGAGGCTGTCGTACGGTCAAATCTGTGCTACGCTGAAATCATCCACCCGTGAGGAACAGGTGAGCCTTTCTACTCAAGAAAAAACTGATAAAGCCATGAGGGAGACAAGACCACTACTTATAAGAAATACCTCTTCCTCATTCCTTGGCTTTGAGAGGCACCATTGCTCCCCCACACTAACGTGGACAGCTTAGCTTAAACTCAGACTTAAGAACCATCTGCACATGCCCCTAGTTTGTCCTTTACAGTACAAAGTGGTACCACAGCAGGATAAATAAAGCCTAAGGCCTAAATATTTACTATGCCCAAAACATAACGATTAAAAATCCTTCTGTTTTCAATGAAGCAATTTCCTGTTAAGGCTTGTGGTATCTCTCAGCCCAGACGTTAGTTTTTTCAGAAAGGTGCAGTCTCTCACAACAAATTAAATGTGTCTAGTTCAGACATCAGGAACAAAAGACTTCCATCTTACAAAAACTTTACCCAAACTTTGTTAGATCATAGCATTTATTGTAATAGACCTCTTATTTTGTTTCCAGTAATAACCTTCAAATAAATTTAAAATATATTCTAAAATATTTTTCACCCATTCATATGAAAAAACATCTTCAGATAGTAATTTTTTTAAAATAAAAAATATGGGCTTGCCAAATGTTACAATTTTTTAAAAGAATCTTCATAGACAATGATGTACAGTGATAATGAAAGCACTACAAAATGGTGAACTTTGGGGTAGTTATAAGAAACAGCTTTTAAAAAGTTCTTCTGCTCACTTGGCGGGGGCAAAAAACATGAGCAGATGTTGTAGCATCTCACATCATTATATTTTATGAAACATGTCAAAAACCCATGACCAGGCACAAAAGCAAAAGATACACATTAAACAGCACAGTTTTTCTACAGATGTATCATACTGTACTGATCCACTGCTGATCAAACACAGATCTTCTCGCGTGTGTTTGTTCAATACAGTGAAAAACATTTCCTGAGCTGTTTGTCCAACTGCTGTGAAATCCATCTGAAATTCAAGCAGTTGCAGTGGGCACACAGAATCAGCTAATCACCATGCACATTCAAGAATCTGATGACACTCTTCAGTCCTAAGTATTACAGAAAAACTTCTCTTCATTGTACAGGCTGGGACCTTCACCCTTATTTCCATTCTGCTGTGTTTGTGGTGTAATTCCTTACTGTCTCCACACTTCATAGCATGCTCTGTACATCGCTAAGCACGTTTGGACTTCTTGTCACGTGTATCTGATTTTAATACATCTGATTCTGGGTTCTCAAGATATTATTCCATAATGTATTATTCGCAAACTCAGTATTAAATAAATGAAATTATAAAGAGCTTGATTTTCAATAGGACAAGGTCACTGTTTTGAACTACATATTTACTCTGTCATTAAACATTTTATTGCTAGTCTTCAGATAATCTTTATTCACAAGCCAAACATATTAAAGAGTAACTCTTCTCTTTTACACGTTGTTTAATTATTGAGCAACAATGGATAAACTAGCATGTAGGACTAAGCAACTGAAGACTGACGAAGGTAAATGATGACTTCCATTAAATTCAAACAAACAAACCAAAAGAAAAACAGTTTAAAGTAGATTGTAAATCCGCAGGTCTAACTTGTAATGACTCCATTACATCTTAATCTTTACCTCCATTCCTCGTCTGCAGCCTTCATTTTTCCCTTTCCCTTCCATTTTTTTAC
The DNA here is from genome assembly GCA_035590275.1 of Ibycter americanus. Lineage (NCBI taxonomy): Eukaryota > Metazoa > Chordata > Aves > Falconiformes > Falconidae > Ibycter > Ibycter americanus. Next base: position 40,331,929 of record JAVJGI010000050.1, on the reverse strand, counting down.
ATCATCAACTATAAAGCCTACATCTACATAATTTATTGGTGGTTCTCAGCCTGGAGAATCCATGCGTTTGTTCTGTGTGGTACACTGGCTTCAAAAGCAGTATGGCAATGAGAGCAAAATTCTGTATCATGAGAGTGACAGCAGCGACGCCGTCGGTCAATCTAGGGGTGTCCTGGTCCCTGCAAGAACAAATCCCGCAAAAGGGTCACCAGGCCCGATAACAGGTAGTTGCTTTCTAATATGCCGCTTCTTCCCCTGAAGTGCCATTAGCTATTGTGGCATTCAGTTGGAATGAGAACCTGAAGAAGGAATGCATAATTTCTGGAAGAGACGTCACCCTTACAGTATGAATGTACTGCAGGAAGATTTGCTGCCACGTGGATCCAGCAGCAATCTGCAGTCCTACAGAGATTAGAAGTAAAACAGCACCTGCAAACATAGCAGCAGTGACGACGTACTGCTAACACTGTTTCCAGGCTAAAGAAGGAAAGACATTTCCTCCCAGGGAACTGAGGTGTGGTACTGAGAAGGAACGGGAAGGGGATGGGTCTATAGACTGCTGACTGGTTAAATGGCAGTTCCAGCATAGACTATTGGCACTAATATATTAAAGACTCATGCCATTCCGTCTACAAGCACAATTTTTCCAGAAGCATCCTGTACAATATCAGCACAATGTAAGTCCAAAAGTACCATTTAAAACTTATTTCTCTCTCTGGATTAAAATTTAATGTAAAGGGATGCAAGACTAATAGATGCTACAATGATTGTAAATTGATAGAGATGATGTGAGACCTGACATTTATTTTTTCTATACAGCTACAGAAAAGAGGAAGAAAAAAAAAAAATCATGTCCTTTTTGGAAGACTTGCAAGCAAGTCTTCTGGCATACTGTCAACCATTTTAATCAAAATACATTTCAAGCCTGGTTTAGAGTTAAGGTAGGTCACATAGAACTTACTTCAATTCATTTGCAAAACGTGCATTCTTTCATGTACCTATGATGGTAAAAAGCAGGGTACAGAAGATGGGATATTTTCATGCTTTTTATTGTTCAACAGCATGTTCAAAGGATCTGTCAAGTATTTTTGCTGGATGTGCTTAATCCTAGAGCTTTCAGACACAGCTTGTTACCTTTCCACTTCAACACAGTTTTATGATGTATTTATGAGGCTGAGACTAAACTAGGTCTGCTTGGAAAAGGGAAAACCTAACAAAAAGGTATTTTAACCTAGTTAGGCTGAATGCTTGTTAACCATTTCAAAGGTCTATGTTGTTGTAATAACCCAGGGTTGCAAAGAGATGAGCTATATACAACATGGCAGAAAAAGTAGTGTATGAAAATTTTCATTGCAAATATTGCCGAGTTTTATAAAGGGTAACATTCCCGTAGATTGGAACATAAATAAAATGTATGTGTTACTATTAAGACACTGCAAGAAATGGTGGTTAAATGGAACAGAAAAACAATTCACCAGGGCCACTGGTCTGAACGCAACTCAAATTATTATTGACACATAGTATGGCAAAATTACTTCATCCTCTGAACCTGGTTTTGTTCAGGAGATGGCTCTTTCATATCAGAAAATCTACGCTGATGCTGGCAGCTGCTGCTAGTCTCAGAAGTCAAGCGAAGAAATGAACTGGAATGGACAAGCCCCACCGTTCACACAGAGGGAGGGAGGAATCTCCACCGACGAACCACTCAACTCGGCTGGCATTCCTGCCTCCGGGAAGGCATATTTGAGAATAGTCATATGAAATTTGAGGGTGGAGCCAAAGACTTCAAACAAATATAAAAGTGGTGACTTGGCGATGCATCGACCACCAGAGGAACAAAGATTCACTGGAAAGTACTGCAGGATACCTTTGGGAAGGCACTTTGTAAAGAAAATGGAGGTAAAAATAAAGTGCCTAGAACTGAAGCTTTCAATTGTATGAAGCACTTCAGACGTAGCAGCCTAGCATTTACTTAAACAACCAGAAATTAAGTCCCTAAACACTTCCAAAGACAAACTCCAAAAAACAAATTGGTGTGACACAATGTTATCTGTCTACCTTTATATGCAATGTGAACTACTACGCCTGTGAGAACTGTAAACTTTTACACCTAGGGAAGACATCAGTTAAGAACATGTCTAAAGTTAATGATCCTTGAATGTAAAGGAATGGCATGCAGATAAGCAGGAAAAATGGAATATTCTCCAAAACAGAGAAATAAACCAATAGAATCTATTGTGAAAGATTCAGGTTTGTACGTGGTAAAAGCACTATTGCATTTTCGTGCTTGTTAACAGCTTGTAAGTTAAAAGGAAAGAATTCTTTTGTGTGTTCAATTCCTGCAAATCTGTTTTGCACACAAGGGCACAAATAGAGCAGAAGAATATTCACAAGACTAAGTAAAACCAGCATTAATTCCAAAATTTTGCCTAATTATGTTTGCCTTATTTTAAAAATAATTGTATCACCTGTAATTGTAAACTTTGAATGTTGGAAAACTCAGACTTCTGAGCCCTCACTTTTTAAAAGCTTAAAATCCTTTCCTTCCCCACAACTTAAAACCTGCACACAACAGTGAAAAGTGAACCTGCTTCTCCATTACATCACACTGCCATCATACACCACCAGAGATACATATATTCTGAATATAACGCTAATAAAAATACCTGCACCAAGTGCCCTATATATTACTGATTTTACAGGACGCTGATGTGTCACTACCATAGTATTTTATTAAAATAATTGCATATGATTGAAAGTGGTTCCTGCTGCCTTCAATAATAGAAAAGGTATCATTCTACACCTATAGTTGTCTGCAGAAGTCTTCTAAAAATGCTGATTTACAAGAATACAAGTACAGTGTTTCTGTTTCAGATTCCCACTCTGTAGATGTCCGGTTTACACAGGGTTTTTTCCTGGTGGCTGAATGCCCATCAGGTGTATGTCATCCTTTATAGGAAGAGCACAAGCAAATCTCTTCAAGGATAATTCAGGCGCGCTACCATTTACACCATTTTACAGCAAAACACCACCCCCCCCACACACACCTTTTTACTCAACTTCCATTAGATCTGAAATTATCAAACTGCTCAGCAGTCGGTCAGCTGGCAGAGCGGTGTAACGTCTGCCAGAGCGGCGGGCGCGCAGGCACCCTGCCCGCAGCACCCAGCACCCAGCGCCCGCGCCCAGGGCTCCTGCCGGGGACGTGTGCGATCCCGCTGCTCCCAGCGGCCTCACCCACCCCGCTGCTTGAGGAGCAGCTACACCCAAAGCAGATTTGGAAAAACAGGTGGTCTGCACACCGCTCATCCAAAGGGGAAATGATGGCAGCTTAAGTTAACACTCCAAGGGTATAAACCACACCGTTAAACGCTGCGTACGCTGCCTGTTCTATCAGCTCTGTTGGGGGCGAGGAGGGGGGGGTAGTAAATTTTGGCAGAGAGGTAGGGCACAAAGTCAGAGGCAGAAATGCCTTAAATAATCTCTACGTGGGTTGCCAGAGCTGTTCACTCAGACTTTGAGTATGTGCTAATTTTGCTGAGAATCCTTAATTTTTTTAAAAAAAAATATTGTATTATTCCCATTTCAAAGATGGGGACATGAAGTATGGAGAGGTCTCACAATTTGTCCAAGGCCACAGAGCCCTTCAGGGGCATACATGAAAGTAGGATCCAGCAATACTCATTTACTGACATTAACCAAAATTCTCTCTTCGTCCAGATATTTGACGATACTGTGGAAGTAACATTTGCACTCCAGAAAGTGCAATCCCATAAGTATTCTCAGTATTAAAGAATCGGATTTTAAAAGTTAATTAAAAATATTTTAAAACAGGTTAACTTGCAGAATGCTATTTTCAGCTTCCCAAGGTTTTTAAGTCCTTAGGACTTACCTTAGCAGTTCTGAAATCCTAAATAGGATTTGTTAGTATACTAGCAAGTCTCATCCAAACAATCACTTTGTCTAATGGTGTACACTCCCCACATCACCAAAATAACTTTCAGACCATTTTTATTTTATGTTTCTGCTGTAGGACAACCTGAAAATAATATATTAATTGGGTATCCGCATATTCTTCCCTTTCCTTCACTTTAAAGAAGGGCTGGTCTTGGTCATACAGGCATGGAACAAGTGACGAAGGACTCCAGAATTTTCAGACTGTTTCTGGCACTGATCCACCGCACTGCCTAGAGTGCATCCCCGCCTATTCTTCTTGAAGAAACAGAGATTACATTGGTTACGTATGTCTCTATCATGTATTTTGTCAGGATTACAGCTTCTAAGGTGCTTTGAAGATTAAAATTCTGCCGATTTTCTTTTTCTATTTCACATATACTCCAAGTGCGCTGTTCACTCTCTCCACAGCAGAAATTTTATCATACACATGAACAGGTTAAGATTTTCCTCCAGTGAAAGCTCAGTAATATATACCAGTTTATTCACATCAGACTTTGTTCAGTACGCCTTTCTATTTTAACTTCATATCTCCAGTATGCCAACTTAGTTAGTAACAGGTAATATAATAAAATAGACCATCAGCTGTAGATCTGCAAGCATACTCCTTAAAACTGTATTTTGAACTGCCTGAACAAACATGATCATCTGTATGAACTTTTGTGTTCTTAAAATTCAAAACAACAAGAGCAAAAGTCACAGGACGGATATTTTAAAACCTGCCTCATGTTCCCTACCTCAGAGTCATAAGCTACATCCAGCAGTTGAGATTTAAAAGAGCAAAACACGCCCTCAACCTCTATGAGTTTACAAAAGTACATTCACTTTAATATGTTCATGTTCCGTGTCAAACACACCCCTTTAAAAGAATTTCGTACCACGCACTGCATTCAAAATTGCAAATATAAAGTATCTGATAACATTTAATGGCCTCTAGGTATAATCAGCATAAAACCAGCATAAAAGAGACTCAATATGAATATCAAATGTTTAAACCAAATGTGATGGAACCTCATGGGGAATTCTGCCACACATGCTGTCCTTTCTTCTAGGAGGTCCTTCAGCTGTCTACCTTCACTGTCCTTGTAGGGGGTACAGCAAAGCGACACAGAAAAGAAAAGAAACCTAAGCATCGGCACGCTGCAGCAGTGTTTAACCACTGTTTCAATGAAGCAAGCTTTGATCACTTCCTAGGAAAAAGCAATGACCTGTCCTTTCAGGAGAGCATTTTCTCTTTTGATCTGGATGTTGCACTCATTTAAACTGAATTCCAAATGGTAGTGTCTTATTTAATACTTAGTTATAAAAATATCTTATAAACAGATAGAAATTCATGACACTCACAAATCTCCACTCCAGTTATTTTATATTAGCAGCCGTATTCAGTTGGTAACTTTGAAAGATGTCAGAAGTAGGTTCTAATGTACTACAAAATTTGCAGTAGTAAGTAGCAAGTACTGTATATATCAGCTAAATATAACCACGCTATTTATCTATTATTTATACCCTAAATACCGTATCTGCCAAGGCAAAAGCAGAAGTGCCCAATCGTCATTTTTGCATTTGTCCCAGTATAATATTAGCCATCCATGTAAATGATATGTAGGTATGATACACAGACACCTACAAAGCTAAATTTGAGTACCTAGAAGCAGAGATCACATCAGAATCATCTACAACATATCTTTTCTAGGTTATAGAAGATAATGACACTCCCAGTTAATATATGTCCATTAAGAACTGGACTAAAATCTGCCTATTTATTTCATTTATTTCAATTCAATTAATTCCCAGTTGACAAGAATAATTTTAGGTTTTGCAGACCTGGGATAAAATTCCAGAAAAGATAAATTAACCCTTCCTCCTCAGAGTGCAAGACAAAAACCATCCTCCTGGACAAGATTTGGGACAATTAAAAGTAATAATCACTGATATCACAGTTACATAAGCCTAAAAATACATTCATTCTTAAAAATCAAAATTAGTATTTCACGACCTACAGCTATAACAAAGAATGTAATAGACATCTGGACTTAAGATAATCACAGAACCCTAGAAGATCTCCAATTGGTAGGGACCCATAAGGATCAGAGAGTTCAACTCCCTGCTCCTTGCAGGACTACCTGACGCTAAAGCAAACACCACCATGCTCCCTGCGGTCCTCAGGCTCAGGTGCTTTGGGTTACAGCTGCCAGTTTGTACTGGGATGGGATCAGGGGTTCCAGTTTGTGATTCAAATTTTCCTAAAATTCACTGTCTTTAGATTCCTGACCATTATTCTACCTAACATTAAGAAGATTCAGATTCCAAATTCAGACTCTAAATGGAAAAGATTTGTGAATTTTTCCATTGCTTGGGTGCAACATTTTGGTTCGCATCCATCCCTAGTCTAAAATACCCAAACTGATTTCTACAGAAGACATCATGATCTTCCTCTTCTTAGGCATGAACCCAGCATTGTTAACATTTAGATCTAGATGTTAGATACAAGTTAAGAAATAATGGGAAGTTGTGCAATAAATTTATCTGGATTATTTAACAGATGAAAATGACATTATAGTTAACCTAAATTACTTATTCCTCACTTTTTCTAGGCTGAACTCACAATTGTTAGTCTGCATTTACCCATATGATGCTCAGCGAACTGGAGCTACCTTTCTCCTGCACTGCTCCTTTTCATCTGAAGGTTGACACCTAGAAATGAAATCTTGGAACAGTTGCATATTAATTTGTATAATTTCCATGCCCCTTCTTGCCCTAGTTCTATAGAAGGCATCTGACCTAGTAGGAATTATTCTCTTCCCCACTTGGCCACCTTTGCATTTTCTATGATTATGATGATCCAGGGATTTATTTCAATATGTAAAAGGTTAGTCTTTCAAATTTTTGTCAGGACTGTTGAAGTAAGTTTCTCTAAAAATTCATTTGGATTTGCCATTTGTTCTCAGTAATAATTGCCTGTTGTTCCATCTCTCATATCTTGATACTCAAACATTTCTAGACAAGCAAGAATTTTATGCATATTTACTATCAGGCCATTTAAAATTAATTTCTGTAATGTCAGTTACATTCTCCATATAGTAGCACTGACCTGCTGAAATCATTTACTGCACAGCTGTTCTTTGATATAATTTTGGGGCCTGAATAAAGACAGAAACTTCCCCGCTCTTGTATTTGATAGGTACCAGTGGCAAATGAAATTGTTGTTGTTTGGACTAGAAGAGTTCAAACCCCAACAATGTTTTATGAACTCTCTGAACAATGAAAAAAGAGCAAAACAAAAGGGCTTACCACAATTTAATAAAGAGTTGACAGCATTAAGATGTAGCCAGTTCCACATCTCAGAATATATTTTCAGTATTAGCATGCGTTAAATAACCAAACCCCCCCGAAATTTCATTTTGCGGCTCTGAACCTGTTCCGAGTGTGTGTGAATTTCTGAACAAAAACCTAATCTCTTCATAACTGTTTCGATAATACCATGACCAAAAAATGCAAGGTATTGCTAAATGAAAGTAATATGTAAAATCTTCACAGCCCTAATAATTTTGTCTGTGTCAAAGCAAAGGCCACAAGATGAAACAAAAGGAATGAAGATGAAAGTTATTTGATTCAAAAAATGAACTGTTCTACGATTTGAGATAGATTTGAGATAGCTAGAAAGACTCTAAAATCAGATAAATACAGTTCAAATGTAATTAATGGCTTTAGACCCTGTGATCCTTCTGATCCATGGACTCACATCTGATTTTAAAAAGGAGCTGTAAGTACAGCAGTCGATTTTAGAAGATGTATATGCAACTCGTTGGGTATCTGTATGTTGGATGACTTTCATTTTGGAAAACTGTAGATTTCATAGTTAGCAAATTCGTAACACTTGATAAAGTTGTAGCACTATGTTAGGATTGATAGCACTTCCATATTAGGGGGAAGTAAATTCAACCATAAGTAATGAAAGAAAAAAACCCCTTACTACTACTCTCCTCAGTCACCCTCAGTGTCACAGTATGGAGAATATTAGCATCTTGCTACATCAAAAAGGATAAAATACTTGAGGCACTTCGCCCATTGGCAAATGATGCTCGGGGATTTCTAGATGAATGACTTGTATCTATGTTTACAGCCTTTCAGCAGAGTGCTCGCTGTTTACTCTGGAATTTATCCAGGTCCATAAAACTAGTGATACATCAATGTAACAGATGTGTTTAAGTGAGTATGCATTATAAGGCGATTTGCTTTAGTTATAAAAACTCAGTAGCTGGGTTCAAGTTGATTTTGATAACCAGTCTGTAACGCAGCAGCACCTACTGTATTAATCACTGTTACCAGGTTGGTGACCTCTAGTTCTAAGGACTTCATCATTTCACTATTTGACTTTCAAAGTATCTAGACTGATAGAAGTACTGGAGTTGGAGCGTAATGTCCTAGTTCTTGACATAAGTCTAGTTTATCTACCTTGTGTCCACCTCATGCTTACAAAGTGCTGGTATGTAAACACAGTAAGTTTCTTTACCTTCAGGACACACGGAGCCGAAGGCAATGGTAGGGCTGCTCTCTAAGGAATCGACTCAGCAAATAAAATGCAAGCTTTGTTTAACAACCGTTAATGCATTTGGCTTTAGAGGTTTTGTTAAGAGACCATTTTCATTATTACCTACTTTTCTAATGAATTTATGTCTTCCTGACTGCTTGCAACTTAACTATGAATACTTGAGGGGAAAGTTTTTGAAACGTATGTCAGAGTTCTTCCTCCTCCTGCATTTGACACTGTCAGAACTCTGAAAGAGAAGGTGGTATGAACTGCCACATGTGAAATAAAAAAAAATAAAATATCTATTTTAAAATGCTTTTTCTTCTTTTTCTTTGATGCTTTCTACTGTGAAACTTTTATAATGCTGATCATAGAGAACTTCTTTCTTCAAAGCTAATAATACCATTGAACTGATAGTGGAAGCTAGAACTTTAGGCTTGAGACTGAAACGTCCTAAAGAGTGTACTAAAATATTTTACTTCCCAGTTTGACAGGTCTATCTGTATGATCTTCTGTCAATAGTCAGCAAAGATCCTGACTGCATTTTTCATCACACAAGTTTACAGGCTTGGCATGGAAACAGGTCTCCGCATCTAGTTCTGTAACATTATACAGAAGTTGTCTTAGCATACATTCATTCAAAAAAATGTACAGGTAGAAGCTCTGCAGGTTTCATTATGTGGAATAACAAGGTGTCAGATGGAAGCAAGTCTCCCATAAAACATACAGCATGGTTTGAGGTTTCACAAACTATTAGGCTGTTTTCACTAAAGGCAGGGCCAGAAGCTAAATTTTAAGTGTGATAAAACTGAGGATACCTGAGCCCTTAATGTAAATATACGCATTTTGAAGCGATATGTATTTGTATTAGATTGTCAAACTACATTGTTACTGTAAGTATAATATTCCTGAAATGCCTGTACAAAGCCAGCTGGAAACCTTGACATTTCATCCATATTGTTATTTATATACATATTTACTGCTGCCACCTGCTTGTAACTTGGCTCATATCACGAAGCAGTACATTTCCCTTGTTTCATTATACTTTGACATTTCACTATAACTACATAGCTGCCCATTTCTCAGTTTCCAATTGCTCTGCAGCCGCTCTTGAATTATATTGGCTTAGTAATAGAATAAAGATCTTTCTCCGTAGTAGTACTAGCCTCTTTTTTTCATACCCAGATGGTACAAATCGCTGCTGGCACATGTAACAATTATAGCACAGCTTCTGCTGCTTAAATGAACCCCCATAAACCCCACAGAGTTAGATTAGATTAGGGAATTGGGAGGTAAGGAGGAGGTCTGGCCAGTGGTCTCAGCTGAAACAGATAAGTGCGTGGTACAGCCTGCGTACGGCCGCGAAGGGGCATACGGCACACGTACAGCGTACTGCTCCGTGGGCCTGTTTCTAAGGAAGAAAGGACAATTAGCTAATAAAGTTAATAAACTTCATTTCATACTCAGTATCCCAACATCCATTCTTGCTATTATTCAAATAACTGGATTATTTTAATATCTTGTGGTGCCTCACAAAACTGACACTTTGCAAGGAATAACGCCGGGAATGGCAGTGACCGAGAGAAGCTCAGATCCATCACTCAAATTCTCCTCAAAATGTTCTTGCTTCACTCGGACTATCAAGGGACTCAACCAGCTCTTTGATATTTCTGAAGGAGGCTGATGACCACTATCCATACTCTCAGATGTTTAGAAACACATATAAATTCCCAGTTCCTCTGTGTGTTCCTCTGAGTAGGAACAGCGGCAACCGAGCACAGCGTAACGGGATTAACTGAAGGGGTCCTGTGAGAACAGTGAAGCAGGCTCGTTTGGAGGAGAAAAACCTCACTCCGGGCCAACCGACTGGATAGCAAACGATATTTCCATGTTGTCAGTCCCAGAGTTTGTCAATGAGCCATTTGAAATGTACAGAAGGAAAACTACAGCATGAAAATCTTTACACGTGAAATAAATCTTTTAGGACTTCACCAGAGCTATACTGCTTGGAATGTAATACAAGCCAGAACACAGCCCAGCACATGACCGAGACACGGGTCTGCATGTAGTTATTTATTTATACTTAGGAAAATTCTCCAGGCGTTCAGTATTTAAAAGATCCTAACCTTAAGGGACAAAATATATGAGAGAAGGATAATAAATATATTACAAATTATTGTAAAACTATGTACGTTTGGCATTTGTATACTTCATGCAAAATAAGTCCAAGTGTTTCTAAGAAAGCACCTGTTCTACCTTTTCCTCAACTCTGTTCTGATCAGGAGAACAGGGGACGTCTTGCCGTGTACCTGAAAGGCCAACAGTTACAGACTTACTGCAGCGAGAGAGAAAAGGAAGGAATGTACTGTCATTTTTCCAGTCCCCAATTTAACATGAAAACAGTTAGTTTTCCCCACTGATTGAAAGGGAAGCCCATCGAAAAGCCAAAACTAAACCTATTTAGCGTTTAGAGTGCAAAATCATTGCCTCATATTGCACCATACAATATGGTAACTTACAGAAATTAATATTTTTAATTGTTAAAAATAATTTTAGAATGAACTGAAATGACTAGAACTGCATGCAAGGCACTGATTTTTCCTGCTGTCTTGATGACAACCACATCTCAGGACAGAAGGGGAAAAGGCGAAGACTATTCCTTTCTCACAAGGCACAAATGGAAAAAGAAAACAGAAAACAAGCAATTGGAGAAACAATCTTCAGTCTGTAAATCTTGTTTCTATCTTAGCTGGGAATGAGCAAACCCATCCTCATTTATTCAGTCTCCAAATAAAGGCCAGGTTTCAGAAAGCAATTCTTATCTAGTTTTTGTTTAGGCCTTGGAAAAGTAAACTTTTTTGAAAAGGACTTGGACCCTTTGACAATCATTCAGTTCTACTGAAAATTTGGCTATTTATTTTGGTATCTAAATTTGGCTTTCTGAAAACTGACAAGGAAGAGGATTTCTTTTTGATACTGAAAATAATAAGGTACACCCTATCTCACCAATGGCAAAAGCTTCACCAAAGGCTTCACATACATTCTTCCTGATGAAACTGCAGGTTCTAGAGGGAAAAACTGTACACATCTGCCCAAAAGGGAACTCCACAGATCTCTCAGGAAAATCACAAATACTTAGGAACCATCTATCCCAGCAAGGGAATAGAAACTTGTCCATCAAACACACAGATGCACGCACTGCTGAAAGCAACGGGAACCTAGCACGTTCTGAGTAAGAATCTACATGGATGTCATTAAGCAACGACGCAACCAGAACGAACAAAGTTGCATCCCTTCTTTCATCAATGCCTCCAAAAGTAGGCCTAATGCAAATGAAGACTTTTTTTCCCTTGAAGCATGGTGACAATCTATGTCCTTCAGAGCAGTTGACATTGTGCTCCCCTAGAGAACACACTGAATGCATCCCCTGTGCTTATGATCTTCACTGTTTGGACTGACTAATAGCAGCACTTGAAAACACTGAGGAAATTACATTAATCAAAATTAGCAATAGAAGCTTATTATTTCAGTCTTTTTCAGAAATGACCTGACCAGCAGAAAACCTAACTTTGGATTTTTCTTTAATCTAAAAGAATTTACTTTTGCCTCTGAAGAGTCTGTTAAATACATCTGTGATGACACCTGCCTCTCCCTGCTGGTTTGCTCTTGAACCAGAGAAAATTTAAAAGAACCATATTCCCACAAGGCTTTTCAAACATCGATTTGGAGACAGAGCTGAAAATTCTAGGTTTTAAAATGAGAGGCAGGTTTTCCCTTCAAAGTAGCTACATTATCTATCTGAATGAATAAAACACTGTTTTCCCCACATCTCCTAAATTCAGTTCCTGCTTATAGTACCACATACCTGTGGTGGATTCAGCAGAAATTGGTTTAATTTCTAGCTGTAAGAAAACAAATGCAGGTGCAGCAGGAAGCTGGAAGGAACAAGCTGTGAGAAGTATTCACGATATCTGAGGAAGAACAGTTAAGCAATACAATGTCACCTATTTTAATACCTGGAAATAGTATTTTTGGAAGTCTGCTGCTTGACTTAGGCTCTAAAATGCGATGGTGACAGCAGAAGGTATACACCATTCATTAAAACCCTAGAGAGCAGACCAAAATGAAATATTGCCACTCTTCACACATATTTTATGAAACTACGTTCACTAGAATCCAGGTAAGAAAAATTGTGGTGGAGTACTCTGATATTCCACAAAGAAAACACAATACATTGCTTACACTGGAAAGAAAAAAATTGAAATTTTGATTCAGATGCCCATCATCTCGTTTGAATCATGGACCTGTCATTTCTATTTGATGCCACATCAAATGTCTTTTATGAAGTTCACTTCATGAATCTCTTAATTTATTAAAGCTTCTTTTAGTTACGCATAGTTTTTGCAAGTATTTTGACTCATTTGCTCATTACTACATAGTTTTATGTTACCAAGTTCTGCTGCTCTCCCCACTACTTCTGACACGCCACTGTAGCCATTCTCTACAGCTTTCGCTCAGGTGAACAGACCTTTTCCTTTTTCTATTTACCTTGTAAAGATCAAGTATTAGAAAAAGAAGTAAGTAAGAGTTAGATTAGGAGAGAGAAGCAGCATATGTGTGCATGGGAGAAATAAGAAGTAGCAGCAAGAAAAAAGAAAGGATTAAAACACAGCACAGGAAAAATATGTTTTAAGACATAAAGACCTGAGAGAACAGAAACATGACATAGAAAGTCTTGGTCTCACTTATCATGACTTTGCATTTCAATTAATCAAATACCATGGAGGCACATTAATGTATATGAACATCATAATCATTGAATTAATTGATGAGTATGTTTCTGCTATTTACACTCATTAGAAAAAAAAAACAACCAAAAAACATTTGTAATGCAACCATTAATCAGTTGCTAAACTTTATGGAATAACATAATTTTAAAAGAATAATAACTTAGTTAATTATTTTAATTTTTATTCCCCGCAAGTACCTTTTAATTTAGCTTTGCAAAGCCCAAGCTTATATATTTAGCTTCCCTCCCCCACGGACCTGTATCTGTATTTCAAAGAAAATGATGCATAAGAGGAGGACTCAAACTATACTTGAGGAAAAAATAGAATTTTTCACAGAAGTAATGTTTTTCCTACACTTTCCAAATAACACTTCTGTAGTGGAAACAAAACTTGTAAACTACTAGATTTGTATCTAAGACAAAACTTCACACTGTAGCCTGACTGTCCAAAGCTGATGTGAAATTCCATAGAGGCCACTCAGGAAAAGCAAGGTCCATTGACATCTGGTACATGATCAACACAGGTGAAATGCATCTGCAAGTATGGGAGAGGAAAAGGACACTCTTCTATATGCAATAAAGGCTGCGAACCTGCATTTTTGTCACCACCTAAGCCACTAGGAAAATCTTGCTGGGTATGTCATACCTAAGAAATACTTTTGTTAATAGTTCTTCATATTAACCACCGACATATTGGAAACATCAAAAAGAATCTCTCAAACTGAGAGAATCTCAATAAAAATTCCATTTTACTTCTGGAGCTAACAAACTGTTGATAAAACACAAACAGAAATCCATATAATTAAATACAAAATTAAACTACCTATACAAGACTGACAACATAAAAGCATCAAATGATGAATGAATTTTCCAATCCATCTTTGCATTAGCACAAATACAAAACGGTCCATGGCAAGCCTTACTGCCCGCATCCAGGCACGGCCTGCTTCTGTAAATGACTACACCTGGTGCAAACCCCACCATCCAGCAATCAGTTCAACAACGTATGATGAGAGTAATTTTTACAAAGCATCATATACTGGCCATCAAGTCCCTGATCCTGACAAACTAAATATTCCCTTGACGTATACACTACCTTATTTATTCAAGTTTGTCAGTACAGCAAGCATGTGGCATGTCTTCTATTAGCAATCAGGTCTTACAATCCCTATTGACAAGATGGACAACAATCCAGTCTCGTAAAAGATTCATGACACAACTTTGCACTCTCTACTGCTTGCTTTCTCATAAAACCAGTGCAAATCCCATCAAAAATTTAGCAGAACCCCTGCCTCATCTGTTTAGGCCTGAAGCTAGTTGCAGGGACAACTCATTAGGGACAAGCTCATTAAAACCAGCCCTGGAGCAAAAGCAGTTTGCGAGTCTCCTCATTTTTATTCACTTTCACCTAGCCATTCCAGTTTCTTGTGTTTCCCAGATACAGAGCTTCTCATCATTTTGTACAATAAGCAAGGCTCTTTCCAATCTTACGCTACACCCAGGTTTCCACAAATGTGGTTCCTTCTGTACACCAAAGCTAACACAGATCTATTCGTTTGCAGGGCTTAGATGGTTCTACACGGAAAGGCAGTACCAGAAAACCTAGTGGATTCTCTTCTGATTACATTAGCAAAAGGCACCTACGCGTAACACCTATCAAACACCTGCTAAAATCCAAAGAGAAATCAAGATGTGCAAAATTAGGGCTAGTAGAGACACACGCCTGAAAACTCACTCATGTAGTGCATTTGGTATTTCATTTGGTATTTTTAGCACCTGAGATACCTAAAATACCCAAGAATAAAAACCATAAAAAAAAAAAAAAAAGAAAGGAAAAAAAGAGAGAGAGGGAAAAGAAAAAGGGGAAAATAAAGGAAGAAAAAAAACCAGAAAGGATTTTCTTTCTCCTTAGAGTCTGCATCATAATAAATATTGATTAAACAGTTTTTTTGTGGTAACTTGTTTACTTTATCATTTGCTTAAGTCCCCAGGTGAAACCAATCCTTAAAATGCCATGAGCACTAGCTGGGAAATCTTGCTAATACCTTCTAAATTAGATGCCTAAAGTTAGGCACATTAAGAAGCAGCCCAATTTCAAACACCTACATTCAGACAGTAGAATTTGAAAATCATGGTTATTCACAGTTCTAAAGGTTGGTGATCAAAATATCCTGGGGTGATTGCAAAAGCTCCCTTACTTCTATCACGTAACAGAGAACTAGAAAGGTCCGCAAAGACCGGATTCCCACCGCAGCCCTGCGATGACAAAAGCTAGCGAGTGCTGCACGTGTATCTGTTTGCAAATTTGTATAGAGGGGACGTGGAAAGGCT
The DNA here is from genome assembly GCA_035590275.1 of Ibycter americanus. NCBI lineage: Eukaryota > Metazoa > Chordata > Aves > Falconiformes > Falconidae > Ibycter > Ibycter americanus. Next base: position 40,316,324 of record JAVJGI010000050.1, on the reverse strand, counting down.
CATAGGGATACATTCTCAAAAGTCAATTGCTAAAACCAGTCTTAGAAGAGCTTAATTCTAACAAATGTTACTGTCACATGCACAGCACAACTATTCAGATACAGATACATGCCCAAATAATGTATCATACATCTGAGGAGCGTCTTACTGAATTTGGGGTAGCAAAGAACGGTCTGGGCAAGAAGCCTGTGTTAATCCTCCTACAGATCATCTATTGAAAACCAAGCAAATGTAAAAAACTGTCAGAGTGAAGAAGCTCCCCATCTCTCTCCAATCTCAGAGAAGTGTCTTTAAACTTTTATTTTTGCAAGCATGTTAACATTCTAACATATATTTTCACCTTGCTGGCGCTCTGTACACAACACTACATACAGGATACATTCTTATTCTTGTCAAGTTCATTCTCTGCTCATCTTATGATGGTGCGCAACAACCTCATTCACAGTGTTCAGCCCATCAATCAAGGCCACACAAATGTGAAGGCCTACAGCATTTTTCAAAGTCAAAATAAAATTAAAAAAAAATATATTTTTCTGCCTTCTTTACTTCTGCACAAATATGCACTCAGAGAGTCAAAAGTACTTACTTAATCTAGAAGAATTATTTATTTGGAAGAGCGCCAGCCAAAACATGAATTTGAGTCATGATCTGTGACACTGTCAAAGGCCATGAACTCTGTCATGCACAATTTTTCTAACAACAAGGTTATTGCCACGGAAAGCGTTGCACCAGTATAGTTACTCTACCCATCGTCAAGTGCGATGAGCATGCAACACCTCCAACAACACAGGCAAAATGATGGGGTGTGAAGTTTGTTTCATGCGAAGATCGTTGCCCAATCGCTCTGTAACATACAGTATTCCTTACTCCAGCACCAGCGCAAACTCCAGCACAGATCAACAGTCCTATACACAGTTCTCAGCTGCAGGTTAAGCAAATCAGTATTACCTGGCACTAAAATGGAGTAGGACCGTTTCACGGGTAGCTTAAGGAACAACTTTGCAAATGGGAAAGAGCATTATCTTCTCCGATTGTTTTGGTTTTAGTTCAAATGTGACTGTCTCTCCATTCTACAGACTTCAGTGGGGGCTTCCATCAGTTTACATTCTGGAGAATGAGGCACCCACACCACTAAAACAAAGTCTTAGTTGAGATAGGTTATCAACCACATTTTACGCTGTTTCCTCTGCTGCTCTGCGTGAAGGATGAAAGCCTCAACATCAACGCAGACCAAATATTGAAATTCAAGTTTTCTGAAAGATGAGGACTTAGGGAGTAAGCTATTTAAAATTAAAACATGTAACAAGCTTTACAAAAAAAACCTGACTTAATCAAATCCAGTAGCACAAGGTTTCAGCGTTTCTAAAACATTAAAAGGACCTCATTTATTTTTCTATTAGTCTCTTGTGTCTCTATTAAAAAATTACCTGAAGGCTGAGAACCTACATGTCTCATGAAACTTTCTGCAGATATGGAAACTTCAAAAACCATGGATTTGTAAAGAAAACAATGACAAAACAAATGCATTTAAAGTGAGGATAGCAACGTTACTTCTCTCTTTTAAATGCCAGTAAATCTTATCATAACAGAAGCTTAGCAACACAAGGACTGGAATTCGAATGCTTTAAAATGTAACCAAGTACACATTTAATAATGCTAGCTTTTGGGGGTTTTGACAAATATTGTAGTCTTATTTAAGCTTTCTTATACCTTTTTAAAGGCAACTCAGATACAATTCTGCTTTTACATTTACATATAAAGTGTTAGAGAACTAGAATACAACTAGTTGCCGCTTTAGCTCACTTTTTTCTAAAATATTTTCTTAGAAGAGCAAGTGAATCTTCAGCTTCCAAGTGAATGATAAAATATAAGAAAATTCAACGTAAAGCATTTAGAAAGGCTATGAATGCATCATATACATCAGTTACTACGTGAGGAAAAACCTGAAAACTAATAGCTATGAAAAAGTTTCATTATGGCAATCTTGAGCGTTAAGACTATAGTATCAGTAAAACCAAAGGATGTAAAAAGGTAATTTGGATGAAGCAGAGTTACTTGCCATTAGTTATTAAGTATTGCTCCACTGAACTTGCTCTGAGGCACAAACGTATTTACAGACAGTGCGACTTCTTTTCCTGAAGACACTGGAAATGCACCAGTACTATCAGACAGGAATTTAGCGTCGGTCCTCTAAGCAAAGATGCAATGGCTTCATTCAGCTTCATCAGTAACACAACTTCCCCTTATTAAAAATTCCAAACAAACAGGTGCTTCACACTAGGTCTACTTCTGAAATTGCTTTCTTTTTATTCCCAGGGATACATCAAGAGCTGAGGGAGAATTCATGCAGTATAGATCAGTCAGGCATTGACAGCACATCACACTTTGACAAGCTGCTTGGCTCTGTTTAAAGTCTAAGTTAGGCCTTGGCCCATCAAGGCCATGGCTATTGAATTATTGACAGCCTCTCACTGTGGTGCAAAGGGAAAGAGTGCTATAGCCTCAGTTCAGTAAAGATGAAATGGAAACCCTCTCTGAAGCTTATTTTAGTCCGTTAAAGGAGTTTTAATGGACTTGTTTAAAATTCAGCAAGAGAATACGTTAGACTGATTTTATTTTCACCAACTAAACAAAAAGTTTGGGATGCTGTGGAGATTATAAATGAGAGGGAAACTACACAAAGTACAAATCTGATCTACACCAAGCAGCTGACTAATGTTTCAAACTCATTTCAAATCATCCAGCTTTACATACTTAACAGTTTTTCACCATTCTATACCAGTACACCATGTGCAGTCAAGGGTTAACAATAACGTAGAGGTTGACCATCCTAAAATACAGGCTGGCTTTCATAATAGTTACTTTCTGCTGATGCCATTGAATCCACAAGTTAATGCAATGGCCAGCCCGTGTTTACAATCTATCAGCCGCTTCTGCTGATGCCATTGAATCCACACGTTAATGCAATGGCCAGTCCACGTTTACAATCTATCAGCCGCATTAGTTCTATATCTCTTTTCCTTTCCAGCTATCAAAAGTGCAATAAAAGGGCGTCAGTAAGTAGCTGGCCACCCACTGCCTGGTGCGTGTGTGTTTGTTCTTCCAACAGAACTCCTCTACAAAGTAAATCGCCATTCTTCCACAACTAGCTCGTTACTATTAACAATTCTGATCTTCTTACATAATCTCTTTTCTTCTTCAAATTTATACCTGCCAAGCTTTACTTGTATTTTAATAGCTGATGTCAGACAAGCAACAAGCAGAAAGTTCTATCTCAGGACTATAATTTTAAATACAATGAGACTCACATCAACTGTCGCACAGACAGGCGGAAAATTATTCCACATGGACTTCTAAAGTGCATCCTAAAAGCTTCAAAGAATGAGTACGTTTTTAAAAGAATTTAAATTGATGATCGGGGGAGGGGGGGTGTTAAGCAATTTGTCTAATGTGACCCTATACTCATTTCTCCAACATCACTTCCAATATGCTGCCTCCTGTCAAATCAACAAAGAGCGCCGAACAGCACATCTAAATTTGTGTTCATTTGCCTTCTGCAGGATTATCTTTGCCACGTCAAGCATTATAAGTAAATCAAAGATGCTTCTCAGGGGCTGTAAGAGTAGGGCTAATCTCCAGACAAATATTTAGAAGGCAGCTTAGCCTGTTCTGGCTTTAATTGTTTCCAACTGATTTGACTTATTCTAATTACAGCCTTTATGTTATAAAAGCCATTTTTATGTTGCTGAGGAGCAGTTTCACTGCAAATACATGAAATTTTGCTGAGTTTCTGTTCCCATGTCGATTATGGAAATGGTACTCTACAGCTTTCCTCTAATTAGAAAAAACACACTGCACAGAGCATCAACAATTTTTAACATTAATAACAGAGTGACAGTGTCCTTTTGTGTGCCTTTAAATAATTTCTCAATATATGACACCACAAAGCCACCGTATCCCACTTGGGTATCATACTAGGAGCAATTTTCACATCTTTGCATATTATATTTATTCAAACACAGAACATCATCTTTGAAGAAGCTGTTTAGTAATTTAACCTAACAGAATAAGATAATTAAACTTCTGTATGGTTTATACTGAGGCGCTTTCCAAACCAACTTGGAAAATTCAAACACTCACACGAAGCAAATTAAACATATCCTTTGACAAATCAGACAGCGTGGCTACTTGTTACTTTTAGTATTTACTTACCATGCTATCATTTCCCAAGGTGAACAGACAGCCGAGATAATACAGTTATGCTTTGTATCGACTCACAGACTTTTCTTGCTGTTTAATGGAAATCTAACTGTTAATCAGATGCTGTGGACAACAGAAGTCAAAGTGGAGGGGTCACAGAACATGTAGCGTATGTCCATTCCAACTTCAGTACATTACTAAATAATGTTTCTCTTTAACAGAAAAGACCCTTTCATTTATTGTCAAAGCTGACCCCAGAAAAAGTAGTTAGGATGAAATATAAATAAGGCACGTGATAATATGCATTATTTCTGCTATGACTCTATGTAACAGAGAACTTTAAACATTACTCCCTCCCTTTCTCTGTGCAGAAAGAATCAACATTAATATCTGGATTTGATGAGAAAAACAAATAGGAAATTAAAGCACTCAAAGCTGGTATGATTTTTTTTTTATTATTTTTTTTTTTTGACATATAGAAAAGATGCTTTGGGAGCCAAAAAAAGAAGGAAAAGGCAACTCTAAGTTTCTACATTGGATGTACATGCTTACAAAAATATGCACATCTCACTTTCAGTACTGTCACCAGTCAAACTAAGCTGCTATAGAATATAGTGTATTTTGCATAGAACAGGATAAGATTTCCATAAGGTATACACAGCATGACCTCTAATGTCTCTATGAAATAACGGGTGGCACTATCACACAATTTTGCATTCTTCTGCGATGATAATATCTCCAAGCTCCTTTCATTTCTCTGAAAAGTCTAGACTTGACACAATCCTGTTAGGTGTCACCAAAAAAAGCCTACATGTCCCCATTTGCTAAAATGGAGGGTATAGGGGGGCATAAATTACTTGGCCAACAATTTTAATTGCTGTATTATTATGGAGATTTGTTCTGTAATAGTTTAATTTCTCTTTCTTTCTCCTTCTGTAAAAATGAAACCTGTACTACTCATAATTCTTTGACTAGATTTCAGTTACATTAGTAATAAATTCCTGGCTTTACATGCAAGTTGCTTATCCTTTTTTGTCCATAACTAGATTTTGAATGTAAAATTGGTGAAGAATCTGGAAAGCAAGTAAAACGATATGATATTCCTCAAAAAAAATGTCTAGCCTCCTACGCTGTTTAAATTACAGACATCCTGAGATGAATGTGTGTTCTGTGCATTTAGTAACCCTTGCTGGTTTTATCTTCAGTTTTGCAATGTTAGAAATAAACGTCATGAACACAACGTAGTGAAAAAGCCAGGAGCAGGAGGCTGTCATTATTGTGTTTCTGAAGTGGATATTGTTCTAAAAAATACAAAACCAGTAAGACAGCTGGTGGTGCAAATGTTTTTGATACAAGCTACGGTATATACTGTCACAGTAATGGAATAAGTTATATTGAGCTTCAGATACACTCACTACTGAGGCGTACAACCTCCTGTGGGTGTTTCCCACCATCCCCTGAGATTATCCCTCTCCTAGAACGAGTGTCAGCCAGGTAGCGCAGCAGAAATACTTTAGATGGATTTTTTTAAAAATATATTTTATTTTATTTTGGTTTTTTGAGATCATGATGACTGTCAGAATCACAGAATGGGTTGGGTTGGAAGGGACCTTAAGGATCATCTAGTTCCACCCTGCCTGCCGCGTGCAGGCAGCCAAGAGTCTCGTAATGCACTGCGCAGATCCAATACATGTATTTCTTCCCTAAACGGCACACCCTCACTGCGTTGTCCTTTTGTAGCACGTATAAACCGTATTCTATTGTTTGTCACGTAGGTCTAGTGTAAAAAAACATTCAGGAAGAGAAAACTAAACACATGACTACTCATTCACTTGAAATACCATGCACTGGGCACACGTTAACACCAGTTCTCCAAAGACTGCGTTGGCTCTGTTTGCAAACAGATTTATTTTGGTTTAGATCAACACGTTTCTCATGTGGCTGTTACCTTGGCTATTCAAGAGACCTGTAGTCAGCCCACCACAGAAGCAAAAACTCTATCAGTCTTACAGCTGAATATCTGAATTACACCCCCAAAGTCCGGCTATGTTTAGACAGCCTTCAAAGGACAACTCTGAAGAATAATCTTTGCCTGTAACTTCCACACTCGCTGACAGATCTCTAAAATTTCCCACAACCTACACAGTAACCATAAAAGTTCCTCAGGAAAGCAAGCAAACTGATGCAAGAAGGAGCAAACCAAACCCAATTACCTTTTACTACTGTACGTAAAGAAGCATACATAATATCAGAATCAGTAACACCAAGTAATTTTTCCAAGCAATTAAAGAAAAGACAGCAAGCATTTTTAGATGTGATTATCTCCCACTTTGATATCCCAGTTCAATCTGGTGTTTTCTATCATTGCAAAGAAACAGACTCATTGCTGTCAGGAAATTGAGATCTTGATGCCTCTGTGAACAAAATTACCATCATAATCATGCTGACTGTACAAACTTTTCTGTTCTCTTAGACCACTTCTTTCTTCACAAGGTAATCCCTTCCTTAACTATACATTGGTTTGGGGACTTTTTCATGAAGTAAAATTCTAAGCAGTATATATGTGTTTCCCCCTGTCTCTTAAACACTGAAGAGCAAACGTATTCACCTGTCAGGGAAGAGGGAAAACTGGACTGTCAGACAGGAAAAGTTTCTTCTTGGTGAATTGTGGGTCTAACATATATGAAAATCCAGAGTTCATAAAAGCATTTAGATGTTTTTACAGAAGGAACTTTGCAAGGAGCACAGGAGCTGAAGTTTATAAACAGTTACGCTTCCTGAAAGAAAAAACTTCCAGATATCACACAGATATTACATTTTATAGTTTACACCAACATCTGTCTGCAAAGGATTAAGATAAAATCTTTAAAAAAAGGCACATTAACTCTCATCTACTTATTACTTGGTCTTTACCCCTGCAACATCTGACGGCACTCAGTTTTGAGGAAGAATGCTTGACTAAAGTGCAAAAGATGCTCTAAAATACTAGCGATGGGATTGCTACAGTTTTACATTAAAGAACTAATTCCCAACAAAAAAATGCTATAAATTTTCTAGAGTTTTTAAACTGTACCATAAAATTCAAGTAAGAAAAATACCCTTGACAGTCTCCAGAAGTTTCTCATAAAACTGAATTATGTTTTAGAGTAAATCAGTCACCTGAATAACTTCTGCCTTAGAATGGCAATCTTACTTGCTTATATAGGGTTTTGTTTTTATTTTTACATATAACATCTTCCATAAGCAAACCACAGATAATTTCAGGAACAAGAAGAAAGAAATGAATAATGTACCCAAATCTGCATCCCGATTTATGTAAATGATAAAAAGGTAAACTTTTAGTGCTACTGGAAAAGAACACAGCCTTCAGACATTATAACAAAGCTAGAATCAATTCTCCTATAAATAATTTATAGGTTAACAGCTGGATCAGAAGGCTAGGAGTCCATTTCCATAGCACTGGCCATTGTCCCAACACATCATCTTTGCCACTGAAGTAAGGAAGGACTTAGAATGTCCCATACGGGACATTTGAGGTTGCAAATGCAGTTCCGAGCTGTCCTGATTTGAATAGATACTAGCACAGGATGCTTTTTAAAATATTTTGTGTGGTCGCAGGGTACATAGAAACATTCCCGAAACCACCCTATTACTTACATTTCTTTGTCTTCCTTCCTTTCTCTAACAATGCCATGGTTCAGCGATAAGCTGGCAGAGGAAGGGACGGTTTCCAAAAGGTGGTGCCAGTCTCGCAGCTCCCAATGGCCCCCGCAGCGCCCTTTCACACGTACCGACCCAAATCTGCTTACGCATGTGGGTGAAGAAGACTGGGAATTTGACTCAGGTTAAATTAACCCAGAGCAAATTGGTTAGCTTCACCCAGATGAGTTTCAGGACCTGGTTCAATGAACAGCAACACGAACGGTTACAGAGGTGCAAGGAAGCGCAGGACGCCCTTGCTCATTCGCAGCATCACCTTGTTTCCCCTGGGAAGGGGGTGAGGTATGGTGCCATGTTTTTCCACAATCCCACAGAAGCACAGTGCTACCCAAGAGGGTAACGGGACGTACAAAGGAAGAAGATCCAACCAGCCTTTTGCTGATCGTCCTCTGTAGACTACACACAAGAGAAAGGGCTGGAAATGCTTTCGTTTGCTATAGTAGTTAATATATGCTCAAAAAAGGGGCAGTTCTCTAGAAGCTGGTGATAAAACACTGCCACAATATCAGTAAAAATGTCAGCCTCAGTTACTCGGAGTCATGTCGTTCACAGAGCCATTGACGTCTGCCCTCCCCTCCCCACCTTAAAACTGGTGACGGGCACGTTGCAGCCCTGACTTTGCTGAGGTGCAGCCTGGGCCTCAATAACACGACAGCTCGTGGCACCGTGGTTTTCAAAAGCCTTTTGTCAGAAATGAGACTCTAAAAATACCTGACAACCAAGTCCAACCAGGTACACTGAAGTCTGAACATGAAAGGACAAAGAAGCACAAGTAACACTCAAGGCCACCGTCTGATGTTCCATGTCTGCGTTACTCTGATACTTCAGTACAGCACCATTCAATTTTACTCTTGGGGACCAAACTGAATTTTCTCCTCTGGAAGTTACCAAAGCAGGGTTTCCCCCCCTGCCCTTACCAATTTTCACCTTTTTATCCTAAAATCTTAGACCAGGCAAACAGGACATCCCAGTGGTATTTCAACAGTCACTGCAAAGCAAGGAACTGCACTTGGAAGGAACCAGAACATCCATGTGCTAACAGGTGGTTCACTGAAAGACATGTAAAAGGAGCTGCATGCCAGTGCCATAAATCCCAGGAACCTGGAGTGCCTGCAACCAGAACCAGACCTGTGCTTCGTTTCTGATTCATTACGGTGCTGGACACGTCGTAGGGCAGGTGCATTTTGAACAGCACTGCAGCCCTCGTCCCTTTCTACTTGATGCGCCTGGGTTTTCCTTCCGGAGACAGCGGCAGGAGAGACTGTGCGCACAGTTTTTATCCTGACGTAGACTCACAACGTGTCCTGACCATTTACTCGGAATTGAAAATTGCTTGTAGCCACAACCTAAACGTGGGGTACCACAATACACCCCAGGAGAAATGCTGTATTACACATGAGACTAGGTAGGGCATGACAGATGCTGAGGATGAAAGAATAAAACACTGTAATGTCCAATCTGATAATTAATCCCTGGGTAAACTACAGCAAGCTATTAATATCATGAAATCTGAATCCATTCAGATCTCATCCATCTCGTGCTATTTTTTTTTTTCACCTCAACTAGCGTCACTAATAGTCCTGTTCCTCCAGGGCAGTGATTTCGTACATTTCCATATATCTATATGGAATTTGTACATTTCTGGGCTGCAATCACCAATTAAAACCTGTTCTACGTTTCTGCTACAACCCTCTGTTACCTCAAGCCCTCCAAAATAGAAAAGAGAGACAGCAAAGAAGTTTAATTAACAAAGTTACAAAGTAATTCTATTAATATGGTATAGAAATCTACCTTTTAGATAAATCCATTATCTTTATTGAGTTTAAAAAAACCACAAAAACAATGCTTTGTCCTATCACAATTAAAAGCTCACATGATTAAAAATAGTTTTTGCCTGCATAACTGTGGAATTTTAAAATTCCAGCTATTTCAGCAGCACTTCAGGAAAATCAAAGAGCCTCCTTTCTTTATGAAAATGGCACAGAAAAATCGGAACCAAAACCTGTTATTCAGTGTCCTTTAAAAAAAAGGAATTGGCAGTATTTCACCTTACAAATAAGGCATACTTATTACTTAAAGAAAGCAGACTTAAAAGTTCTGGATGTTAAGAAGTCCTGCAGCTCTGGAAGACAGATGCCCTGTCAAGCAGTAGTTTACAGCAATGTGTCTTGCGAAGAGGCTACATACATTTTCTACAGCACTGCATCTAGCACCATCAAAAAGCATGAAAAACAGTTCAGAAATAGTTCTGAAAGGCTTTTTTGCTTATGACTTTATAATACCATAAGCTCAGCAGCTTCCATATAATAGAATTTATGTCATTTTTAATTTTTTGTATTTACCACATAAAGAAAAAACACAAATGAATACACAACAGAAAACAGTTTATTAATCTGTCTTCCTTTTCAAAGGAAAGATGACAAATGATAGGTGTTACTACTTGTCTTCCTTACGTAAATTTATGGGATACATTTTTGCAGCCACATAAAAAACGAGAAACACACTGCATACCTGAAGCCACACCGTGAGGACTAGAGGGTAACAGGGCTGCTCAGCAAACCGTTTCCTGCAAAATGGGTTCCATAACAGAATTCCATAACATCTCGGATCCCCTAATGATCCAAGTGCATGCTTCCAAGGATTTAACAGAAGAATTTTTGGACTGGCACACCCTTACAACAGGGATGTTTTTTCTATATAGTCGACAGCTCCAGGCAGGACAACGGCTGTATGTGAAACGAAAAACAAGGCACAGTGCTTTTGGAGTGACCTGATTTAGACTATTGTTATTTCCCTATCTGCTTCTGCCAGTCAAATGAAAAGAGGCATAAACACTGGCACTAGTATTTTTCCATACTTCGTATTTCTCCTAAAAAAAGCCTGAGCTTGAAAACAGTATTCTGACACTGAGTAAAACAATGTTTGTTTTTTAGAGAAGATGTGTGCTTGAAGATGTATCAACAAAATACATGATAGACGTGTGACAAATTCAGAAACTATGGCACATGTTTTATGATTTCACGATAGACAGATGGATTTATTTAGCTATCTATAGTGTGTGTATGTGTACTGCACAGAAAATAATCTCTCAGCAATCTAAAAGCAGAAAACTTTGTCCAGTTTTGTTTGTTCTTGTCCTACAGGATCAAATTAAATAGGGAACCATGATTACAGGTGATGTTTTTGACATTTCTGTGTCTCTCAATGGGTTGAGCTAGCTGAGTCTGAGCCAACAGCTAACTAACATGGGCTTTCCTATATTTTAGCAGTCTACTTCAAATTCTTAACGCGTGTTAAAACTGAACTTGCTCATATTATATACTCTAAAGCACATCAATTAAAATATATTCACTAATGTGTTCCTGAAATATACTGTGCCATCAGCAAAATGAATTTCAAGAATAGAAAGAGATAAAGAAGTTTTAATGATACACAGAGATTGTTAGTTAAGCTGTGAAATAGCTAGGGATGCCACTTTTTTTGTTCCTTGCATCTCAACCAATCTGTTAGAGACACGTTCTTGTTAACGGTCACCTTTGTATTTTTGCACTTGAAGTAGCTATTTTGGCTTGGACAGTAACCTTAGTCACAATCCCTGTAATATAAACATATGCTTAACGTGTAGCCCAGTGGTAGCCTCTGTAAAGCCAAGGAATTGTGTTCAAAACTTTACATATATGCACTGTATTTCCTGCATGCTGTGAATCTTAAAAAAGGACATTTATCCTCTGCCCTCAAAAAAGAAAGCCTGGCGAGCTTGCTCTTGAACACTTCTCAGACTGTATGTCACTACAGAGGTCTTTTACATCTGTTACTATAGTTTCTTTAAAACAAACTAATTAAACTGATGAAGAACTCTGTCAATAAAGTAGTATAGAACAATGTTAAGGTTTTTTTCAAATAAAACTTATCAAAGCCAGAGAACACAGGCTTCAGGGTGAAGATTCTGTATCTTACCAATAAAATAAGAAACGCCGACTAATGCTTGCTACGTTTTACAGGTGGGTCAAAATAAAAAGTAGTAAATATTTAGGGATTTCCACTCGGGCCCTTCACATTATTCTTCACTGCAACTACCACCTAGAAAAGTGAGCTCTTCATTATCACTGGTGCCATTCTCACTTGCGAATGTATTCCGTTCTCACCTGGGCAGCATTGCATCAGTTACCTGGCACCAGGACAGCAATTCAAGCCCTGTTCTGGGCGAGTGGCGCCTGCTTGCCTACCGATGCAGGGAGAACATGCTCTGAAATTTTAGTCGGGGTTACACGCATGTGCTGCTGAAGGGGAGACCCGTTAGTTTCATTATTTTGCTTTCATCTTTGGGTATTCTGCTTTACGCTTTTTGTTCTCTAATTTTAAAAAATGCTCCTTGTGATGCTTTAAAAGCCATACCAAGTAACATTAACGTAGCGCTGGAAGCTGAACACTGTTATTAGATAAAAGTGGCTCTAATGCATTAGGAGGTGTTGAGTTAATAGGAAAACAGCTTTGATTCACTAGCCCCTGTCTAACATGCCACTACAACAGAAGTAAAAAGGCAGTGGGCAACTCCCCTCTAATCACCTCCTGTTAGCTGCAACTATAGGCAAATTGCTAGTGAGGATTAAGTGGGGAGACTATCACAGGATCAGTGTCAAGCAGAAAAAAAGACTCAATTTGTGAGCAATCATGACTCCCTAATCACTTCTCTAAGAGCTTTAGGAATTACTAACAGTAGTCTTTAGAAGCCTGGACACATCACAAGTGCCGACCTACAGAGATAAGGAATCTCTTTTTACTACAAAACATATGATTATGACCGAGATAGAACACTGAAGCATACAGATAATAAAACAAGTGGAGGCTGAAAAAATCGGTAATTTGCCTTCACCAATCCTGTACATTCTTCAGATTACTGAGATTATGATATATGCGTGTCAACACTGTGAATGCAAACGGAGATAAGCTAAGACTTGTATGGTTTGGAGGCAGCATTACCAACAAATCCGTCAGTTACAATGTGGAGAAAATACCCATACTATTGCAATACTGTTCCACACATCAGCAGTGGGAGAGATTCTGCTCATTACAGATTTTCAAGCAGTTGCTAGAGAACTAGCCCCTGTCAATTATTCTATTCCCAGTTATTTTTACTTTTAGTAAAAAATACAAACAAAAGGAAAAATGCAAACACCTGCTATTTAATTCGGAGACATTGATATTGACTTTAATTTTTAATGTATCATAACCCTGCATTAGATTATAAAATTCAATAGAGACTACAAGCACTAGCTGTGTAACACCTGACAGATCTATAATTGTTGGGGTCTAAAAATCAACGTGGCCAATAAACGATACCATTTCAGAGATCACAAAGTTTTATCCTGCCATGTAGTCTGAGTTGCAATATAGTTGGCTCAACTGCTTGATCAAAAATTACATTTCCTGCTATTGTTTTACATGATCTAATTTCTTAGCATAAAAAAAGATCAAAAATTATGAATATTTAGCCACGCTGAAAAAAAATAATTACTATGTTTCAGCATAAGACATTTTTCAAAGCTGCTATGACACTAGCTAATTGTCAGGATAAGGCATTACTTGATACGGGCACATCAGGGTACGGTTCACCGAGTGAATGAATACATGTAACACATGCAAATGTCAGAATGAGACGGGACTCACAAACACATTTATTGTTTGCATGTTTAAATATGTTTCAGCATTATAGAGGAGCAGTTATGTTATAAAATCAAAAGGAAAACACATCTTTACAAAATACAATATATTATCATCAATACTCTTCTAAGAATAGCAAGCTAAAACAGTTTCAGTGTTTTTGCTGCACTATGTCGTAGTGTTCCTGCATATCAAAACTTGGCATCACTAACGTTAATATAGGGAAAAGAAAGAAAAACCAATTAGGGTTCAGTAATCAATCAATGAGAATTCCTCCTACTAATGTACTGATAATCTCACATGCAATAAAAATAAACAAACAAATAAGCCAAACAAAGAGGCACTGCCCCCAGGTTGTCTATGCATCTCGAACTTGAACTGGAAACAGTATCTCTGTAACAACATTATAAACTACCTTCCAAGAATGAAAGAGGTCCTTCCACAGCAAGGTAAGAACTCCTAATTAAGAGTAACTGAAAATTAAGAATGACAACATGTGCCACACCGAAAAAACTCATTATGTGGATTATTATTAAAACAGTACCATGATACACTAAATACTGAGACAATGTTATACCAGCTTATTTACAGTATACATTTCTAAAGACTGACAAGAAAAAGAGTACCTGAAGTTTTTACAATATTTCCTTTCAGGTAAGTGCTCAAAGACAGATATATGACATTTATATGCATATCCTTGATATTGAAGACAGATATATAGATATATCTATGTGGAATTTAGACTCAGTGATCCTTATGGATCCCTTCCAGCTTGAGATATTCTATGATTCCATGATACAATGTGCAGAATGCCTGTACGTATACTATCTATGTTGGTATTAGGTAGGAAGCCTTTGTCTTTCTTGTATCAATGCTTTTAAATCACAAGACAAAATATGAATACACACATTCAGGACAAAAATTAAAATTAAAACCAGTTCCAATGCTTATGTTCTATAAATCCAAAATAGCTGTATTATACTCCTTGTTTCCTTATCTCTCAAAAAGTATTGCACAGGTTAAAAAAAAAAAAAAAGTACACCACCCCATCCTACCTTCAGTGCAAACACATGAACAGTGAGTGCTTTCTTGATACATTCTCGTCTGCTCCTTTCACAAACAACACTACCAATTGCATGTACACATACATAAATATATATATTTATAAAAATGACTTGTACTAATTTACCAACATTAACTTTTTTATTTTAATTAAGACATTTCTATATTCTGTAACGTGCTTCAAGACACAAGATTCTCAGCATTGCACTGTATTATACTTTGAATTAAGAACAGCAAATTTCTTAATCCTGCTGTATTAATTTGAAATGATACAATACATTGCATAGTATTATAACATAACAACTTCATAAACCTAATCAAACCTAGACATCCAAAATCAAAATGAAACTCCTGCATCACGTATTTCCTTTATACAGACTGGACACATGACCTGGTCAGCGAATCAAAAGGGAGAAGCCCACACCATCACACGCACGTGTAAACGCTACCAGCACCCATCGCACCACAGCTGTGCTAAACTGTCCTCAGCTGGCATGAGACTCCCCACCAACAAGATCACGCATCTGCAAATGATATTTCAGCATGATTACTCCACAAAAAAAAAAAAAAAAAAAAAATCACAAAACTTCACAATATTTGTGATTGCAAAACAAAAGCTATTTTCATTAGCAGGAGTCCTGTAAAAGACTTGTTAAAAAAAAGGAAAAAAACTACCGAGCATCACCAACAAAACACCCCACAGCTTGTCCAATTACCTACCATTAACTCCCATTTGCTATCAGTTTGCACCCTCTCTATGCAGTTAAGGTTTATCAAGGGCCAATTTTATTTAGCCTGAATAACGAGGCACAATGTCTATCTGGCCATGCAGTGCAGTACTCTCTGGAACTAACAGACAGACACTGCAACGCATTTCTTGCCTTCTAGGTCAGCATTAACTCTAGTTTTAGCAGTTGTAGCTAAAGGCAGCTGTACTGTAATCAAGCATCACAGGGATGGATTTGCTTGCTTGCTATTTTTTTTTCTTTTTTCTTTTTCTTTTTTTTTTTTTTTGCTGTTGTTGCTGCTTCCTTGCTGAATCCCCTATTTTAATATACAAACTCACCCCACTGTGAAGTAAGCCCTTGCAGGGTTGGATAGCCACGAGAATGTTAGTGGCTAGTGGTTAGCTCCATGGGAAGGAAAAAAAAAAAGAAAAAAAAAAAGGGGAAAAAAAGGGGGGGGAGGGGGAGAAAAAGAAAAGCTTCTTTTAAAAAAAAGACAAAGCGTCAGGGGTATGCGTAAGAGAAGGGAAAAAGGATGGAAAATTAATAATCCAACAGGCAGGTTCCCTCAGTGTTATTAATCATGCTGCTTCTCACAAGCTAGAGAGGAGCTGAGATTTGCACATGGGAGGGGAGGGGAACGTACACTATTG
>JAVJGI010000050.1:40246383-40293976 GCA_035590275.1 Ibycter americanus | reverse complement strand
CCCCCCCCCCCCCCAGAAAAAAAGAAAAAAAAGAAAACTAAACACCCTTTCTCTTTTCACCCCATAAGGCAGCTACAACTTTTACGTCACATACTAAGACCTCTCAGACATTGTTTTATATCCACCCAAACTTTTCCTGATTTCTTCTGCTACGTGGAAACACCTTACACCTACACATAAAGCAGCAGTGAGGACATACAATGCTCATCGTTTAAACAAATACACCCATCTCGCTTTGATTACAAAAATCTTTTTGTTTCTTTCTTCTTTGCAGTTCTTTCAAAGCTTTCAGCTTTACTTCACTTTGCAGATTCTGCAATAGGACTGGCACGTACCTCATCCTGCTCTCCCACCGAGCTCCAGAAGCTCTACCCTGCACTCGGGTGCTCCAAACAGAAACAGGACTCCCCCAGCGGGGTCTGGATGCAGGACTGTACATCCCACAGCTTTTCTACTGGTTTGAAGATAGGCGTTGGCCTCTGGTTATCTGTTGTTGCCTATGTCATCAGATAAAACCAAAACAAAGTCTGTCTTTTCATGGAATACTACGTGAAGTTAATTGAAAGCCAAAAAGAAAGTATGAAAGTTAAATACCTTTCTTCTCAACAGAAGTAATTCTAACACCTATTGATTTCAATGAAGAGGTGACAAACTAGACTTTTTTCCATAATTAAGAGTTTACTATACCTTTTTCTCTTACGTATTTAAAATATTTAACATTTTTTAAAAAATCAGCTATTCACTACCTTGGATTTCCAATGAGAGGTTTTTTAAAAACTGAACATGAAATTTTAAGAGTAGTGTCCAAAAGTATTTCTACCTTAAATAAATCTCATCTTAAAGTGATTTCCATTTGAAACACTTTTTAGCGATAATGAAACTAACTTTCTAAATCTTCCTATCCCCAACTCAAGAGAAAAATGTGTCTAAAGTAGCAGAACTTGTCGACAGCATATACAAACATCTACAAATAAAGCTGGGCTTCCATATCTGCATAATTCACAAATGTCAATTAAACCTCTCCAGAAGATCTTTAAAGTCAGAATTTTTAGATTACATGACACTTTAAAAGTTCAAATAGTGCATATCTTCTTTCCAATTCCTGAAGTAATACTATTTCTTATTGATGCACAACATAAAAACTGGTTGTCAAGAATAAGGGCCAACGTGGCACCACAGCATTATTACGAGGAACTCAGTATTTCAGCCTCTTAATTTTAAGATATTGCGGTTTTATCAATTTTTTCCACACTTTAATTTGTTTGATTAGGCAAATACCATATCAAAGCAGTGACACTAAAGAGAAATTTCATGCTCTTGAACTTCAGTAAGAAATGCCCACCAGCAAGAAAGTGAATACAATACAATCTTGAATTTCTAAGGCTCATCTCAGTCCCAAAGAGAGCAGGTAGGTGGTGCTTATAAAAATACAGTTGTCTGGGAAGACTAAGTGCATTATGAGAAGCTTTTATTTCACATGACTATTATTTCCCAGTTATAATAGTGTCACATGATATTTTCTCTACATCAGTGGGAAATAACAACACTTTGGGATTTTAACAATCTCTCTGAATGTGTAAAATAAATTAAACATATAGTATTCTGCATTATCTTTCAATGGGATTGTGCTCCAAATGGGTATGGATATGATTATAGTATTAGCTTTTCCTCTTTTGCATTTAGAACATTTTTCCCCTGCTCACACTGATAGAAAAAAAAAAGAAAAAGAAGAGTATCCTCAATCCACTAAAATAAATACTTCTGTTATATTCTGTTGCTTCAACAATGAATAAAGCAACCATGCGGGTTTATAATATCAATTCACAGGGCTCTTTCTGCTTCAGTGAACTGTTACTGAAAGGTTCAGAACAAAGCTACAGGCAGATCGGACAAAGCTGCTGTAACAGGATTTACATTATACTCAAACTGATAAGACCACATCAGAGAAGTGCTCAATCTTCAGTACCTTTGATTAGAATAGCACAAGGACTGTGAGTATTTTGGCTCTGAGCACCTGATCACAGCATCTGTATTACACCTACTAGCTTAAGCGTTGATACAATCTTACATCAGTCGGATAATTTACGTTTCCTCCTTTTCCTTTCCTCCCTCCCTGTCAAGTGCGTCGGGATGGTGATAAAATGGGAAGTCAGGAAAGCAACAGTAACACTTACTGTTACTATTACACACATATAGTTATGAAAAGAAAAAAAAGTACTTACATGCTAACATTTTTTGAGATCTAAAGCAATTAAAAGACTATTTTCAAATCATTAGTTGACACGTTGCGGTGGAAGGAGGGAGACACAACAAGGAAGATCATATCCCAAGGGCAGGCAAATGTAATGCCCAATAAATAATTTATTAAATGCCATCAGGTGAAGTCACTGCCATGGATTTCTTACAAGCAATGAGTTTCTTTGTGCAGACTTAGCTACAGCCACATTTCTGAATATGTTTCTGCTTAAAGTAACTGCTACGTTTCAATTCCTTCCTTTTCCCTTCACCACATCTATCTTAGCAGTCCACACTGACTATGCCAGAACACCCCAAAGAATCTTTTTGTTTCAATTTTTGATGTTCAACAATCAATAAACATTTGAATATAAACCATTTGCGCCTGACAATAAACTCAAGGCTTTAATTAAATAAAGCACAAAAGAAAACAATGCAACAGACCGTAAAACAATAGACCGTAACGCTACCACTGCAGTGATCGCCTGCGACGAGGCTCATCCCTGAAAGTTCCTTGCCCAGTGCAACAGCCCACACACTGGTTTTGCATCACCAACACTAGCAGACGCCGATTACAGCTTTTCTGGCAACCAATACCGCACTGTCCATGATCCAGCCTTTTTGACTTAAGCCATACTAGTACTTGATCAACAGCTCAAAAATAAGCATAGCAATTAAAACGCGCATTGCTTTTTATGTCCTAAGCACAATGGCTGAACTCACCAGGGAGGCAGGACAGAAACTGCTCCGCACCAGGTCTCGGAATGGATTCCTGCTGCTACGAGTGCTGCTCGCCTGAGCATTCTGCACTGCACTGTTGTGATCAGGCACAAGTTTGGGGCTCTTATTACCTCAAGCAAACCTTGGCTTTTGGAAGCACATTTTCTTCCCGGAATGAGACAAAACCTGAAACAGAACTGACTTGTGATCCACAAAACTCCTGACTCAGCAAGACATAAAGCAAACAAAGGAAAGAAACGTCTTTACCAAAGTTAGTAGAAATAAAGTGTCTATAGCAACTTTGCTTCTTGGAATGAAAAACAAAACCACCAAATACACTAAACTCTAGTAATTTGAACATCTCGCTAAAAAAACACCCCACCACCCAAAGTTAAGACAGCAACATAGTGGAACATTTACAAAAGCCTATAACTACTTGTTAAACCACTGCATTATTCACCTATAGCCTGTTAATTAATATCTTCATGTCAGAAGAAAGAAACACATTTTTAAGGATGTGATACCTATAAACGATCTCACGCTGTTTCAAATTGTTTGATTCCCAGCGCTTAGTTACAAAGAGAAGAGGTATGCTCTTAAATGGGTCGGGAAGATGCTCCTGCCTCTGGAAAAGGTTTTAATGGCTGTATTCAAGAAAGCGTGCACACATGTGCTCAGCAACTTCCACTTCAGCTGTAAACTTTGCTTTGGCTGTATGTTCTTTGGCAGCACCTGGTGGAATTTGGATAAAACTACAATAATAACCTAAAAGAAAAGTTACTACAGCTCTAGTATTTTTGTATAAATACTTCTGATGAAGTTACTTCTTAAACTATACACAAAGCACAAACTCCAAGTTAAGGTGAAAATAGACAATTCCTTGGATTTTACAAAACATCCGTGGGAATTTTTGTAATACGAAATACCATATTACAATAACTACAGTATTTAGCTTTAGTCTTGAGATTAGTAGTCAGTTTGTTTTGCACTATTCTAGTGAATAAGGAACAGTAAATAAAATCAAAAGATACCATCCGTTTAATACAACGTGGAGTAAGAAAGGATTTGATATTTAACAATAAATTAACTATCACTCACAGCAACAGATCAAATAAACTGACATCTCTATACAGAAAAACAGAATGAAATAACACGCATGTTTTTAAAGACATTTTAGAGAAAGCATCTGACCGCATTTTGTACTTGCCTCTGTCAAGGACTGGTGAAACCTTTTCAATTTAGTCATTAGCAGAGAGCAATCATTCAACATAAACAGAGAGCTAGTAGGTAATTAGATATTATCTGCTTGTGGTGCAGAGCTTCTAAAATTGTAATGTCCTATCAAAAAGTATTCACATGGGGGGGGTGGGGGTGGGGGTGGGGCAGAGACTTCTGCTCAAAGTAATGCTATAGGAAGTACTTAGCATAATATGAGCTGGTGGCTGTCAAATTAGTCTCGTTTGAAATACTGTAATTAACTGAAGGGAGCCTAACACACTTATCACAGTTAGCCACTTGTATTCAAATCATGCTGGAGAGTTCTGAGGCCCAGAAACACTTTTTTCCTTTATTTTGCCCCCCTCTAACAAAGCACTAAAACCGAGCAGCATTTTACCCCAATAATAACCTTTTAAAAGCATTTATGATTCGATTTATTTTCTCTTTATACAGTCTAGGAATAAATCCATGAAGAAAACTACTGACACAGCTAAGACCTTTTATGGAAGGCTTTCACCTTATTAAAATCCACGTTAAAACAAAACTTGATGTTAAGAAGTAATTGCATTGATGAACAAGATCCACAGTTTTTTTGTGCCAGTCTCTTCCATTGGAAACAGTTTTAGATTCTTATGTTTCTAAATGCACTGTCCCCTTTATAATTTGGCTTCGAGATGTCAAACATGTTTGTCAAGCAGTGTTCAGAAATACAGCATAAGATTACTTGACAGCCACATGCTCTGAAATACCTTGCAGACCATTGCTCATCACTCCAGTCTATCTTTGATATATTCATTTTACAAACAGATAATACTATATGCTGAAGGCTAATCCAAGGTGTGGGATATATGTCAGTCGGTTACTAAAATATTACTGTGACACAGAGTTTTCTGGCAAGCATAGACATAACACTACCCATTTAAAATCAGGATCTAAACTTTAAACAACAGGGCCACTTCTATTTTCTCCAGTGCGCCTTTCACCTGAGCACGATAAAGCACTTCACAGACATTAAGAAACTGAACCTCACAAAATCTCCAAGAGCTCTGAAGAAGGGTGTATGTATCACTTAACCCAGCACTTAAATGCAGCCACCTTTCAGGTGAAGCACAGATATATCAGGACATCCTATAACTGCTTTTGACAGAAAATCAGGGAAAAACCTGCATCCTGTTAAAAAAAATAATAATCTAAGCTACACGTTTAGTGTCATGGTGTTTGACTGTGATGTCTCATAACCAAAAGCAGATGCGCCTTCAGCACCCTGTCATTACTGAGAACCTCAGATAAACCTTTCTGCATGTTTCCTATTCTGTCAGAAAGTTTGCAAAGCTATCATTAACATCAGAGGCTTTAATGAATCAAGACAAGATCAGAGTAATTTCAGATCTGTGAGCTGGTACTGTGTGTGTCTCCAAAATAAACACTGTGCAGGCTCAAAGACGTACTGACCGTACAGCCCGACCTGCATGACTGCACGTTTCCGCATTTCTGATACCAGAAAGAGACACCTCTTTATATTCTGTAACTCAGAACCTTGCCAATAGGAGGTAAATACATTTTTCAATGAATACTTTCAGGCTTTTTTTGCTCACAGTTCGGCTACCTTAAGAATTCTTTTCCCCCTAACTTTTCAGTGGCATTACAACCTGTTTTAATAAACAAGGTTGGTGCAATTTAAATCATGCATATCTTTTGTTTACTTTAGATCCGCTGTCAGGAAAAGGGAGAAATGTAGTAGACAAAAGGTCCAGCAACCAGAGTTCAAGATTCAATTTCTTTAAATGCATTTACTTGAAGGCTCTAAAAGCCATGTTATAGTTTAATCTTCCCCAAACCATTCAGTTTCTGCTAGATTTAGCACTTTTGTCCCTTTGTATTCACAGGCTTCACATAGCTTCTCCCAGGCTGGCAGGCCAACATATTAGAAATAAAATGCAATTCTGGTATCTGACACTTCAATTTAGCTTCTTCAGTTGCAAAGATCATCAACTGCACTGCTTTCTCCCATGACAGAAGATCACCTAAATATCACTTAACTGATGTGAGCTCTGTTGGTAATGCATACACTGTCTCCCCACTACATTACCACCATGCTGCCTAGAACAAAAATCAATTTTTAATTGACTGAATTATTTGAGGAATGTGGCCCATCCACTGTGCACTGCTGATAGACTCTCCTACTCTTCCTGTCAGCAAAGACTGTAAAATTTCAAGCATCTTCAATACAGTAATTCAAAGATTTATCCAGAAGCCATATGAACAGAACAACAGCACAGTTTTTTCAGTATCACCCCTCCGTTATTCTCTTTCCTGGCCAGCAAAGTTAGGTCTCTACAGCACAGCACAAATGACAGAAAGCACTGACATAGGAAAGATGATGAGGTTTTCACTGACAGGAAAACTATGCAAAGGATGCAAATAGATGAGGAACACAGAGGACTAAAAATTCCTTTTAGGTTTGGCACTGAAAGTACACCGGTCCATTATCCTGTGGAGCACCAAAACTGCAAGCTCCAAGAACACCGTGCAGTACCTGGCCCCAGCACCAACCAAAGGATGATTTCTCAGGCAAGTATCATTCCTGTTTTCCTCAGGTATCGTTACCACGTTGAAATGTAAACCCAAATGGTTAAGGCAAAGGGTTGACATTAAAAAGAAACATTATACAAATGAAAATACAGAAGTGAGTGGGTATAAAACACTCGACAATTTATCTGTAAACACTGCAGTAAGCAATTTTATGAAACACAGTGTAAGGTATTCATTGAATATTTTGTACAGAGACCATAAAAGTTTCTACCACTTCCAAGAGTTTTCTGACAGGTAAGGTATATAAATTTACTAACTTCTATCTCTCCCTTTCTTACTGCTCAAACAAAAGACAACCGCACTGATGTACTCAACAGAAAGTTCTAGCGTGGCACCGCAACCCTTTCCAGCATACTGATGTGCCAAATTCCGCCCTGTACTCACATTAATTTCAATTGACTAATTCTGAGCAATGTCAAAAATCAGCGCTGTTCCAGAAATTACAAGATACCGATATCCTGCCAGTAAAGATATGTATGAAGATACGTTTGGCTTGAGTTTCTGAGTCTCATTTCACAAAGGGCCAACATAGATATTTTTCTTTCACCACACATGTCACAGCTTGACCAAGTGGTCAACGGGACGTCATTTTTTCACATTCCCTGGGTATCACTTCATGGAAGTACCAACATCACGGGCATTTTCCAGTAACGTTGCAAAATAACATCATGGCATTTTATGCCATAGCCTGCTGGACCATGTTCAGGAATCCAGCCCCTGACCTAACCCTCTATGAGAGTACCATGCTGCCGCCCCCCCAGCCCAGGCAAGGGGCTACTGCAGAGCAAGCTGGTGGGGGCACCGTGCTCCTTTGAGGGCAGTGGTGCTAGCTCCTGCCAGTTTAAAATGCTGGCAAAAGCACGCATCCTGCCTCCTGGGCTGCCAGGATTCTCCTGTCACTGCCACCAGATCTGTATGTTGTTGCATTACCTGCAGTACAAATTTTAGGAAACTAGGTATAGTCCTATTCCTACCCAATAAACTAGAACACACAGTTCAGAGGGGGGGTTGTGCTGGCTTTATGAAAGCTAGAAGAAGACAGAAATACCGGATCTTGCATAAAGTTGGAGTGACGCAGTAAGAGAATGCCTGATTTGGTTTAGACCTGTCAGTCCAAAGCGAACTTGTCAGAGTTTCTATCAGATCAGCACCTTGTACCCTGTTAGCATGGCATTTCTGAGGCAGTACTGAAAATCCTAAAATCCAGGCTTCCTGGATCATCAAACCATACCCCATATATTTGCTGTCAAAATTCACAGATTCTGGAACTTGATATTCACAGAAAACTCTCCTCCTCCACTTTAACAACACACACAAACTTTCCCCCTCCCCCTCCCCAGAGCTCTATCTACTTTAAAGCTGCTCCATGAACTCCAAAAGTAGAAAAGAGCAAAGAAAATATTTAAACGGATAATTTTTTAGGTTTTATTTCCTGATGATTCATGGCAGTAACACATCCAAAGCTTAACCAGATGTCAGATAAAAACCAGCCACCTTGAAATATGCAAAACAATCCAGGTCTCTGAGTATTTCAGTAACTGTCAATCACTATTCCAAAAGCAGTGCGTATTTAAAACTAAATTTATGCTTTTAAACAAGACGAAAGCATGATTAAAATTACTTTAGAATACCAGTTAAAAATGAGAGTAGACTCTTTCACCTTACATTTCAGAATCAGGAACATGTTTGTGGTCCGGGTTGAAACGTACATTTCACATGCTACTAATATCCACTTCCAACACACTTCTGTCTTCATCCAAACCCTCTTGAACTGTTACAGCCCTAAGAGCATCCTGGATATATATAGTGACTACAAGGAACACACAAGATGAATACAGAAAAGAGCATGTTTCTACTACTGTCCCTTAAATACATTCAAAACAGGGTCTGTGACTCCAGAAATACTGTTTAATATGAAGTAACCCAAGAAGGAATCTTCCTAATCCATGCATTCTATACGGACCTTGAATTTCTGTTCTCCAGTTCACACGGAAGCAGAGGACCAGGCTCGCAGCCCAGCGAAGGCATACTACACTGGCTTTCGTAACACCACGTCAAGCATTAATGTAGCTTAGTAACCGCAGAAGCAGGAGTCACTGAAATCCATGGTTTCCACAGCCTATGCTCACAGAAGTTCCCACCTCACTGATAGGCAGTGAGGAAATTCTCAAATAGATGTCTGTACCTCTGCCTTGTCACCCTGCCTACCTCCACCTAGCTGCAGAAGCGCAAGGCTTCTGTTCAGCCTACATGACTGCTTCCCCTAAGAGTAAAGAAACTACACTGTTAATCATATTTATATTTGTTTATGAAGTTTTTGTTAATATAAAACACCAAAACGTAACAATAACTGAAATCCTAAATACTTTGAATTACCTACGTCAAGTAATTAACTTGTGATTTATTGGCTACTTAACAATAGCTCTACTGACTCATCTTCACGATAGGACTTTTCAATACTGGTAGACAACTGCAAACAAGCTGCTTAGGGAAATGAATTATAAAATACAGAAACATCAACTTGCTCAACCAATATAAATGACTGGATTTGATCCCTAACATGAATGAAACTTCAAGTTGCTGTTCCATTAACACTTTGGACCCGTATACCACAGCTCAGCTTTGACAAATCCAGTGTGGTGCTACAGTCCATAGCATTTAAAAGCCAATCCATGCCTTTGAGAAGACTACAGTCAAGCTCTTGTTCATTTGCTGATCATGATAATTGAAAAATTGGGGATTTTTTTTTTTCCTCTTCTTAATGAGACAAAATTTAGCTCATGTATAGCTGTGACTGAGAGTACCCTGGGAATGAGTCCACAATGCAAAAAATTCCAAACTTACTGTGATAAAAACAGAAGTAACACGCTACTCTTACATAGCACATTCCCTCTATTAGTGCTATTTCACAAATGGAAAAAAAAAAAAGGGATTGATTCAAGGCCACATTTTCAAAAATTACTTAAATTGCTGCAGATTGATTGGTTTCTCCGAGGCATGCATCATCTCTTAAAATGAAGCCTCTGCATCTAAAATCTGGCATCCAACTGCTGAAACACCTGAGAAAACAGGTTTCCCCAAAGGTAAGAAAAGCATAGTAAAGCTCAGAAGAAGTAAAGCCAAAAGTCCCGACAGTTTGGTCTTCTGAGTTTACCTTTGGATATCTCATGGTCCTATGCAACTCCAGCACTTGTACAAGAACTCCGACTCGGCACTACTTGCAGACGAGGAGGCAGCCCTTCGGTAAGTGCCAACATAAAGCTCGGTTACGTTTGATTTGATGCAGTGTTTGGAGCAGGACAGCACCTAAAGGTTCCTGCTGTTCCAGGTCACTACAGTGAAACTAGGACTCAACAAGGAACACACCAGCATACAGATTTATGTTCATGAAATATGAATTCTTCAGATTAAATCTGAATTTTAAAGTCGAGTTTATGCTCTTTTACAGTTGACGGGGGTATAAAATACTGGTATTCTTTATAGCTAACCACATAATGTAAGACGGTAAAGTATCGCTGAATTGTCCCTCACTGAACCTTAATGCTTTGTCCCTCAGATGAGCAGAATTACCCCAAACGAAGAAATGACAACTCTATTAATTTCAGCATTAGCCAATAACAAAGCTGACTGTTACAGTACTTAGGCCCATAAAATCAAGCAGGTTACACTGGTGGTGCAATATTGTAATCTCTGGTTTACAGAGAAGGAAACCAGAGCTGCAGGTCAGAAAAGATTTATCCATCACTGAACAATGATCCGGTGACTGACAGCAGTATTTAAACAACATGGTGTCTTTGTTAAAATACAACTAGCAGACTGCAGTACTTTTTGTCGTTATCTATGTCGGATTTCACACCAAAAGGTGTCTGTGGTTTCCCATCTACTGAAAGCCAATAATAAATAACCTATGTTTCGGTCAACTTTCTTCTACTTCATTAATTTTTGCTTGATGCTTTATAAAGCTTTTTTTTTTTTTTCC
The DNA here is from genome assembly GCA_035590275.1 of Ibycter americanus. Lineage (NCBI taxonomy): Eukaryota > Metazoa > Chordata > Aves > Falconiformes > Falconidae > Ibycter > Ibycter americanus. Next base: position 40,283,232 of record JAVJGI010000050.1, on the reverse strand, counting down.
CCCTCCCAGATTACAGGACAGCCTGCAAAGCTGTCCCTCAGTGTTTCAAAATCCTAAATGCTGTGCAGAGGAAATTTTGGAGACATTTGTGCCCATTATTAACAGAATCTTCTGTGGGGTTTTTCAGCTCCCTGTTCTTGTATCACATATTAAACTTACTTCAATTTTACAGTTTTCTAAAATGCTACTTCAAATAAGTAACGATGGAAAACAGTATCTGCCTCTGGCTACTTACAGGCTCTATGCTGGCTTTTCAGCTAACACACACAGAATACTGCAACCTATTTTACTCAATTCCTGTTTAATTGTTTCTGATAGCAAGTTTACCTCCATCCTTGGTTTACAGAGCTGCAATTCCTTCACCACATTCCAAATGTTTTTCTTTGGCTGCAGTCCCTAACAGCAACACAGTTCCTCTCCTCCCATCAACTTACTGCTTTACGCTACAAACCCTTATGAATTTAATTTAGGTGTATACATACTGGTAAAAATATTTAGTGTAACTCAGACATTTATTCTTTTCTATTTCAAACATTCATTTAATAATGCTAGTCTATTAATCTGATGAATGCTAAGTACAGGACAATGTGCAGATACCTAATTTTACCCAGAGGGAAACAAAGCAATTTCCAAAAAGCCGTCACTTACTACAGCTCTCTGTTGATATTTCAGAAATGCATTTGTCCCTTGGATATATTCAGAAAGCGTTCTACAAGTCTACAAATGCATCTTTTTAATAACAGTACCACATAATTCTTCAAGGCTACACAGAGATGAAGAAGTGCAAATGTTTTATCTATCCCCAAAACAAAGGTAATAAGCCTTTGTCTTTGCTTTTTTGGCACGTGCTTGAAGCATTTACCTTAACGAGCTTTGTTTCTTTGTACCTCTGGAGATTAGTATTCTGCCCAACAAAACAATTTATTGCCCAAAATGTTACTACTGCTGATAAAATCTTAGCTTCTTCAATACTTCTGGCTTGACAGCTAATACCCTAATGTTTCATTTACAGCTGAACAAAGCAGCTTATCTCTACTAAAAGGGGAATTAGTTAGTGGTAAGAAATAATTTCAATCATCTGTTCTGCTTCCAAAGTGAAGTGATGACTTGTGCATTCTTGCTTCTATCTGATGACAGGTATGTTGCAGTTCTTGGAATACAGAACAGGTCTGTCACACAAGCTTTGTAACTCGTACAATGCAGGTACGTGGATTAGGGAAGAGTCAGGTCTTGGCTGTCAAAAAAAGTCTGCAATCAGCAGCGTGCGGCGGTCAGCACTTTTACTTTACAGATAGGGCATGGACTCAAGGGAAAAAAAATCTGTTCTGATCAATAAATAGCTTCATTTAGTATCTCCAACTCCAATATTTCAACAAGTGCATGTATATGTGAAAATCCCTATTAGGAACAGAATGGATTTTGTTGATAAAACCATACTTTAAAGCATGTGCTTTGCAAAAATGGTTTTGATCATCACCTTACTAGGTAACTAATTACTTATAGCCCCAGGAATGAAAATCTGCTAGGACGTTATCTACATATGATACACATCAAATCAGTTGTGGAGTTTCTATCTAGAGTAGTTGATACATACTTGGAAATCTCTGTGGCAAAGGACAAGGACTGATTTCTGCTTGATGTCTGAACAACCTTCTTATCCCAACATCATTTTTTCATGTTGTTACAGAATAAGGTCACCTGAATACTTCAGGGAAAGCAGCATAACATTTGCCCACACTCTATTGTCTCTGTACATTTTCTCTGCACTAATATTTTTTGTACCTAGTAATTTATTTTGCAGTGAGTTTAAAAGAGTTACGAAGTAATTAGAACTACACTGCCATTCTTGAGTTCTTGAATATTTGCTTCAATTGCGTGCCACAGTTCATGACGGCATAAAAATTTATAGCTAATACATTTTAATTCAGTATCAGTTTTATCAGAAAAAAATGAAATTATGAATTTCAGGTGGCACTGGTAAAAAAAAGCTGTGTTCAGAGGTGAAAGGTGCATTAGATGAAAATATTAATACCAGGAAACAAAAACTAAAATAATCCTTCATAATTAACTGGAAAGATATTACATGACAATCTGATGTTAATTTCTACTGGTACATATGCACTTCCCATGTAGTCAGCCACATACACCACTGATTTCATTCAGCCTGATATTCTAAGAAGCATATTACACATACACGCTGAACTTGTGTCAACACTGCACAATTTCCGTAAGTGTAAGTGAATGATTTAGCGAAAGTGCAGCAATGGTTTTAAGCATCACACAATTAAAAAAAAAAAAAAAAAAATGTTTCAGCATTACAGTACTGTGGCTTTGGTCTCTACTTTCCCCCCCCAAAAAAAACCAAACCAAAAAAAACCCAAAACCTTGACAGTCCAGTGGCAAGATGCTGTCAGAAGTTAAATGGACAGCACCACTGACTGCAGTGTTCTAATTTTATATTTTTTTATAATTTTTTTTTTTTTAGGTGATGGAAAGCATGATTTATCTGACTGATCGCAAATCTTTACTTCAGCCTCACAGGCAATGGGAGCGTCTGAAAATACACACCTGATCTCTTCTTATGCAATAACACTAAATTAACTAGGTAGGAGAAAGAGGCACTGTTGTTTTGCAATCCCACTATATAATCCTTCATTCAGAACTTTCCCTCTGTTGTGTCTTAATGGAATTTCAATGGATTTGAAAATAACTGCATTTCTTTCTGAGATTCTTTTTAATCTTTATCTCACATCCTTACCTTTCAATCACAACTAAATGTCATAGATCAGTTAAAAAATATACATTACAGGTATACTAATAGTATAAAGGCATCCAACATTCGTCATCTATTGTATGATATTAAACTCAATCTTTCTGCCACATGCATTTCGCTGCCCACTTTACCATACGCTCCTTCCCAGCTCCCAGGAGAGGCTCGGCCACCTTAGCATTTTTCATACTCCTCTGTTAGTCCAGGAATCCGATCCGGCTTTATACGGCTAAAAGGTCAGTTTGTTCCTCTGCTGTGAGAGGTTACTTTATTTTACTTCCATGCGTCTTATGTGGTTATAAGACAACTAAACGGGCTAAGCAGCCTTTTTTACTGAAGAACGTATTTCTCAAAAAATAAAAAAAGGTGATATTACTGAGGATAATATTACATACTGATTTACCCCAACAGCCATTTACTAAAACCTGAATTTATACTTCAGCTGAGCTTGACAATGAAAAACTTTGCTGCTGCCCCACATGGCAAGTTCTGCGTGACTGCCCAAGGGAAAGTCAAGATGAATCAAAAGGTTGTGATCAGAGATGAAGTACCAATCCTTTTACACATATCCATGTGAAAACCCAGCAGCATTCGGTTAAACGCTGCCAAAATCCAGAAGCGTGGATTATTTCACTTATCACTAGACTGTAACTGCTCCGAGATTCAAACACGTTCCGCAAAAGGAACACCTACACACAACGGTTCAAAAGGCAACGCTAGAAGAAAGGAATAAGCTGGGTGTTTCCTCCAGATAGAACGGGGTTGGACTGATCAGCTGCAGGAAGCTGTTAAATGAGCAAAACACTCAGGTCTTTATTTCTTGTCCAAGATGGTGTATTCTACCAGCATGTAATATTCAGCTAAGAGAACCACGAGCACAGACCAAACTGCTTGTTACCAATTCTACTACACTTTTTCTAAACCGTCCTTGCTACCCATCCTTTCAAGGTTCCACAGTTTGTGATAAAATCCATAGAAATCTGTTGGGTTTTTTTAAATGAATTTTGCTTTTTAAATTCAGTCTTTAAAGTGGTTGAATCGAGCTGATACCACAGAATCAACCAAAATATCAGCACATTGTCCTAATTCGATAAGGCCAAGAAAGAGCAAATATTAATTCCCGCATATCCTCCTACCGTATTTCAACCTTCTGCTTGTATGCTTACATATATATCAATACATGCACACATGCAAATGGCCCCTCATCTCACTTCTATAATAAGCATATATCTAGATATAATAATGAAAATTTTAAAAGACTACTTTCCATTCATATGAATGATCAAGGTATACATTGGCTGTGCATTAAATAACTTGGGTGACAGTTTAAAATGCTTATTTAGCAGATTGCTTAACATGAATAAATGTTCAAAAGGCAAGCCGGAAAAATATACTTATTATTTCAGAGTGCCATGAAAGGTTTCAATCTCAAAAAATAGGTGGGATAAAAATACTTCTGGCTACCCTGAAAAGGAAAGAACAATTTTCTTTTTGGTTTAGTCATGATTCTCCATAAAAATACAAAGAGGATATATGCAGGTGCAAGCTAATGCAGCTGGAACAACAACAATTATACAGACAGCTATATGTAAAATGAAACTGGGAGAAAATCTGGCATGTCAGGTAACTTCAGGCACCCTGAAAATAATACTCACAAGGATGTGAGTATATGTTTACACAAGGCTAAGTCCTGGAGTTCTTACTCACTAGAACCTTATTTAAAACCATGAAAAAGCTTCTGTGAAGGGATATTGTCAGATGTGGTCCCACAGAATCTTGAAGATCACGCAGAGTGAAGTTGGATTCTATCCTGATTTATTCCTCATGGCACTAATGACAATGTCCACACACACAGAACCATAAGGATTCTATCTGGCCTGGAGTTGTTTAATTTTTAGTGCAGGTACTATGCTGTCATTAATCTTTGAAAATAGTATATAACGCAATGATGCATGCATTAAAAGTGTAAACACACAGCTGTACAAGACTTAACTCCACTGACAGAAGCGGCAATGAGGCGTCCCTTTATTGAGATTTTAACTCTGAAATTAAATTTTGCACAAAAATGTGTTCTTGAAAAGTAAATTACAACTAAGATTTTACAAGTGAAAAAATTTAGTTGATTCTGCAAGCATCAGATCTATGTCTTCCGCCACAGTGTAGCTACTACCTTTGACATTTAGTATAGTTTCAAAACACATCATTTTTTCTTTCCCCGCACTTACTGTTAGCAATTTTAAAAATATATGAATTTGACAGCATGCACAGAAAGATGTGGAAACTATCCATTTGCTGCACACTGTGTCGGTTCAATTGTCCATAAATGCTTAAGAAAATGGAAAAATGGTAAGCACATGGGCTGCACGCGTTGACTGTGGTCACTTTTGTTATTCTTTTCCACCTCATCACACATTGTGTGAGCTGCATTTCCAATTAACCTTTCCCTGAAATAATGGAACTTGATACAGTCTACACTTCATTTTCTTTCACAGTGATACAAACTACAATTCCTTCAGCACATATTAAGATGGGCTATTTAAATTTATACAGAACCCCAGAACTTGCAGTCAGCATCACAGAACAGACTGGCATGCCCCAAAGACTCTGTGAAGCCAGGGACACCCACCGTGGCAGCAGCCGATGGTTCAAGTTTTACACAGTTCAAAGTCAGAATTTTTCACGGTTTCCACGTCTAAAAGACAACATATCGGAAACGTAGCACTATCACCAAATATAGTAGTAACATGTGTGAATTACTGAATGTGGATGAGAAAACACAGATTTCCTATTATTCATGGACAAATTTAGCAGGTTAATCCTATCAACTGCAGGGATTTTGGCAGTTGAAAATGCCAGAGCATCTGTGACTGACTTTTCTTGGAAAGAAAGCTGAACTGGAAGATAACTCCTGAGTCAGTGAGTCCAGACACCTGCTAGGAAGCCAGATGATGTAATTTTTGTAAGGAATTGAAAAAACTCTGCCTTAAAATCTGGTAACTGTTTGACCTCCCCTGGCCCACGCTCAAACTGGAATCTTGTTTCAGAAACTCCCTGATGTGACAATTTAAAGGTTCTTTTATATCTCTCTGTAAATTAGTACGGACAACATATACCTACTCATCTTTGTGTCTTTTAGCTTAAAATGCTGTCCATATCCCTGCCATTTACTCCAAAGTATTCACAGAGAGGAACGATATCCTCAGCCCTTTTCTTTGCTTGACTAAACATGCCAACCTGTTTCCTAACGTGACCAGCTCTCCATTCCCCACATCCTACTCGCTCTCATATGCGCCTATTCCGCTTGGTGTCCGCCCGTCAGGATCCAACTGCACCATCTGGTTCACTGAAGACACTACATGTACTTACAAGTGTGTGTATAACTACATACCTTGAACTAGTTGTGTGTTTGAATTTGGGATATATAATTCACAGTGTTAGCTTTGACGGTTTGGAGCTATTACAGCATTTCAAGTAACACCTTAGCTGCAGTCTCCTTGAATACAGGTAATGTGGGGACAAACACAAAACCACTAGGCTAACAGTCTATATTTGAAATAAGGCTATATGGCCTGTTCATGCAAAACCAGCAGCTTTTAAACATATGCATTTCTTACAGATTAGTTCTATCAGTATGATCAAGCTTTGTTTTCAATAATTTAAGTATTATACTTCACTTTTAGAATTTTAATTATTATGCTGGTAACAAGAAATAAAAGCAACAATAAATATCTGTCATTTTAATAACAGGTTCTGTGATCATGGTATGTAAAGACTGCTTAAACAGTTTGAGAATATTATTTTAAGCATTTGTTCGTACCCATATGTTATGTCTGGAGAGCTATTTGCTCACTTTAGATAATTCTCTATCTATTTATTATCATGACCAGCACTAATTATAGAAAAATTATTTTTAATAAATACACTGGAGTTTCTGTAGACTTTTTGCCATTTTACAACAGGCTACAATGCACGCTACAGTATGAGTGTCTTTGTTAGGTGGCCACTGTAGGATGAAATTGTCAGAACATATGGTAGGATAGGAGAACAACATGACAAAAAGAAAAAGCATTTTATTGGATTCCTCAGTCAGGAGGATTTCCTACTATTGCACCCCCACCCCAACACCCATAGCCAGTCATCACAATTCTAGAAAGGAATGGATATATAGCTTAATATAATGTAGGACTATTTACTCACTATGGACTATGTTATGTCTGGTCACCCTGGCTGCATACTGCAGGATACGGCGGTGTCTTGTGAATGTGAGCTCATCTAATATATGAAACTGCTGCTATGAGTGCACGGGAATATACCATCACCATCTTCTTTGCCCAGCAAAAGACAGAATTAGTATATTTAGCACTTGAGCTCAGGCCCTCAAGAGGAAGAACTTCAGTTGAGCTGTAACGACTTAGAAGAGTGAAAGGTCTGGTCTTCAGACCATGTAAAATGTCCCTTGTCAAAATACTATTTTGCTAAAACTGAAGAACAAATTGACACGAAGTTTGTGGTCTACCAACTCTTTCAAAAAACTCAAAGTGATTTTTATCACCCTAACAGTTTTAAGTTTCTGGCAGTTCCGTAAAATACTTACATTACCCATAGATCTTTTGACCAATGAGAAATTGATCATAAATTTACCGTTAAACACTGCTAATATGTGAGCAACATGATCCATAAGTACATCTCATTTACCAGTATGAAACCACGTGAAATTTCAAACACATTTAGGTTACTGCATTATTCAGGAAGGATATATATGAGCCTGTTTAACTGGTGTTCCTTCCATGGCAATTAATGTAAGTACTGTAAGTATGCAAGTTACTGTAAACTGTAGAAGAGGATAAGAAAAGACTTGTTAAATAACATGTACCTGAAAGAAAAACACAAAAATCTTATTTTCTTCTATTTCCAAAATAACTATTGGTTTACAGACATGCTTTACAGGTTGGCACTCAATAATTACTAGAATAGAAATAAAAAGAGTATCACTGAACAAGCTTAGTGTAAAAAAATTCTACGACCATAAATTATGAATCCCTAGCACTACATAAACACACAGGTATTTCTTAATGTAAGAATTATACAGATAAGTTCTGTATAAGTAGACATAAATCCATATGCATGTACAAGGTACCGCAAGAAATTTTAACACTGGAATGTGAAATTTTAAAGTTTATTAGATAAATTTGTCATCTAAGACTACCACATAATCTTACAGATGACTTATCGAATACGCAGATCTATGAAAAATATATGTAATCCCATCCATCCATCAAGGATAATACATAGCTGACTGTCAAAAGCTAGGCAAGCATACTGAAGCTACGTACACACTTCATATTTTACTCAGGCACAGCATGCTCTGAGGAGTACAACTAATTTTACTAGGTGTTATCCTATCAGTAACCAAAGTTTGGGATTTATTTTACTGATATAGATAATTGGCGCTGAGAATGAGGTTCCATAACACACAAGACACTGATAAAAATACATAAACAGTAAATAAAGATGCTCGAGACAAATATCAAATATTTTACAGTAGAGAGTCCCTTTCTGCTTACATCTTGTGTGGACAGAGAGGTTATTTCCTGATGACAAGGCTGATATTCTCCCAGCCCCTGATTTATCACACACCATACGCCATTTGTCATTTTGGTGCTTTTTTTTTTTTAGTTTTGGTGGAGGCTTTTGCTGCGTCACCCCCACCCCGATCTTAGTTGCTAGCCACTTTAGCAAAACTGAGTACTTTAAGCCCACCAAAACTGAGATTCCAGACCTTCATGAAAACTACATTTTTCACTGATCTCCTGAGCACTTACTAGCTCTGAGCTTGCTTACACGTTTCACTCCAGCCGGCACAGCCTCATTTTTAGCCAGTCCTGCGGACCTTCCATTCTGCTCCGATTTCAACAGAAGCAGCCTCAACTCTACTTCCCAGAGCATCGCTCAGCAGTTTGCATGAACAACACAAACTCATAGTCACATCCAGAACACCTGGTAAGCACTTCACAGCACGGAACAATGTCAGCAAGTTTTCGTAGGCATTTTCCAAACACACCGAACTGGAGTGGGATCACAGGCTTCTCACACTCATCAGCAAGCTCCTAAGTCTGACCAGTCCAGAACACCCACGCAAAGGTTCACAGTTTGTTTTCCAGACCCATTCAACCTCTAGCGTCCTGCCACAGCAGAATACTGTGACATTCTATGACAGTTTTTTAGACGCCAGTCACCAGGATCTTTTGTGTGAAGAGCAAGCCTACTACACAGACACCACCGAGTGTGCATCAGCGCTACCACTTCTCAGTCGCTACTGATGCAGCTCAAACCTGAACCAGCCTGATGAAGGTGAAAAGCTTTACCACCTACAATTTTTCCCTTACTAAACACCTTTGTCACTGCAACGCATTATTATTTTAAGAAATGAAGTAAAAACTTTACACACAACATTTGCTTACGGTTTTGGGCTATTTATAGTCTTCTATTAATTATTTTTTTTTAAATACTACTGAAAGCTAGATATTCTTCACAAGAAAAGTTACTCCTTTTATCCTAGTTTCTACGAGTGAATGGTTCATATGGTATTTAGAACCAGGTCATTAAGAACCTTTACATTAAGGTCATTATTCAAATCGGTTACGTTTGTTCTTCCAAATTTTGCTTGACATGCTCAAAAATGTTATGGAAACAGACGTATTAGACAATGATAGAAGAAACTGTGTCACATGCTCCGTTTCCTTTTTACTTCCTAATAATTTCTGACATTCAAGAACATATTTGTGATATATTTAACATTTTATTTATAAATATGACCAGATTACATCATTATGCTAATCTGTTAATCACAACTGAAACTTGTTTGTAGATAACATCTTTGCAAATTAGATGAATAAAAGGAAACAAATTTAAAAATAAAAATCTGCACACTGATTTACTTTTTTTTTTCTATATAAGTCAGAAAAGGGAGAGTGCAGATTACAGAAATAAAATTATCACACTCTTTTGTAATGAATTAGGCACAAATACTTGAAAACTGACCAAACCAACAGCCTACATATGTAAACTTAGTACATGACTTACAGGTTTTGATTATTGATGAGCAAAATATGACAGTAATTCTTGGTGCTGGATTCAAGAAACAACTAAGGTACAAAGCAGGGTAAAGTGTCTTTGAAAAGTGTGTATTGATGCTTGCTTGATACCTTGAAGATGAATTACAGTTCTGTTAATTCAAGCTGGCAGATCGGACTTGGCAAGCATAATAGTGAGATAGCTTTCATGACAAGTGTTGAGCTGAGGGACCGCAACCCACAGCACTCAGGATAAAACAATCTACAAATTGTCTGTCAGTTGTCTATCTGTCATTCTTTCAGAAATCATGCAGGATACTCAGCTAGAAACAACCACAATTAATTCCCCTTCTGTACGAATTTCCTAAAAAACTCATGATTCACCTAGTGTCAGCACTCCGATAAGCAATTAACAGTGACAGAAATAAAAGTCCAGATAATAGTATAAAACCTGGAATTCAAATTAGAACACCGTTACTTCTGTGATGTAAGTGGTTTATCAAAATCAATAAAATTATGACTCCTCCATACAGCTCATAAGAATCACATACCGAAAATTCATTCCGATTAATTGTTTATGATCCGTATTGTCTTGACCATTTTGGAAAGCTCTACAGCAGGTATCTTTAGTACAAATACCTAAACTAAACTTAGGAGATTTGGGAGGCTTACAGCTTCTTGATTTAATTGCATTACATGTCTATAAGTAGGAAGCAATTTAGTCTGAAGTGGTACTTACGCATTATTCCTTTACAGCTTCTCAGTAACGCTGCTGTTAAGTTCTTAGCATTCAATGTATTCTGGTTTTATAATTTAAGTAGAAAAAGTGATGTACACATTTCCATTTTAATTATGTAGCTTAAGAAATGTCCAGTAAGCACATGATCTTTTAATTTTGCAATCACTAACAATCAAAACGCAACTTTCCCCCCCTCCCCATGATTGATAAATTAATCAGCCATTGTGTTATGAAATTACAGGTTGTAAAGTGTAGGAAATATCATAACTTTCTAACATTGTATTATCTATATACAGGAGAACTGTCACTGCTTAATATATGTTAACAAGAATGCCAAGCACTTACATTTAATTAAAGCTATACATCATTCTAGATAATTAGTAATAATTAAGAAGAATTACCACCCTAAATAAGGCAAGTAATATTATTTCAACTGAAACTTGAAGTCTGAATTCAAAACCCCAAAATAAACACTTGGGAATGCAAATATGACATTATGCAAACTGTTTTCTTTAAGTACGATATAATTTATGTAATGAAATAAATCTATGCCGTTAAAATATTTAGCAGAACTTAGAATAATGAGTAGAGATAGGATTACTTTAATTAGTTTACTGAAATGGAGTTCTTATAGTGGCTAAGTGTGATATATTAGCTTTTGTCACTTGGAATAAAAAAAGAGGCAATTAGTTCTCATTCAAATATATTGTTTTCTTTGAAGAAGAAATTGTAATATTTTAGCCTGCATAATAGAAAATAATACATGAAGCATAAAACTTATCTTCTTCATCCAAGAGTACATCTATGATAAATAAGAAGAAAATAGGAAAACCTTAAGTATTCAGGAATGTAATCTTGAATACATAGATATAATTTACACTGGTGCAACTCCATGAATTCAAATGAAATTACAACTACGCAAATTGCAGAAGTCCATTCATCCTTTATCTCTGCCTAATTTAAGAGACTGTAACAAATTTTATCTCTCTATCCAGCAACTACTTCATTACTCAGAAAATCCTGTACTGTTGTACTAACTCAAGGCTTTCACCAGAATGACTCAAAATTAAGAGGAATGCCTTCATCAATATCTACTACTGAACTATAAACACATCCACTGTAAGGTCAGGATCTAATTTTATTCCCATAAAAATAAGAAAAATAACACTTAAGTATTCTTTTATAAAGTAACTATCATTTCGTAGCCAGAAAACTACTTAATTGCACTTACACATTTCTGAAGACAACTGTATGGAATATATTTAACAAGGAATTGAAAGAAAATGTTTTAACTTTTCCAAGAACATGGTAAATTTGAATCTCCTCTATTCAGAAGCGGGTATTGTTCCAATCAAGCAATATGAATGTATTCAAACTAGATTCTAAAGGTCCAAGAAATTAACCCTCTGTAACAACTCAACAGAGGAAAAAAAAATATTGTAGCAACAGAAAGATGGGAGCAGGAGGAATACAGAGAAGTGAAAGTCTTGCAAAGCAATTAGATATATTTTTCAGTTAATGCAATAAAAACATTATGAATGGGCCAAATTTATTTTTACTTTAAATAAACACTCAGAAAGGGGAAACCCTCTGCTGTAGCATGCTGAAAAGCCTCAGGCATCAGTATAACAACACATGCCATCTATCATTTAATTTCGCTTTTTTTGGAACAGTATTGTCGCATATGTGGGAGCTATTTAGCATTCTGGATTGTAGAGTTTAGACGATTCCATACACAGGCTTAAAACAGTTCCTAAATTGAAATACAGCAAGTCAATCACAAAAAAAGATGAACTCTCCCACTTTTTATATCTTCCAGCCACCCAGACTTAGACATAGCGCTTCAGGCAGAAATTCATAATAATTATGAGAATGTAACAAATACAGCTTACACTTGGGTTCAGTTGGAGTATTTATGGTGATGGTTTAGACTGAATAATAACACAGACACCTGAGCTCTGAGGAGCACAAAGAAACATAAAAGTCATACAAAGTCTTCACTCTCCACATATTTATCAATGTTTCCTACTCGTATCTGACTAACCTCAGACACTGATAGAATCATAGAATCGTTTATGTTGGAAAAGATCTTTAAGATTGAGTCCAGCTGTTAGCTACATCATCGTCTCCCAGATGATTTTGAAAACAAAAGCCCATACTTCAGAACAGCACAAGTGCCAAACTTTAGCTTCTTTAAAATATCACAACATCACCACATTAAGCGAGTTGTCATATTCCTATTAGAAAAGCAGGCAGTGTTGTGATCTGTGTGTCTTGGAAAACCATCACTGTACTACTAATTGGCAAGGCAAAATACATAAACACCTCATGCTGATGAAAAACACACTACTGCTGATGTTACTGAGTCTGGAAATATGCTTCTTCTGGACAGCTAATACAGGGTCCAGAAATGGATGATGCGAAGTATTACACGGATCTTCTACTGTTAGATTATAAGAAAGGTACATTATAACAGTATTTGGAATTCTAAAAATCAGTATATTACTCATCGATATCATAATGAAGACAGGAGGGGAACTATACAATTTCATTTGCATCTTTTAATTGTAAAGTCCAAAAAATAAACTCAAAAGAAATGAACTTGCTGCATGATACAATGAAGATAATCAAATCAAAGATGATTTAATAAAACCAAAGCACACAGTTTGGTACTCAAGAGACTGATACATAATTCATAAAGTTGCCACATTCGGTCATTAGGTCAAATATATTAACTAGAGTAGTAAGTTATTCTGAGATCTGGCTATGAAGCTAAAAGATTCTTAAACATGAGCAGTGAGCACAGAAAAAGCTTTTTGCCTTATTTCTAAGTATTGTAATTGACTGTTTACGGTTTGCATGAAACTGCAGAATAAACAGAAGACTAAACTGATGTTTACGGTTTTGTATACATAGTTTCTTACAGGCACTCACCTAATCTCATTTCTCCCCCCTCCAAAGGAAAATACAGCGGGCTTTGGATTTTCATAGTAAAAATGCTGAAATCACTAGAACATACACAGGATGATGGAATTCCCTTTACAGTTACCCATTGGAGAGGATGTGATATAATATTGGCCCATCCATTACAATTTTAGAGATAACACTAATCCCCAGGTGCTGCTAGGAGCATAACTCAAAGCTTTACTTGTTATCTATAAGAGGGGGGGAAGAAAAAAAAAAAGCCTCCTTTTCCTCATGGAGCCACCCAGGGATAAGGATGTAGTGTAAGAATATCCAACCCTCAGAACACAATGCCATAGAGGTGGCCAGAAAAACTGACCTATGGAGAGGCTCACTTTCTGTCTTTTAAAAGTGTGAAAAATAAGCCTGGCTGGGAGTCACTACAAAGCAAATCCAGCGCGAGCACTAGAGCTACTAATACTGCTCTGTCCCCCTCTGAGTACTGACCCCCACCCAAGGGGCAGAACTTCACCATTCATTTAAAGCTCCAACAGACACGTGAGATTCTCACATCTCCGTCCCCAAGAACCCACCGGGTCTGCATATTTTGTGACTCCATAACGAGCTGAACTTCTGTGTTGGGTCAGAAAGGAAAGTGAGGCTAAAATTCCTCCCATAGCAAAAGTTAAGAGGAGAATGGAACAAGATGGTTACAAAGAATACAATGAATCTTTCCAAAAAATCCAGAAGCTCAACTGTATAAAAAATTCACCTGACAGTTACAAAATCCCTTTCAACAATTTTTTTTTAATGTACAGAAAAAAAAAAAAATAATTTTTTGGGGGAAAAATTTTTACAAGCTTAGCAAGCTCTACCTGCACTCCCAGCACTTGCACCCACCTGCTGGAGAACGGCTATGTTCCTCTCTCCCAGGAATAATACATTCTGCTTCTTAAAACAGATCACCTACATAATCTGTCTTAGGTAGCTTGTCAACACAAACGTTTTATCTGTGTGGGAAGAACAACTTCAAACCTTCAGGAAATCAAACCAAAAATTTAGGACTTGAAGGCACAAAGAAGATGGGATCATCTTGAGGGAATTGCATGAGTTAAGTATATCAGTGAATCATGGAAACCTGGCAAGTTTCTGCACTACAAATAGCCTTTTGAATTGGTAACAAATCCGGTATTATCCCATGTATGGAATCTTACAACAAGAAGACAATGTGATGATGGCAAAAGTCAACTGGGGGGAACCTGCTCACACAAACAAAGACCGCTTCTTAACTGTGCCCCAATAAACTACAATTTGTTTCAGTTTTGATTTTGTTTTTCAGTTTGGAAGGGGGAGGAAGGGTGCATTTCCAACCACATATCCTGGTAGTACATCACAGGCAAAACTACTACCTATGCTGATATAACTGTATGATGTTCCTGCATGGGCTCCATTCACCAGTGTGACAGTAGTTTCCATGTTACACTTTGTTCTGACACCTCCATTAGTGACCATGATGTACTTTCTGGCTTGAAGAGCCCAAATTGGTACACATTAGTCCACAAGATGTCTAATTCTATGGACACATATAAATGTGGGTGCTGATACAACACTAACAAAACATTAATTTCTTCAGCATAGTCAAGCTGTAACAGAAATCACATCTAATGAAAGTAAGTTCTTGTATTTTTTCCAGTTACACACATTACACATTTATTTATACCTGGTTTATTGTAACAAATACAATAATAATATGATCACACCAAATTTCAACGAAGCGTGAATTCTTTGTCCATAAATCAGCACACAAGGCAGACACCAAGAAACACGTATCAAGCATTTGTTCGTTACCTCATTTCCAGCACTCAACTGATAAAAAAGGTTAATATATAATACAGTGTGGCTGCTGGAACAAAAGAGATGGACTCTGTAGCAGTATTACAGGTTGAAGGTCAAACTTGATGATTACAGCAGCCCCTTCTGGACTTCTAGCCTCTGAATTTTATGGAAAAAAGTTGAGCTACACTTAAATCACATCTCTTATCTGGAATTTATTCTGTATTCATACCCTTTTCCTTTTAGGATTATGAAAAGAACTGATTCAGCTCTTTTAATAACTGTTAAAAAA
The DNA here is from genome assembly GCA_035590275.1 of Ibycter americanus. Lineage (NCBI taxonomy): Eukaryota > Metazoa > Chordata > Aves > Falconiformes > Falconidae > Ibycter > Ibycter americanus. The sequence goes on along the minus strand of JAVJGI010000050.1, from coordinate 40,267,621 downwards.
GAATTGCTCAAAGAATCCAATTTTCTGTGAACAGAATTTTACAATGAAATTCAGTGTAATGTAAGGTACGCCATAGTATCACCAAAGCTCTTAAATAAGTAACTGGGAGACTTAAATATGATTTTCTTTTCTCCTCTTAACTTTTACCATATTAAAAGATACAAAATCCAAGAAGAGATGGAATGGGCTAAAAAAACCTGTGCAGTTCTCTGGGTAATGCAACTTGTGTGTATAAGAGGAAGTAATACAATTACTTTAAAAGCTTTTCTTCAGGCACAGTTCATGCTTCCCACTGTACAGTGAATCGCATGACTCTGCTCTCCTGTTTACCCACAGTTTTCAAATCAATACGACGGAGGATGAATCAGGCTCCCATACACAAGCACGAGATCAAGGGAAGAAAGCAACTGCACTGTTACATATGTGCCTGTACAGCAAGAAAACGCACAGCTAATACAGTAAGATTGTAAAGAAATTTTTGTTATTTTGGGTTTTGGGTTCTCCCCCCGCCCCAAGACTTTACAGTCCACCTATAGACATCTAAAAGCTACATCTGCAATTGTTAGGGTACTGGCACAGTTTTAGCCACAGGCAAATTTCACAATGTAGTCACACCTTCAGATATTAAAATACTTTTACTTAGAAATGCAACATGGTACAAATGACTGATTTTCAAATAAAGCAATAATCCTCAGAATGAATAAATGATTAAAGCAGTTGTTACCAAACTTTTTGTGTCTGTGATTAATAGTAACATATTTAAAATGCAAACCATGCCTGGCTGCTCAACTAAACTTAGCTGGCTAGTAATTTGTTCAGATCACAAACACACATCCCTTATACGCTATTAAATCAAGCCATGTTACACAGTATTAAAATGTTCCCCTTAAAGCAACTTGCTGTAATCATTAAACAAGAGTAAGGAAATAAACTTTAACTGAGGGTGGTTTAAGAAATGTTAATGCCCATTCAGGACAAAAAAATCAGTGACTGATACACAGATTTCTGTCCTCTAGGAAATAATAAGAAATAACATCATTAAAAATTTCCATGTAAAAAACCCCCAAACACACAACCAAACAAAAATACCGTTTAATGTGCCATATTTCATTTTTAAAAACCTTGAGGAATTTTTTTTTTTTAATGAGTTTTATTTATTTTGATTTACTTCACCTTCTTGTGTAATCTGACTAAGCTCAACTATGGAAAATAATAATAATAATAAAAAAAAAGACAACTGACACAATATTTTGCTGAGCTATGGAGATTTCTTTGGGACTATCAGTGTCTTAGGAGAAAAACTAAGAGACCTTTGCTGAGTTTTATCTGAGGGCCATCTTAGACTCTTTTAAGACAAAACATTGCCTTTACAGCGCTGCATAAGCAGGGGAAAAAATGGATCAGCTAAGTACAGTCATGCTACGTGTGGGCTGAGATACTCATACTTTCAAACAAGGCTGCTGAAAAGTCTTCTGCCCTTAACATGTATTCTTGGCTGTCTGCCCATGCCATCTGCCTGGAATGGCACAGTGCCATACTTAAATTGCTATGACCCTAACTGAATAACATGATGATGAGATTAGATGAAAAGTCCACTGACAACTACATACGCAACAATATGTCCAAAATCACTCTTTAGAGAATAAATTTACCACATTTGCAAGATACTTTTCTCGCAAACAACAAATGTTTCAAGTTCCAAGACAAAACCCAGCAACATGGGTGCAGCAAATACACAAAAACTAGTTTGCAAAGTCATCTGGAAGTTTCCTAAAGGGCTTCTTACTTGGAAAGATTTCTTCAGTAGCTGCCTTTTCTTTCAAAACTTGAAACTATCATTTGTGATTTAAGACTACAAAAGAAGAAAAGCCAAAGCTTAAGATGATTCAGAAGTGAAGATGTATGTTCCTCCCTTTTCTTGTAGTGCAGTATTTCCTAGGAAAGCACAACTGAGCAGCAGTTACTTCTGAGTCAATGGTACTCACGAACGTTTGCCTAGGATGCAGAAGCATCTCTTCTTCACAGTACCTATTACTCACTTTTTAGTAGAATTATTGCAAATTGCTTTCATTTCATGTAGTCCTGCCAGTCATTCCTGCAGACCAAGAACTACTGATTTTAAAAGCACCGTGTTCTGCATTTGTATGATTTTGCAATACCAGACCCATGCTCTGGATATCTGTCACTTGTGAGATGCTGTCCTTTTCTGTATGGATTTTCCTGGAAAGTTATGTAGGCTGACAATCTGCAAATCTCAGCACGAATGCAAAGACTAGAAACTAGCAGCTAGTTTCCTACTAGAACCTGCTTTAAAAAAACAAAAAAATCCCACTTAGCTACATATTCCGAGTGTGACTACTTTAGAAGAAATACTATAAAGGAGTGGGGTGTTCTGAAGCTGTAAAACCTGTTTGCAGTTTTGGGTAAGCTTTATTTTGGTTGGTATTTTGCTCAGCATGCTTATGACTATTCATATGCATATCTGAGACTATATAAAGAGAGTATTTAAGAAAAATCAAACAAGATTTATAATTGTCTAAAAAAATAATACTAATCAACATACAAATAATCAGTCCAGAGGAAAACAGTGATTTGTCCAGTGGTTCGCCCCTACAACAAGCAGATCTCACATTTTAGCAGGTCTTTTTCGAGGTTTAAAAGTGCTGTTAAGACCTGGAATGCAAGGCCACAGCCCCCAAACACCACAGATCACCACCACTGGCAGTTATGATTTTAACTGAATTATATATCTAGAAAGACAAACCGACAACATTTAAAGCAACACAATTTTAAGGTTGAAGAACTTTTAACTCCTACACAATTATCTTGCTTACATACCTAAGAAGTCAAAACAAATGAAAAAAATAAGGAAATGGTTTTGGTTTTTAAGATTTTGGAAAAGTCTGAAATTGTACGTTGTCAGTTTATTATCTGCTAGCATACCTGTCCCACATTTGCTATATATTTGAAGAATTTATATTCTCATGTCTCTAGACAAACATCTTGTCTAAACTTACTAATCTGCAAGTCCATATTGATCTTTGTAATTTCAAAATTTCTGAACCTTCAGACAAAAAAAATCTAAATAGTCCTAATTTCACTACTCTAAAAACAAACCTAAATCTTTCAAAAAAAATCACATCTCATGAAGTCTCCAATATTGCTGCAAATTAAATGCCACCTGTTTTTATATAAGCATCTTGATGAATGCATTGTAAAAGAGCGGAGAAAACATATTTTCCCAAGACTCTTTAAGTTGTGCAAATGTCTAGTTGGTTAAAAAACGTTGCAAGAAGATGGCAGCATGCACTGCTTCACGGACCAAGAAGCTCTGCACCATGGAAGGCATGCACATCACGTAACTTCAGCAGCAGAAGCTGAACACGCTGCAAGTCTGATAAAAGCATCGCTCACGAGCCCTTTGTGTCTTCCCAGGCCAATGACCGCAGCTGGCAACACAGTCACAGAGAAGTGTCACAGCTCTAGCCCAAGTTTGGGAAAACACTTCACACTGCACAGAAAACGCTATTATCAAGAATTCTAGAAGGCAAGCGGTCGTTCAAAGAATTAAAAAAAACCCAAGTTTTGCGTTGTTTTTTCATCCAGCTGAAGCTGAAAAGTATTAATGTCTACTGCTTGTTCTCTTCATCTCCAATAGCTGCTTTTTGGTTCACTACAAAAATGCCTTCTATTTCTAAATTACAAACAGCCTCCCATTTAGCGTCAGGTATGGCTTTGTTTCCAAGTGTAAGAGGTCTCAATGCAAGTTCAGCAAAAAAATTCATCTTAAATTTTGTTTTCACATTAATAACTGGACTTCCTTTTGCCCCAACAACTCACAAATGTCAAATAACTAAATAACACAGGCACAATAATAGCCCCAAACCCAATAAAAAATAAAGTAGCCTTTCTTGCCTGTCAGAGGACCCCATTTTCTATTCTGAGCAGGCAAGCTGAAAGCACTGCTCCTCTGTCATTCCTTGACAGTTATAGACTAGTTCTGCACCTTATTAAAGATTAAGGTTTGCCTAGGCACTCTCTTTTGGCCATCTCCTGTCCACAGTCCAGCATTTATTACAGGAGAGCTGGAGATTAGTACCATATATTCTGCTTTGAAAGAAACCATACCTGAAAATGAGGCCACGTAACCAAATGTCACCGAGCAATTCCAAAAGTACTCGATGACGGAACACCGTATTTCACTTAATTCAATCTTTCTAGATAACCATATCCTTTGGGTTACATATATAACCGGTTTCTCTCACTTAGGATATTTTTTGTAGATTTTAAAACATAAAACTGGTAAAAATGTCACCGAGCAATTCCAAAAGTACTCGATGAAGGAACACTGTATTTCACTTCATTTGATCTTTCTAGATAACCGTATCCTTTGGGTTACATATATAACCGGTTTCTCTCACTGGTATTTTTGGTAGATTTTAAAACATAAAACTGGTAACAGGTTGCCTCTTTATGATGAAAATAGATTTTTGGTTTGTTAAAAAAATTATGAACACAATTACACAAGAATTATATAAGGCCTTATCGTGTGTAAATATTTGCTACCTGGTTTTGGTCGGATGCCAGCGTGTTTTAGCAAACGTTCAGCAGCTGAGCTACTACGTAAGAAATATTACCTGTTGTGGGATTTCCACAGGACACCGTGTCCCAGACCGTTTAGCAAAGACTGCTGTCAGCCCTCAACATTTCTTAGAGGCCACCATGAACAATCATCACCCAATTGTTAACCAAAAGCATTAGAAAGTCTGCATGATTCCACTGAGCACACAACACCGTTGTCTGGACCACAGTTTGAAAAACTTTTTGTAAGATTAGCATTTTAGGAGTACTGCTAGTTAATTCTAAATGGACATCCCAAAAATATTCATTGAATATCATCACACATTTCCAGGCAGGCTACCATTTTACTTCCTCTAACTTTTGAAGATGTATTGAAAAGCAATTGCAAATGGCCAAGTGGCAAAAATTGTACGTAAACAAAAACTTGTTTCGCTGCAGAGAGGTAAAAACCAGAAAAATAAGCTTTTAAAGTGGGTTACGGTGGTTTCACTTAAAAAAACCATTTTGTTTGAGAACAGATAGAAAATATACATTTCCTTGCACTTCAATGGGAACTATTAAATAGTATAAAATTGTGTATCTTGCAGCAAACTTTTACATAAACTAATGAAAACTTACAAAGTGTATTGGAAAAGTTTAGCCTATCTTCCATAGACGCTACATCAGTAAAAGCATATCAACCTGAAACTTTTTAAAATGCATGAAATGAAGGCAGGGAATTCTGCTTGCTTACGGGAGTCATCCAGTCTTGGGTTGGTGATTTTTTTGGTTTGTTTTTAATATCAGTAATTTATGGGAAAGTCTTATCTGTTCAGCCTTTATGCTAAGGACTACATTCACTCAGGACCTAAACCAGCAGAATTTCATTGGACTAATGAGTCCATCGATAGCTTATGAAGAATTAGATAGATTAATATTAATTTTAATAAAGGAAATTTATCAGTCAATTCCCAAACACTTGAGAGTTGGAAGAAGACTCCCTCTGCTCCAGGTACCCATACGTTAGTTACTTTGATGGTTGTACACCATGAGTACACAGCCAGCCTTAGGTTTACGTGATGCTAAATTCACTGAGTCAACCATACTGCCAGCGTTCAGAAAAGGAAAACCCAACCATATTGCCAGCTTTCTGAAAAGGAAGATCCATCAGGGTCTCTTGATTTTTAAAAGTTCTGGGGCTTAGGACCAGCAACCCATGAAGCCTGCTGCAGCCCTACAGTTCTACCCACTGGGAGCACTGCAGTGTACTGGTCTAGAGCGTCACATGGTGCTGTGGTGGAAAAGGACCCAAATAGTTTTGGATCACACTCAGAAGCTGGTAATGACGCTATGAACACGGTTCATTATCAAGATAGAAATTGAAACACTGACATTTTATCTGCTGAATTATTTACTACTCAACATGATAAGCACGCTAAAATGTTATTAAAGCCTGTGTCCTAGGAACACGGGAAGTTCATTTATCGATAGGATGCATACCAACGTTTTTTGTTTGTATGTATCAAGATTCAAGAGACTTCCTTCAAAATGCATGCATAATCATCATCAGAATATTTTCCCATTACACTTTTCCTCAGAGAAGGAAATCGATATAGGCCCTTCCCAGCTAGCAATTTGGTGTAGGTTTCCAGTAAAGCATCTGACAAAGTATACAAGCCAATTAAAGACTACACTGTAAATAAATAACTTAAAAATAACTAGTGACTGTGGCTTCCTGGGGCGGGAGGGAAGAAAGTTAAGCAGAGAGAGAAAAGCAAAGGAGAGGAGAAGAATATTCCACAGCTCTAAAACAATTATTTGCTATTGATGTAGAAATATCATTATTCTTTGTACGAGTCAAAATGCATTAGCATTCCATCTGCCAATGCTGCAGCAACCATTTTTCTCCATTTCTGTTTGACCTCAAGCCTTTTATGCATAAATGTCAGGGCTCTTTACAATTAATCATGTCTACCACAGACTAATTGTGGACAACAGTAGTGCAATTAACACAAATTTGCTTCAAATATTCATGAACATTCAAAAAGCATTCATTGACACAAGTGCTAGTTACCTAGCCACAAAAACTGACAATTCTTTTCTGTTCTCCAGCAGCCTCTGCATTAGGAAGCTAAGCACACCAAGAAGGATGATAGCAAGATTGGAAAAATATCCTACCAATTCTTAGAATACAGTTGCTTCAGTGTTACTTGCTACACATATGAGCTAGGAGGAAACAAGCAAAATAACAAATATGAAAACTATTCCTCTTTTAACCTTAAGAGTAGGGTAATCCAGTGAATATAAAAATACTGAAACACATTTTGTGTAATAATTTTTTTCCCATAATTCTACCTTAATATATTTTATTATTATTATTACTTCTAAACCTGATTTAAAGAAGAAAAAAAACAAACACAAAAACCTCCTCACAAATTAAAAAACTATTAGACCTGTATTGCTTGTCTTCATTGATTCTTAATACTACGGCTGGTACTTTATTTGCATCTCACTAAGGAACTAATGGCAGAAGTCTCCCTAACCATACAAAGCTATTTGTAAAGCCTGACCTAAACACACCAGATGTAATAGACATTTTTTTAATAATTTTTTTTTTTAATACATGCTTTATATTAAAGAATTTCTTGGACAGTTGTGCTATTTCTAATCAGGCCCCATGGCAAATATTCACCAACCCTCACAGGAATAAACTATTCTCACTTCAAACAATTGTTACAGTTTGAATCCAATTGACTCCAGACAAAAGTACTGAGATAATCAGCATATTAAAGCCAACACTATAACCATATGTTAATTATGTAAATGATTCATTTTAATCAGCTAGAACCATGTAAAGAGTTACAAGGAATGCAAATGTAGGGAGTTATTAAAAATCTCATTATTATTCATCTTGGTTCCATGCGTGAATGTATCCATCCAAACAGATGAATTAATAGTTAGATGAAAGATGAAAGAGCTAGAGGGGAAGTCTGTGGGAAACCATCTGTCTTGCTTTGTATCCCTCCCAGGCTTCAACCACACTGCAATAGCTACATGGAGAACAACCCCAGAGAAGAGCCAGTCACTGTCTATGCTGCACCTCAACCAGGAGGCAATACCTCTACACAAGATTTAGAAAGATCCTAACACTTCTCATTCCTTCCCAAACTGACAACCCTGAGTAGGCCCAGGAGACGGAAAGGGAAACTTGAATAATAAGTTCAGATGAACTGCTACAGGAACGTGGTTCCGTGCCGACCAAAAATACACAGATGTATTGATTTATACAAAGGCTCTGGAGTATTTTAAAGACTTCTAAGGGAAGTCCTTTACAATCATCATTTAGATGTAAAAAGATATTGAGGAGTTACTCTGACTGGGACCTGTATTAAAATCTAAACTGGTTCTCTCAACTTCAACAGAAATCCCATCTGTGGGAAACACAAAAATCCTTTTAGCAATACTGTAAAGGTCTGCACTTTCCCTAGTTCTCCCAAGGAAAACGGGGGAATTGCAATGAATTAACTCTTGTTCCTGGAAGGGTTATTTTTCATTTATCCCATTGTCCCAGTTCCCTGTGCAAAGAAAATGAATTCTGTGCAGCAGCCATTCGTTGGAGAAGAATAGTCAGGGTCAAACTCCGTGTTCGTTCTTGGTTGCACCACCGTTCTGGCGGCACTCTAGACACAGCGCAACACCATGCCTACTGACTGCATAAGGAGATAAAGATTAGCTGGAAAGGTAGCGCTTAGAGCCTCAGAAGGAATAAAAGGATTGGTGTGTTTAACACGGTTAGGCATGCATTAGGTTAAATCCATCCCGCAATTTTTCTTAAAATTTAGATAGCGTTTTATTTAAAATGAAAGATACAACTAACTTTTCAAATCCTTGGTTAAAGCCAGCTCCTGCTTCTGTATGGATGAAACTCAAACTCCACAAACAAAATGATTGAAGAATACAATTCAAGTGTTTAGTTCATTACAACATTGAAAAAATATGTACTTTTCCAATAAATTATTTTCATTCTAATAGAGTTAACAGAAATAATTTTTAAAATGTGTTTGTCAGTTTTCAGAAGCTTTATAAAGCTTTGTTCTTGATACTCTAATTCTTTCATGTTTTCCTGCCTGATGTCTCCTAATGCAGTTTCACTGGAATCATTCTATTTTTGATCTTTAATCCTTTTATATGTTTTTTCTTTGCTTACTCTTGCATGCCTTTGTAGTTTCTGTAATTGGGTCTTTGCACCATTTTAGCAGGTTTTAGCACTGTGCAGCTTGTCAAATTTAAGTAGAAGTGAGAATAATCTATCACTGGTATAATAAATAAGCGAGTTAATTCACATATCACCAACCTAAAGTGAATGTTTGCCACGAAAAATGGTAAACTGCAATCCCCCTCATTCTGCAAAGGCTGGCGAAGCTTTTATCCATTTTGTAATCCAGAAAAAAATGCAATTGCACAGTAAGTACTTTAGATCACTAAAAGTTTATTAAAAATGGCTACACATGTGCAGTGAAACAAGACTTCATTAATTTCTTCGTGAGGTGCCTGTGTAAATTCAACTTCAGGAAAAGTGCTTGACAGCTTTGCAACTATTGACTGACATTCTTCAGCAAAGCTCCACTGAGTACAGAGCATAATTTAAGCACATCCTGGCGATAACAAACACAGCAAGTGAAAAAGAGCATGCCTACACCAACTAAAAAGAAAGAGAACTAGTAATTTTTAAGTATGTAGCAAACCTTTTCTAATTTTAAAAACACTGAAACTCTACGTGACTGAGAAATTTCAGTACAGTCTTCAAGTATCAAGGATTTCTTATCCCTTCCATACATTTCACCTGTTTTTCTGCTTCCTGGCGATATTTACTTTTCACAGAAATGTTCACACAAAATAATTCAAAAGCTAGATACAAACTTAGAACATAGTGCTGAATTCCAACAAGAGCACAGAATTTAAAACTATACATGAGTCCTTTGTACAAGTCTCCCAAAGAACACCACTGTTGAGGTATTTTGATTTTATAATGTACGCAACTACCTCAAAATCTGTCCCTGAAAGGATGAAATCAGCAGTGACATTTTTCATGAAGTGAAAATGCATGATCCATGTTAGGCTACAGGAGAAACTGATCTCTCCTCACACACTCCAGACAGAAATGTTTCTCATATAATTAAATATGCACGCATCCTTAGACATATACATGAGACCAAGCATAAAACATATTATTAAGCAAACTGAAAGGAGTTTCCAGCCTCACACTCATGATGTTGTCCACATTACAGGGATCACTTCCTATTTCTGCAGGCATTGATGCATAAAACAGAGGAGAGGGGAAAATGGTAAATCACAGTGAAAAAAGAAACTGAAGAAAAATTATGCTGATAATATGATAGCTTTAATTTACTAACGCCTTGTTTATCATTATGAAGCATAAGCAGAAGAAATCATAACCTTACTATTATATTCCCCTCTGTTTTTCCATGATATAAATGGAAAATTACATATAAACTCTATAAATACTGCTTTAAAAGATGCTCTGTTATCTGTATTTTCTGTCTGGGAGTGAGTCATAAGAAATGTATAAAGATGAAAGCGCCTTTATCACATTTTGACCCTTTACAAGCTCTCCCCAGTGCTGGTCAGTAAGAGGGGAGGCAGCTTTTGTTCTTTGCTGAGCTAACACAGTAAATTCTACAAGAACAAGACTTGGCAATGGTCATCTGGAGGCCCTCAGCTGGGGCTCTGCGGTTCCACCACGCTGCCCTCACGAAGCCCTGGTCTTCTAACTGGGTTTATTTCTGCTGTGCACACCTCAACACATTAACACTTGTTTGAATAACCAAGGAAAAAAAGCAAGTCAGGGCAGGAAGATTCCTTAAAGCAGAAATGTGATACATATGGGGGTTTTTTGAGTCACTTTGTATGAAGTGATACAAATAAAAACTGGCAAATAAATCCCACTCCGCTAAGGCTCATTTATTTCGCTTTACTTCTCTGTGTTTCTTAATCTCTCTGCTCTTCCATGACCATTTATCTGCCTTTTCCTGATCACAGACTGTTCTTGATCCATGCCTCAGAGTTTCAGGTCCTATCACCAATATTAACACTAGGGGAAAACTTGAGAAAATGTGATTATATTTACTGAGTACCAGGATCCTACTTCAGGAAAGCACTTCAGCATGTGCTCTACTGTAATTTCAGAGCCTTCTTGAACAGAAACGTTCCTAAACACATGCCAAAATGCCTTCTTTTACTGGAGGCTGTCAAGTGAAATATAGATAAATTAAGATTTGTAACATGTGACTTCACAGCACTGTCGCTTTAAGAGACCTGAGGAGTATGTGTATTCATACATCATATTTTGTCATCTATCCTTACAAACTTTCAAAAAAAGGAGAAATCATATATTTAGGATAACTATTCTCTAAAAGACAATGATGATTATCAAGGGAAAATTAAATGCAGGTAACACAATGGTAGCATATGTGCATTTTGTTTACTGTTTTGCCATTAATGCAACCAGTTATCCCTGCCAGTAACACATATCATTACCATTATCCACTGTGTGGAGGTTTCACTCTTGCTTAAAAGACGACTATGTTTTTCTCATTTCTAAATAATCTATAGCTTTTCTGCTGTGATTTCCATAATGGTATCCACTCAAACGGTGGGCATAATAGAGACTGATCTCATGTTGTACTAGTACAAAAAGCCACCCCTGTGCACTGCAGTAGCTAAATATGTCCTACGTTAATGTAAACTCCATACGGTAAAATGAGGTGTCTTCACACGTTTCTGTAGTGATGGGGATCGGGGCATTGTGACACTAATGTAAATAAACATATTCAGATGGAAGGATGCGATGCTCCTGTTCTTTGGACGTTCAGAGGCACAGGCTACCTGCTCTGACAATGCCATGCACGGAAACCGATACTGCCACACACAGCAACACCTCAAAATTAAGCCTCAGCTGAGTTGCTGATGAAGGGGTATGCCAAAAGTCAGTAAAGAGCCAGCCTGTGCTTCAAACGTTTTTCCTCCTGCTTCACAAAATTTGACAGCCAAAAACCGCAGACAAGACTTCAGTGCTGATTATTTAAATTGATTACTTTACAAATGTCAGTCTTTGCAAACACATAGGCAACATGATTGCTGTTTCTTTCAGCACTGTATCAGAAATAGATTCAATAAATGGGATGCTTAAAAAAAAAATCCAAACACTTATGAATCGTTTGAACGTACTGTACTGTGTCTTGTTTACTGCTGCTCTAGGAAGCTTTTCTTAAAATAATGTGTTAAATCTCAGAGGGATTATCCTGAAATGAAATTTTTAATAACAGCAAAATAAACTCATCCTTCACAGTGCTCGCTGTCTCGTGACTTAGTGTTAACTCTCACCTTTCCTCCCCACTATACATCTGTATCTACTAGCAAAATTTTGTTATCTCCTACTTGGATTTCAGGTATACGAAGGAAAGTTATGCTTCATACATTACATTATGTTATTCTCAAAAAGAGAAATTAGATACTTAAATAATTCTGTGGATCTAAAAATCTTATCTATAATGTCTCACAACTATGAGAGGCTAAGAAAAACTCTAGAAGGGAAGACTGAAGGAATGAGGATTGCACTACCACAAGAAAAGAAGGCTGAGGCTGACATCACTGTCTTTAAGCAGATAATGGCCCACTATGAAAATGATGGAAATAATGCATTTGCTATGCCCACTCTGCATAAAACAACAGTGGGAGGTTAAATTACAAAATTAAAGATTTTAACTCAGACATTGGGGAAAAAAGACCCAGCTCTAGTGCAAGTGTAAAATGCCTGGTGAGATTAGAGAGTCCCTGTTGTTCAAGATCTTAAGAAGGGGCTGGAAAGACATCTGGCAGGAATGACACAGGTAAAGCTGATCTTGCTTTCAGGCAGAGAATTAGATTACATGATCCCACAAGGTGCCTCACTTCCCTATTTTCTCCATGTCTGTGACATACATCTCTTCCAGAAGGTAGTACACTTCAAGACTTTCCTCACTTGTTTGTGGGCATTTTGCATTTTCTATCTTGCAGACGAAAAAACCCAGCAGGAACCAGTGGCTAGAAGCAAAAATAAAGAGAAATAGAGCCTCGCAGTGTCCGAGCTGCAAGGGTAAGTAACCACTCCAACAGGTCAGTAGGGTATCAGGGAAACCAATGGAATCAAAATTACCTGGATGTTTAAAACAAGATTTACTATCTTCCAAAAAGTCTGCTTTAAGCCAGTCTCAGAAAGAAAATCTGTAGCACGTATATTCAAGAGGACAGGCTGAATTATCATAATGATCCTTCCTGGCTTGAACATCTTTGAATCTGTGATTCAGAAACCCCTCTTCACAGCAAGGAACCTTTCTTATATAAATATATATATACACACTCACTTTCTGATTCGGCATATAAATAAATAAGAAAACAACAACAACAAAATTGGGTTTTGTTACATTAGAGAAATGGTTTTCATCAAAGGGTGTGGAATCAATTTTTAACAAAAATGTTCTGTCCTGAGACAGAGAGAGAAAAAGAACCATTACCCATTCAAATTGATTGTGCTATTTCTGCCGTAGGTAATATATATTCAAAGTCTCCTGTCCTGTTAGAGAACAAAAGCTAACTATTAGACAAAGTCACAAAGTATGTGCACTGGTTTTTCCAGGAAGGTGTGGAGAGTAATTAAGACCAGAAACTACGTCTTATTCTTGAATCACAATTGCTATTTAACAAACAACCCCCCAACCAACCACTAAGGTTTACTTTAAATTTATAACTTTTATCCTTGCCTCCAAGGAAACACACTGCTTAAGTATAATGATGTATGCATCCAGAAGAGCAAAGTGGTAAATGTAACAAATATTGTCAACGCAATACTACCAGTATACAGTATATCCACAGACAAATTAATTCTTCAGTTTTAGTCATTAGGTTAGGGAGCTAGTAGTGACATGGACAACGTTTTAGACGGTACAGCTGAGAATCACCTCATGAGCTAACGGGCATCATTCTCAAGAAATACTTCCACAAATACTTCAAATACTTGCTAGTATACAGCGTTCCCTAAAAACATGTCTTGGATCTGTTTCTGATGGTGTCTGATGCCCAACTTACAATCCATTTTTATGTTGTGGATGCTGTATCATGGTGGGTTTTTTGCAATGGAGCTGAAGAATGGTACTCAGAAGAGAATTTTAATTAATAAAATGCAAAAAAAGGTTATACCATTCTACTAACAGAAAAGTGTTCCAAGCTATATAAAATAGAAAACATTACTACAGCAACAAGGTGAGAGAATTGACAGAGGCATATAAAATACAGAAAGTGAGAAACACGGGGTAAGAACTGGAACATTACAAAAACAGTCTTATAGAATGGGATTAAGAAAATTAAGTACTGGTCAGATAATCTGCTGTGTCAGAAAAGAAGTGCTTACATAAAAACCAAAAGAATAAAACTATGAAGGGCTTAAATAACTATGGAGTCTGGCTCTGACCCAGAACTACTTTTAAGTATTTCAGGTACTTCATCTTGGCCTCTGGAACTCAGGGGAGGAAATCTCTGCAATGAATGCAACTAACAAATTGAAAAAGTAAAAAAGAAAATGTCATCCCATCTATCCAGAAGCACACTGCTACACATTTATTAATATTTTGAAATAATCTCTCCCATGCTAAATAAGATTCACCAAAGAATCACTGGACTACTTCTTCCCCTCTTGGTCTCCTATTTCTTCTGGGAACCAAGAGAATAAAAATACCTTCCTCAGCATTTTGCTATTATTCTGCAAGAGGAAGGCTTTTACTGAAGAATTGTTTTGTGCAGTTCTGTAAGAATCAACCAATAACGATGCAAAAAAAAAATTGCTGCCAGAAACCTTCCACCAGGAATACACTGACCTCAAGATGACCGCTGAACTGCATGTAAAAAGTACATTTCACAGACACTTAATCAAGACAATGCTTCTTGTGGCCAAGTACCAGAAATAAACACCCAAACAACCCATGAGTTAACACGCACAGAGTCATTTTTAGGCACCTGTAAGGCCATACACTGCCCAGCAATGTTCTAGGTACTCCTCAGAAGTCCTCCAGTTCCAGGGGACTAAAGAAGAGATAGTTAAGACATTCTCTCTCATACGAACAAAGCAGATTTTTCAGAAAACCAGAAGCGTCTCGCTTTCTTGCCTTAATGAAACACAGGTAATGGTGTATCATCATCTGCACGGAACTACGGGCCAACCCTCTCCCCATTTCTGCTACGAGTAAAGGTAACATGAGATACTAAACCCTATTTACATCCATCCGAAGAGGAACTAAACAAAGTCATATGGAAAACTACGGCCAGAGGAAAAGAGGGAATCAATTTGCAGGTTTGTGTCTTACAGAAAAATAAGACTAGAACAGCAGGCAGGTTTTAGAGCGCTCTTACATATTTCAGTGAGAAGACTCGCTGACTTCCCTGCAACAACTTACAGATTCTTTTTACAGACCTGGCACAGAGCTTTTTACATTATTAAAAGACAGGCATTACACAACAGGAAAGCAATGTCTGTCTTGCATTTTTGTCTCCCCTCAACCAAAAAAAAAAAAAAAAAAAAAAGAGAGAGAGAGAAATACAAAAGATGACTGATACAAAATATCTGCTGACATTTTTAGGTCAACACACTTTCATAGCGTCTGTATGATATTCTGATAGAATGAAAATAGTCAATCACTGCAGTTTTTTGAGACACCAGGAAGGCACGCTTTTCTGGAACAGCCAACTATAATGTGTTCAGTTACAATATATATCACAAAATGTAAGAGTACTTGGTTCTCAGCACCTTTTTCAACAGTAGATGCTATCGTACCATTGGAAATGGCAAACCCCACTCTCTGCATAAACACGTATGGCATGATTTAAAGTCTGCGGGTCTGCAGTGCCTTCCTCCCTTCACTACCAGTATGTCTCTGAAATCAAAAAGTATCTCACATTTCAGATATAATATGCAAAACAAGAGAAAAATCTATCCCCGTAGTCATCACAAAGAGTTGGCATCATAAAGCTGATTACAGTGACAATTAGACTGAATGTGGAACATTACAAGGCATTGTATCACAATCCTTTAAAGTCAGTTGGCAACATAATACCAAATGCCACTCAGAAATCAGATTTCAAGCGTTAGCATCCCTGAAATGCAGATGAAATCTTCCCATGGATTCAAAGTTTCTCTTAAAAATGTAGTTTACAGCACAGAGCACTGGGGCTCAGACTCCGAGCTGTCAGTCAGGTCTCCTATGTTTTTCACACAGTGACTCCCAAAAATTTACAGCAGATGAAAGTTCATATAAACTGCCTTCTTTCCGAATCTGTGCTTTCCTGTCGGGAATATATTCAGCAGACTTGGCTTACAGTATAGGATGTATATAGTGGGCTTAATTGTGCCTAACAATCGCCTTGGCCAGTGGAAGGCGTTTTCAGATGGGAAATGTGTATGAACATCTGTTACGTTTCCCTGTGCCTGATTTTAACTGTTCCTTCATGGAGGAAGGCATAAAACCCCAAGCATTCATTTCTGCAGTAAAAAGACCAGGTACTCACTTCAGTCAATCCAGCACGGTATGTCAGTTAAAAATGGTACTCAGAATCCTGCACCGGATTTATTTCATTTCTTAGAACAGCAGTGTTCAAAAGGCTCGAGTGTGTTTTAACAACTTTCGTCTACAAAATAAGTCATCACAGGAGCCAGCAAAGACATTTTCCCACTACACATTGACCAACACTGCTATGAAACCGATTCACCTGTTATTTTTCTTATGGAATGATTAGTTTTGCAGAATTTCTTTGAATCGTTAACAATTCTAGATAACTTTTAGAAGTATTTAAAAGTAAATCCTTACGCACAATAGTTTCCTTCATTTTACATTTAAGATTCTGAATAAATAAACAAACATGGAACTACACAAGACATTTCTGCAACTTTTTTTTTTTTTTTTTTTTTTTTTTTAAATCACATGAATGGCAAACATAAGAACCGGGTTGATAGGGGAAAATCCAGTAGGAATAACAATTTGCCAAAGACTGGTTGGTCTTTTAAGGAGACCTGGGCCCAAGCCTAGCTGCTGTGTTCCAGTTAGCTGTAAATCCTCTTCTGTTACCGGATCCAACTAGTGATAACTGCTAGATCCTCCTCATTGTATCTAGGTAGTTAGAAGTGAGATAGATACTTAGGTCTCAAATGAAAAGAGAAGATAAAGAAAACATGGAAGCCAGAATTTAAATTTTATGAGTTGGTCACAGGCAGATTAAGATACTTTCAAGATTGCAGGTTTGCTTTATTCTGGTTTTAGATATTACAAGGCCAAAAGGAAAAAAAAAAAAATATGGGTACAGCCTTGTGTCTAGACATAAGATTTTGAAAAATGTAATGTTCAGAAGTGTAATTTATTCCTGTGTTCCAATTACCCTTAATTTCCCTTAGTGAAAGGAAAGCTTGTGCTGTCTTTTCCACACTCATCTCAGAACAAACTCTTGCATGACTTGTCACAACAGAACACGCTAGATAGAATGAGAAGAACGAACATCTCAGGACAAGGTAGAAGAGAGTGCTGCACTTCTGAAAATAAGGTACATTGGAATGGTGGTCAAATAGTGAAACCACGCTCTGTAGCTTGTACCAGAGCCGACAGCTTTGCAATGTAGGACAGTTTCCAGGTACCGCGAACTTAAAAACCACTTAGTACTAATTAGTTATTACAAAAGCATAACAAAATGTAAATTATTTAAGATACTGAGAAGCAGACCTTTTCAAGTATGGTTCAGGCTCTATGGAACAAAACTTTGTTGAGACTCTGTTAAAATATCCTCATGGCTTTCATAAGAAACTGTATTTTCTGTTTTTTATACAACCAATCAGCATCGTTTTCCATCCTGGTTTTTGATGGCTCTAAATAGGATGTATGTTTTGGGGGTTATTTTGAATAATTGAAGTTAAAATATTTTCATACTAACAGGGCACTGAAATACAGCTGTAGAGGTTTACTTATTCTCTGTACCTCAAATGGTAGCAAGATCAAATTTCCGTAAGGAAAAAATATTCAAATTATGTGTTTCAGAAGAATTCCAAGTCAAACAAAAAAGAACTTAGCAAATGTGAACTTATTTCATTAGAAATAGGTTTATCTGTATTTGTCACAATATTAAAAAGTTATCTCCAATCTCTTTTTGCTCAGACAAGATCTAATACATCAGCGAAACAACAGAAAACAAATACTAAAAAGATGGTCAAGCACTAAACTCATTCTCCTGAAAATGAAACAAAACTAACCCCTGTACACATAAATACATATCCCACACCTGGAGAATGAGGGACCCTTTTGCACAGGAGGCTATACACCTGCAAACTTTCTTTCAGATAACCAAAGCAGGTCCCATCTTGAACACTCAGGTCAGCATCCAACTGAGCCTCCTCACCTGAGCCACACTTACAGGGAAGAGTTACCTCTAGGGAGTAAAGGAAAGACTTCTCGGGTTTACTCATTCACTAAAAGTCAGCATCACACTGAGGCCAGCAGGGACAAAAAGAATGATTCATTCTGTATTATTATCTACAGGATCATTCACAGATGCCAGAAGACCTGCTTTCCCTTACCTCTAGTCACCTTTTATTTCACAACTAAACAAAACCTAAAGAACGAACAAACCAACCACCGCCAGACTCTTTAACCTGTTCTTACCGCTCTTTGGAATGCTCACCTATGTTCAGGTTCTGATTTAATATAATTCCAGGATTTTGTCTAGGATGGAATGAAAGTAAATGTTTGGAAATTCCCTTTTTTCTCTTTCTTGCTCTCCACTGTCAACATGATTTGTTCTCCAAGTATTTGAAACATGCATGGACAGAGCACCACTGCCAGTAGGAGTGAAGTTAGCTGATGCATACCTGCACAGTTGCCGGTAACATTCAGAGAAATCTGAACATTTGCATTTCAGCAGCCAGCCACTCTCTTACCTGGGTTAGATGTTTTGCAGTTTACGAGTCTAAGATGGCTGGAGATGCATTCTACTGAATTTGCTAGCTATTCAAATGTTACAGAGAAAGTAAGGGGTCACAGACATTTATCATAGGAAGAGCATATATATATACAGCCTGCCATTGCCTCCTCCATTACTTTTAAGTTTTACTAATTAGCATACAGGTGGGCCTTACATACTTTCAAAATAGTACAGCAAAGTAGGGACAGGAACATAACACAAGGGTACTTCTAGCTATACGAGATGAAAAAGCACTGAGCTAATGATCATTTTACTAGAGTTTGAATCTCTCAGAATTTACAAGAAAAAAAATAATGAAAAAAATCACCATAATTCAGATCAGTTCACTGCTTCACGAGTATTTTTCACTTTATCTAAATAACTGGCTTTTACTTAAGGATACTTGCCAATAAAACCTGGATAACATTTCCTTGAAATGCACTGTTTGTTTTATTTAATCCAAAGGCCTCAAAATCTTAAAATCTTTCTGTGACTCTTGAAAATACAGGCAACCGGCTTTTACGTTCTTCTCAGCTTGATAAAACTCAAGTTTATCTCAGCGATAAAACAATACACAGATGAAAAAAACCACAGACATTCTTTATTGATGTAATAAACCCATCAGAATTAGGAGGATTAAGTAATCCTTGAAGCTATCAGGCTCATGTATCTCTGGCCACTAGAGGAAGAGAACGAACCAAGGTATCAGAACCTACCTTAATCCAAAATAATCGGAATCTCACGAAACACAAGTGAAAACTCTGACATGGAAAATTTACCTGGACCAAATTCCTGTTATCTATTTACCGCATTCATGACCTGCAACTGCACTAAAACCCTAACAAACAAAAAAAACCCCAAATCTTGCAAATTTTCTGTGAACCCTTCTCATGCTCATAAACCTTAAGACAGCTACAATATTAGCTGGCAAATTTTTAGCCAGGTGTGATTCCATCACTCTCACCTAGTCATAGAGCAGTTCACAGGCGATCCCCAATTACTTCAGCTGAAAATATTTTCCGTTTAAATTATGATGTCCTCACTATATCCACCCCCCACCCCCACCCCACCCCCCAACCTGGTCTATTGCCATAGACATTTCATATGTTTTTACAACACCTTCTTTGAAACCAGGTTGGGGAAAACAGCTACCTGCATACCTCAGTTAAAATAAAAAAGCAAGCAAGAAGACCAAATAAAACAAAAGATGTATTTAACTGGATTTCTAACTTATCACTGGGTGAATAGGTAAAACATTCAAGCCAACTCCATAAAAATAATTGTTCTATGTTTAGATATACGAGCATGTTTTGATATCAGTTATGTATCATTCTACTGAAAGCAACAGAACTTCAAGGTTGTATCTCCCACCATAATCTGGCCACTATAATTTTTATGATTAGGCATGAGCCAGAGGAAGAAGAAGAAAAAAAAAAATCAGCTGAAATTCCAGCTTGCTGGCTCCTAGTTAGGGAAGCCAAACCAAATAATCTTCTTTGCAGAGAATCTGAATCTTAAAAGTTTTGTCTTATTTAGGGAATGAACAAATAAATAAAAGTTGTCCTAATGAAAGCTATCTGTAGAAACTATTCTGGTCATACAAACTCAAATATCCTTTTACTTATTCCACTTAAAAGACACTGCAGAAGCTGCAGCCACGAAGGTCCAGATTCACCCAGTTTCTTGCCATACTAAAACACCCTGTTGAAGTGTCTCACCGACACACCAGCTAGTGACCATGATTGTATACCACAATGTCTAAAATTCACTGATACTGGTATTATATGCAAAAGTGGGACAGGAAGGAAATTCCGTGTCTGTTGGGTGTCAGATGTAATCTGTTGGATTTCTTGCCAGGCTCAGGGAGAAGTCCCGACTACAACGCGACATGGACTGAGCTGACAGAGTGAGAGGCAATGCAGTGCCTGACTCCTTCAAATTATGTTACCCGCTGATTTCCAAAATAAAGGCTAGTGAGACAAAATCATGCAGATGGGAGGACAGAATAGCCACTTGTTTCTTAGTCAAACTAAAATGCTTTAGATAGACTTTTTTAGTAAGAATAGCCTTTTTGGTTGACAGGAAAGCCATTCTGTGTCATTGCCCCTCCCTCTCTGCCCCGCAGGTTCACTCACCAGGTATTTTATGACATCTGTGCTTATTAGCAAGAAACAAAACAGGTTAAAAGAAAATAAACTCCTGCAATGACATTAACAAAATAAGTTCAATCTGTCTGTAGCCTCTTGAGTAAATGACAGGTTTCACAGAGCACACATGTTGGCTATGCTGTTTTATCCATGTATCAAAAGGCAAAAAAAAAATAAAATATCTGAAGTTGTATGGAGCTGATTGTCTTGAGTGCCATCACATGGCACGTGCAGGACAGCCGGGGGATCAGGCCCAGCCAGCACAGGTTCATGAAGGGCAGGTCCTGCTTGATGAACCTCATCTCCTTCTATGACAAGATGACCCACCTAGTGGGTGAGGGAAAGGCTGTGGGTGGTGTCTGCCGGGACCTTAGTGTAAAGCCTTTGGCACCGTCTCCCACAGCATCCCCTGGAGCACCCGGCTGCTCACGGCGGGGCCGGCTGTGCTCTGCGCTGGGTTAGAAGCTGGCTGGGTGCCGAGCCCA
>JAVJGI010000050.1:40225011-40246022 GCA_035590275.1 Ibycter americanus | reverse complement strand
CTGGACGTGAGCCAGCAGTGTGCCCGGGTGGCCAAGGCGGCCAGCAGCATCCTGGCTTGTACCCGAAACAGCGTGGCACTTAGGGACATGGTTTAGTGGTGGGCTTGGCAATGCTACATCAATGGTTGGACTTGATGATCTTAAAGGTCTTTTCCAACCTAAACAATTCTATGATTTCCAGAGGTTTAAACACTGGTAACTGAAAATTTTTGTTAACGAAGTAATACGACCACATCCATCACTATCACTACCACCTTACATCTCCTAGTAAAAGCATTGTTGATACAGAAGGGAGAAAAAAACCTCTGTCACTCAGACTGAGAGAAGAAATTTTAGACATACTCTCTCAAACCCAGAATAAAATACACACTCAGATGAAAAGTGATTGGAGTAGTAAAACATGTTAGTTCTCCACTCACAAAGTGCTGGGAGTACAGTGCTAGTAATAGGAGACCTTTATCGCTTGAAAGACAAAACAACACAATCGAGCCAGAATAAATCTGCATCTGAGGTAAATCATCTACTTACTGCATTTCAAACAGGCAGTTCAGCCAATGTAAACAGAAATTATGCACTGCATCCCACTAGATCATAATCTAAAAACAACCGAAACAACTACACGCCACTTCAGGCAACACAGGAAGAATTAAAACCTGTCATCTTTTCTATTTTCAATGTATTATTCAAATAAAACCTGCTGAATTACGAAATCCTTTTTAATGTAAGGTAACACAACACATCCACAAAATTTTCCAAAGCTGGACTGCCAGGAAGCAAGCATGACTTTGCAGGTAGCCTAACACGCCAGCATCTACAAGCACTCCGAATGCATTCACTGCTAGCACTTCCCAATACAGCACTAAACCAAGGATTTCACAGACGGGTAAAGATGGAACTGTGAAGTCTGCACCAGTACTTTTCACAGCATATTCTAGGCAATTCTCTCAGCCCTGAAATAAAAATGGAACTGTCTCCAGATTATCACTTTTCCAGTTGTCAGTCAAACATACTAGTTAACCAGTTATGGAAAATCAGATGCACAGATATAATCAAAGCATCTTCGGAATAATTTCAGCTTAAGAATTACGTGCTTAGAAGTATGGTAATTCCCAGTTTATTGAAATAGTTAATCAACAGCCATCTATTTCCTACTTTTCTTCTATTCCCCTTTACCACCACACAAATAAATAAGCAAATAAAAACAGAACGAAAGTGTCTAGCTTAGCCGGCTGAAGTCTTCAGCAATGAACATAAGCTTAAACCCTCAGAACTCTTACAGTTTTTCTGGTCACTATGATAAAATAAAATCATACTTTAAGAAATACTGACCATATTCAGAAAAAAAACCCTATCAATTTAACTCTAAAGTAGCACATTTTGTATTACATAGAACTGTTGCTCTATTTAGAACGTTCCAGTAGTTTACTGAAAAGTCTAAGTAATTTCACCTTTATTAGTTTGCATAATAATGCATACAAACTCCTCTTTCTCTGCTAAATGGAAACTGAGCCACCTAAACCAGCCATGCAATAAATAATTTACCATCCATCATTAAAATGTCATATATTGCACTTGTGTTTTTAAAATATTTTATCATAATCCTAACATTCCAAGTATCCAGAGCATTGCAAAGATTTTATATACCCAGAACACTCAAAGCCACGAAACACGAAGCTAATATGGAGACACTTAACTTATTATTGTACAAAACATACTACTCTTCTATGAATTGCAAAATAGCTTTTTTGATGCTGTACTTTGTAATTTTAATGATCAATAGAACGTCATTTCCCAGGTTTGTTCTGAGAACAGGTAAGACAGTGCCGTGGCGCACAGCTCTGCTTCCCGACGGCAATGGGCCCACACCCCGGCCAACGCAGACGGATCGTTCCCTTCCGACGCCCTGCCCGCACCACCGCCAATCTGGACGTAAGGGTTCCCCCACGGGAATCCAATGACAAAAGCGGGATACGAACCAAGGGCAGGATAAGATGTCTTTTACTGGTTTGCCATTTAATCCTCTATAGCTTTTTTTTTTTTTTTTTTTTTTTTTTAAAATCTCACCTGCCTGGAGCAACAGGACAATGGTTTTGACACCCAGTAGGCCCTCCTGCCCACAGCTGGCGCAGCTGCCAGATTGCGGTACCTGCCCTGGTCCTCACGGCAGCACACTTGTGACAGCCCTGTGAAGCCGCCAGTACATCTTTTGTGCCAAGTCAGAAAACTTCTCTCCACCCACATGAGCCATAACGCTATTCATGCATCATTTGTACTTTCATATGATTTTTTTTCCTCCTACGGTTTCACCCAGGAGGAAGAAGGGAGAGGAAAGGATATTTTATTTTTCTCATTAAAAAACGTGTTCAGAAATCATAGGCAATAATACCACCATCATTCCAATTAGGTTTTTTTTATTGAAAAATAAAACTAAGTTTGCAAGTATATTTAACATAATTTGATAAATTCTGACATATCTGTAACTGAACAACTACCTTCCCTCTCTCCAAGAACATATGTATTCCATTCTTCATCATCTCACTCAAACATAGGATCTCATGAAAAGGAATATAAATCTTCAATTGGGAAAATAGACATGGCTCTACCTAAAGTGTTTCCACAGATGCATCCACAGTATCTGTCCTTTTTCCTTCATCCTAAATCTCACACACTCCAGTTCTCTGCAACAAGAGGGTGTGACAAAAGCAAGCAGAGGATGCGGGACAGAGTGTACTGATGAGTTTAGGAAGAGAGGCTGGAAATGGCTGCACATACACAGCATGAAGTAAAATAATACACAGCACTGGAAGGTGCAGAAGCCCTAAAGAACTAACGGTCCTCCGCAGAGATCTGAGCTCTCTTTTGCTCAAGCATGCAACATAAAACATAAGAAAACCAACACACCAGTAGTCTCTAAATCTCTATGCAATACTCTACATTCTTTTCATATGCAATCTTGGTGTAAATCCAATTGGAAATCATGGGGAATCCCTAATCAGAAATACATCTAGCTTCTGTAGAAATCCACGCACATAAATACACTGCAATCTTATAAGCCTCTAAAATGTTAAAACAGCCTTGTATTCAAAAATACTTTGAGGGTTGCAGCTCTCAACCTGCAACCCAGTAAAAATACTTGCATAATCAGTTTATCAAGGCATATTTTTGAAGAAAATTTCCATTACAATTCGGAACATTATGTAATTACTGCTTAGAAGAGGATGATGTAAATATGCCTATCAAGTGTCCTTTACATTATTTATTTTGGACACTTAGGTTTACTTTCAGAGACAAACAATAAGCACTCTAGTATCACAAGCTGACTGCAGATACTGCAAATGCAGATATAAAAACTTGGAATGAGAAAGTGGTTAAACCATTTAATGTTCCAGTTCACCCACTGACAAGAACTCAAACATTCGTTTTGTTTCCAAAATGCAATTTTCAGGTATGACGTTAGGAAGAGGGAGAGAAGAGGAGAGGCTAAGGTAGTATCCATATGAAGAACGCTTTTCAACTGTACTTGTAAACATACCTATTTTTATGTAGAACAATTCTTATTGCTTGACTATTTTAGACCTATGCTAATGGAGCAGCACAGGCCTGGATATATCTTTCTAAGGAATGAAAGAAAAGAAAAAAAAGATTGAAATAAGGCATCCCGAATTTTCGAAGGGCCCTTTCTTCTAATCTGTCTGCTTGGATAATGCGTCCAGAGTGGCATTTTGTAATGACAGCAACTTTCCAACAAATCAATAGTTATTTAATTCCCAACAAGCTCTCGAGTCCATTAAACCTGATTACATTCACCCATTTCAGTTGGGTGCAGTTATTTTTCCTACACCGGCACTTAATCTATAACAGGAACTTATGAGAACTTTCAAAAGCAATTTCAACATCAATCAGCATAGAGTGAAAGGCACGATTTGCTTGTAATTATTTATTGGACAGGATGGCACAAGGTCTGACTGAGCTCTAGCGTCCGACCTTCACCCCCAAATTCTAATGGATATGAAGGCCTGCTTGATGTGTTCAAGTGTGCCGCTGTGTCTCACTGCATAAAAAAACAGCATCAGCTTGCACGTCTCAGAAGACACAGCTTTTCTATACCTGATAATGGCCACCGTGCAATGCTATATTTCTATTTCAGACATATGTGTCTGATATTAAGCCTAAAGTGAGGAACACAACTCACAGTCTTCAATTACTGAAAGGACCGATATGGGGAAAAAACATCTGTTTCAAGCTGTGATTGACCCTCTACATCAGCTAACTGTAAAGGAGCATAAAGAAAATCTGCCTCTCCTCCACAGCTAATTTGACTGATCACTAGCATGGCACAGAAACGCTGTCACACACGTGTGCCTCTCGACCCTGTTAATGCATAATATCTAACTACGGCCATTTATAGGGCACAGGTTTCTTCATTTTGCCAATTCTGGGAAACATTACTTGGATTCTTTCTTACTGTCTTCTTGTACTGTAAACAACAAAATACTTTTTGCTCAATTAGCGTCTACTTGATCTATTAAAAATCCTAAGCCTAACAGCAGAAAATTCTGTAATACCACTTTTGGATAAAAATAAAATAAAATCCAAAACAGACGACAACAACAACAACTAGATGTAGTAATTGCCAGTTAACTTCTAAAATACAGAACGCTTGCCCCGAAGCAAGATCTTACACTTTCAGGGTTCAAAAGACTTAATATGATGTGCATAATTATTCTGTGAAGGTGATACATTTCTATATACACAAAACCACAAACCCTTTTTCATTCAGCATGACGCATAACATATGAATTAATGCATATTTAACACTATTCATATTTGCTGTGCTGAAGCACTTAACCTAAACACATCATGGTATGTTACTTTGTCTTATGACCTGCCGTGGGAATGCTGACTCCCTCAGAAACCTAGAATGGATAGCAAATCCTCTGCCCTGTGGTCAACCTCGTGAAGCAAAGGCATGAATGTTAAACAGCAGACAAATCAATACAAGCAAATATAGCTCAACTACACCATTTATTCAGCCATGAGAGATGTCAATACACAGATTAGGGTGATCCATCTTTTTGATTTCCTACTGTCTTCTCACTGACTACATGAGAGCTTTTGCCCGTATTAAAAGTGTTTGCTTTCTCAACCATAAAAATTCCAATTATTACTCTAAGTGCACTAGAGTTAAGTTGCTTGTTGGAAGCGGCCTTGCATTACCTGAACAAGTCCAGCGAAGTATGGTGCTGCCGGCAGAATCATTGGCACTCCATATGGATGTAGCAAAACTCCTTGAGACGACAACATGGTTTAAGTGATAGTATTACTCCCACTAAAGCTAAACACATCAATTGAAAGTTAGGGGAAAATCTATATACCAACTTCTTCCAAACTCAGAGCTAGAACCAAATAACTTCTGTCAGGGGCAAAGCCCACATCAGCTGTAAAAAAAAGAAAAAAATTGACGTCAGCAACTCAATGTTAAAATTTTCTTCAGAGACAACAGATAGAGACAACAGCTGCAAACCTAACTCTACCAGAAAAGGAAGGTGCTATTTTGGGACCAGCTTAAGTAACATGACTAACCAACTACTCTTTATCAGTTCAGATTTTTACGTACTATACACATACAGATCAAATTGTGTACAAATCTACCGATTAGATTTAATTTTCCTATCAGTTCTGGCATATACATGACAACCGTTACTATTAGAAGCCATTTAGAAATTAATCAGATTTATCATGATTGCGCAAATAAACATTTCCCTATATTTATAAGCTGTTAAACAACATTCATGTCAGAGTTTAAACTTAAGAGTCTGTGACATCGGATACATATTCTGTTCTGATTTTTCTTGCTTATTTTAAATATTTGAGCTAACTAATGCAAGCTAACTACTTCTATTAGTGTAAATTATATTTTAATGGCTTTTCTAACCTTTTGCAACATCTGTGTTGTTACATTTATCATAGCTTTTTTAACGAGAATGAATTTGACCTTTGGAGTATTTCATATCTGTTCTCCCATCAAACTTACACTCTTAGTGTAAAAGAGGGAAATTTAGGCTGTTTCCCCCCCTAAAGAAAACAGATTTGCTTTTTAATGTACTACTTGCAAGACAATCTCTTCCACAGCTAATAACTTTTACTTTAAACAAAACAAACTTAGTCATTAACACCTGTATCACGTGCAATGTATCTTCTACTGCAGATATGACTAATGACAAGAATTACAAGTGAGTAAGATTTTTTTAATTCAATAAGAATTAGAGAGATGCTTAAAACTTCATGTTACAAGTCAAAAAAAAAAAAAAAAAAAAAAATCCTCTCCTACAGGCTTTGAATAACCAGGGTGCTTCACATCACTAATTTCAGCTACTTGATTTTGTTGCATAATTACTTTTCCAGATAACTAATTGCAGACAAGATTTGATGTGATACTCAATTATTTAATGTCACATTTTGACCATCGTGAAAGGTTTTCAGTAATTGATTCTCATGTATCAAGGCAGCCGTGTTGCACAATTTAGAAATCTACCTTAGCAGCTGCATGTTGGCCCTCGTTACTAGCAGCCTTATACCATTTCTAACTTTAGATGTTGAATTGTGACCCTCTGTGATGCTCTTTTGAGAAACTGCCAATGAGGGCAGCAATTGTCACATGATGAAGTGATGTTTACCTAGTTCCACCTCCTGTTATAGAATCACTTCACTTTTCTGTTGGGGATAATGCTGTTCACACTGGTTATCTTGACTTATGCTTAGCTATTAATCATATTTCTTGCTCTTTTCTTATTAAGGAACAGAACCCTGCAGTTTAATTATTAAGCACACAGTAGGCTGACACATTGTGGGTTTTGCCATAAGATTTTCATAAATTCCAATACAAAACCAGTTATCAACTTTCATACAAAAATACATAAACAAAAGGTATATATGAGAAAGTGAGTTGCCATTACAACTCATTCAAAGGTATTTCATTTCTAAAAAAAAAATGTTTATTCTAAATATTACCTGTTTGCTTGGTCTAACAGTGAGCTGCATTTGAAAAGAAAGAAGATTTCTTTCACCTAGGAATGGAGATTATAAAATGGATTCTGCAAGCTTTACTCAAATGACTCCAGTGGGACAACGGACATAAATAAGGATTGTTAAATCGCTCTGTAAAATAGTTAGTCATTTTTTTGTTTCAGCATGTATATATTTGGTAAAAAGTTAGAAAACCTGAAGAGCAAGCTGCTTTGTAGAGGGAAGCACAGACTCAAGGGAAGCTTTTCTGTGATCTGTTTTGGGACAGTTTTTGCTTAATATTTTCATTAATTATTTTGGCACAAGGCAACACACTGATGAAATTTCCTGATGACAAAGTTGGACAATACCATCACGACTGAGAAGGATAAGAATTTCATACAGAAAGAATTGCTCAACCTTATGGACTGCATTAATAGAAATGGGCTGAAATTCAATAAGACAAAACGTAAGGTCATGCTTCTGCTAATAACAGAGGAGGAAAAGCAGGACCTCATTGCATCTGTTTAAGGAATTTGAGCTGTTAGTGTGATGCAAATATGAAAAGGCAAATTATCGGTATTCCTTAATTAATTTTATTTCTCAATTAATTTCTTAATTTCTTAGAGGTACTTCCAACAGCATACAGTTCTCTATCCACATTTAAAAAAATGGCCAAAGTCAACCACAACAGCTGTAGGGAAAGTCGTTTTTGCGCTGTTCAGGGGAATGGAGCAACTAATGTTGTAACAGAAACCTAAAAAAGTTTGATTTGTTTATCCTAGCAAAACAATCTGTGAACAGGGAAGAAAACAGTAGGAGGAAGAGACTGTTTAGGCTAAGGACAACCCTGACACACTAAAAATCAAGGAAAAACTAGTTATGCATACATTTAGGCTGAAAATATTTTTTAAAGTTATTTTATTGAAGTATTCTGATCTAGAACAGCCTTCCAAATGCACACTAACAAAAAAAGGTATCTTATAAAAGAAAATTATGTGATGCCAATAGCAGTGGTAGTCTGAACTCAGGAACTTACAAGAGGACCCTTCCAGCCCTTTGCAAGCAGTACAAACATTCAAGAACAATGAAAATATCAAATGTCTAAAAAGAATTTATATTTACCACATTGCAGATTGTAATATATGAAAATAAATTTTGAAAATAAACTGTAGTTACCTGTTTTAATGAAAGGATGCTTTGCTTGCCTCACTATAACAACATGCTTCTAAATGTATAGCCGTATGGCACTCCAAATCCAAGCTCTGACTTTCTGGTTGGGCTCTGTGATGATGTCCCATGTGTGCACCAGCTACCTAAGTTCGCACAAACCTCTGTGAATCAAAACCACAGAAGTACAATACAGCTTTACTCGCATCTCCGCCCCGTGCCAAATTCTGAACTTACGCCAATGCAACTACATCAGCTTCACCAGTTTATACCAACATATTGTTCTCCCTCCCAGCCACAAAAAAAGGAAATTTCTCTTAAGTTTTACAGTTCACCATTAGTTAGCATTAATGGTCACTCCTGTTCTGCAAGAATATATCAAATACATGAAATTCGACCATAAAGAGTGCTGAGGACTCGGAGAATGAGCCAAAAGAGTATTAAATACGCTAATAATTCTGTTTCACTTTAGCAGGACCTCTAGCATGATTAAGGTTAAGCATGGCCCTAAATGTTTTTGCTAGGCCAGAGCTAGAATGGTCAGTTCCACACACATCAATCACCTGTCTGAAGCCACCGACGGTGACAGTACTTACTTCCTACCTACTCCAGGATTCTTACCCCCTGCAACAAATTAAGCAAATGTGTGGGTGGAAAAGGGGAGATCATCTATTTTAAACAACTAAACAGCTTTTACTTCCACTACATTCTAGAAAATTATAATGCTGTTAGGAAAAAATTGACATGCTAAGGTATTTGCAGCATGCTGATGGAGGGGGTGTTTCCTTCAGTTGTTTCCAAACCTTGGGGTGGTTCTTTTGGGTTTGGTTTTTTTTTTTAAATTCGAATTTCTCAAGATTTTTTTTGAAACTGAAATCTTATTTTAAAAACAAAAGACAAGAGAAAAGAACAAGAAAATAGATGAACACTACTTTTACATAAAATATGTATACACACAAATAAAATATACAATTGTATTTGTTTCATTTCTGCAGAATTTTGCTTAAAGGCAGGTGTTATTTATGAAAAGCTGGTTTTAAAGGTGAACAGCAAGCTTCACCTTTAGGTTAAGCAAGCTAAGGTAGCAGTAGAAGGTCACAAAATACAGAAGTATTTCAGGCCCGGTCGTCTAATGCCATGATATCATGTTTTAGCACAAAACTGAAGCTACTGATAGGAGAGCTCTAATAGTGATTTCACCATGGACTTGCTAAAAAGTCATTTGAAATGGGAAGGAAATGGTGACCACTGTACAGTACAGATGCACACAGAAGTACAGTCGGGAGTATGCCTGAAAACTGGACTACACATTCAGGAAGAATGAGAAAAATGAAAATGATGCAACAAAGGCCAAGGTTTTGAACCCAGCTGCATGTAATGCCTAAATGGCGCATTATACAATGATCAAAATATTCCCCCAGGCAAAAGCAGGTGCCCAGTTTTGCTATTGTTCTAGGTAAAAAAAAAACAAAACCAAAACCAAAACAAACTGAAAGACCAGCAACTTCCCTGGAGCCACACTGCCTGGAAAAGGCAGATCCCTGCAATGCAGTCATCAGCCAATCAATGAAATGTGCCCTAATCAGATCCTGACAGAAGTAATCTATTTAGACCACCTTCCTGCCAAATAATTAATTCTTCTTAATGCCTGTATCTAGTTCAAAATACTACAAACAATGTTTCTTCCAAATGCTATTCAACATCAACGAACTTCAAATAATTTCTACTTCCTTCCAACACTGGCTTAACTTCCCCATTTCACAGATCATAAATAATTGAGGTACCACTTTGGCACCCTCTTCATAGCTTATGGTATGTCATATTTGATTCCTTTAAGCTCTTCTTCAGGCCTCCTGCTTCCTGGCCACCTTTCCTATTCTCCAAATGCCCTGCATTTTCTCTTTAACATTACTCAGTGGTTTTCTGGTAAAGGAAAACCCAGAGCTGAGAGGATGAAGTAGCTTCCAAGTCTCCTGGTAGTTTCCATCATCCACAGAAACTTTTGATTATTGTCCCTAAAAAAAGAGTATTAGCAGATCAGTACCATGCATGCTCTGAAAGAGAAGGTGAGCTGCCACTGATCAGCACTGCCAGAGGTAAGTAGACCCAGGCATTAAATCAGATATTGGTAGACAGAAAAAGCTGTCTTGTATGTCTTTCCCACCCTCCCGACCACGACTGCTGCTACTTCTGTAACTACTGCGCTTGCCTTCCAAAGACTATTTCCACTTTTCTGTAAAAACCATTTGGGACCAAAGGCTCTTCAAGGGTACCAGAAGCACTATCCGGACTTGACCCCTGTCCTCAGCTGCTGTCTCTATTCCACTTTTTCAAGCAAAGCCTGAAGTACATGTAGGAGCTGTTCATACCAAGTGTCAATTCCCCAGCCAATGCCAGCAGAACCAAAATACAACGTGGATATTTTAGTGATTTTCCAAGTAGAAAATATCATACATACAAATCAAAGGTATCTACTGATCTCATCTCGATACAAGTATGGCAGATGTCAGAGTTTGTCGAGTTTATTAAGCATCTCAGTTTATACTAGTGTATAGGGCAAGGATATAGAAGTTGTTTACAACTGGGACAGCACATCTTTTGAAAGCATGTGGAACACTTGTGGGATACAGAACACTTGGCATTAACACATTTTTCTTCTGAACTTAGAGTTTCTACTTGAAAATCACTTTAGCTCTCAGGAGCAAATTAAAAACTAGCTGCAGTTCAAGATGAACCTAGCTGATTCTTTCTATCAGAAACCAACAATGCTTCGCTTCCACTAAAGTTCAACTTTCTAGCCTTTTTCTTTTAAATATACAATGGTGGTAAATTTAGAAATTTCAAAGATAAAGATAAATAATCTGCTGACTACAAGAGCTTCAGACAGAATCACCTCACGCAAAAATTGAGGAAGCATATTTGGGAAACAATTTGTAGCACTAGAAAAATCAAGGCTTTCACATTATAGGCCAATTGGTCTTCCATTATTTGAAGTGCAATATCTCAGCAAACGTTGGTCTCTGAATACGTGGCCAAACCTTTTTCTTTGGTTTGACTAACTCCAGACTTTCTTTTCTGTTGCCAGCACTGTGCACTGATTCACTTGCCGCTGCCTGGCTGAAGCACGGCACGCTTACTTTGTGTTTCTTTCAGAATGCTCCCACAAAGATCACTTCTCCCCCGCCTTGCACTGCCCCACAACATGTCCTTTTGCTATCTCAGCAACTATATGGTACTTGTGATCACCTTCAAGGGCTCACTTCAGCCTACTGCAACCCAAGCTAATCGTGTGAACAACTGAAAGATTAATAACTTCTTCATATTGTCTTGAATATTACACTCCTTCCCCTCCTAACCACATTCAAAGCGGCATCCATGCTTTCTGCTATAACGTCCCCATACCAGATAAGAACTTCCTATAAACATCTGTAAGCCTTCTCCTTCAGCTCATAAAACCTCCTCTCGCCAGAATGACACACAGAAATACTTCCTGGGGGACGAACTGACTGCCGAGTGGCATGATGACCAATATCCCTGTTCCTCTGCAAGTCAGCTTTACATTTGTAACCATCTTAGACTGTAAATCTATTTTTAAGAGAACTGTGTCTGGTACAAGGAGATCACCTATGACATTAATATGAAAGAACACACACACTCAAAAGGTACACATCTACTTTACTTTTTCAGGAACGTGTGAAGACAGAGAATTTTACAGAAATGGCTTGCCCTCTTCTTCATGCTTAGAAACCTTCAGTTCCTGCTTAGACTGGATTGCTAGAGATAGATATTTGTCTCCTGAGAGCAGATAGAATGATTTACCCTTCAGTGAGTCACAAAACACATTCACTTACGTATGCAATAAATGTATGCTGGAGAGAGGAAGCCAGATTAGAAAATGAAGTTAAGGGATGCCTCTGTGGCTGGACTTCCCTTTGGCTACCAGGGGAAGGTAAGGATCATCAGCCGTACGTATCATGGCACAAAACCAGAGAATAATCTGTGAATCACTGCTCCCTGAAAAAACAAGCAAATAGCTATAGGTGCCTTTCAACTTATCAGTGTTTTCAAATGAATTAGATTCTGAATCATGAGCAGATTGGTGGGTTTGTGCCAGCATTTGTGTCAAAATGAAAGCAGGATTAATCTGGGAACTTCAGTTATTTAAGGTGGTGGGCACTGAACTAGAAAGAAGGATACGATTAGGCAGAAGTCACCCAGCAAATAGTCTTCCAAAGCTACAAATAGTGGCGTAGCACACAAGGCGATGCAAACCACGTGTAGGGCAGAGCTCCTTCAATGAACAGCTCCATGGCCCTGTACAACTCTATTTATGAAGGGAGTTTCTCTCTCTTGTGTTGGCCTGTACCACTCTGAGAATTTAGCTGCAGACATGGACGAAAATACTATTGCTTTACCTACCAAGAGTTGATTTTGACATGTGTACATTAGTACTTATGCACAACATTGAAGCTGTGTTGCAAAGGTCTTCACTGTGTTTCTTATGTCTTAATGAGCACTGCATTCCTTACTTTTTCTTATGGAGTTCCCTACTGGCTTTTACTACGTAATTCCTCTCAGCTGGATAACATACCAGATCAGTTGTATTTTCACTGTTGGCTTCTTTGGGAACAACCTCTTCTCCATCTCCAGGCTACTTCAGATATCTTTTGCTATTCTGCTCTTGAATTTATCTGCCATTTCTTAAAAAGTTGAGATAAGCCTCCAATCTTCACCTCCTTAATACACTCAGGATTTGCTGACAAGTAACAGCTACTCGTTCCTCCGAGTTTGTATTAACAGGACTGCACAGTGAATCCTGAGATGGTGTTAAACCATTCCTCCTGCCTGCATAAATACATCATTCAAGCACCCTACAATGGCAAGCGTGATAGTTTGATTGCAAAAACCAGCACACGGTAGATATCCTTAGCGAGTAGGGTGCCTTGGAGAAACAACTTATTCAAACCCCAAAATAACAAAGACCCTACAGGTCTTTAAAAGGGTCAGAGGGAACTTCTGTTCACAACTGACAAGTTCCATATTCTCCAGAGATAAAACATCAGGACCTGAAGGCATCAGATGTAACACAAGCTATAACTCAGCTCTGTTCAAGACATTGACAATAGTTTCCAAATACTGAAGATGAGCCAAGAACTGCAAGCTAGCAGCACCTGAGGCAGGCAGGATTTGGCTAAAAGCATTAGAAGGCACAGTTGATACGAAGTTTGCCTCCAAACCTGAATACTACAAAGTTAAGAAAGCTTTTTCAACTTCATTGCTACTTGATGTCTGAGGTCAATTCAGTCTCATAGGTATCTCCTAAAGCAACTGTGTGGGGACACACTTAATCCCACGTTCAGCAATCGCGCCACCACTCCTAAACTGTCTGACGGCTTACAGGCAGCTGCTGGGCATGGCCTACCCGGCCAACGGGTCGCATGGCACAGCAGCACCCGCCTTCTCCTGGGATGGATCAGATCTCTTCGGCCCATATCCGAGGGTCTGCGACTCAGGCCAGGTCAGCGCGAGCGCAATTGCTCTGGCACTCGGCCCAGGCACTCTCACCTAAACAGCTAGTACACAGAAAAACTGCTTTGAAAGAATAAAGTTCCCCAGATTAAGCTTCAACAAAGCTTCCTGGTAAGACGATAAACAGATCTCACCTTAAAGAATCACACCACCTGTTTTCTTTCCTTCCCTCCCCCAAGACCATTTAGACAATATTCTACATATTCATTATACATTCCAGTCCTAAATAATTATTCTACCAAACCGGTGATTTTCTTCAGCGACCACAATGGATACTGAATTCCTGTGAATCCTTGATTTCTCATGTTCTCTCCCACAACAACTTCCTCAGGACACTGCACACCTACGGGGATCGTGCTATTGATCAGAACACCAGAAGATGATAGAACAGGTGCTGAAGAACAGAAAACCGTGAGACTGCTGTATCAATGCCAGGTGGCAAGAGCCTTTCCTGTCATCCACTCATCAACTTTTTTTACTTTTGGTTAATTCCATTTTAAATTAGAAGGGAATAAAGAAAGGATAGCCTTTTTAATCTCACCTTCCTTTAGGTTTTAATCCACCTTTGTCTGTGCCCTTGGAGCGCGCCAGCAAAGGACTGGTGTAAATTTGTGCAGACAAGAAGGACAACAGAAGAGGCTTATTTCTGTTTTTATTGAAATCAGTACTCCAGCTGACTTGAGCCGATATTAAGGTTATTAGCTGGATACAAGCAGGATTTTGTTGCTTTGAGAAATAAGACAAAGAGTAAGCAGTCTCCTTCTAAGGCCTGAGATGTGCCCAATTCCCCTGCACTGCACCATAGGATCAGACACCAAAAATTTAACTCAAACTCTTATACTAGAGAACATCTTGCATTTTCTCAAGATTTTTAAACACTGCTTTGTTCCTAACCATTAGAAACACAACCCATGATACTGTTTAGTAAAAAAGCAAAACAGCAAATTGCGTGGAACAAATGAAAAAAAAAAAAAAAAATAAATGTAATATTGCCCTACAAGTTTTGACTTGTGTTTCTCAAGAAACATGAACTGCACTGAAAGTTCATATCCTGTTAGTCCCACAGACGTAACTTTTGCACATCTGGATTATAAATGCTGTTATTGGAACATCCTGCTGGTATTGCAATGACAGAAAACTGCTGCATAGCTATTTCTACAGAGCTGTCAGATTTCAGAATAATTAATAAGTCAACTGGGACTAGTGAATTCTTACATAAATGATTTTAAAAGGTTTTTATATTCCCCTCAAATTTTTTCTTAATGATAGGTCTGCTTCACAGCCTTAGATGCTTGTGTGATCTAGTACTACTGCATAAGTAATGGAAGTTAACAACTTTTGTTACTGTCTACTGATCTATTTGGCCATTTGTGGTACTAGTAAGAGTGCTAATTTTCCTGAATTCTTATCCTGTACTGTTCAGTCCCAACTAGCTCTTTAAGATTATACAAACTGAAAACACTGAACAGTTTTGTGCTCCATAGTCCTAACGCTTTCTGAAGCTGTGCAAATAACAGTGTCTGCTATCACAAATCAGATGCCGCTTGCTGTAACTCAGCTTCCTTCGCAAATCTGTGAAAATAACCTTCCCTTACAATTTCCATAAAGCAGTTTCAAAGTTCATTTTCTGCTGGAAGTGGGCACACACCACTTGCATAATTTTAGTGCAAATAAGCGCTTAAAACTATTCTTAAGCAAAATATAGAAGAATATGATGATGAGAGAAAATGCATGTAAACTGTAAAATGCATTAACCTTACAGCAAAGCCAAGGATAACATCCTCAGTGGAAGTCAATAAACTGTGTTGATCTACCCCCGCAGAAATTCTGATCTCAGTTTTCTCTCCCATTAAAATCCATCTCTGCACTGCATACCAGGAAAAAACCTGTGAATGCTCCGTTCCATGCAGGCATTTGAAGACACCTGCACGGTTTCTTTGGTTGTACAGGAACACATCTGTTTGTTCATAACTAGCAGTTCCTAAGAGACACACCCTACCAAACCATGTAGCAATAAACATTACAGAAAAAAAACCCCGAAAAAACCCAACAAAAACCAAACCCACAGTTGCTCCCCCACCCTGCAGTGGGTTTCTGGAAACACCTTGAAAACAAAGTTCCCTACTAACAGCACAACCCTGGAATTCCTTCGGTTTTTATAAAAACTGTATTTAGAAGCTCCTGTTTGAGTTTCCATTTGTCACATCTTTGTGGAGCATCAAAACTGCAAGTGTAATCCTCCAGATCTACTGAGGAGCAGTTACTGACACTTGAAGAGAGCTGAATCCCTGGTTTACATTCACATCTTTGGCTGCCGATGCACATGGATACGTGAGAGGGAGAGTACAAAGTATTTCTAACAAGCCCTCGCCCAAAGTGAGGAATTTTCATTCTATCCTAAAAACGGGGATGCCATTTTGCAAAATGACATTTAAAAAAGCACCTGGAACACCTGTCCTACATGAGTGTTCAACACACATACTTGTATGAGTAACTACGCTTATTATACTTTTTTCTTTCCTTTGAATTCAGTTTTTTAAAAATATACAAGGGGTAGTTTACATCATGTTAAAATGATATTGGACAACCTTATTTCCACGGAAAAAACTGTGTACATAAAACCAGCACATTATATGCACAGCATTTCAAAGACGTCAAATGTACACATGTAAGGAACAGCTATAGATGGCTGTAGCTCTGTAAGGGTATACAATGGCACATCAACAGCCATGAAAATACTGCAACTCATATTCCTACATTTGTTTTGTTGTTTTTTTTTTTTTTAAGGCAACTTTCTGCAATGCTAAAAGCTACAGCAGGCCTAATTTTAGGATTTGTTCCTCATTAGCATCCAGAAAATTTTCTCCTACATTTTATTTTTGAGGCGCAACCAATCACACGCTGCACAGCTGGATTTTTTTTCAGCCATTTGCCTTCATCCATCCAGAGAGAGTATAGCGGACATTGGTGTTACGTGAAGAAAACACAGTGGACGGGTACATTAAAAGAAACCAAAAAAAATCAAAAGAAATAATGAGACAAGCACTCTTCCCACAGGAAACACCTTTGCAGAAGAGGCAAGACCTGCGGTGCTGCCTCCCTGCACGTACAGCACAGCATCCCTTGGCAGCAGGGTACCAAGGGCTGTTCTGCCCTCAGCATGACCTACGAGCGTAACAGCAGTTTGAGCATCGCCTTCCCCAGCTGATGCTCTGGCAACAGTGTAAACTTCTGCTCAAAAATAATTCAAGTTCATTAATACTTTTTCCTGTGAGCAGTAAGAGTTCATCGGTAGCTGTTTCAGTAATAAATGGAAGTTAATACACGTTTCTGATTTTTGTATTGGCATTCACAACTCCAGCGCATTATTTCAATATAAAATGTATGGTGAAATCAATTTAGTAGTGCAAAATCAACTTAACCCATATTATAAAACTAGAAATTCACTATTAAATAAAACTGCCTGAGATAATCACACGTTTCTTAATGGAGTAGCATTTATTCAACCAAAATAAAAAATTGTGCAAACACTAGACAACTAATTACATAATGTACCTTTACAAAATTACATAATATGGGTGCAGCTTGTTTCCCTGTTTTCTGTTTGAAAAATAGATTGTTTAATAACCCATCAAAGCTATCTGTAAACCAAGGAAACAACAGAGCAGATGTTGACTGTTGTCTTGTGCCTCACAGACATAATTAAATACAATGAAACACTCACGCACGCAAATAATAGAGGACAAACAAATACAGAAATGGTACTGTATAAACAGAAACCTCATTTAGTGGGCACCTGTCTTAGATTAATCTGCCAGAGTTCAACCCGGGATGAAAATGGAAACGAAGTTCTTTATCTGCCTTCAGGCTACATAAACTATGAACAAAAAAATTCCTCTCGGTATTAAGCAGCTTTAACTTCTGCAATCTTGACTCCCACGTTGCTGACGTTCCCAGACTGGGGGGAACCACCATCTCTATTGCCACAAAGTCAGGACAGGGCAGCCACATTTTCTGTAGGCAAAAGCTACTTGAATTAGTGACTGAATGATCCAAGCAGACAAAACCCACTGTACCTGCTGTGTAATACAATGTCTTAAGACTCCCCTGAAAAGCCAGATTCCCTTTAGCTGCAAAACATGTTCCCTGTAATTATTTCCTACTCCCCCCCCGCCCCTTTGTAAAACAGAATGGAAATTAAAGATTAGATTCCATAAGCATCAAACCAAGTGTTTATTTTCTAGGACAGTGTCCCAAAACATTGTTTAGTGTTCCACTTCACATGAGAATTTGAGAGCTTTTTTTAAAACCATCCTTCACCTTCATTTCTATCATCAAGTGTAGATATAAATTTTCTCTAGCAATATCAATACACCATTTGAAAAGAATCATTATGTAAATTAATACAAAATTAAGTACCCAATCCTGCATTTGCTATTATTAAGAAACAAAGTTTCCAGATTAAAAAAGCAACTTTGAAATTTAACACTCAAATTTATTGAAAAAGAATACAGAAGTGTATTTTTGCCAATTAAAAATTTTCTCAATTTTAAAATGATAAATGCTTTTAATAAGTGTTATTAATTTTTTTATTTTGGATAAAGAATATAAAATTGCTTTGCCTACTGCAAAAGTATTTTGCCTTTACATTTTTTTTTTTAGTTATTTCTAAGAAACAAGACAGAATATAATGTGATCTGCATCTCTTTATGTTAATAAAACCATGCTAGTCTCTTTCCATAGACAACACCATAAAGCATAAATACCAAATGGAAAACAAATGGAAATATAATTCCACTGTGAAGCAAACCAATCAACCCTAAAACAGCTGAGAGAGATCTCATCCAGTAGTTCATTCATTCTTTATAGAAAAGAAATGAAAATATTCCTAGGTGAATCAGATTAAAAAAAAAAAAGGAAAAAAAAAACAACCCACCCTCAGCAGCTCTGAAAGGTTGTACAGCACTAAATTCCTTTGATTTATGAAGGCAGCATCCACCGCATTGAGCAAAACAACTCAGCATGCCAGGACCCTTTTCCCTGAAATTCCTTTATTAACACAACCTGGCTCCGCCAGTGAACAAAAGCAGTGGTGCGGTGTGTATAAATCATTAATACTATGCTGTGCAATGGCTGCATTTCCTGGGTGAGCTGGAAAGCCTTCCTGCACAACAGGGATTTTGGGGTTGGAATTGGCTGCTATGAAATGTACTTCATCATTCTCAGTGTTTGACGCTTCCCAATAGCTTTGTACTTTTCCTCTCCTTTTTCTCCCCCAAGCCCAGCAACTGCAATAGAAATTTATTGGATTTTATGTCTGCAAATAAAGGAAGAGAAAAGAAGGAAAGAAGCATGCAAGCTGGTTTGGCAGTAGAATCCTTTTCCCTTCATTTAAAGACAGGTTGTGTTCAAATAAAATCTACTACTAATGAATAAATTTTGAATTTTTTTGAATGTTTAGTTTACCGCTTTCAACTGGAAAAAAACTACTGAAAGTAGAGTTAGTCATAAAAAAAAAAATATCATCATCTATCACTGAAAAGGTGACTCCTTTGCAAATTAAGGAATTTTCCATTGGGACTCTGTTGTGTGGTTTTTTCGGGTTGGTTTTTTTTGGTGGTTTTTTTTGTTTGTTTGTTTGTTGTTTGTTTGTTTTTTTTAAGAAGGGCAACATATGAGCATGAGGAACTCTGAAGTAATCTGTATCAGTGTTTGTACTTTAGGCATACCAAAAATATCTTTCCACAGAGCAACAGGCAATTTCATGTGCAGGTGCCAAGTGTGGTATTTTAAGTGGAACTGGAGAAGATAGCAGCAATGGGAAAGGAAAAATAAACCAAAACTCTTGGAACTGCAATTTCTGAACACTCCCGTATTTTTGCAGTGACAGACACTGAACTTTGATCGTCACTGAACTTGGGCATCATCACGACTACTTATCTTGCCCCTGAAGTACACGCAACACAACAACAAAAACGAAGTTGAATCGTTTTCCAAACTTTGAAATGAAATAGCAAGTAGGCTTTATAAAACGTGTTGCACTGAAACATTCCTTTTGGGGCTAGACTTGGAAAAACTAAAGAGTATGACAGAGAGAAAGTAATGCTGAAAGAGCAGTCTGAAACCATATGGTACCCATCAGGAGAAATGACACACATTATAAAGGTAACTAAGGATACAATCAGTCTTCCAGCTAGGCCAGAGCACGATTCCGAATGTATCAAGCATCAGCACCACCGACAAACGAATTTATCGCCATCTAAGCAGTAAATATTTAAGACACTTGGAATGCAGTTTTGCAAAAGTGAACGAGCTCAAGTCAGAATAGGGAAACATTCCAGTGTGCCATTTTACACTTCTGCAGCCATCCAGCAGACTAAAGATTACAAGAATAAGCCTGCAATGCATGCAGAAGTCCCTCTGCATTACACAATAATGACATTCTGAACGGAAATAAATGAAGCCCCTGCAGTGCTATTCTGTCAGCTTTTGAAAGTAAATAACTTCGCTTCTGACAAGAGAGAGACATTTTTTTCCTCCTCCTGCCATAGAGCATTAATTGAGCTATGCAGCCATGTAACATCCCAGAGATAGGACTAATACATGACAAGGAAAAAAAAGCTTAAGAAAGCAGGGGATGCTCATGGAATAGGTGCGCTACCTGACTTCTTTTCACCCCCAAATCTTCCTACTAGCTCAGTTTTGACAAGATCTTATTCCCTGGGAGAACTTTCCACAGGTTTTTTGTGCCCCCTCCATAATGCTTACTGAAACTTATTTCAAACACACACTTTAAATCCACACTGTCGTATGAAACATGGTGCCATTATGAAAACATGGGCTTATATTTTAAAACTTCTTATCACTCCTTGTTTGCAAAAAAAGTTTCATGCCCATAATCAATACCTGTAATCACCTATTTAATTTACAGACGGCTTACTGGCCACTGTAGAGATAATGAAGATAGCAATAAAAGAAGAGGCTATGAGAAGCAAAACCAAACAAGCAGCCTTCAAAACTACACAATAATCATAAATGTTAGTGCAAGTCAGTAAGGAATTGAGACAAGGCATATCATAACTGTTGGCATATATATATACACACCTCAAATATATTTGAGATGATACTATTAAATTTATGCACAGTTACAAAAAAGACATATTTAAGATGTTGCAGATAGGAAGACCAGCAATTTTGGTGTTTTGATGGAAAGGGTCAAAAGGTAAATGTAAAAAATTAAGATGAAAGCACTTGCATTCTTATTCATGAGCATCTGAACACCTTAAATATTTCAATTCTGAAGTACC
>JAVJGI010000050.1:40179103-40203077 GCA_035590275.1 Ibycter americanus | reverse complement strand
AATTAAAAAAAATAAAATAGTTAAAAAAAAAAAAAAAAAAAAAAAAAAAACCACCAAAAAACAGCCAAGCAAAAACCCAGAAAAAAGAAAAAGCATCCTGATGCTTTTTTTAGTATACATACTAGTCAGAAAATTTTTCTCTATTAAAAAAAAAAAAAAATACAACACCACAACAATTTCTGTATTTATATAATCTTACAACAGTTCAGAACAGAGGTGAGGTATTCAAATTGTATTCATTAACTAGAAAGCTTGATATTTAACCTGGATGGAAATAGCTAATCTGCATAGGAACTCCAAGTTCAGATTACCTAACTAACCTCGAATGCAAACCCAGACATATTACCCATGTAATTATGAAGGCAACACCCAGGAACAGAGACAAAATTCATTGAAAACGGGTGCCCTGACACAGAATTCACAGCTGGAAAATACATTCATTTCCCTGTTAAAACAAATCTTGCCTCTCACCAGGATAACCAAAAAGGAAAGCTGTATTGCATGACAAATATACATGTTTTGGCAGTGTACCTTGTCTCTGCCTGTATATATCACATTCATTACTATGGCTTAGGGAGGACAGAATGGGTTAGATACACAGTTTAATGTGTTGATGTCTCTTTGTCCTTTTCCTCCCCGGGTAAGATGAAAAATGATATGACTTTTTTTTTGTTGTTATTAATAATAAATGCCTTTCTAGTTGACAGTACTTGCTGCCAAGTAAGAAGCCTTGAACTTTAATCTTTATGATGCAAGATTTCTGCTCACATGGAAATCAACCAATAGGTTCACATAGGAGAAACTTAATACCGAGTTTCTATAATATCACTTGTTATATTAGTTCTATAGTTTTGTCTTTGGTTTTTTTTGTAATCTCTGAGTATTGTTTTTCCAACATACATTTAATACCACCAGAGCTAGACTGGGGAAAGCACGATGGATCCCCTTATTGCATGGCACCAAAAAGACCTGGTGATTTCTAAAGCATGGCACGGAACCAAAAGGTGAGCTGAAGTTATTTTCCTCTGTACTATTATTCCCAGAAGCTCTGGAACTCTTAACAGTATTTAGAAATCCATCAAATACCAGTTGTCAATCACTTTTACGTTTCTGTATATAAATACACACATATACACAATGTAACCATATATATTTTAAAAAATTATCCTGGAAGATATGTACACACACACACATATATATTAATATTATCATTACATAATGTAAACATCATGCAGTATTGTCAATAAATACTGTGATTCTCTTCTGTTTTCCTAGTCCGCTAGTGAAGATTATAAGAAAACTCCACATTATGAGCCTCTGTTGGCTGGAAGTGTATCTGGAGTAAAAGAGTAGCTTGCTTTCCTTTCTCAGGTATCCCTTCTCCCAGGAAGTTTTACCTACTTCTAAAATCTGTTACACATCTCCAGGGTTACCCTGGACTGGTAAAAATTATAAGAAGGTGAGTGATAGTCCCAGGTTTCTGCTGCACTCTCCCTCGATGATGTTGTTGGTGCTCTAAGCCACAACAGAAGGATGGCTGAAGTTCAGACCGAAGCTGCCATTCGAAACTGAGACTACAACTAGGAAAAAAGAACTCAAAAAAGAGCAGCAGGGAACAAAGTTGAATACCAAGTACCAACTTACAGGCAAACTAGTTCTCATTACACACAGTAATGTTTAAATTTATTTCTACAAATGAAAGCTTAAATTAGGCAAAAAGTAACAAGATGCTGTCATGCAGGATGACACAATGAATTTTATTTCTATGTGTGTATGTAGGTTAATATAACATGCATTCTATTACAAATACATTACATTTATAAAATTTAACAAATACAAATTAAAACATTCATTAACACTTGATATCAAACAACTTAGGAGACTGTGCATTTCACTAGCTAAAACTGTAAAATTTTAAATATTTTATTTCATGAGTAAACTTCTGTAACTTAGACACTTCTAAACTCCTGGA
This sequence comes from Ibycter americanus, assembly GCA_035590275.1. Taxonomy (NCBI): domain Eukaryota; kingdom Metazoa; phylum Chordata; class Aves; order Falconiformes; family Falconidae; genus Ibycter; species Ibycter americanus. Next base: position 40,201,105 of record JAVJGI010000050.1, on the reverse strand, counting down.
ATGACCAATGAAGAGCTCATGGAATTATCAGTTAAGCTTACTAGTAGATATTAGAAACATGGGTAGCAAGACATTTCTTTATAAGAACTGGGAACCTCTCTAAAATAAATTATTCTTCATATCTGCAGTATACAGTGGTATTTAAAAACATTTTTTTATTTTTAAGTTTTATTGGAGATATTCTTCCTTAAAGTATATGACATGACCAGAATGTACATTCCACAATGTCATTTTTAGTCTCTGCTTGATGGAAACTCTCTATGCTGTTTTTCTGATAAGTTTATATTCTATAAAAGGATGTTTGCTCCTTAAAAAAACCACACAAAACCTCAAATACATTCAAAACCACCACTGTGATTTGTATTCCTTATATCACACACATAACTTTTAATCAGAAAATTCTTATGTTCTCTTGTTTTGAAACAAAACCCCCAATCACTAGAAGCTTCCTTTCCCTTCAGCACTCTCAAATACCCTGAATATACTGTGCTAATAGTTAGCTGCACAATATTTTTTGTGCACTATCACTGGCATGAGTTAATTTTGGTTTCTGCACAGCCTTTGTCAAACTAAACCCTACGTGAGTTATGTCCCATGCCATTTTAACTTTAACTTCAGTAGTCCAAATCAGATGCTTGGGAAAAAAACAGTAGTTCAGTTTAAATTTAGGAATTTCTGTTTTTCAGCACAAGAAAGATTCAAATGCTCAGCAGTCCTGAATCTTACATACAATTTTTTCTGTTGCTTTATTGTTAAATAGAACATGGCTATGTAACTTAAGTAAGTTTGGAAACACGTTTGCCACTGGCTGTGAGGAAGTGCAATGCAGGGAATAATGGGCTTTTGTAGGGGATGGACACTGTAATTTATCCTTGTGTTTTTCCATTGTTGTTATTGTAAATTCAGTATTTGCTAATGTAATTTCAATAACTGTGAGATACAATCTGGAAAATAGAAACGACAAACGTTTAATATAATGAATTTACTGATCCCAAGAAATCAAGTTCTTGATTATTTCAGTGCCACCCCCACAAAAAAGCTGATGTGCAGTCTGAAAATGACTTTCTTCACCATAAGTCTAAAAAATGAATTTGCACAAACATATTAGAGGGTTTCCACACCTGCTGCAATGTAGACAGTTGTAGTTAGGGCTGGATAGAGATGAGGTCAGTGACAGAAAGGAAAATGTGGTTAAGTAATTCTCACTATGGTGCCAACTATGACCTTTGGATTCCATTTCAAATCTAGCTATCATGTTACCAAAATAATATAGTACAGGATGGATACTGTTTTGCTAATATGACATATAGATTCCTAATAGGATTTTCATACTTACAACTAAATTACAGATATGCCAACTATGATATATTTTTATGTGGTTATGGCACAGTATTTCATAACATGCTACAGCAATTTTTTCCCTTGACATACAAAAAGACTGAAGAAAAAATAATAAAAGATTCAAGCTGAATAACATGTCAGTGCTTGCAACTTGAGTTGATTGTGTACACCAAATCCAAAATGGTCATCTTTCATTAAGAGATTCTTATTGGGGAAGCATTAAATTCCTAAAAAAATCTTGCAAAGGGTATGAAATGACGTTCAGTTAAACAAAACAGCAGCAAGTTACACGGATTAAGATTTGATTTGATATTAATACATGGAGGTTGGAAAGAACACTAAAAAACCCTGCTCTGTCTCTAAAATACTGTGCTCCAAACGGTAGTTTGTCGATGTGAAGCGAGTTATGCTGCCTTCATCGCGAAGGTGAATTTTGAAATACAAAATGATAAGTTTCTTTCCAGAAGTAAACTCTGAAATAGTGATTCATGCATCACGTTACTAAAAGCTAGGCCTTCTCACTCTTGGTAACAATTATGTGAATGAAAACAAAGACAGGAGATACCAACTCAAAATAATCACGCACAACAGTCACATTTTAAAGTTACCTGATTGGCTGTGGATCTGGAAGATCACAAGGAACTGGGAAGTGCTAAATCCACCATTTACAACTTGTCTGAAATTTGTTTTTAAGCAACTCATTATAGAGCAATTACAAAAATATCACTTGTGCATTCCCTTTTCAGGCAGGTGCCTGAAAAGTAACGGGCAAGCCCACTTCAGCCCAGCTCAGAGCGGCAAGCGGAGAGCCACCTGGCCGTATCTCAAGTGTATGCAGTACTGGAAGTTCGTTCGATGCTGATAATATAATAGAATCTTCTGCTGGTGTAACAGCTGTGTTATTGATACTTGCATTCAGGTCCAACAGAGAGAAATAGATTTGTCAATGACAGCTTTTCATCATTCTGCAAGGAAATTATGAGTAAAAAATGGCAGTATTTCCAGTTACTAATTATCTCAAAAATGCGATATGCTTAAATTAAATATGTAATCTTACCCTTTGTTTTCCTCTTAAAGCACTACGAGGTTTTAATACACTGGAAAATACAGTCGAAGATAATTTCTTCCACTGAAATGCTGGCCCTTTGCAATTTCAAAAACTAAAACAATCATTAGCTCTGAAATGATGAAAAAAATACATCTTATGTCAAACAAATAGGTGTGAAGAAGGTATTTTAATTATGCAAGCAGGACCTTGACCAGGTTTACTCGGGATAAATAACTCCAAGAAAACTTTCTAAGACAGAAACTGATTAGAAACCTGGAGCATTCTTCACAACCCAGTACTCACATGTTCACTCTCTACCATGTCATCTAAGTGTCCCGCAACGTTCTGAATTCTTGAAAGAATTCCTCAAGTCAACACAAGTAAATTTTGACCAAAACCCGTCCTTCATTCCTTCAGTTCCTCTATCCCATTCACACAGTCATGAGAAAAAGTTTTTCTGAAGCAAGATAACTGAATCCTCTACACAGAAATTACAGATTCATTACAAATTTGGGGGATATTTTCAGATTTTGTTTAAACAAATAAAATTTAGAAGCAAATTCCCTTGATATCAATAGATCTGAGCACTTGATATGCTAATATCAGTAATCCAGTTGATAAAGGAAAAGTTAATCATTAATTGCATGTAGTGTGCAGGATTTGTGCCAGAAGCCTACTACTCTGTTTTGTTGAGTCTATTTCAAGAAAAACAAATCCTCAGAACTCTTAGGCTGAAACAGATAACAACTTTAATCTTTATCTTTTTCCAAACAGGTGTGAAATGTGGCTCAACAGACAATAGTGCAGTTCTAACTTGCAAGAGAATTAAGCCTTATAGAATGATAAATAAAATGTTCAGTAATGTACTTTTGGTGTGACTGAATAAGGCATCTGGATAAAATTGAGACCTATAGAAGAACACTAAATCATTTTAAAAACATGCATGAACTTCAGAATGATGCTGCCGTCAGATTATTTATATTCCAGACATACAAAAGTGCTATATATTTTAGGTCTTTTATGGCAAAACAAAAGCGTTACACAAGTAAAATGAAGTATTTAGATGCTTTCATGCAGGATTTAGTATTCATATTTTGCCTTGTGTCTATATTTCTCTCAATTTCAACTGTATTTTTGTTCTAGCTTTACACTATGAGGTGCATTTGTTTCATCATGTATTAACTGATGAGCGATCTGAATTCACACGGAGCTGGGTACACCTGAGAAAACTTATCCTCACAGGATCATCAAACTAAACAAAAACAAGACCCTAAGAAATGTAGTAGAAAAGCTCAGTTTTGTACTATTGAGGCAAAAAATATCTGTACACACCTTTAATGCTTATCTGAATTAACCATGCCACAGAACACAATTAGCCTATAGAACAGCCATTAGTAAAAAGGAAGTTACTTCACACAGTGAGATATACACTATTTTTTAAAAGATTTTCTCAGTACTCTTCCTTTATAAATACATATAGGCCTTCACCATACAAACATGTATAAGAACATATTTCCTTGTTTTCCAGAGAAACTGTATAAATCATACAATTTTAAGCGGTCTCAAAAAAAAAAAAAAACCACCCCAAAACCCACAATTTTTTTCTATCAGCACCAAAATCTGTTCTTTGATCTAACTGTTAAAACACAGGCTGCACTGTGCTTATCTCTTGCCTTAATTAGGGCAATACCTCTCTTTCTATGCTCATGTATTTTTTCTCAGCATTAACGCTAAAGTGCTGCTGTTAGCCACGACTGCATCTACCAAGTCACAGTTTTCATACTTCAGCTTGAAATTTTCCACTTGTCCCTAATTTTTGCTCTCGTTCTGCCAACTATTCTGAGTATAGCCATCAAATCTTTCTCATAGTAACCTTTTTTTAATGTGCTCCAGAGCAGCTAAACATACCAAGCATTCAAAATGTCACAGAATAAACAGCTCCAGCTCAAGTCTTCCTCCTATCATGCTGATCTGTGTACCAATTTAACAAAAGCAACTTTCACTTTATAGCCACATTTGTTAATACAGTATAAACCTACATAGTTAACTATGGTTTGATTTGCTTGTTCTACCTCAATAGATTAAGCAAAACAAACAAACAAACAAACAACAAAAATCTGTAACCAAATAAACATCTACCTGCAAAGCTGCACTGATTTAAAAGCATCTTTGTAGGCAAACAAATATACATTATATTGCGAGATGTGCATAACCACGTAACAGGACTGATTGAACATACAGAACAAATCAGAATGATTCTATATTGTTAATACAGAACAGTTGTAACCCATCACTTTTCTGCGTGGAATCAAGTTGTTTCTGGAATAAGAGGAGGGAACAGCGTTTGCTGGTAGCTGTCACACACCTCTTAGTATGACTTTATATGATGTTTAGGCATTTAACAAGTTTTTGTTCTGCTCATTGCAAAAGGGTTACAGATGACTAAGGATGAGGCAGTAATTATGGAGGGGCTAATGCATCCCTAGGGATCTCTACCACATAGGTTATAATATGGAAAACACTGGACTGTTTTCCTCACACCAGGATTAACAGAACTGCTCAAACAGAGGTCTTAATCGCCTGACATAAAAGTGCCATTTCATTTCTACTTTTTTGAAGTGGCAAATTGTGTGCTTAAAATATTCCAGTGAGCCAGAATTCAGAGTTTTGAGTAATATTCCAAAACATTATGCTAGGGTAGATCAATGAGATAAAGTATATAACCAAGATAATACACCAGCATCTGATATAGATAAGGTGTAAAAATGCACATATACTGACTCAGTAGATGTATATTCAAGCACACAGAAATTAGTCTTTATTGTGACAGAAGCAATGGAAAGAAAAGATAAAGTCTGAAGCTACTTAAAACTTACCATGTCAAATCCTTTCAGCTCACACCAAACATTATATTTTCAGTTTGTTGGTTCAAATGTTAATATTCTCAGTGAATTATGTTTCAGGAGTCCCTTTTCTTCGAAACAGAAGGTAAGTTTTCAAATTCTTGTTACACATTAATTATAGCTTCTGTATTTTAACATGTAGCTAGATATAGGAAAGTCACCTTACTAGCTTTTACAATAAATGCAAAATTCTTTACTTGAGAAACCACCCACATATAAAACCACTAACAGAAACGCTGACAATCAGTCTGACATCCAATCTGTTTCCAACCTACAGCCACAGAAATAGATCACTGCAAATTCCAAAAAAAGATCACTAACATTCTCCCTAGTTTAAAGAACTTTAAAAGTTTTGGGTTTATGACTCAGAAGTTTTGCCCCTGGTTGGTTCATCCTTCCTCCAACTCATTAACACGTACAATTAAAATGTGACCACCTAAAGTTTTTGTACTGGGGTTTTCAAAGAATAACAAGGCAACAGTCTGTCACCGAAATTCAAGGCGCTGAGTTTGCAATGATTTTCTAAAAGCTCACCTTTAATAGTTACAGCTGTAATGTGACTACATCAGTGACAGCAATTGAGCCATACGAGTTATGTGTTGATTCCCAAATAGGCAGTAACAACAAAATCTTAGAATCTTAGGATATTAAGTCTCTCAGAAAAGACAGAAATGAAAAGCAAAAGGGAAGAAAAAACATTAAACAGCATAGGTGGAGTTCAGGATGAGTACCATAAAACACCAATGCCTATGAAAATTCAAAATTCAAAATATTTTTGTGTTGTAGCATAAACAAAAGGTTTTAATGGAACACTAAAAAGATATTTGAATAATTTGTTCTGTGAACTGCAAACTGCAAAATGCCAGGAAGATTTATCACTCACAGAATACAGTTCAAGGGGCTGGAAGAAGTAAAACTTGGAAATTAGACTTTATCCATTATTCAAAGTAAACCAAAAAATACTGCTACTAGTACTACTAAAGATGCCAGCGAAGTGATGAAGCCTGGTAATGAAGATGCTGCAAACAGTACACTGAGTAACGCCAGGGCCTCGTGCCTCATGCCCAGGCACAGGCTGGGGAACAACTGGCTGGAAAGCAGCGATATAGAAAAGGACATGGAGGACCAGGAGGACAAGTTGGACACAAGCCAGCGACGTGCCCTTGCAACAAACTGGGTCTGCAGCATCCTGGGTTGTGTTAGAGGGGGCCTTGTGAGCAGATCACAAGGGAGGTGCCAGTGATGGCATCTGGCTCCTTGGCACGCTGCGCTGACATTTGTGTTGGCTTCTTTGCCATTGCCTCTGGGTTTGTTAATGGGTTAAGTTGATGCTAGGATGTTGTCTGATCCTGGATGCCACATTTCTTTTAACTCACCTTTGATTTTATTCAATTTCTGTAAGAATAAATCTGCTCTTCATCCTCCTGAAATCTCTGTACTTTAGCTGACATATGTTATGATGTGATTTAGGACAGTCCTGTTGTGCTAATGGATAATTTGGATAGGGCAAACCACTTCTTTGTATATTTTACACTTTAAAAAATTGAAGTCTGCCAAAACTTATTAATAAGAATAATTTATTCAAGGACAATGTTTTCTTTTGTGGTCTTAAAAAAAGAACTAAAACTCTTACAATGACAAAAGCAAGGGTTTTCAAAATTTTATTACATTTCATTATACTCCCTTGTCTCGCGTTCAAAAAAACCACAGTATCCTTCTCTATACATTGCAGAAAATGCTGATAGAACATTTATACTTTAAAGTAACAAGTCAATAAACTGCTTTAACACATCACAAAAGGTATCTCCAACGGGTTTATCTCACAACAACATGGTTTCTAGTTCAGAAATATCAGTTTATATGACAGTAATTACTAAAACAGACGGGCAAGGAGCCAAAAAGTGGCATCACATCGACAATGGGCTGAATGCAACTGGGAGCTGTGGAGCAGAAAGGAGCTATGCCAGATTGTGTGGCAGCTGAGAATCTTATTGGTGACCATTTGCTGTGTAATCTCAGACACATCTAAAAAATTATGCATTCCCCATTGATTTCATGCTAAAACGGTAAAGAAAAAAAACCCTCTGTCTGAACTTGAACACAGTATGTGCTGACAAGTTCTTTCCTTTGAGTACTTAGGATTTTCGTTCTTGTACTTCCTTGTTCCTTTCTACCATTCATAAGACTGGCTTCACATTTTAGATAAGTATTATCAGATGTTACATTAGGGGCGGTCAAAACAACAACAGAAGTCTGCAGACAGAACTAACTATCCAATAGATTCAAAATATTCCTAAAACTTAGCCAGAAAAAAAAAACCCAGCCAAAACAATCCAAACCCCAAACCCCCACATATTATTTCTTCCCTTCAGGAAATCCATTTTAAAATACCAATAAACAGCACTTTGCTAAAATAAAACAAAATAAAAATCTAGACTCAAACAACATATGATCTCTAAAATTACTAGAAAAAATGCAAAGCAAACCCAGAAGTCCTTAACTTCATCATGTTCCCATCTGAGAGGTCTTGGTGTTTTTTTTTCCAAAAAGTAGTTCACACAAAACTTTCATTTAAATCTTCGTGCTCACTAGTCAACCACTGTACATTTCAGAAAAAGCATTTTTCTAATTATTATTGGAATTGGCCATCATTACACAGAACGCTAACAAGCTAGCTGAGTTGATCAAGATCAATATTCATATGAATTGTTCTCTTACTGTAATTAATAGCTTTCAATTGTTAAGACCAGTACAGTCACAATAAAGCATTAACTTCAGTCCAATCTGATATCTAATGTTATTTAGATTATGAACAACTTTTAATAAAGAAATCCTTTGGATATAAAAGGATTGGCATTTCCTTCTGAGTCTCTCAACAGGATATTCAGGTGGGTAGCCTTGCAATTAATCTTAGCAGTTCATTCATTTTCCAAACATACTTGCCTATTGACTCCTAGAGAAAAGTGCTCATTCACTCACTTGGTTACATTAATTATACATAGCAGATAAAGCCAAGGAAATCTGCAAGACACCAGAGACTCCATTAGTTTTCTGTGTAAATTCCAAATTTGTTTCATGTAAACAGAATGAGGCATATTATTGACACAGGCAGGTTCCTGTCCAAACAGTCCCCTGATTATGCGTGCGAGTTAGGCTGATACCGCATCACCTTTGCAACTGTTACAGCAATCCTTACTGACCCTATACAGACCTCACCCAGAGTTTTCTGATGTTTTATCTGCCTTTCAGAATTTCAGAGGCAGGGAAGAAGCTTTACAACACCAAACTTCCATCAGACCTTTCCAGCTTAAGCATTTATGCCTGGTATTTATACATGCTAAACTAGATTTGATTACCTTGGATTAACAATACTAGAAATAAGTGAGGAAGGTATGAAAAGGTTAGTGGTAGGACAAACATAAACTCAGAGGGGGGAAGGATGAGGCAAAGTGAGAAGAGCAAGTTAGCTACAGTGTAGAATAATTTTGATTTACCTGGACTTCTTTACATTGACCTTTGACTGCAACTATATTTTCTCTTGCTTTTCTCCTTCACAACACCTAAAAAGTATCCCAGAGATGAACTCAGTAATTATTGTGTACACCTCACTTTTGTTCCAGTTCCAACAAAATTTGATACCTCTCCAGAGTCCAGAATTTTCCTAAAGAAAGTAATCTAAAATTCTTACAACTTAGCAAACATGCATGATATATAATACACTTTGCCCAAGTTAAAAAAAGTCTCTTCTACATGTGCCAATATATGCCATGCACAAGGCATAGTATTTATACTGCATAAATGGAAAGCAAGCTTCTTCTTAAAGGTAGGACAACATGGGTATGAGGGAAACAGCTGTACATGTGAACAGAAAAATCCTACTCCTACTTGAATCACAGCATGCAGATAAATATTCCAATTTTTGTGTGCATGTGAACTTGGTACTCTTTTATGTAGCATACATTTTGCGAATTAAAACATATGTCAAATTAACATTATTTTGGACATGGATTTAGGGAGTAATTTGCATATGTGTATACACACACACACATATGTATGTATGTATGCATGAAAAAAACCCCTTACATCAATCAGTGGCTTTCTGGAAAGGTAAGTAGTGAAGATCATGGTTTGCTGCCTTTAGTAATTTAGAAGAAATTAAAATAAAATACCATTAAAATGCAAGAATTAATCTTCAGCTGGCAACATAAAGGTCATCAATACTGTGAACTATCCACTAGTTTGAAAAGGGGGAAAAAATATATATGCACATATGCAAAGATTTATGTATATATATAATTCTGTAAATCCACAATTAAGTCTGGTTAAGTTTAGGGGAAAATAAAGTTATATTCAATCTGTATTTTCTCAAACACTACCACTTCAGTCAACAGAAGTCATTAAAAGGAGCAGGAAACTGAATACTTCCAGCAAGTGCAAACTAAAAGTGGCAAAACACAGCTTTTGAACCTTTGGCTCTTGAAGGAGCTAGGTGCACCCAGTGTAGGATGGGAGACAACCATCATACTGGAAGATGACATCCTTACCAGAAGAAAAAACTGTGCTCAATAATTTATCATTGATGATAATATCTCACTCAATATTGAGGACCTGATCATTTCCAAGCGAAAGAAACTGTCAGAATGTCTCTCTTATGAAATTACTCCAGTCTCCAACACCTCTTGAAAAAAATCAGTGTGCATAAAAGTAGATGGTACTACTCTGTTGGACCAACTCTTCCTTACATGAGGTGACCTGCCACCAGCATAAGTCAACAAACTCACTGCAGCAGCTACTAGGTGAGCTCATAATATTGTCCTTCTCTGTCATCAGCTCTGTTTTGGGGCCTGGTGCGTGACAGTCACGTTCTGTGTTAAATTACATACTTGAAATAGACAAGTCTCTCTTAAAATACCTTGCTTTGTCCTAAGAAGAAAGATGAGATAAAAGGCCACCAGTGCATACACACTCTTACAACTGAAAGTCCGAATTAAGTTCCTTCCCCTTTGTGGGGGAAGATGCGGGGGGCTGCTGATGCTCTACCCCCCCCGAGGAGCTGGCGATGCAATGCTGGCCTCTTCAAGTTGAGCATTGTTTCATGAAATGAAAGAATTTCTTTGATGACGGCTTAAAAGATCTCTATTCAATTTCTTTCTCAAAGAACATTCTAACTTTGGACCATCAACCTTGATGATGTTCCTTAGTGTTTGAATACAATAAATGCAAAACTGTCAAAAGCTGTGTGCTACGCAGGTCCTGTGGTCACCATTAAAGATTAAATGTGCACGAAGTGGCAACAGAGAGCTGCACTATGAAGTACAACTGGCTTGAAAATTCCAATTTAAGTGAAGCAAAGATTGTGTGAGCTCTTACTGATCCTGTGTGTTAAGGAAAGAATTTATAACAGAGAACACTTCTGTTAAGAAACTCAAAAGTAATATGATATATAATACAAAACCCACAGTCACTTAATATACAGAGAAGCATAGCTTCTCTACTTGAAATATACTTTAGTGGGACTTACTCCATGAGAACATATAAGTAAGAATGAGTCATTTTGAAAACATTTCATTGCAAACATGTTAGTATCAGTTATTATAAACGCGTCTGGTCAATAGTCACTGTAAGCCATAGCTTCACACTTATCCTTACAAACACCCAAACTCCTTAATGGAAACAAAGCAAGAGTGGTCTGAACCCAACCATAGGCAGTTGTTACTACCACTAATAAAGGTAAGCCAAAGAGTGCTGCTAGAACTGTTGTTACAGTGGCATCAGGGGTCAAAAAGGCAAAAATAACAGAGAACCTGCAAGAGGAGGAGACAGGGAAACGCCAAAGAGAAAAGTCCATTTCAGAAATTCTATCCCAGGGAAAAGGTAAAAAAGAGGGCTGTGGGCTGAGGGGTGCCCATAAGGAGTTCCTATCTGAAACAAAGAAATCACCCTTTGATAATTTCTGATTCCTCTTGTTTTCATCAAAATATGACTTTGTACCTTTATTGTTAATACACAGGAGAGAGTCAAAGAAGCAAATGTTTCTGTTTTCAATTTACCTCTTAATGTAAGAAAAACACAGTATCTTGAGAAATTTTGCATGACCACTCAAGAAAAAAAGAAAATCAGGAAGATTATTAAACAATAAACAGATTTTTTTGTTTATTCATCTGAGATGAAGCATTAACTTAGAGAAGGCAAAGCAGAAGCTATGCCACCTTATAAAAAGACAGTAATTCTTTTAGAAGGAGGAATGTTTTACGTATCTAGCCTTTTAAAGGGAATTATAACTTTCTGAGGTACGAAGAAAATGTATTTGATTTATAGGCATTTGGTGCAGTTCAAGGCATTCTATGACAGCAGGATCTACTTGTGGCACCGCATAAGGCATCCATCTTTCTCGATTTCCATTCTCAATATCTATCTATATTGTAGACTTCTATAATCTCCCCATTTTTTTTCTCCTTTATGTTCTGCTATCCCTCTCTCTTCTCCTTGCTCTATTGACGTTTTGCAGTTCTGAAATTCTTTCATTGCCACATTTGTCTCTTCTCGTCATTAGACTCGGTTAGTTACGTCAATGGAACCTATACCCTACAATCCCACTGACAACTGTGAATCAAGCAAGCATGTCCTCTAAATATGTCACCATTTGTAAACGTTCGTGTATGAACTAAGATGCAAAATATCGCATGACAATACCTACATATTTTTCCTTGCTTCAGAACCACAAAATGCAGCACTATCCTCTTTAGTGCATAGCTCCAATTGCACTGTGAAGCATAAACTTATCTAAGATGCAAGCAAGTTATTTAATATAATAATACACAACAATACTACAAGCAATACCTTTATCAACAACTTCACCTCTGGGTTCTGGTGCTTACAAATGAAGGAATGATAGACAACTATCTTCTGTACCCGCAGAGCTGCCAAAGGTATACTTCAGAAATGATATGTAAGCAATTTAAAAAAAAAAAAATTAAAACTTCATTCAATGCCTTAATATCATTAAGTAGTTAAGAACGTGCAGCAAATGCAGATATCCTATGGAATGCAGAGCTTTGTAAGGCCAATGTATGTCTCCTAAGATGGCTGAAAAGAGCAGGAGGAAGAAATTAAAGAGATTGGTGTTAAGAACAAAATTAAAGAAATAGCGTCTGTTTATATCATTCACCTTTTCTTCACAAACATAATTGTGACATGCTAAATAATGTGAAAGTCCAAACCGTAAAGCAAATCATTATGAAAATAACCATACAGAAAAGATTTTGCTGGTTTTATTTTGGTATTGGTTGGTTGGTTGGTTTGTTTTAATTTAAACCAGTCATTTGGCTTTCTCTTTTTCAAATCTGAAGTACTCTTCGGTCTGCTCTCCCCTATTCCCTTTCTAAGAACTTGGTTAAATGGTATAGTACTGATTAAAGTTACCAATTCTTAGTAATGACATTAATAGACAACATTATTATTTACTTTTTTAAAATCTACCTTGCTAACTGCAACTTGTAAAAACATACATGCTTTTTATTAAAAGATGAAGGAATACTATTCTACTGAAAGCCATCGCTCTTCTGGTTTTGCCCAAAAGCCACCATCATGCCAAGAAAACCAGAAACAAGGCAAATATTTGCATGTAACCCTTGTAAGAAGGCAATAATCTAAATGGAATATCCAGTGTTTAATATATAAAAAAGTTATTAAAATATTAAAGCGTAATTAAAATTAAAATATTTAAATGTACTTTACTGGGTAATATAACACAGTTCACAAATGTAATGTATGCAAATGGCTGGCTTTTTATTTATTTATAAATAAATATGTTAGCGTATACCAATGTCATCTAAAAATAGATCAATACAGCATAAGATAATTTTGGTATGATAATTTTATCCAGCAGCTCAACACAACTTTAAAATCATAGTAATAATAAAAGGCACTAGAAATAATCTATATATCGTTCACTTATGAACAAGTATACTTAAATGAAATACATTATCTTTTCATCCATTCCATTAAACACATACTCCATTCATCTCTAAATAAAAATATTTATGCACTTATCTGAACGGTAGGGTAAAACTTTTACATTTCTATTCATTCTGTCTATTTGAAATGGGTTTATGCAACAAGTGAAATTAAGGATTTTAGTATAAGTAATGCTGCAGTACTTTGGAGCACATGCAGTACGATCACTACGTTAGACAGGCTGACCTCAGTGGAATAAAGTCTATCAACAAACAAGTGTTTTACTGAATCGCGTTTCATTTAATAATACCTGTAAATGTGACTCCAGTAAAGCTCCAATATCTTGCACGCAACCAGAAATGCAAAGAGACATTTTCAAGAGCCAGGGCAAATGCTATGGATGACTTTCCCTGGCTTTCACCAGGCACTGCCATTAGAGTGCTTTAGCTTCCATTAAGTTGTCACTTCCCGGTGCTGCCAGCTTTTCAAGGGGGACAATTCGTTCTGACAGAACCATGGCCTGTCACATACACTAACAGTTCAGTAGAAATGAACAGGAAAACCCTCAAAGCTGATGGATTTATTAGTGATTGGAGCTGGCATATATATTGCTTATATGTACAAACCTAGGTAATTAATAAGCTCTAACCTGTCCACCCTAAGTACCTCATATTTTTTTGCAGAAAGTTAATTCATGGCATACAAATGTAAAACACCCACAGACATTCTTTCATTGAATTTTGAATTTTACAATTGTTTAATTACCCCTGATTGATTATGACAGCTTTGTACCAACAACATCTAGTTCATACATATTTTTAATACATAAGAATTGCCATACTGCCTAAGAGAAAAGGCTCATCTAGTGCAGAACTGCAGTAGCAAACAGTCAGGGCACGGACGTAAGAAACACCATGTGGAGTACAGCACTTGTCCTCAAAATATAATCCTGCGGTCAGTGGCTCCTGAGCCTCCTGAGCTAGGACCTCTATATACACAGGTATATACATACACACCTGTGTATACACCTGTATACACCAGCCGCCACTTGATCCATCCTGTTTGAACCCAAATAAATTTTAAGTTCTGTAAACATGGTCCATGTGACAAGAGTACTTTGGTTTGCTAATATTGAACTTGTTGACTGACAATATCACTAATTCGTGTACTGCGAAACCAGTCCATCTTCTTCCAAGCACTGCTGATCGTATAGGCCTCTCTTTCCGCTTAGCTGTCATTATTCTAAGCTCAAGAATCCTAATTTATTCAAGCCTTTATCCAATAGAAGCTATTTTATACTTCCTGCCACCTTCGGTCTCAGTACCTTCTCTGTTTCTACCTACTGGACACAGAGGTGGCCAGAAATACACTTGCTATACAAGACATGAACACACGAAGGATTTCAGCATTAAAGATCTCCGCATCATTCTCGTTTTCTATCACAGAAATTATGATCATCACTCTAACATGCTCGTTATACTTTCAGCTTTAGTGACAATGCTTAATGCGCTATTAATTATATTTTATCCTTGGCCAGTTACAACAAAGGAATTTCATACAAACTGAAGCCAAACAAACTCATTAACTTAAGTAATATTCTGTATTTTCACAAAAAGGGGAAAATGAAGCATTAAAGAGAGCAAATGGTTTTCTGAAGCAGAGGTCAATTATAGAAAATACAATTACACATCAGATCCTCACAAAAAATAAGCCAATATTTTCCTTTTATAAATCCTTGTGACAGCTTTTGTCCTTTCTACCTCTCTCCTGCTCCATCCATGCTCAAGTCCCCTGCTGGAACTCAGCGGCCGTCATTGCGGTTTATAGACCTTCTAGATGTTATTCTACTGGGCTGCAGAAGGCAGCAGTGGGGCTATGCAAAGAGTGGCAGAAAGGCAGAAAGAGAGTACATGATGTCAAAAGAGAGGAATCAGACTATCCAGACACTTGGGAAAGAAGAGACGCTGGAATGCTAGTGGTAGCAACAGCCAGCGTGGAGGCAGTCCCAGCCAGCTGGCTGAGAAGAAAGGATGACAGCCACCAGATGAACTGGGAACAGCCAGTAAGTCTTGAACACCACCACAACAGAGACTTGGCCCATCATTAAGGACAGAACAGAGTCCATTAAACGTTTTGAAGGACATAAGCAGGACAGTTGTTAAAGGGGAGGAAAAAATAAAGTAACTGAAACTTAGAGGGCAGAGGAAGAGAAGACATTTTACTAATTTGTGAGAGGTTAAGGTAAAATCTAGGTTAGAAAAAGATTAAACAATATAAAGATATGTAAGGAGAATACACAACAATGACTAAAGATAGGTATGTGAGAAGCTATAGACTAAAACAAAATAAGAGATGCTGAGTTGAAGTAGCAAAAGGATGAAAAATAATTTAAAAAAATACCTAATCGTTGATTATAAGTTTCAAATAAATTTGACTACTTAATGAGGAAATGAAACATAAATAAAAATTACTGAAAGAAAAAAAATATTCAGAAATGCATCTTCCTCACTAGACAAGTGATTAAGTAGTAGAAATCCAGTCCTCCAGCAGTTGAAGACTTAAGATTTAGTGACAGGTCTTCATGGGAGGCGAATAATATTTTTTCATTACCATCCTTATTTTCTAAACAAATGCATTTTGGAAGTTACAAATTATTTTTGATTCTTACAATACTCTGACATGTATTATGTCTCTTAACCTTCCTTTTGGAAATAGAAGAGAACTTAACTAAGTTAATTAACTACTCAGCAATATATGTTTCTTAACATATAACAGAAGGACCACAATCAAAATAAATTGTCTCCAGTTCTGTATGTGTATTAATATTCTTAGTTGCACAGTTATTGGATGCTTCTGGTATCACCTTTAATGTACAAAGTGAAGGGACATGTGATTCTCTGTTGCTGAGATTACTCTAACAGCAGACATGACCAGTTAGAGGTCAATTGTTTAGCAATTCTAGCATAATCTTTATTGGCTTCTAATTTTTACTTTCAGCTTTACCATGTTTTGCTTCCCAAATTAAAATTTTGACATATTTTAAGATTTAAGATGACAAGGCACAGATGATCATACATTACCAGTCTTGGTGATTTGCTTCTATACAACATGAAGTGATAAGATCTATCTGACCTAACACAATACTTGGGCTAAAATAAAACTGTACACACTGATTGTTGTCAAAACTCAAATTATTTAGAATGAACAGAAAGTGAAGGAGAGGTTTTAATTGCTTAAAAAAGACAGATTAAGTTAGCTGGTGCCACTGAAAAGCCAAAATTACATTTCTCTTATTACCTATACACTCTGACCCATTATTAACTAAATTATGCGGGCTCTGAATCAGACCTTCTAATGCCCGTTAATTTTTTCGCTAATATACAGCCACTTCAGGTTTGCATTTTTGTATGTTTTGCAAACTCAATCTTACTAATAAGGTTTTTAGGACAATTCTGTTTCATGAAAGTGGTTTTTTGAAAATAGTTTTAACCTGAACTGCTCTGAATTTTCTACACATATGTCTCAAGATAAACAGAATGCCTCACATAAATCACAGAGACACTTCACCTGTTTACTTCCCTGTTACTGTTAATATTAGGACTTCTGGGACAGTTGGAAAAAATCAAGGTTGAGTGATGTCTTATGTTGCCAGATGGTTGGGCTATTGAAAACTAGCATCAGGGAACAATTAGTCAAGTTTTCAAATACTAAGTACAGAAATACTCAGTTGAAAAAATGAATTCTGACAAACTTGTTGGTCAAGTAGCAAGCAGCAAACTGTTTCTTTTTTGTTTGTTTGTTCTAAAGTGCTTGTGATATTCTTTAACATGCCTAATAGCTGCATTGAAAAGAACATTTATTAACAAACACTATTTCCATCCTTTGACAGGCTCCCTAGCCCCTCCCCCCGCAAAAAAAAAACACAAAAAACCCAACCAAAAAACCAACCAACTTTCAACTAAGCTCATCAATTACTCTTAACACTCTAAATAGTTGGCAATGTTTACACAACATCCTTTCAGAGTTATTCAGCTCGATCTTGCAGCTCATTAAAAGGATCTCTATTTATTTGCTGTGTGTTACAGTTCTTAACTTTGGCACAACACGCAAAAAGGAAGCCAATTTTACTTTTCCCTGTGGTGTTAATTGGTGGAGCATGCTGCCTGCCTCTTCATTAATTATGTCAATGTGTATGAAACTTTCATTTTCATGGCGATGTATTAACAAAGCTTTGCAACAAGGCTGACAAAAAGCCAACAAGCTCCAGTTTATAAAAAGTGGATAATGAAGGCTAGCAATGGTCAGAATATAATATTTATTTAAAAAAGCAGCTTTTTTCCTCCTTTTCAGATATCATCTGGAGCAAGCACTTACTGAAATAAACAAGATGAGCTTTGCTGTTGAAAGTAAATAAATCTCCATATAACACACAGATAATGGATCTGGAAACACTGTAACTTCACTGATAGAATGAAAGAGAGAAGGACCTCTAGTCCCGCTGACACGGTTTTGCTCCTAAAACCATTTTCAGACAATTTACTGATCTCATCCCAACAAGTGTGCAGAACTCGCTCACTGCCTGATAGCTCACTAAATACTGGGTTTTTGTGTCTAAAGACAAAACTACCACTACCACAACAAAACAGACACTGTCCACACAAAAGTCTTCTGGATGCCTTCAGCCTGTTTCTGTGTACTAACTACAAAGGTTGGTAAAAGAGTGACACCTAGCTTTTCTCCCTCCTTTTTTTCTTTCCTAAGAAAAAAAAAGAAAAGAAAAAAAAAAAAAAAGGTCTGTCAGATCTCAATGATTTTGGATAGAGCACACAGAATTTCTTTAACTACACTGAGGACACTGTCTGGAGACGGAGACTAAAGTAACAAATAAGGTATATGGGAACCCACTTCACTCTGGAAATTCTGAAATGCTAAGCACAATTCCCTATTTTAACAGATGTAAAGCATTACAAACTATAAATTAAATACTTGAAGAAGTTCTCATCTTACATTCTTGGAATTACATCTTACAGTCTTGGAAATCACAACTAGAGAAACTTTCAAATTGCCACTGAGGCTGTAAATGCTACAGACAAAAGTCACAGATGCAGGTGTTTGTTTTTCACTCCAGACCTCTTCTGACTGACAAAAAAAGATTCATATTGCTAATACCTGTATTTGAAGGATTTAAATAAAAACCAAACCAACCAACACAAAACACAACCACCCCACTGCCCCCAAAGAGCTGAATTTACATTCCAATCTATGATCTGGCCCCTTCTATACTTCTTGCCATACAAATTATTTGGGATAACCATAAAGTAGTCCTTTGCAGCGAGACCGAGTAATAAAAAGAGAAAAATGTATTGAAAAACATTCCCTACAGTAGGTTTAAACCCTAAAACAGCAGCAACAACAAAATATCTGTACACTAAGCGCATTCATCCTTCAAATTATTCTAGTCAGGCCAATAACGAGGATGGGATGAGAGGGACATTCACTCTAGGGGAGCACACACCTTATGGTGAGTTCACAGAGCTGGAACAAACATGTCTATTCCCTGTCAAATGCTCTTGCTACCAATGAGAAAAGCTAACTGCCTGTCAGAGGACCTACCATCCAGCAAGACAGGTGCGGAAGAACTGCAGGTGCCAAATTGTCTTGCCCGTTTAATTCTGAATCCAGACACCCTGTGGAGCCTTAGAACATCTCTCTCTTGCCACTTTTGTTTCTACTTTCCTCCTCTCCTTCCCCAGTATCTATGACATTATAGATTATTTTTCTTAGCCTAGAAGTTTGTTAGTACACGGGCTGCATCTTCCCGTGCGTCTACGCGGCCCAACAGGTGGGCCAACAGGATACTACCAAACCACAATATATTAATACTTTTAGTAATTAAATTTCCTCATGTACCTCCTCCCATACTCAAGTCTCTGCAGAAATACTATGAACATGAAACAAAAACGTTTTCTTGTATGAATGAAATACTGTAGCCTAGCAGAACTGAGAGATAGGTCTTCTTGTAGTTATGCTTTCTTATTCTCCTTTTTCTCCCTCTTTACATATTTGACCTGTCTTTCCTTCTAGTAACAGCACTCTTCTAGCATCACTAATTCCCTGCTGTCAGCCTTCTCCTGGCTCAGTTTCTCTTAATGTTTTGCTCCCCTTTCTCCTCTTCCATCAAGTTTTAACTGATTTCTCCTATGCCCATAAAGTCTCTTGAACTCAAACCCATTCCTGGCTTCAGTTCTTCAAGTCAGTTCTCCCTGGATCCTCCTTCTGACTTGGAGTCAAGGCACCATTCTTAAGACTCCTTCTCAGTGCTACAGATCTGCTTATATCCCTCCTGTTACGTGACATGCTTCACTGCTGGGCACATCTATGGTCTCTGTTCCCAACAACCTTGCCTCTAGGCATTTCTTCTTCCCTTCTTGCCCAGTTCCTAAGTCCTCCTCCTTTGTAAGTTCCAAAGTCATTTATAAACACCATGTTTCTTTGCTCTTACTGCCATAAAATGTACACTGAAAATTTATGTTTATTCAACTCTTATCATTTCTTGCTTCCAGTCAGTTTAAAAAAAGACATGACAAGGATGCATCATGGAACATTTTCTACATTATTATCCCTTATCTTCATTAGGAAATAGTTTTGCAAAGACACACAGAAATTAAACGTGGAATATAAGAACAGAACTGAACAGCAAAGCATCTCCTATTCTATAAATGAAACAAGACTTAGGAATAAAATACTCTGGAAAAATCTGTCCCCTAACAGCATTTCTTACACAGAATTGTGGTAGCTGGGTACAGCAATATAATTTTAGGAACAAGACTTGAAAATAGGTCTTAAAAAGAGGCATTTGCTCTTATTTTTCCCTAGAAGTAGCTGACATGTCAAGAGTGTATCGTACAGGATATGCTATTCCCCTTGAATTTCCTGTGCAGTTCTTATTTGTTATTTCTGTCTAAAATACTGACTTCATATTAAGAAATGGGGCTGTACAATGTCTTGGAAATTTGACTATATTGATATTAATTAGAAGCTGTAAAAAATACTACATAGACGTTTTAGTAGACTTGCATACCTAATGGAAAGCACGTGTGAAGGAGAGAAGGGAAACTCTTTAAAAAATAGATTTATGGTCATTTGAGTCAGAATTCATCAAAACTGAAAGCTTATATACCAAAGGTAGCTGATGGATAATTTTTTCTCTTCCATATGGATAATTTTTTCTCTGTCACACAGATAAAATGTTCTTTGTCAGCAGCTACACTTCCCTGTCAGATTTTATACTTCAGTGAAGAATGTTTTATGTTCAGCAGCTGGCACATAAGTATCCTCATGCATTTACTGCATTTCTACACTTTTCAATTCTACAGGGCTAGACTTTGTTTCCTTATGTTCTATTCCAACTTAAACCAAATAAAAACATCATTAAAAAAAAAAAAAAAAAAGACTTCAGTATAGCTTACCTATTCCCACATACCATCAGCTTTACCAATTTTTTTTCAATGTCATACAATTACACTAAACATCCACAACTGGGTACTCTAGAGCTTGTAAGACCAAAACAACCCTTTGATTTCACATGTAATAAAAATATAAGATGTTTCTGAATCAACTCTTGTTCAAAATAGAGCATATGCTTTGGGAAAAAAAAAACAAAAAAACCAAACACCAAAATTCTCAGAAAGGCAGAAGTAACTCTCCAGAAAGTTGCATCAATGCTTCATTTCTCTCAGTGCCAAAACATTGCAACCTTCATTTGTCTAGTTTTGATGTCTGGGCATTGGCTGTTGTTATGGTAGTTCAGCTGAAGAAACCTCTGTTCTCAGTTACGTTCCTTGGTAAATACATATCAACCAGGAACAAATCACGACTTATTAAGTTTGGTCAAGTCAGTTTAATAGCTTTCTTTTCTTTAAATCACAAGATGTCTCTAAATCTTTCACTGTCAAATACCTTTCCTAACCTACGCATCATTTTCATGGAGTTTCTCTAATGCTGCGATTTATAAACATTTTTCTTGAACTTTCATGTATGACAACTGGACACACCACCCAACAGAAGACAAGCAGAATAAACAAACTGAATAAAACAACTGTATGTAACTCAGTTGCTTACGCATCCAAGAACTGCATGATTCTTTCTGGACCACATTACATGGAATTCATATTCCAAGGCTCTACTGAAATGGTAAAAGTCCCCAGCGAAGGGCTACTGTTATTTTTGCTACATATATGAGTTTAAATGATAGTTTTAAAAACAAATTACTTGCTTGCAGCCAGTTTATTAAGTGATCAGTTCGTTATGACTCGGTCAGTTCTCCAGCATTTCCCCTTCACTGCTCTCTTTATCACCTACGAACTTCAGTCTGTGATATTATATGTGTGTCTTGGCTAGTGACCAAAAAACATTGCACATGCTAAAGCAATTCCACGGTCCAACACTGGACTGCAGGCAGTAGGTACACAGACACACCACTTCTCAGTCCTAGAACAGAGTTAAAGTTACTGTTAGCTGTGCTACTGTACAGACTGGAAAGGATTCAAAGCTAGTTCGTATTCATCACATTAGCAGGTGGGGGGCTGGAATGAAAGTTAGCACATAGCCGCAGATCTAGCCAGTCACCGAGGCAGAGTGACAGCAAAGCCCCAGTACTACACATGCACTCATTTGCAGAGGAACTGTAGAGGGTTAATTAACATTGATAATATACAGTTGTGGGCTTGCTTCTGGAGCAGTGGGTTGGCTGAT
>JAVJGI010000050.1:40135854-40168024 GCA_035590275.1 Ibycter americanus | reverse complement strand
GAAAATAAAATAAGGAAAAAAAACTAGGTAATATATTTTATTGGGGCAAGATGTAAGGTAAAGATTCTCTCAGGACACAAAGGTTCCCCACCCAAATATTCTCAGGCAGTCTGGGGTTTGTTTGGTTTTCCTTTATCTCTTTTTAACTGCAATATAGGGATGGTCTTTTCCACCTGCTGTGTTTTCCAGAAATAACATGACAACTGTTTTTATACAACTAGGTAGAAAGAAGCTAAGAGCCATGATGCCAAGAAATGCCTTACATGTGGCCCCCCATTCAAGTCCCTACCAAAAAGCCTCTGAACACTTTATGTACTGTAGCAAAACTCTTGCCTAGAAAGCTGCAAAAACTGGAAAACCATTCTGTGTCGTGAATCTATGCAACTCACTATTCCAGGAAATATTCACAACTTCAGCTTAGGGAAGCTGCTCATTTTAGTCCTCTCAGTCGAGAGATACAAAGAGGATCCCACAGGACATGTCTCAGACCATCTAAATTAGACTCTTACTCTGAATTGCCTCCTGAAGGCACATCTCTCTTCTTTACTGATTACAGAGGGAGTGTCAGGAGTCTGTTTTATGAACACTACCCGCTCTTTTCTCCAGCCTCCATCTATCCACTAAGTCTGTTTCCAAACGACAGACCACTAATAGATGCTTCCAGTACAACAGCATTAGGTACTAGCCCACCAAATTTATTTTCTTAGTCTAGTTGAAGTTTGAAGAAGTTATAAAATTGTCATGATCTTGGTGATGACTGAAAAAAAATCCTGTTTCAATTGAAGCGAATGCTTGCTACAAGTAAATAAAAATAAGCTATACATTGATGGCTCTTCATTATTTCACCCCAGCATCTGTATACACTTTCTACTCAAGTGTTCAAAAAGTCTTGACTGCAAAAGGATATTATTGTGATCTAAAATTTATTCAGATTTCACTATTTATAATAAATTCCTGTTTCAAAAAGCATCCTGGTTATGAACGTTCAGGCTTAGAGGCTTTTAATAAGGCAGCAAGACAACAGCAATTTTCTTTACATGAACCTTTACAGCAGCTAAAAAGCTAAATGCTACTTGTTTTGTTATTTCTTCACAAAACCAGAATAATATTCATGCTTATGACAAAAATAATTTTATTTTAAAATCCCATTAATATTTCTAAGATAGGTACCTGTCTCTTGCCTTATCACTTTTCCAAATTGCCAAATATTTATTACATTTGTCTTTCTCTGACATATAATTTTGATATCATGTAACACAAAAACACACATCACCCCAGATGTTCTCAAGGTGCAATAAAATCTGGTAATACTTTTGCAGGCCAGTATCTAGCCATGAATTTCTGCTCCCACAAACCATCCATATTACCAGGGGAATTATTAGGTAGCTGTATCTTTCCAGGCACTCAGAGCAAGATAACCCTAATCTAGTCTTATCACTTGCACACAAAAGCATTGGATCCAATAGGCTTCCATGTAATCCATCTCTGTCAACTGCATTAAGGAAATTACCTGTCAGAAATATCATGGCCAAGATTCTGTGATTAAATGCAAACTTGGAAAATGCTCAAGGGTATAGTAAAAAAAGCTGCCTAAAATTGCTTTCAGTTTCGTTTTCCTTATGTTAAGGTTGTGTCCACAAGCATTTGAACAACATAAAGAATCAAGTAATTTATCAACCAACTATTGCATTGCCAAAGGAGACAAAAAAGATTTTTAAAATTGTCATAATTCCATGAAATTGCCTTTCAATTAAGACAATAACACTTACAAAAAAAAAAAAAAAAAAATCAATCAAGATCTCTCATGAACCAAAAAGCACATCAGCTTCTTTTTTATTCCCCTTCCCACCCACCCCACCCCCTGGAAGGGAAAATGCTATGGCTGACGAAGCATAGAAATGTCCAAACCTTCACATTCACAATCCTAATACCATCCCCCATCCCCCTCCCCTCACCCCCTTTTTAGTGCTTTGTCTCTGTGAACTTTACCATTTAGAAATTGCTCGTAACAACTTTGCACAGCTAACAGCACAGTCACCTCAGGTCACTCAGGCCCAGTCCCCTCCTCCATCAACAACTGAGATCTTTTCCTTCGGCATCTTTCTATAAAACAGACAGAGCAATCATACATATGTGTGATTTGACCATAAATGCACTATTAACTGTGAATATCCTGGCTCTGTGTCAAAGAAGGGAACATAAGAAAAGTAAAAAACAGCTTGACCCACAATTCTACAGCTAAACAGTTAAAGAAATCAAAGGGAGGGGATTACATTATTAATATTTAGTAATATTGATTAATATACTCAGTACAAGGAAGACATGGACATACTGCAGAGAGTCTACCAAAGGGCCATTAAGATGATTAAGGGACTGGTGGATCCCTTGTATGAGGAAAGGCCGGGAGCGCTGGACCTGTTCAGCCCAGAGCAGAGAAAGCTGAGAGGGGGGCTTCTCAGCGGGCAGCCCCTGCAGGGAGGGTGACCAGATGGAGCCAGGCTCTGTTCAGTGGTGCCCAGTGATGGGAGCAGAGGCAGCAGGCACAAACTGAAGCAGAGGAGGTTCCCTCCCAACATCAGGAAACACTTTTTTCACTGTGAGGGCGACTGAGCACTGGCACAGGTTGCCCGGGGAGGCTGTGGAGTCTTCCACCTTGCAGATATTTGAAAACTAGACGTGGTCCTGGGCAACCAGCTCGAGGTGGCCCTGCTTGAGCAGTGGGGTTGGACCCGATGACCTCCAGAGGTCCCTTCCAACCACAACCATTTTATGATTCTACGAGCCCACTTTTCCAAGTCCCTCCACAAAGCAGCCCTGTCTTCCATTACATATACCGCTTCCTCCAGTTTAGTATCACCCACAGGCTTCCTGACAAGACACCTCACCCCACTCCCCACATTGCTATCAAACACTGTTGCTCCTTGTACCAAACCCTGAGGCACACAACCGCTAGTGAGCCACCAACTGAACTCCGAACCGCTGATCACAGCCCTTTAGATCCAACAGTCAAGCCAGTTTTTCAGCGGGCTCATCCATCCATCCCTTTATCCATTCCATATCCCAACAATATGGCTGCAAGAATACTAGGATAGAATGTGTTAAAAGCCTTGATAAATTCAAGGTATTGAACCTCCACTACTCTCCCCTTCTCTTCATAAGACAGGCTGATTATTTACCCCAGGAAGCATTTTTTGAGCTACAGTGTTCCAGCATGGGATATTTTGAAGCATGATTACAAAAGAAAAAAAACAAGACCTTCAAGCCAGTGAGAATATTTAATGTATACATGTAACATTACTGGAATTCTAACTCAAAAATTGAAATATAAATCATACAATGAAAATGTTGTCCTGTGGTGACAAATTGGTGGGAATTTGTTCTCTATCAGACAAGTAAATGGCAGTCAATAATGGCAATCCTCATGCTTAGCTCTCTCGTTGCAATCCAGCACGTATTCCCTGATTACTCATAGGGACGGGAAAAATAAACATACTGCAATGACTCTCTAATGGTTGCATCACTATCCAGAATGGATACTCAGTATGAACAACCATTTAGGAAATGGAGGTTTTTCTAAGCAGTGGTATCTGTTCAGCTGGATGGAAGTTTCCAAGCAGAAGGTCCTACGTCCAGGCAGCAAAATTAAGGGAGACAAACAAGCCAGAAGCAAAAGGAGAAAAGAGGAAACATTCAGAGTTCACCTCTCCTTGTAAATTTGGAAATGCACTTCCTCCTTCAGAGGAAATTTTCCTGAAAAATCACTGAATCTCTCTCGCAAGAAGTGATGCACCTAAATCCAGGCAGGAGCAATGAGAAGCCAACAGCAAGCAGCAGGTTAAAGCCTGGCAGTTTGGTCACTCAGACCGCCTACGTTGCACCCAATATGCCGTGAGTACTTACAGTGAAGCTGAAAAGTTCTCTTAGATACGATGGCTACATACCTATGTGGCTGTCTCGGTACTACCACAATTTTGAAACTACAAGATAAAAGAGTCCATACATGGGAAGTCTGACTCTGGAAATGTAGATTTACTTAATTATGGAAGGGGACCAGAAGGGATAGATTAGCAGCCTCAGAATACTAGCATTAAGATGCTGATTATAATACAGATATCTTCTGATGAAGATGAAAGGCTGAAACTCTACAAGTGCAGTCTGGGATGTACTCTGCCAACTACTTTCACTTGAGGCACTGTAAAGTATCAGATTTACAAGATGAGGGGTGGGGTAGGGTGGGGGAAGTTATATCACTTTAATGTGAAGCAATACTACTACAAAGATTTCTTTCCATGACAGGAGCTAGAATAAATGAGATGTACAAAATAGATGTCTCTTTTCTCATCTTTGTCCAAGGTCAACTTGGAGTTCCACTAAAGTTCTCAAACGACCAAAAGAGCTGCAGTTGCTTCTGCTAAAGCAGGCAGACACTGGCAAAGCCAGCTTACAGGCAAGATGTATCTCATCCTTTGTGAAGATAGGACTAAAAAGCCAACTAAAGAACATGGACTACTGAACAGCAAATGAAAGAAAAAAGTTACTGCACGTGCTTGCCTAGAAGACCTATCATGGAATTTACAGTTACTTTTAACCTCAGTTAAAAGAACTAGTAATAAGACTCAAAGAGTGAATACAAAAAATCCTTAAAAAGTATTTTGACAACCTCATTTGCTGTTTTTATGCAATGGTCATTGAACAAACGCAGCTATTTAAGTCTGGAATCATTGTTTTCACACGGCATTTACAGCTCAGAATACATCAGCAGAAGCCGAAATCAGAGACAAAACAATTTTGAACCTTGCACATTAATTATGTATCAGATGAAAGAAACAGTTGTAAAAAAATAAAAGTGGACCTATGCTCCATGTGGCACTTTTATTGGTTAGTTTATCACCCACCATATGTGCTGCCAAGGAAAATTATAATAGGCTACCACTGCTAACTACAAAAGAAGACTATGAATTATTATTTACAGTCTTATTAACCAAGTTAGTAAACTCAACATAACTGGGTCATGATCACAGAGAATGAAGCTCTCTGAACAAGCACAGTGTACAGAACAGAAAGAACAGAAATACATGAGTACGTTTAAAGCAGGGACAAAATACAGTACAACTGCAAATTTAATCTTAAAAGCACATATTGACTAATGGAGATTATACCCAAAGTGAGCTGGATAACAATTGTTTCCTAGCAGGCCATTTGTATAAAGCAAGAGCCTTTCTTGGAACAACTCTCAGACTAATAAATTCAATATTGTCTCCCTTTTATTAGAAAGCCAATTCCATTAAACACCCTGTATTACTTCAGTAACAGAACATATATTTGCAAATGAAAGCAAAGTCTTTATAGTAGGCACCTTAAATTCTGGAATTCAGAATGGAAGCACTCCATAATCTCTGTTCTAGGTATAGTACTGATTCCATAACAGTGGCCTAATAAAAATATTCAGGCTTATGCAGAGTAAGACTATTTTTCAGTACGTCTTTTAGGAAGAGAGGTTGACAGAAAGGCTGCTTTCTCATGCAGATTTCATTCAGAGGTTATTCTGCTTAGCAATCCACATCCAGTCACTACCTGGTACATCCTTCTAGGCCTTCTGGATGAAAAACAATACACATTCTGGTCTACCATCATCTATCAATAGAATTCTCTTTTAATTATTTTATTTCTTTCTACACGACCCTGTTTGCTATCACGGACTGCAAGTTGCATTGCAGAATGAATCGCACCGCACGCCTGCTGTGTAGACTCTCACACACCCCCAGATAACAGCAGTAGCCTGTGTGCTAACCCAGTCCCTCACCGAACAGGGTCTTACGAAAAGATGACCAAGCCAGTACAGTAACAATGACTATTATCACCACCCATCGTCATCACTACCGATCATCGTCAACTGGATGTAAAGAAAAATGAGCTGGAACTGGAGCGACTCAGCAAATGTAATGAAATGAAACAACTGAACAGCTGAGGAAAAAAATCCAGGAGTTCCTGATTCCCAGCTATGCATCCCAGTCCTCCAGACAACACCGTCCCTCTGGGCCTTCAGAGCTGTGTTACTACATCAGACAAAGATTAAGGCAAAAAGATGGGAGTTAGGTTATAAAAAAATTAATGCTTTTTGACTAGTCTTCCACCAATATAATAAAGCCAGATTCCTCTTTAGGCTATTTGAAAAAAAATGGACCTGAAGGGACCTATGATGTGATGTTTTTCCTGGATTAAAGTATAACAATTGTTAATAGGAATGCTCCATGGGAAATGCACCTTCTTTCACTGACCTTCAAAACCAGTAAACCACTACTTTGTATTTAATAGCTACGTACTTATATTTAAAGCCCCTGACTCAATAATACCCATATTAAAAACCTGGTTTTATTCTGTTTTCACACCACGCTCTCCATCCTAGTACCCAAGAACTGTCTGGTAAAGCATTAAACAGTAATGACAAACATCTGTCATCCTTGTTTTCCTATCCACTCTTCACTTTTGTCCTCAGTAAAAATTGAGTGTGTAAAGCAGGTAAACTTGGGCAGACAGAGCAGAGAACCTCAGGGAAACATGCTATCAGCAGAATCCTTCTGCAGACCTTGCATTGTGTAATACACATGAAAAATAATTGTATCACCAAATCACAAATAATTGTATCAGCTCTGAGAGCCTGTAGCTTTTTGGAAATTAGTATACACCTGCTTTAAGGTATTCTGCATAAAATATTACAAAATGTATTTGAAATAAACAGATAGTGCCTTTTTATAAGGTATAAAGTTAAAATGGACTGCACTTTACATGATTCAGTGAACAAACTGGCATTCAGAGCTTACGGAATAACTAAGCACCACTTTCTTAGTCAATTCTGCCACCTAGCTCATCTTGGGAAAGCTAGCTTCACTACATTCTACTCCTGAAAAGCAATTTGCATCTTATTTAGAATCGAAATTCGCAAATAACCCACCCAGAATGCCTAAATCACTTCATTAAACGCAGGTAACGTGGCATGTTAAAAAGAAGAGTCATTTACGCCAGAGGTATTAAAAGAAAGTTGCTGTGCATAGAAAAGCTGTCACTTATAAATGAACTTTAATTCTGATTGATTCAACACACAGCAAACCATTTTGCTTCATTTAATCCCTTAACCACAGTTAATGTTTTAAAATATTCTAAGGGATTTTAGTTTTCAAAATATGACAGAAAACTTCCTTTATCCACTCTAAAACAAAATGTTTAATACTGCTTCTTGGAAGGTAATATTTTCATTTTGTAACCAAATATAAAACTACTCCTTTTCTTTCAATGCCTTTTCACAGAACAAAATGTGTACTGGGATAGACTTTCAAATCCAAGTACATCCCCGCATGCCCTTTCATAAGCAAGTACTGTCATAGACAAACTACATATCTGCATTTTTAAGTGAGCACATATCCAAATTATGCCACAGGAAACTTGTAGTGATAATTTGAACAACCGCACATTTTTAATATATTAAAAAAAAAAAAAAAAACAAAACCACCAACCAAAAAACCCCACCCAACAACAACAAAAAAACCCCACCCAAAACCAAAAAAAAAAAACAACCAACAACAACCAAAAAAACCCCCACCCCAAGCTGAAAATGCGCAGGCTTGACTTCCTCTGAGCAACTATGTTGAAAAATAAGGTTAGGAAGTAAATCTCAAAACCATAAAGCTGCCAGCAAAAAAAGACAAATTGTTTTTTTCTTTTTTTAAAATTAATGAATTCTGACATACGTAAAGAATACAAACCTAAGTATCTTAGAGATGCCTGAATATCTCCAATACTCAGTAGTATTTTAATCAGGAGATGCCAGATTACTGCTTAGGAAAGGTTTGTGATGAGGTCTTAGTAATATATATTAGTTGACACGATCTGCAGGATCTTTCCATCTTCTGTGCTCTTGCACTTTTTTAATTGGCGCGTGAAGAATCTGATGCACAGCACTGATGCTTGGTCTTGTTTATCTGGTTTATGTTATGCATTAACACCACAAAAAGATAAACAGCTGACATTACTTTTGATGCTTTTATATTTGTGTTGTGGCTAGCATAATAGTGCCTTTGCTTGCTGCTAGTATGATGAAGTGATTTACCAGAAAACATTAACCCTGTCACAGTGTAGACATTCCTTTACATGCAGGCTGAATATGGAAGTAAGTATTTTCAGGTTACCTTTGCAAGGAATTAAAGAGATGAATGTAGGGATTCCTGCTAGAGGGGAAAGAAAAATCAGAATTCCCCCGTATTATTCTTGTATCTTAAAACCTCAAAATACTTTACAAATACTGCAGACTACACTACAAAAAAATCATCTTGCTCTAAATGGTAAGAGATCTAAAGAATAAGAAGTGACCTGACACACAGCACAACTGAAAATATACTCCCTGAGCTGATTCCAAACGTAGACTTCTACAAAGCACAGTATTAACTTCAAGTACATGGCAAACATATAGCCCATATATACAAGGATCATTGATGCCAATACTTTTAAATATATTGCTCTTTACGTTTAGAAACAGCTAAAGAATAGTAAGAATAAACCCACACATACTAAGTAAGATACTATTGCTACCATCTCGTTTTCCAATCTCCACCATTAATTTTTAGAATTAATAAAGAGAACATTAGACAGAAGCAAAACTCCATGGAAGCTCCTTGGAGAATAGCAGAAATATGAAGTTTGACACGTGAAGGTGAGGTAGAAGTAAGGATTTCCAAAAACCATTTTCTCCCTCATTAGACAAGTAATGCCTTCCTCCTTTCTACATTCTCTTGACTTCCCAGCGCTCGTTCAAGAGAGAAGGTTGGGGGTAGAATCCAGCAGACACAGCTCTTTTGTGTGTGTACAGAAATGCTGCGTCATTTTCACTCCTTCAGCAGGGAGATACAAGGAAAACTGTAACACTTCCTACTACTTTTTCCAGCATACATTTATGGTTATTTCCCCTGTAACGTTTTCTGTCCTGCAATGTTTTCTATTCTTAAATCTGACATATCCCTTTTTGTTTTGCTTTTATTCCCTCCTTGCTTTCTCATCCTGTCTATCCTTTCCCCTCCTCTTTCCAAGTCCCATATTACTGTTCACCTTTAGTCTACACCTTTCTCTACTCATTCAATCTCTTCTTTATTCACCTGTCATCCAGAGACGGATTATTTTAAATGCTCCCTCAACCTGTGCTGCTTTCCAGACAGGCTGACAAGAAATCTGGAGACTTAGATCTAAACCTGCTTCATAGCTTTCCAAATATGATGCTGATAGGGATGGAACAGAAGGAGAGTTGAGAACATGTGACAGCACTGTTGTTGTCAGAGATCCTTAACAAACGGACATACGGAACCAGGCTCTTCTACGTTTTACTCATTCAGCAGGGCAGTGTTCCGAACCTTCGGCCACTGCTCAACTCCCTTCTTTAAGCCCCAAACCCCTCTGCACTTGACCTCTGAGCTCTCGACTAATTGCTCCCAAACGCCCCAGTCAAAGACCTGACTTGTTTTATCCTGAAAGCAATCATGACACTCTTCTTTATAGAAAAGCAAAAAAAAAAAGTTGCTTTGTTTTCAGAAAAATAAAGGACTCAATATTTTCATAATTTCTCCTGTTTTTCCTTGCTTGGCCAGCGAGGGAGAGGTGTCTGGATTTATTTTGGAACCCAAAAGTAGCTCTGCTCAGAGACACATCCACAGTTTGTTAATTCAATAAACCACAACAAGGGGCAGCATAACTACTCCAATGATGCAAACAAATTTTTCTGCAGTAAGTCAAATGTTCAAGTTGCTGCTGATCAGTCTGTTCAAGTTACACAGAAAGCTTCTTCCTCCGCAATAACAGTAAAAATAAGCAAAACAATGTCTGGCAGGTCTTGAATAGAACAGAACAGAATAGAATATTTCAGTTAGAAGGGACCTACAATGATCATCTAGTCCAACTGCCTGACCAAAAGCTAATGGTACTAAGGGCATTGTCTCAAATCCATAATGTAGCAGAAGCACTTGTGGACACTTGTTCTAGTTCTTATCATCGTTTCATCTTATTGCTCAATCCAGACACTGCCCTAATACATTATCAAAGAGAAAACTGAAGGTTTTGATTTTGTTTTAAAGAAATTTAATGTGGACGTGGTCAAGGTTCTAAAACCAATCAGAATACAAGAGAGTAAAGAAAAATAATCACTGCATCACTACTGGGAATGACAAAAGAAATTCCAACTTTCCATAATAAAGCTTTTATATATCTTAATCTTGACAATGCAGTTTCTCTGAACATTAATGAATCTCACTATATCAAAACTCTAGTCAGAAATAATTTGCAGTTTGCATACGCCAACTGAGCTTCTCTCCCCAAAACTTTTACAAATCATTCAAAAGATTCTATTACTGAGAGTACACATAGAGGATATTATTTTTACTTTTTCAGCAACATACAACACATAACTCTACTGAACTTTTTGTACACAAAAGAAATGGTTCATAACCACTAAAATACAAAGGTATCAGATAGCGATGTATTCAATAGTAGCAACATAAGACAACACCTGCAATCAAGAATAACTGTATGCACACATACATATTTCTAAATAAAAATTTTGTCTCACATTACATATACACTGCCCGCCTATCTAGTGGGTGTAATAAAGGACAGAACATTCTTCTCTATTGTTTTAAAAAACTTATCACACAACACTTTGTGTAAGTACACACACATAGCAATTTGAGCATGGTTTGTAAAACTTAGAATAAAACCCAGTGTCCCATTCATTGTAAGAGAACACGATCACATAGCCAACAGCCTGTGCATATGAAACATCAGTTCCAGTTTTCATGTGGGCTTTGGAGAAAAAACAAAACAAAACAAAACATTTTCCCAGATAAAGTTGAAGAGCTCTTAGATATAAATTTCCTTCCTACACACACATACACAGCCCTCTCTGCCTCTCATTAGATTTTTTACCTTCAGCCAAGCATGTGTATATCCGCAACATTCCAAGCCTTCCAATCAAACCTAGAGAGCTGATTTGGCAGAGCTGAACCCTCTGGTGAACGGAGCACTGTAGTTATAAGATAGATACACACATACAAGTTATAGTAAATGTCAGTCCCATTGGGAAAACCTGTCGAGCCTGCTATGCTGCTGAAGCAAGTAAGCCTTTACAAGTCCACCACCCAAACCCAAACAAATTCAGCTTTGGAAACCATGGGACCTATTAACCTACTTAAATAAAAGTCATCTCCTTTCTTCCACGGCAATGTGTACATCACAAAACAGGAGTGTAGCTTTAATATTGGAAAACCAAGACAGTAATCTATCTACTTATATTGGCACCAATAAAATTTCAACACGGCTTATTCCTCAAACTCCACTGCTTTCAGCTTTGCTCGGGGAAGTACTCTGCAGAAAGCGCAGCTCATGACTTTTCTTGTTCTGATGAATCAGAAGAAATGTTTATGCTTAATTCTAGGTGGGAAAAAAAACCAAACAAACCCCAAAACAAAACAGTTTCTGCATTTTATCTTTTAAATTGAGTTTTCACACAGAATAATAGGAGCATCTGTTTGATAAAATGGCCGTTGGAAATTTAACAGAGTGTACAGCTCCTCGGGTGTTGTAGGGCTCTGCACCATCCTCCCGCAGCTTCCGGAAGGAAAATAAAATTGCTGTGCCTTTTAACCACAGTACTATAAAGACTGTATACAAGTGTTTCCTAATTACTGACGCAGTACTATAACAAATTGATTTGTGTGCGTAAGATCATCTAACATCTACAGGGCAGAATTAACTCATTCAATTAGCTGTCACAGGCAAAAAGTCTAAGGAAGATCTTCCAGCATCTTATAATTGTCCACTACTGGCCGCAACAGCCAGGCTGAGTTTTGCCCTTACCATCATGCAACACTCCAGCAGGTGGGTAAGATTTACCAACTTATTCTAATTGCTTTGGAAAGGAAAAAAAACAATTATCAGAAATGTCAGAACAGAAAGCAAAGCACACAAAAAGCTTAGTTCCTGGAGTAATTTTGATGCATTCTTTTCTCTTTTCACCTAGCATACATACATACATAGAGGATAAGATTCCTAAAATATATAAAGAAATATGTATCTACTGAGTTTTAACACAGGAGTTTTTCTTTTCAAGCCAAGAAATCGGGCTTTTTTTCAAGCCAAAAAATAGCACAAAAATGTAATTCATATGTATTAGCATATGCAAAGTACATACTTGCAAAATTAAGACTTCCATTTTAGCAAATGAAAGACTTAATCGTTTTATAAAAAATATAAATAACTTGAAATTCCTGCATGCATGAATGCCTGGAGCATCCTGCTATATTTGGCGGGGGGGGGGTGGGGTGGGGTGAATATCCTCTGCAGAACTCCATTTTGCCTTGCTCAGGCACAATCTATGTCAGCCTTGGACTTCCAATTTTCTTTTGACACAATTCCCTTTCTTCCCCTCAGACTCATTGCGTTAGTAGTGAACTCTTCCCAAACCATTGTGCTGGCCACATAATCAGTACACAGACGTGATATACAGCCCCATCTGTACTCATACACACTACCTCCTTCCACCAAACTTGCTGGTTTAAAGCAAGGAAGATATTTAAGGAAACCAAGGGACCTCTCCGATCCAGCTCTTTGACCCAACTGCAGCCACCCTGTTACCTCCGAGCTATAGGTGTGAGGAATGCTCTATGTATTCCAGGGCTGCAATGACCTTGTTTTAGTAACAGTTTTTAGGAATTCAGGTGCAGAGCTGTACCGAAAGTTTGGCAAATACACACAAAACCCAAACACCAACCATCTGACAAAGTCACATCCTTTGATGCACTGTGATAAAAGCCAACCTCTCTGACTTTCAGGTTACTATTGCAAAGCATATGAAATAAGAGTATTCCTAAAATGACTATGACAAATTTTACTAAAGACAAAACAGTGTTGTTCATATACTCATTTTCGTGTGTGTTTCATTCTCATAGTTGCAATTTGCAAGTGAAAAAAAAAAAAAAAAAAAAGATGAACAGGTCTCTAAGGCAGATGCCCAACATGTAAAATTTCAGTCTGAACAGTTAAGACAGACAACATTTTACGCAAATCTAGCTGATAGTGTCAACGAGCTGCCAGCAGTTTCACCTAAAATAATGACATCAGTTTCAGTTATTAACAGGTGCTATTAGTTTCACTTCAAAGAATGGGATGGCACAACCACAGGACTAGACTCCAAAAGTCTTATTATTTCTAATGAGAATAAATGAGAGTGGTACCATTTGAATTAATTAGTTGATAGCTTTTTAGGAAATGCAACAGACAGTGATGGTCTGAAAAAACACTTACCAACTGAGACTCCTCACAAACGCTGTATGTAATATAAACTGTGTAAAAGTGGACTTCAGCCACATGGACCTGCTATGGATTTAGGCACCTCCTCTAAACTGTTCCCCATGCACAAATGTTTTACTTTCACCACTTCTGTCAACTGTAAAGTACATCATTTCTGCTAGACCACAAAATGGCAATTCCTCTACTGCTCTTGTAAAAGAAACTTAAAAAAAAATCTTTACCGTTCAAAACAATTAAAAAACCCCAGACCAACTATGTGCAATCTTAAAAATGTTCTTAACCCAACATATTCCAAAGTTACTTCTAGCCAGAGAGAAGGGAAGCTAGAGACCTACTTTCTGGCTGTTAAAAAAGCTAAGCAACAGATAACTGAATCACAGTCAGGCCTCTTCACACGACAAAAAGAGGTGCCCTGAAACACTGCCATATTCACAAATTATTTCTGAAATGCACTCAGTAAAAATTTTGGTTGTTTGATAGCTAGTTAATCTGTACTTGCTCAAATTGCATTACAGAGGTAACAAAACTCTGGTGTTCTTTAGCTGAACAGCAAAAGAAAGCTTTCTTGTAATGTGTCTACACACACCAAACACTGAGTTAGGTGGATTTTTACTTTTTTTTTTTTTTTTTTTTTTTTAAGAACTTAGAATTCATACACCTAAATCCAATAACTAGACTGAAAAAGAAGAAAATGAATGTGTATTGTTAGATGCCAACAATAAAAAAGCATCATTATTCAACACACAGATAGTGAAAATCCAGCCTTGGTAACGTGTGTCTCATGAAATAATTTAAACATATCTATTAAGCTATGTAATACACTACTACCAAAATTTAAGTTCATTTAATTGTTCTTTCAGTCAAAACAAACAGTTATTTCACTGCTGACAAACACCTATTGTCATTTTGTAAACTTCAATACTTTTAAAAAGTAGGGTGACCTTTGTGACAGCTGAGGGAGCCCTGAGAAGCTTTAACCAAGTGCACAGGAGTTCGACCCATTTTCTTCTTGCTATTTTTTGTCACATCCCACCAGGTCCCAATTGCACTTCACAATCTCTGTCTTCTTAGATTTAGTATTATTGATTACGTTGCAGTCAGACTTACGGGAGTTCAAATGCCACCGTTACTGTGAGAACGTACTCAGCTTATTGCTGTTTTATTCATTCAAAGCCTACTGCGCGCGTGCTGTCAATTCTGTTTCAAAGTTATATTTGCGTATGTTCTGTGTATGCATGTATTTGTGTGTGAGAGAGCAGGAGCGAGCAGATGTTTACCTCTGCCTGGATACCACCGTTGGGAAGTGGCGACTGGGGGCACAGACCTGCCTGAGGGGTATGAAAAGCTTAAGGGGGAATATGGGATATGATATTTTAAACGCTACCAAATTGCACTTAAAATGTAGATTCAATTTAATCTCTTCCAGAGGTATTTCACCAAGACAAGTGTTGAGCAAGCTTTTAGATGAGTCTACCTTTAAGAGAACATAAATATCCATGCTTAAAAGCACAAAGTATTTAAGAAGGTTTAAACACAGTATACGGCTAAGTGTGAGTATGGATTCATTCACACAACTATTTCTTCAAAGTAGAAAGATGTTTCTAAAGACAGTCAATCCTTAATGGAAAAACATACTTATACATAGTAAAATTTTGTTCTTATTCTAGATCAAGTGCATGACATTAATGGTAAAATACAGAATTCTTTTGATACATCTCCCGTAAGTTTCCATCTGATCTCAGTCTGGCACAAGCGTTGCGAGTCCTTGCCATTTGGGTTCATTCCCATTCAGCATGACTTTACCATCCCTAACAAAAATGCAATGTACAAGTGCTCTGAAAGAAAATACCGTCTAGCAGTTTGCATAAAATTTCTTTTGATTCCATAGCAACACCATATTATAATGACATTGTGCATGGGATACAACCTTCTATTTACCCTAAATTCATTTTCAAATTGAAATGGTATCTTGTACTACACATGTTGTCAGTGATAGAGGTTGTCCTATGAATGTATTTAATAACTAAGCATACGGTCCAGCTTCCCATATCCAGAGCCCAGTTCTCTTCAGAACAGACTGTCACATTGTACATATGCATGAGAAAAAGCTTTTCAACATGTAAGACGACTGCTGGAAAGATGATCAGATGAGTTTCGTTCCATTAACCTACACTGATGAGAATAATACTGCCCATGTCATTTCACTTACATACCCTTAATGACACTGAAGCCTCTGAATATTTAGTATACAATCAACTATAATAACACTGAATGCAAGGACTAGCTTTGAATTTATCTGTATTTAGAACAGTGCTGCAGCCAGGTATAAACAAGCTGTATCACCGTACGACCTAATGCACATATAGTTTGCCGAACTAATGCGCTCTGAAGTTCTAGCGTAAACATAGTTTGTATTTTTGAACTATGAACTAAGTGACAATACACCTAGATTTCTCTGCTGTCTCTAAAAGGTCAAGACATTTTGACTTTGAAGAAAAGCTGCTTGCAAGACAAAACATGTTAATATGCATTTTATTTTGGGGTATTCCGGACTTTCACCGGAATGCTAGCAGGCTGTTTTTCTTCTTGTACAGCTTTGAATTAGAGATCACGTTCAGTATTCTGAGAAATCATTCTGAAAAAACTGATTTAACATGCATTTATAAATGCGTATCACCTAGTATATACGTATTTTTTTGGTTTACACATTTTTCTTGTTAAACATAACTGCTTGCTGTTCAAATTCTCGTTCCACAATAGCATGTATTTTATGTATTAGCACTCACCAGCATAGCTGGAATAAACACTGAATGCATTTCAGAACCATGAACCCGATTCTTGAATCTATTCTTAATTTATCACAAGTGAGGCAGATAGCATGGTACGTTTTAGAAGTGAACTAGTTTTAGATGTAAAAGTTGTGCATATCAGCAATACAAGATTTGATTCCTTCATCTTTCTGCCTTATCTCTTTTTTTGTGACACTTTTCTTCATGGTTTCATTGGTGTTTGGGGAAATCACCTGCAGATGGTGCCAAGAAAGAAACTGTTAGATTATGGGTTATTAAGTAGCACTGCTCTCCATGAGAAGTTCAGTGACTCGGTGTTCAAGGTTAATGACTCTTGTTTTGGACCAAATCAGATTCTCTCCCTCTTTGCCCTTAAGATTCTGGGAGGCAGATTATTTGAACCAGAATAAACGGGTTGATATGGCAAGATGTGGAATCTGTTTACGTGTGATGGCTTGTATTTTTAATGTTAATCATATAGCTGCACCACTACGTTCCATAAATCTTTCCAGACCAACACAGGAGCATGATGATGTCCTTTAGTAATTCTGAAGATAATGCTATTTTTGTTAGTAAGCATCGACGTGCTTAGAATAGGAAAGACGGTGTAGGTCTATAATGCAGTTGATTGGCTAGTAATTTTAGGCCTATTAACTTGATGTTAAAAATAAATGACAATAAAGGTTTAATGATGAAATCCAGAAAGCTGCCACAGTGCCTGCCTTTTTCATCTGAAAGCTCCCTGTACAGCAAGCTGACAGCACCAGAAATAGGCAGCATTTCCCAGAGCGCCTGAAGTCTTTTCATCTGGCCAGTTGGCTACTAAAAACCGATAGATGGTACCTTTCAGAAATGTGCTGCCAAACATAAGGACGTAGCGTACAAGCAGTTGTACTAGGGTGTATCAAAGGGCTGGCTGTCCCAAGATTCTGTCTCCAGAATTGTCTGAAGGTTGGAAGGTTTGGAGAAAGAAAAATAAGGCAACCATATAATGGTGCTTCCCTGCTACGCTCTCTTACCTCACCAAACCGCGTCAAGCACTTCTGCTTAATCTGTTATGATTTCATTTTCCATGTTTACCAAATTGATTTTGACCTATGTAAGGTTTTGACATGCACAATAATCTGTGACAGTGAAGTAGACAAAGTACGCTGTGTACCTTTTTTAATTATATGAACTTTCTTGTTAAAAATCGTGTCTCCTACCTTCCAAGGGCCGACCTGTAGGCTACTCTGCACAGCCTTTTGAAGAGGAGACATCTTAAAACAACAGTGGAAGTCAGAAAGATAGCAAAAAGGTCTCTAGATTACCGCCTTGGAATCCAGCGGCTATACCTTGAGGAGAATGAGCACTGCTCATAATTTTTCATGACTACATAAAGGCTTCTATCCTTAGGAACAGATTCTTAGCTCTAGACTGACAATAGATGTGAAGTGCTCCTATTTTGTCGTTAAGCTATAGGGGCAGAACTTGAGACACCCTTTATATATACTGTTATTAAACACAAGGTGACGTTGTTCTTCACACAAACTTCTCTGTGTTCTGAGCAACAGCATTCTAATTATGCATTGTTCAAAAAGGTACCTAATTCTGGATTTTGCCGATGAAAGCCAAAAACTTAGACATTCAGAAAATGTATAGACAGAGACAAGTAAATAATCTGGCAGCTATTTCATCATTGCAGTGATGTGATCACTCAGTTCAATGACCCAATGCTACTAAGTTACTCGATCCAAATGCAGCCCAAGTCAGTAAATCAAAAGACTTGCTTCAATTGTACCTCCTCAATTACACAGCCAGCGAGTACAACTTTTCTCCACATTATTCTATTCTGCATGCTGTAGCAACCTCTGACATTATCTATAAATAGGGTAATAGATAGCAACAATGAAAATAAGATAAATTTTTCCATAGCATTGCTACTTCAAAAGTCTTTTGCTACTTTTTAAAAATAGCTCATCAGTGAGGGTTTAATGACTTTGGTGTGTGTTTAATTTCCTTTCTCTTTAGTTAACCTTCTGATACTGTTATGTGTATTCAAGCCTTGACATCATAACTTTTGTTACTGATTCACATGTGATAAAGATGTTATTGGATTCTTTTTTTCTCTGACATCATGATGAGGTCATTTTTTACAATGTTGGTTGCCTAATGCAGGGAGAAATCTAGAAATTGGAATCAATACAAAATTGCTGCTTCTTAGTCTTGACGACTGAAACTTTTATAAAAGAACAAAAGATCCTGGCCAAAAGTAAAGACAGAATTCTTACACATGATTTGGTTAAAGAAAAAAAGAGGGGGAAAAAAAAATAAAATCTACAGATACTAGATTCAAAACCCAGGAACTACAAACCTTAATGCCCAATCAAAACATGAGCTACCATTTTAAGTGGGAAAAAGATAATTCTCTAAGGCAAGCGTATGAGTTGAATACTATGTTACATTTTCTAGCATCCACAGAATGCTTTTTAGTTTCACACTCTTTTTTTTTTCATTCCCGTTTTTATGTATTTATCCACACTTCTGGTCAGTTGAAACAACTACTCACTGTTAATCTGTTTTTGAAGTATGTGAGCCACTGTTTTGTGCACGATAATAAACTGCTCTAGAAATGCATATTAATTACTAGAGGGACATAATTAAATCTAGCTAGCAGTATGCATTTAACGAATAAATTATTCTAACCTCAAAGCTTGCTTGCTCTTTAGTCTAACAAATAAGGAATCTGAGTAATA
Organism: Ibycter americanus; assembly: GCA_035590275.1. Classification (NCBI taxonomy): domain Eukaryota; kingdom Metazoa; phylum Chordata; class Aves; order Falconiformes; family Falconidae; genus Ibycter; species Ibycter americanus. The sequence continues at coordinate 40,149,159 of JAVJGI010000050.1, read as the reverse complement.
TGAATGACCTGGAGTGGCTCCCACAGCCCAAAAGGTCTGTAGATGGGCTTTGTTAGATTTAATAGCAGTCATTACAGATACTTGTACCTTCCGTTTTTTGCCAGAGCTGTTACTGAAGTGTTCCACCCCTGCAGTGGGCCGGGGCAGAACTGAACATGACACGGTCCGTGTCGGACCACGCTAATGGCCTCGCATATTAAATTCAACAGCCGTAATTTCTGTTCAAGCTAACATGCCAGACTGCGAACGTTAGTAGCTAATGAGCAAGTCTACGGCCTTTTTTTGTCACCTTTAGTAGTAACCTATTGCTATGGCAAGGCAGGTAGCAGAAGCAATGATCTCTTTGGCTCAGCATATTAGCTTGTTACATTACTAAACATCTAGCAAACAATATGCCAGCTGCTGAAAATCCAAGTTTCACTTAACTGTCCTTTTGTCAGTGTAAGACTGGATTTCTGACGATCAAAAAAAAACCTCCACAAACAACAAACCAGAAGCAGCTTCAAGTAATGCAGAATGCACATGTCATCTCTTAACCAGTATTTCCCACAAACTGATGAAAACACAACTTTTTACTTGCTAATTAAAATTCAGTAGCCTGCACATCATTCAGTAAATTGTTTGAGAACAAACCAGAGGTTACAGACATCTACTCTGTTATCTGTATGTGAGTTAAAAATTATCAATATTGCTTTAAAATCAAATGCAAGGTACTCAATGCATATCTGCACTCTGGCACTAAGTATCCTGTAACTGCAAGGCTCATGCTACTGCAGGCAATTTTAAAAAAAATATTAATCCTGCTTTCTCATGGATATTTAATAGATAAATAATAATAATGGGTAAATTACCTAGTGAAAAATCCTTAGTCTTAAGAATTTCAGAACAAAACTTTATCATTTAAAAGCTTATAATTTAAAAGACATCTGCATCATAATAACCACACTAATATTGGGTTATTTTATAATTAACAGGTTTTAAGTTGCATATGGAATCATCCCTAGAGAAAGATGCATGAGAAGAAATGTCGTATCTTTCAATCTGTTCACCAGGTGCTTTTGACAGCCCACGGTGAGTTTTACTGCTTCACCTGTGGAATGAGTCAGTTTCTGTAGATATATTCAGTTACTTTTTGTTTGGTTATGAAGGTGTAAATCTATCAGCAGCAAGGTATCATACCTAGCACGGCTTGCCGGGGACAAAACGGGGGGAAAAACAAACAAAACAAAATCAACACTTTTATTTATTGCTGAATGAATATCAAACCCTCTAAATTTAGGAGCACTTGAAAAGGTCGGAGTTCACAGACAATAAAATAAGAAACTCAATCTGGGATTGACTTACATTTTTGTAAATTTATGTCACGTTTATGTCAGTAGCTTAATGTGGCATTAATCTTATTTTGAATTGTACTAGCTTTGAAGTCCTAGTGGAAGAAAGTATTCCAGCTGCACAGAGGTCTGTCTGAACAGAGGAAACCCCAGCAATTGCGTACTTAAATTTACGTGCGTACTTAACTGTAATCAAGTTCAGTGAGGATGGGTTTCAGTACTTACCTGGAGAAAATTGATGCTCCAAAGCAAGAATGTTGCACTGATAGGTAACTATAGAACACAATAAATAAAGGTAAGCATAGAGAAAGAAAAACAATGAAAGACACTGACAAATTCTCTGCACTAATCTGGAACTAGCTGTTTTAATGTTTCCTTTCCTGTTGGTAGAGGACAACCCAAGTTTCCTAAAAGAGTTTTCCCCATCCAGATCAAACATGAACGTGAGTCAAACACTCGACGGGGGCACAGCAGTTCTTTTTTTTCCCAGTCGGTATACATTCCAAATCTTTGCAGTAAATTGTACTAGTATCAAAACTTATCACGGAAGTACACTGCATTCCTCCCGGACCTCCACTGTGAATAGCTCTGCAGGCAATGACCGGTGAAAGATCTACATGTGGCGGGTGTCAGCGCTGCGGACATACTCTGCGCACACAGCTACACTCCTCCTGGATGGCCACAAGGCTGCTTTGTACACAGCACAGCTAGAGAGGGCAGCGGCAACGGAAACCTGAATTGCTGAGGGCTTGGCAACTCATAATTCAACTGAATATTACAGTCTGATGTTTATTTTTACCCCAACAAGATCAATGTTACCGCAAATAGGCTTAGCAAAGTCCAGGAGCCTAAATGTGATTTTTTGGTGCTCCAGAGATTGTTTCAGCAGAAATAAAGTGACTAAACCTGAGGAAGTACGCTGAGATCAGTACAGAACAACATCAGAGCCTTTTATCTCAAGGAATTACAGATCCAGTGCTCTACCTTGTGTTCTCTTTCCTCCTCTTTTGAAAAGTAGCCAGGCAGTTGAACAGCACAGGGGTTTTTTCACTCTTTTCCCCCAGCACACAGTACGTTACAGAACATACAATAGCTGACTCTTTTCACTAACTCGTAGATTTCTCTGTAGAGTTTCTCAGAATAAATTAAACTAAATCTCAGAGGCTGCTTCTATGATGAAAATTTTCAGCAGTCCTCCCACAGCAAAGCAGTTGCATTCACGATAGTATTACAGTAAATAGGAAAAACCTGGTACTAGATTTTTGTACAAGAGTAAAAGATCTAAAAATGATACGGAGCTAATGCTGTAGGTCTCGGTGGAAGCTGCAGGCCAGCAGCAGCCCTCTGACATGCCTCCCCTCAGCCGTCTTGCTTAATGCATGCATTCAGCATTGCTCACACCACGCACCAGCTGGCTCCCCACAAGCTAACAAAGGCAGACATTGCAATGAACCCTGTGACTCACTGGTCTTCCCATGGCTTTTCCTTGATAAATCTGAAACTATACCCACCTATGTAACAAGCAAACAAAAAAAACCCCTAGAAGTTATTCACCTCTGAAGTATTTCTCCCTGTGCACATCATCAGTTCCCAAATGCTTTCTGTTGTAGAACACTGATGGAAGTACCTTACTCGTATCTCATTCTTCCTAGCAACTCATTTTAAATATGAGTTATTCTGTAATATTGGCTAATTTTTAAATACAGTATCACTCTCTTGACTAGGCTCACAAACTAGTGGTGTATCACAGCTGTCAAAATCAGTGAAACACTTCTGTTTGCCATCCTTTGCAGAAGCAAATAATTATTTTGGGTTTTACTGAGAGGGAAAAAAAAAATAAAAAAATATTCCTTTGATAGTTCCAAAGAGCAGATTTGATTAAACTATAGAGAAGATTAGGTGATGAAAAGAAGTGAACATTCTGAAAAAGGTTTGAAACCTTCAGAAGAGTTTTACTGGCACATCTCCAGCGAACATAGTAGGAAGTGGTGCTCATCAGTGCTTCCAAGCAAGGGGATAAACAGGTGCTGAGCCCCTAAAAAGTGACTAATGCAGAATGTAGGTGAAAGGAATACAAAAAGTTGTCTTTTTGTTGTCTTAACAAAAATGCATCAATCACACAAGAAGAAGGAAGTGGGACAAGCTGATTGCTGTACAGGTGTTAATTGCCATTTCCCCAAGACATTAACAGTGCTCAGGCTGGGCTCCTCAGCCAACCTTAGTGAAGAGGCAGCTGACCTCAGAAAGCACAGCTGCATGCACAGATGCATCCACAGTAGCTAAAGCACTTCTTGTATTTATCATTAATATTATAAGACCTCCTGCCTGCTTGCTGGGAGGATGCACCCTGGGATGAACTTTACGAAACCAGGTAGTGCCTGGGGTTGGAGTCATTTCACTTGCTGATTATTTCATTGATAGTATTTTTCCTCTTGAGCCAAATTTCAAACAATTCAGCCCTGAAATGATTTTAAAAATGCAATAGCGGAGACAGCCATTGCTGCCTGTGGGCATCCTTCCCTTACCCACCTGTCATGACCATCAAATGAATGTGAACATCAAGAAATGACAAAAATAACAAGTGTGTTTAATTGTTGTGAAAGGAAACCATTTTTCTGACCCATGAAAAGATACCACATGTCTGTTTCCTATGAATGTCAATCTCCTTTTTGTGAAAGTAAGGAGGTTGATGCTTTGTTTGTTTTCAAAAGACAAAAATCTGTGTGTCTCTTACGGGTGCACATACATACATAAACATATTTGTATGCACACACACACAAAACTTCTTCCTTGGCCATCTATCAAAATACATCTATCATAATTGATTGTATTTTCTAGTAAGATTTCTCCTCCTTGTGTAGCCCTGTATATCATAGTTGACTTAAGTAGTTTTCAATAAAGCCCTGCAACTTTATTGCAAGAAAGAGGCCCTGATTAATTTCTTCCCTAATGACATTTTGTTTGATGTGTAGTCGGAAGAATTGTCACTTTAGGTGGGTACTTGGTGTTATATTGACAACTGGAGACGTCCAGTCTTACAAGGTACTCATTATAGGGGGGACATGGAATATTTATTACCATTTCTTTCCTTTTTCCTTCCTTTTCTTTAGTTTCTTAAAATTAAATCCAGGTAATTTCCTGATCAGAATCACTGGTCCTACATTTACATATCTAGTTTGCAAAGAAACTACGAAAAAACGGCACCACACCCATGGATCTATGGTTTATCTGGTACTACCTCTTAATTTCAGCAGCAATCTTTACGTGGTGTCCCTTAGAAATGTGCAAGAAACCCTTTTCCCTTTCCAATGAGGGAAAAAAAAATAATAATCTTTTATCTCCTCAAAAGTACACTGTTCAGTGTTTTGGAATATAGGCATTCATGTCATCATAATTCAAGCCATTTTGCTTAAGATTTCTTTTAACACTGGATGGCCACAGCAAATACTTAAACATTCAGTTTGTTCTCAAACATTGCTACTTCAACTTCAGTGAATCTTTTTGCCTTTCAGAAAACGCCATGCCCACTGTGAGACAGCCCATAGCTACTCGACAGACGTGCCATTAGAAAGTAAAACCAAATGGCCTCATTAATATTAGGCTAATCAACTAGTGCATTTCTCACTAATAAATGCTTTTGAAGTAGCCAAGGCTAAAGCAACACCCATACAATCTGGATGTATGAAAGTCTCCAAAGGATGAGAAAATACGCTGCGTTAAGCTAGGAAAGTCTGTTGGTTCAAACTACAATAATCAAAGTAATAGCACTGCCTTTCAAAGCAATGTAATTGTAAATCACCAGTAATCATAGAATGGTTTGGGTTGGAAGGGACCTTCAAAGATCACCCAGTTCCAACCCCCCTGCCATGGGCAGGGACACCTCCCACCAGCCCAGGTTGCTCCAAGCCCCGTCCAGCCTGGCCTTGGGCACTGCCAGGGATGGGGCATCCACAGCTGCTCTGGGCAGCCTGTGCCAGTGCCTCACCACCCTCACAGGGAAGAATTTTTTCCTAGTATCTAATCTAATCCTGCAGAAAATCTATTTCTGAAAAGGTAGGCACAATTCCATCCTATTTGAAATTTATTAAGAATGTCACAATAATTCAGTTGGAAAAAGATGCTTTACTATTTGCTAAAATCTAATTTCCTAGACATTCCTCAGCAAACCTTCAGCGCTCTGCAGATTCCTTATATTAGTACGTCTCACGCTAATACAAAGTAACTGTCAACCATAACAGAACTGTCTTCTGAAGTCTTCTAATGTTACGCAGAAACAAACACAGAGAAAAAGAAAATAGTAGACCTCCCAGATTTTCGTAAGACAGAACCCTGAAAAATACATCAGCATCAGGAATATTCATGGTTATTGTGCATCTGCCGCACAATCACCCTCACAAGCGGCTGACCTTACGGCGGCCATGAAATAAACCTGGGCACACAGAGTGGCCCCCTTCGCTGCCTGGTGGGAAAATCTGGAAAAATGGCCAGAGTCCTCTTTTACCAGTAAGACAAAATTATTATGCAGAAAAATATGTTGTGTCTACTGGAATTAGAAGACATACCACAAAATACACTTAATTACTGAAGTTGAAAATTAAATAGCATCTTCTTGTATCTAAAAGCTGATGTAACATTGATTTAAGATTGTTTCCCACAAAGCAGAAATGATTGCTGCTGTTCCAAAAATCGTATATGAAAACAGTGCTTTCTATAGCCACATTGCATCTCCCAGAGTTCAAAAGCTTTAATACAGCTTAATGACCTAAATGACATGCAATGAAAAGGTAGTATTCGCTAGAGTTTTCTAGCTTTGAAAATGGAGATGATAACTAACGTGTTCCTTACCAAGGTCTCTAAAATATATTCCTGGTCTCTGTGCTTATACCTATGAGTGCGGAATTACTCAGGCCTCAAACAGAAGGAGCTTCTTGTATCTAGCACCCGGTGATCCTTACAGAAGTGCTGGCAGAAAAAGCTCTGAGGAAACCCTGGCAGACATCTGGGTGTCAAAATGCCCCCCCAGATCTCGACAGTGGTGACCTGCGCGTAGGTCGCACAGCGGGATGCTGTCCAGCTAAGGACCTGTGCTCAGAAAACAATCCCGGGCAACTTTCAGGCAGTCTCATATCAAGTCTTTATGCTACACAGCCAAAATTTTAGCCGCATATATAGATACTCAAATCTCTATCATTAACATAAAATTCTAATGGAAAAATAATTGCTCTTTAAAGGCTGCGGCGACCTAAAAGAAAATTACTAAATAATATGAAATATTTTAATCACTAGACATGGAAATGGTACTGCTTTCCTTTTAAAACTACAAATAAGCAAACTTCAGTTACCTCCCAGGTTTCAGAAGAAAAACATGTGTATTTTCTTCATGTCTAGTTTTATTTTGTTTTCTCTCGATTTACCATAAAATGATGATGCTTTCCCATTAACAGCTACTTGATTATCCACCTGACACAAAGGCAGCTACGTACTATTTGCCCAGTGAAAGATACTAGGAAAGCACTTCAGCAAGCACCAGAATACATAAAAAAAAGGTGCTACATTTTTTATTGAGTGTAGCTCTAATCCAAAGTCTATTACAAATGAAAATCATTTCATTATCTTTTATTCTAAAATGAAACAATACATTACGCATCGAGATGAACAGCTATGCATTCTAGGGCTCAACGAAATTGTTTGTTCTGTAAATCAGGATTAAACCGCAAATAATCAAGAAAAATGATTTAGATTGGCACAGTTAGGTTGGAAAAGAACTACCTGTCTGTCCTTAAAGAGGAAAATGTTTAGCTAATCAGAACCAATTTTCAGGACGTGCACATAGATGTCATTAGGAACAAAAAAAGGAGTAAAGCCAAGTAAAATATTTAAAAATCTAGATTCTTGTAACCTGGATAAATGTAGGTGACCGGTAACACAGACCAAAAATATACCCTGCCTTTTATTCAGGTTTGAAATGCCTGCAAAGGGCAACCTAAAACTGAAAAATGGTGTAGGTGCAACGAGGCCTTTCGAATAATTATGTGTTGTTAATTGAAGAATGTTAATCATGTCATATTAGGAGGAAGACGGGGTTAAATTGGTAAAATTTCAATTCACTTAGGCCTTATCTCTTGTTGGAATGAACCAGATGATTAATCCTTAATATTCTTCAGGGATACAGGGAACATCAGCAATTAAATTAACAACTACAAAGTTTATGCTCAGAGATTCAGAAATGAAAGACAGAAACACTTTAATTTTTCACAAGTTGTTACCTTAATTATCTTCTTATTGCTTCTGTCTCTTCTCCCTCATTACAAAAACACACCCCTCAGTATTCACGGATCCCTTTAATTTGCTGTAGCTCGGCAACTACGTAAGGAATGTCATCTGAGCTGCAAAAGTCATAAATCTTACTTTGTGCATGCTCATTGAAAATAAATTGTTCTGCTGTACCTCGTCCCTGTGTTCAAACTGCAAAGTGCTGACAAATTTCTGTTTCCTTACAAACAGCCATTAATGTCCATCAAATTTTAATGATAGAAAAGGAAGAAAAGGAAGCACATAAAGTGAAGTTTCTTTTATGAAAATATAAAATACAGATACCTCAGTCAACTTCATATGCGAAGTGTCAGTTGCAATAGGAAAATACAGAGATAAGTTTCTTACGAAACCTTCTCATTCTACAGTCATGAAAATAAGAATGTAGTTCCAGACCATTCATGAAAATTCCATACCAGTAAGAAATTCAGACTGACATTCAAATGAAAGTTCTTTGATTAGAGAAGAAAACAATAGAGAAAATGGAGGACTTCAGAACGTGTCTGGGATTATTCCTTAAGGGTTGCATTAGATCTCTTACAGAACATGTGGAATCTTGTTATCAATACTGGACTGCATCATATATTGAATGGTTTCAAATGTAATTGCTGTGAAAGTAAATGCTCCCACAAGTTGAATGCAAAAATCCATGCTTGCGAAACTCAGGGACTTGACATTGTTATCACTAGGCATGCTTTCAAAATTACCAAAGTTTTAAAGTAAAATGTCATATCCCTGAAGGGTGCCCTTACAACAAATTATTAACGAAGCTCTATTGATCTCCACCCAAACAGCAAAATCTCAATAAATCTCATCTGGACCTTTGCTGAAGCTAGAAAATGCATTACACCCCCCTACTGACCACAATTTTTATTATCGCTATTGTGTTTGCAGGGCAGTCAATTTTATACAGCATAACAAACTGCCAAGTGCTAAAGTGATTTCCTCTATTACTGAGGTCCATGTATTAAATTTAGTGAGGCACAATATCAAACTTCAAATATTGCAGGGCTCAGAATTGAATGCAGCTGAGCCTAATGTTATCAACCTGACAAATACACTGACATATTAAGTAGCAGATCATTTATTCATATTTGGAACTGGTTTTGTTTTTCTATTCAGCTGTACAGTTTTAGATTAGCCACAATATTTCAAAATGTGACTATTACTGTGAAGTCCAAAAGCGCTGTGGAATATGTATTTCATATTCCTATTATGCACTGTAGATCAGAGAAATATGCCTCAATAGCCTGTTATCACATACAAATACATGTAAATTAATAAATTACTTTGCATAATGCAGGTTTAGGCTGCAAATACTTTAACCCTTCTGAATGATCAGTGATAAGCGCTTCAGATACTTTGTGTTACAGTCAAATAAAAAGCTTAAATTCTCAAAGTTTAATCTTGTGCTCCTTTTTTTCTCCCGATCATTCATTTCCCTCCAGTCTATAATAGTCCAAAACAGTGGATTTCTGTTTTGCAGATACTATTTGAAATCTAGTTTTTACTGAAATATTCCTGTTTTGATGTACACCATGTCCACCTGGAAGAAATGATGTATCCTGAACAATTAAATCAACAATTTAAAATACTTGACACTGATACGGAAGAATTCTTAGATAACTGATGGCTTATATCAATGCAGATAAAACTTTCTATCATTTTTTTCTTCAATAAATAACAAAAATTGCCCAGAACAAACTGAGAAGAAACATCCAGTATATTGCTTATCTGAAATAAACCAAATGGTCCTCCTCTGTGGTAAAAGCTGAAGCTAGAAGGCTTTGAGTAATGACACATTCTGCATTGATATCTGTTATTTTAGGGAATGGCAGTTTCCTGCCATTTGGAAGCGGATCATGAGACCTTTTCTAATTTACTTTGCATCCTGACAGTTCTGCTGTTATTTACTTCTGCGGGCTAATTGGGCAACTATTAAATTGCAACAGTTGCCATCCAAACTAGCTCACAGCAGATCTCCGGACAGCACTACCTATCCTCGGGCAAAAACTCCAGGGATAATGCCTGTAACTTTCTCTGTGGAAACCCCCATCTTTAATGTGCAATATACCCCTGCTTGGGAAGACAGAAGGATAATGCCACAGATAGAATTGTGTAACATTCCAAACGTAAAAGAAAATCTCCAAATAAAAGGAAAGACTTCTGCTGCCCCCCTTTATGACTTTTTTCGTTCCCCCTTTTTTTTTTTTTTTTTTCTTAAAGGATAAACCATAGAACTTAGTTCATTTCTCTAGGAAGGACCTGACAGTCTGCAGTCTTTCACTTTGGATATTTCATTGGTTGTTAAGGCAAAAATATCTACACCACATTAGATACTATACTGTCCAAACCAATCATTAAACAGTTTAGCTGGATTCTTTCTGTTGTCAAAAGGCTTGTACACCTGCCTCACAGGTGAGAGCAGGTCAAAAGTGTTGCTATCATGCACTTTGATTTGGAGTTAGAAAGCCAACTTTCTGCCGGAAAACCTAATTCAAGCCCTCAATTTTCGTGTCTGCTTCTTTCCCCACATATTTTTCCCCTCAGTCCTTCTCAGAAACTCACTGCAGCACTAGCTGGCCGCAAGCAAACAAATAAGCAGCCTGAATGCTGAGAAAGAAGCATTAAATATTTAAACTTGGAAGTACTGTGCTTTTGCAGCTAGACCACTGGTGCTTTAGCTGCAAACCCTTTCCTCGAAAGATAAACCGTTTAACATAAGCTGACACTCCAACATCTCAATCTCATATGCTGCCAGATTTCTTACTTGTCACTGAAAAGCGATCAGATATCATTTTGCTAATTGGACTGAAAAATGCTCTTGGCATTCAGAATTCCCACATACACACCACTGACTACTTGGACCACGTAGGTCCCTGAACTGACTTTATGGAAGTTTCTTTGTCTTCTGCAATCTCATCACAAATCAGACTCCTCTCATTCAAAACCAACATTTAACTGTTAATAAGCCCGTCTATTCAATTCCATTGTGGAAATTCCACGGGAGTAGTGAGGAACAACACTCTTTATAGTTCTATGGGTAGAGTTAATAGCACTACTTCTTTCATTCCTGAAATGTTAATTAGCTCGTAAGTCTGACACTTGGTAATGAAATATTTATTTTCATGGAGTGCTACATGTAATTTAAGAATTTAAATAGCGAATCTAGATGTATTACTGAATATAAAAATCATTATTCTTAAACTGTGTTCTAATCTACAAGGGAAAACCACAACACATTATTACAAAGAATTCCCTTATTCACGTGGCTAAGTACTACCCATTTCAAGCAATTTGCATTTTGAATTTTGGAAGAGCTATCCCTATTACTTGCCAGAGTTCTCTGAAACATGTAAGAAATTCCACCAACTTTATATGCTTTAACTCCAGCCTTAAATTATATTACAATACATTTCATTCAGATTCATCAAGAATGTAACCAAATCAGAACTATTTTTCGCCATTTGTGACCTGAACTTCTCAGGAAGAAGTTTGGCATCCTGACAAAGAAACTGGATATGAATACCAAAATAATAGAATCATCATGTTGAACTGGAAACACCGGGGAGACCGCCAAGAAGCTGAAAACAATGCTTATAATCACCGAGCAGAATCCCAAAATCTGAACAGAAAATGACTACAAGAAGGGTGGAAGAATAGGTTTGCCTGCTAATAAGGTAAAAATTCTGTGGCAATTTTATCAGAGTAAAACAAAGGGACCCTGTGTTGTTTTGATCTTAAACTTGATGGATTGATCCTTGCATCAGTTCACTCTTTTTCCCAATTGTCAAGAAAGATATTTTTTTTCTTACTGTCTCATGACTCACCTGCAAGACTGCACAAGATCATGTTCTTTGATTCTCACTTTTTGAGGCAATATTTGGGCGATGGCATTTTGCATTCCCTTTTGTCAGGATACTCATAGCATACAGCTCTACTGCATGGGAAACCTGCTTGTGAGATGGAATCAGAGATTCTAAGACTTAAATGACTACCACAACTTAAACTCTCTTGGCAAAAAGCACTCTCTGTGGCAAATGGTTTACTTGCCACTCGTCCGCAGTTCTCTAGAAGCTACTATAATAGCCTGTAAGCATCTTTCTAGTATTCAGAGTTCTTGATGACTACATACGCCTTCACGGTCACCTTTCCAATACTGCAACATTGAAGAACGTTAACAGACTTCCGATGCTTGCCAATGAGTTTAGTGAACTGGATGGACAGCTATGAGAAGCAGCTTGTTCACTATGGTCAGTAATACTTTTCAAGCATTGTTTTGAGTGTTAAAAACTCAGAATTGCTTAGATTTTTGTTAGCTGGGTGATGTCTGTGCTTCACCCAGCATTTAAAACCTGTAATAATAGTTCTAGAAGTAGTACGTTACCTTAAACCCCCAGGATTATTAGGTATTTTAGCATCAGCTTTTACATTATGTATTAGCACCATACACTGCAAACACTGAAGTTTCACAACCTAGCATAAAAATAACACCCTTCTAGAAATTTGCTATTTAGGAGGGACAAAACTCATGCTGTTTTGAGTGTCCAGACTGGCAGTCCTGCTAGCCTAATGCTGCTGGCTGGGAACATTCTTGTTGCTAGTTCCTGGAATTATTTGGAAAAAACTGCAGCAGTACTGGCTAGATTGATGTTACTTGCTTCACAAACTCATTTCTCCTTCTCGAACTTCAGAGAATTAAAGGATTATTTAACTCCTAACACACACAAAAATATTACATTATCTTAAATCTAATTTAACTTGGCTTTATTTTTTTATTTTCTTTTTCTGCTTGCATCTCTTTCAAAAGAGTATTTCAAAATATGGCAAAGTGTCTCCAGAAAACCACACCAGCCCATATAAAAAACCCCAACAAAAAAGTTTCGATTATCAACAATCTTTCATATTTAATAGCTTCAAATACTAGACAATAAAGGGAATGGGAAGGAAAATAATAATAATAAAAAAAAAGACCGCTCTTTAAAAAACCTTAATATGGAGCTCCTCTGTGTGCTGTATAAATGGAAACTGAGGTAGAATGTGAGCAGATGATCACTGCCCATATAGCTAGTGTATTTTTTTACACAAGAATTCCAAGTGCAACTCCCTGCTGTGTGAGTTGACCATTCTCCAGCGCAAGAAACCAAGAATAGAATGTCAACAACAGAATGGGAAAATATTATAAAAATCATCTCTTGAATCATTTATGGCATACAACATCTATTCAGACACATGTCACTGCATGAATTTAACCCCAGAGGCAGATTGTGTTAAAAATGTGTACATTTTTGCATAAGAGAGGACAGTTTACACAGGCAGCAATCGCCACAGCTGGGCACAAAGATGGGGGCCTCATCCCAGTCCAGCCTAAAGGTCTTCAGACATGACTTGCCACAGGCCATACTCCCCAGAAGGTGTTGGAGTTGCTGTCCCCGCCAGAGCAGAGCCTTTGACTCTGAGAGTTCTGGAAGGTGGATCCAGCCCTCCAAGTTCCAGGATGCAGGGATTGCCTGGGTCCTCCTGACGATGCCAGGAGAGATGGTGGAATTCAGGTTCCTGAGAAGAGAGAGCAAGGTACAAAACATCCTGGACTTCGGGAAAGCAGACTTTGTCCTCTTCCAAAGAACAAAAATATGCTTGGAAGAGTCCCATGGAAATAGGC